>OX940913.1:13267552-14467552 GCA_954871355.1 Cabera pusaria | reverse complement strand
GATTGCATCGTATGACCAAAATGTTTACGCGGACGCAAAAGAGTCGCCTATATATATTTTTTATCGCATGTTCGCGATTCGCCAGAGCAAAATCGCTTGAAATTGCAAAGGTCGCGGTATTGCGTTCTATTAGGACGATGCCTAGTTACACGGACAACTAAACCGAATGTCCTCTAAAAAACAAATTACAATTTTAGTAACATGTTCTTTGAAAAATATTTTACACTTGCATTTTGAGTTTTATAGAAAAGCTAGAAGCTTTCACAGTGCCTTGATTTTGTGAGCATAGGAAGTATTTTCGGTACTTTTGTTTGAGGTACATTTTAATTTATGGTATTATTCAATGTAACGCTTTCACAAACTCCTAGCTAATAAGTTATTTTAGATATTACTATAATAAAAATAAATTACTAAAACACTCCATCATTTGTGTTGTTATTTAACTTTTTCAGACCCTGTCAGCGTGACTGATAGATTTTTTCAATAGCTTTCCAGCAATGTGTGTTGCACATTACTAGTAGTCTTGTTAACCTCCAACGAAGCTAAATAGCTTGTGTCTGGAGTGGGTTCACGTCAATAGTGGAATGGGTGGGGATCGCGCTCACGATCTCTCGATCGCCAGGCCGACACCTTTGCACCTGTAGGGCTATTCTGTAAGCTAGTTTACGCATCTAAGCGGAATCCTCGATGAGTCGTACTACGAAATTCAAATCTTAACACGATTGTAATACAGTAACGAAATTCAAATCTCACCGCTTGCGAGATGCGTAAGCTAGCTTACAGAATAGCCCTACTGGGCATGCTTGCACCAAGGGGTGCGGGTAGGAGTCCCGTCGATCAAATTTTGGATTTTTTGTAACAATGTAGCTTATAAGAGTAAATTAAAGTAGCTAAAGGACACGTTTTGCAACCCACCAATAATAGTATGTCAGATGATAGATGCAAGAAAGATAAAGTATACAGAATGTATGATGATGATAAATTGAGAGAACTGGAGTGTCAGAGTACCGCAGAAAAGGCTCACATCCAGTGGGAGAGTTTTAGTGCAGTGTCTGTCTGTCCGTCCGTATGTCACAGCCATTTTATTCCGAAACTGTAAGGGGGGGATCCCATACATGGAACTGATACAAAAAAAAACTTCTTTAAACCTATGCGTGTGGGATGTCTATGGATAGGTCTTTAAAAATGACATTGAGGTTCTTAAAATCATTTTTTCGTAAAGTCAATCATTTGAAAGATAGGCGCGTAAAAAGTGGTAAAATGTGTGCCCCCCCCCCCCCCTCTAACTTTTAAAGTATGGGAGTGAAAGATCTAAAAAAAATATATGCTGTAGATCTAAAAAAAAAACTAACAACGAAAATTGGTTTAAACGAGATACAGTCAGCAGTTTTTGAGATATGGCAACCGCAAAGATAACTTTGTTTTTCATACAAATGCTATGAAAAACAAAGTTAATTTTTTAGTTGTGAAAAATCATAGTTATAGAATACTTTACTGTGTTACGGAAGGAACCCTACGAGTGCGAGTCCGACTTGCATTTGGCCAGTTTATTTTATTGTTCATCAAACACGTGACTACTTTGTTGTCATATTTCAGGTAACAGAAGATCGGCAACTTTAAAAAAACCGAGTTGAGAACCTCCACCTTTTTTTTAAAGTTTAAAACCGATACACTAGTTACTTTGCAGTAATGTTCAAATTACAGTCCAGATGTTGTTTCGCCTTATCCAAAATTTTAAAACGATACAGTAAACGTTTATCTAATAACCTTCTGGATCTATCCAATATTCAATGTACTCTGTGGATCTATCCAACGACCGTGGGAGTCAATGAACTCTACTCATCAACGTTTACTATTTAAAGGCCCTGTGGCTAAGTAGGTATATTAGTAAAATGCTAATAAGACGTGTGAATATCATTCGTACAATGGATATTGCGGTCAAGGATATCGCACCGACGCTACGTAACATCAGAAATGGTTTCTTATTAATTTAATTAAAGCAAGGTTATATTACTTCGCGTTTTATTACTTTCCTAGTATCAAGTAAGTACCTACAGAAAGTAAATTCAGATATAAACATTTATTTAATAATGACTAACGGTTCGCGCTGGCTTTGCACAAAATAACCGTATATGATACTTGAATGTCACTTTTTTAATTGAAATTTCCTTTCATATAATAATTGCGTTCACCATCTTCGACCACATCATCGCTTACCACCAGACGAGATAGTGGTCAAACGCTAGCCTAATATAAAAAAAAAACTAATTTATCATTCCTAAACAGTTGCAGTGTACCGATTTTTTATTATTGTTACCTATAGTTTTACATTAATAATAACATTTAATTAAAAATAATAGCACAGATTTATATAAAAATGTATTATATGTACTACATAGGTATGATACTGAACTTAAATTAATAATTTGTAGTTATCGTCAGTAAATAGGTAAACAAGTAAATCGCAAATCGAGTAAAATCATAAATTCGTAGCACTTGCTCAATAACCTCGAAAATGCGCGGGAAACAAATGATTTCATAAAAAACATACATCCTTTGTCAGTTTCTCAATACCTACACTTAGTTGTTTATTAGATTCTTTACATTACTCACGTGTTTTACAATAATTAATTACGTGGCCATGGAAGCTATTTACTAACATTTACTTGAAAATATTAAACAAACAATTAATAAAAAAACTATTTCGTCGAATGAATGAACGTAAATCAAAAACAAAATGGTGCAAAAAGTTTCGTTCTGCAATGTTATAATTTTCGCGCTAGTTTTAGCGGAAGTGACATCTTGGACCATAGACTTACCGGAAGTGAGGAAGTTTTATTTCGAGAAAAATGCACACGACGGTGATAAACATAATGACGACGAATTAAAAAATAAAGCAGACAAAACAACGATAATTTATAATAATATCGATGGGAATAGTAAACACAACACTGAGCACTATGATGATGTTTATGAAAATTCTCCCTATGCTAGAGAATATGGATATCAGTCTTATATGGAGAGAAAAGTAAGTTTATTTTATTGCAGATAGGCAAGCATTTGACCACTATCTCACCTGGTGGTAAGTGACGATGTGATCGAGGGTGTAGCACGCTTTCCTAGAAGTTACCTGTTTACTCTGGACTTGAAGAGACCGAAGTTGTAGCTACTCGGAAATAAGTCCACCGGCAAGGTGTTCCATTCTTTTTTGCTTTTTAAGTCGTATATAATCGTTGCGATGACAATATATTATGATTAGGTAGTTATGTGAAACATAGTTACCTTTTTTTAACCGAATTCCAAAAAAGAGAAGGTTTTCAATTCGTCTGTATATTTGTTTCGCGATTACTCCGCCGAATTGTGTACGGATTTCAATGATTTATTTTTCGGACTTCAATGATTATTTTGTCATGGGTTGAGTTCATCTCCGAGGGGACTATCCATTAAAATTCTATAAAGATCTGACAAGTTACATGCCACGCGAATTATTTTCAATAGTAAGTTTGGGATGGTTACCTCCATATCTCTAGAGATATCAGATCTTGATAAAATTACAATGCAACCAAACGGGAAGCATACTCTCACAAAGAAAAAAAGTTTGGTTAATAAATGACGGAGTTCTGAGTATCTAAAGTAAAGAATGAAAAAAATACACGATTTTAGAACCTCTCATTTTTATTATTAGAACTACTAACGGGATATTTACCATGTTTTTTATTCATTATGAGTTTCCGATATTTCGGCTCTGTTGCAAGCGTCTCTCATTTATGTCTAGTCGGTTAAGCAGTGAATGTAATAGAAGTAATAGCTATTGCCTTATAATCAACACCTATATTATAAATGGGAAAGTCAGTTAGTATATTTGTTTGGGACTTCTACTAATTATTATTATTTATTAATGTCGGATTGTCATGTTGTAAATTGTATTTTTCTTTAGATTTATGATTTTATCTCTAGCTATAAAGTTATACATATTAATAATAATAATAGATTTAGACTCGTTTACACAAAGTGTGGTAATAATTGTTTAATTTTAGGATTGTCTTTCTATGAATATAATTTTAAGATTTTGTAACCTATTATTGTATGTTCGAAATGAACAAACTGTTGAGACATATTATGTATTTTAACACCTTTTGTACACAGTTTTCACAGTAAAAAGTAAAGTATTCTATTCCATTCTTCTTAACGATCAAACGGCTCGACCGATGGTGGAAATTTAGCTCAGCCGCAGGGAACTGCTAGTATAGTAATAGTTGGCAATTTAATAATGTAACATGTTAACAGGTGAACGATATAGTCTACAATGGAAGCGTGTACTTGGAAGGGCTTCGGAGGTCGCTCGAAGACTATTCAGAGTTTCTAGAGAGCTGTAATCGAGTGATGAAAAACAATACAACTATTAATGCGGTAAGATCAATTTATGAATAATAATTGTACATTTTGATGTAAAAACTTCTTTAGTGGCGTTTTGAAATTTTTGGTATGGGTAAAAATTTTTAAACTCGCGTCAGGACCTCGCGTCAGGACACGTACCTGATCAAAAATTCGTAAGACGGAGGGAGTGTAGACCAAATGCACAACGTTAATGTTCAAGTTTTAACTTTTCTGCCGGCACTCCCGGAGTGCAACCCGTTGTTTTTTTGTTATCGAAATTTATAACATACCTACATACTTATATATGTCAGATGTTGCAACTAAATAGCTTAATTAGCCGTTCAGTGAACAGCCTAGCCTTTTTAACTAGCGGCCGTTCAATTAGCGGCTTGTATGATATTCAGTCGTAATTAATACAACATTAATTGAACTGGCTGGCTGATGCAAGCCTTAGTTGGACGGCACCGTTTAGTAAAAGTCTAGGCAGTTAATTGAACGGCCAGTTGGCTGCAACATGTATATTGCAATTTGGGACTTCTCGGGCTCAAAACATTAATATTTATTCAGATTCAGATTCAGATTCGTTTATTTGCATAAAACACAGGTTATAATGATGGTGAAAATACAATGTATGTGCTTGATACCGTATTTTGCCCATACAGGCGTGCAAATATTTACATATATTATGTTTTTATATTATAGACAATGATATCTATACAAGTGTTAGGCATTATAATTAACATTTTAAAAATAATTATTATATCTTATACATTATACCAATTTGGATTGTCAGTTTAGTCTAAATAAAAATAATTACACATGTCAAAGAATAAATTATTAATAATCAAGTCAAATGTCGTACATCCAAGAAATCTTTCACCGAGTAAAATGCTTTTTTGAGCAACCACTCAAACATCTTTTTTTTAAATTGACGTAGCGGAAGTTTCTTAAAATCTTCTGGTAATTTATTAAATATTTGTATTGCCATGGGATAAGCGCTTTTTGAAGTAGAGTGCTTTCGTATTTTCGGATATACAAGCTTATCCGGATATCGTGAGTTAAAATTTGATATGTCCTTAAATTTTGTAAACAGTTGTGGATACCTTTTTACAAAAACACTTAGTTCGTAAATGTAAAGACAAGGCAATGTGAGAATACGAATACTAGGGAATAGCTCTCGACATGAGTGTAAGGGTCCAACGCCGTATTTACCTCGCCGACTCGATCAAGTTGCATTGATCATGGCCGCGAGAAGACTGATTGTCTTATTACATTACCCTCAGTGCGAGTTTTCATCGTAAACGCTTTTGACAGATCTCACATAGTTTTCGAGTTATTCTGGCTCCCTGATTGGTCTAAATTTACTTAAGTGTAGTAACCACTAGAGGCGCTATACTGTTTTTCATACAAAATTTGTTCGATAAACGATATCGATTTTGGTATGAAAACTCGTACTAGGGGTAATGATCATCATTATCAGGCTGTATTAGTCCACTGCTGGACATAGGACGCTTCTATAGCACGCCACTGAGCTCGATGACCAATCGAGCCGATGCTTTGTTAACAATAATATGTTAGAAGTTGTATATTACGCTGTAATAATTAATAAAAGTTACGTATTAATATTGCAATGAAGCATTTAGTATTGTTACCATACCGCAAGCACGTAATGCTTGATTCAAGTATCAAACAAAAAAGTTAAAAACGTCAAAGCATTTATTCGGTATAAATGGGCAAATTTAAATCTGCACTTACACACGTCAAATAACGTTAAATTCTAAATATAAATAATTAAGATAGCTTAAAAACTAAAACAACCGACTTCAATGCCCCGCGAGTCAATTTCAGTAGCAAGTTTGAGACGTTTATCGTCATATCTCTGGAGATACTTATCAGATCTCGATGAAATTACAATGGGACCACCACGGAAACGTACCCTACCGATAACAAAAAGAATCATTCGAGTCGGTTCAGAATTGACGGAGTAATCGCGTAACATACACAAAAAAAACACACAGACGAATTGAGAACCTCCTCCGTTTTGTGAAGTCAGTTAAAAAGCTTAACTTAAAAGCAATACCTTTGAATTAAAAACAAAACAAAAGTAATGAGCTATTCAGCTTTCATTCAAACGTCGAACGTCATACTTATAAACAACAAAATGTTTAATTCCCCTGATTAATGTAGGGTTGCCAACTGTACTATTACGTATACCCCAATGCATGTTTCAGTACTTCAGACGCATTACGCATAAATAATAGGCATTGTTTGTTGCCGCTTGAAGCTTTACCGTCTCCGAACCTCTTAATCTACAGAAACTTTAGCCAAATTAGGAAAATTAGCTGTAAGTTGGCTATTTGTTAGTAGTGGATCGGCAAAATATGTTCAGTAGGTAATTTGTTTGTAAAATTGCAGACAATTCCTCAAAGCTCTACAACATGGCGTCCAGCCATAGAGTCGGCCAACTCTACAGAGAGTTTGGGTCAGAACTCCACGCGTCGATGTCAGGAGGTGACGAAGACCAGTGAACATGTCCGCAGACTATCTGCCCTGGCTATGTGGGCTACAAGGGAACTGCAAGACACCGCTTATGCCAGAAAATATAATAAAGTTAGTAATTTTTCAATACTTTTGCTCACAATATTTTCTAGGCGTACAAGGCCCGCAAGTTGATCTTTTCACACAGTTAAAAAACAAAACCCAAGAGTGGGATATTGTTTTTTTTATTTATTTATAAAGCTTACTATGCAATGTGTGTTGCACATTACTAGTAGTATTGTTAAACCCTCCCACTAAGCTAAATATGTTTGTGTCTGGAGTGGGTTGACGTCAATAGTGGAATGGTTCAGGATCGAACTCACGACCTCTCGATCGCCAGGCCGACGTTTTAGCCATTTGGCTATACTCGTAATAGTTGTTCTTTCTCGCTCATACACATCAAAACTATCACTGAATAATTATTATACTTTTATTGGTATACTCAGTTTGTTTTATTTTTTGAATTCTACTTTTAAGATGTGCTCAACAACAGTAACTAATAGTCTATTTATTTTTCAGAGTGAAACCTTCATTAAATCGCCTCAATTGTTTTTGTCCATCAATCGCATGTTGCTGACATGCATGTCGCATTACAGCCGATGCTGATTGGTAAATAAGATGTATGACATTTATGTCTAGCTGTGATTGGCGGACGCTTCCGCAGCCATATTTGTGCCATGCTAATGTGTCATGTCAACTGCTGTCATAGTAGCTAGCTACCATAGGTACACATAAACAAAAAGTTTTACTTGCATCGTGGTTTTATACAACCACACCACACCACAGAATAATTAATATGACGTACAGTACGTAACGTAAGTAACGTACAGAAAGCTCACTCTTTGATAGCAAATATGTGAGATCCACAGATCTTATATAATATCTGTGGCGAGATCAAACCTGAGCCGGTAGTCTCTACATGAATAGCGATGAATTTCGAACGATAATCGTCGATAAGAAAAGAGATGCCGATAACAACTGTCTAGCTGCATCTCATTCTAGCAGACGTTGGCGATGACAAGACGCGTCGCTATCAATGTAGAGGTACTTCCACCCCTGGATACAACGTCGGTAATGGTCAAAATCTACACTAATAGAGCCCCCGAGGGCCCCAGCAGTGAAGCCACATCCCGGACACTCGACTAAATCTCCATACAAACTAGCGTTTTAACGACCGACGCTGTGACACCGACACAGACACTACACACATGTCGTTTTTCTATACGTGCATTTGTGTGCGTGATGTCTAAGGTTGTCGCTCATAATCACCGTATCACAGATTATACAATAGTTACTTAGTACATACGTATATTTATATTTCGTAAATCATCGTCTACAGAATTCGTCGAAAAAAAACGTTCGTTGTTTCATTTATGAAAATGAATTCTAAAATACGAATATGTAGGTAGGTATATAAGTATTTATAATATACCTACATAATAAGAACCTACGTAAATTTGAACCTCCGGTGTCTACTGGTCTTAACATAAATGTATGAAGTTGATGTTCTTCTCCTCGAGAGTAGTACCTATTGTTCTGTAGACGTACGCATCTCGGACTAATATACAGTTATCTGTGAGCCGTACGCGTGTAGCGTCCTTGCTCAGACTGACGCCTCGACAAATCAAAATCGGTGGCGGGGTGAGGTAGCCCGGAATTGGTGGGGGGAACAGAGTGTCCGTTCTATACGTAGTATTATTATCTTTTCTATGGTGTAGCGTATGTTAACCGTTACAGACGTTGTATCTAGGTTTGATCTCGCGTATTTACTAACGCGGCAAATTACGTGGAGTGAGACAAGCCTGACCACACTTTTTTTTTAGTGGTGTATACAGGGTGTTCCGCAGAACGTAAAACATACAAATACGGCAGATAGGTGTAACCATCTCCTACTTACTGAGCTCAAACAATTTTACCATTTGAATTAGTTTTTACAATAAACAGGTTTTGTATCTGTATTTTGATATGTCCAGGGAGACCTACACGATCTCTCCATGGAAGAGAACGAGCTGATCCTCAAGCTGGCCTGGTTCCTGGACCGGCTGGCGCACTATACGGGATACGAACCTGAGCCGAAACACTTCTTGCAAGATGAAGAAAGTGAGTCCATCTTTACAGCGAGTGTCGACTCAGACCTTAAAAAAATACCATTACACTTGTGTTCTTCTGCAATCAAATATGGATCCATATACTTATTACTTACTTATTATCCATATATTACACATAAACTTGCAAAAGAACACAAGTTTTAAGATACAAGTTAGTAAAATACACTGAAACACCTCACACTTTTTCACTTTCCCGCCAAAAACCTTTATAAGCTATTCTAGACGGTTGTAATTCAGCGATCCAACCAAGATGACCTTGGTGGGAACTAAGTTTCAATCCGCAGATTGTGTTTTGGCTACACGGATCTAATCCACGCGCCAACACGCTAGCGAATCAGTCGCGAGTCGTCTTCTGGTATGAAATCATGTACTCGTATCCAGCACGGACCGTATTCGTACTGTAGAAATGGCTCCTAATTTGTCCAAATTTCAAAAAGTGGGCCTTGCTTTACGAAAAACAAAAAAAAAAGAGAAAGTGGATGAAGCGTTAATGAAGCATACGTGTGCATTTTCCGTATATATAAAGTACTCTGTGGTGCGCATCCGCTGCCTGTCACAGCGCGACTGTCTTAGAATGGATTTAATTCGCCGGCTACACGGATTTAATCCGCGCGCTCTAACCGCGGATGGGTACTCGCGCCCGTAAACCAAGGACGTTGAAGGTCAAATCAAAATTTGGATTACATCTGCTGTCTAGATGGGTTGAAACAAGCAAGGACACCTTGGTTGTATCGCTGGATTACATCCGTCTGGAACTGGTTTAAGACTCAAGTGGTGGCGCCGATTCTAGTGCAATACAAAGAGATAGACAGTCGAATTGAGACTTCTATGTTTTTGAAGTGAAACTTCTTTAGGAGCACTGGGATAAATATTTGACGGAAATGACCTAGCGTCACATTCCGAAGACAGCGGAAGTGGCGTAAGCGTTATCCTATATTTTATAATTAAAAACGCTCTCTATTGTAGTAAGGCGTAACTAGGAAGAAGTATTCGCTCAAGTTCAATAGATGGAATTGTACAAAAAAATAATAAGTGACGTCGAGAAATAAATGAACTTGATAGTTTTACTTCAAACGCGTAGCTTTCTACGCACCATGTTATTTATTATGAATACATTTGATAAAAAATGATGACAAGGGTCATTCCATATTTCCAATACATATGTATGTAATTTCCAATACAATAATGATATTTGATTACGGAATACTATTTTGAATTGAATTGATAAAGCTTGTTTTGAAATTATTTTTTTACTATGTATCAATTTACTATTGTTATCTTGTTACATATAGAGGTTACAACCACCTCAACTACCCCCGCCCCCATGATAATGAACCCACCCCCGTCAGAGGAAGTTATGCGTCAGATGATGAACTGCATGGAGCAGAACTCATCAGAACCAGCCGTGGACCGCTGCCGGTACCCGGAACCTCTGCCTCCGATGGTGCAGATGATGATGGAAATGAACAGTACGTTAAATGAGCTAGTATTACCATTCCAGATCTAGCGTGCTACCATCCTCGACCACATCGTCATTTACCTACAGTGAGGTGGTGATCAAACGCTAGCTAAATCAAAAGTAAAAGCTGTGCCCTGTGGTGTGCCATGTCGGTAACCAGTGATTGTGACAGACTGTCGGTACCGGACACAGCAATTACGATTTCCAATGATGGTGTGCCGGGTCGGTAACGAAGTGTCTACGTTTGCGCAGCGCCTAAACTCCTAACTTATATATATAAATAACGTTCTCTACATATACTCAAGTAACACATTTCTCTGCAAGCGACAAGTCATAACATTCCTGAAAACTCTTGACTATGACGACACTGAAAACCTTCTTCAAGTGACTATGTAAGTTGGCCTTACCGACTAAATTACTTATCGAATAACATTATATATATAAGTCTCTAAAATATGTACCTATGACTTCCTTTAAATACCAAAACCAAAGAACCACCCCATCCATACACCTCATCCCACCCATCTATAAATCACATACACACACACACACACACACGCGCACACACACACACACACACACACTCACACACACACACACACTCACACACACACACACACACACGCGCGCGCACGCACGCACACACACACGCACAGGCAAGTTAGTTAAATTAGTTATTATTAATTAAGTTGTTTTGTAAATATTAGGAATAATTAAATTGTCATTGTCTTTCTCAACCTGGCACAATTGGCACTTGTAAAATGCTAACATTATCACGCACACACAACATCTTAAAAATACCTATAGGTATATTTACATAACGATCCAAGGGAGGGCACTGATGACCCGTACTACAGGTTTTTGCAAACCTATCTCGGGCATCAGTCTTTCGCAAAGATAGGTTACTGTAGAAATATTGTTAAATCAGCCAATAGAGTAAGCTAGAACATATGAACCTATTTGTGAAAGAAATAAATGATTTTTATTATTTATTATTATTATTATAGATATTTGAAATAAATAATTATTATTTCATAATTATTATACATACGATGTACACAAGCTGGCTGGCAGCGGTTAGAAATAAAGAGCTGAAGATCAAGTTTAGTGACGTGTCGTAGGTGAGGCCTATGTCAAGCAGTGGACAGAGATGATGATGAATTATTATACGATATTATTTCATATTACAATGCTCATAAATGCAAATGCTCTGACATATGTATTTATTTCTCAGGTAATATAACTGGCGTGCCAGTACCGACGTCAGTGTCTGCTTCCAATCTGTACGAGCAAGTCTTGCCCATGTACAGACAACCTCGCTCCGGCCCTGTTTCTGAACAATCAATGGAACTCCTTATGAGGAGTTCCATTGATTGTTCCATTGATTGTTGCGGTTGTCGGATGCTATGGCATCCGACAACCGCACGCCAATGTCAAACTACCCGCCAATTTTTACAGCTGTCAAATCCGTTCAAAAACGCTCTTTATCTATGTCTCAACCGGAAGCGCCAAAAGCTAAGAGGTCAATTGACGATCCCGCAATTAACTTTTTAAAATACTACGCGAAGCACAAAATCTGGGAGGGTGCGAATTTGAAAAATGTTGATAAATCATTTCCAGAATACGAAATCAAGAACAGTATAGCGTCACATACAATAGAGAAACGAGACATTTACAAAAAATACAAACACTTACGTGTACCATTAGATCCGTTCCAAGACCTCAGCAAATATATAAAACACAAACCCGGAGTCAATTACGTAAAAGATGACAAACAAGCTGAGAAGATACAGGAAGCTGTAGAAAAAATGAAGTTCAAACCTAATTCTAAAACTCTCCTGCGTAAACTAGCCAAAATGTTACGTCAAAAAAGATCGATACAATACCAAAAAGATGTCGATTTACCTAGAGAGTCAGAGAACCCTCGAGGCGACATAAGTTTTTATACTAAAAACAAGCCGGGTAGAATCTATAACAATAATTTAAGGCAAGCGGCCCAACTACGAGGTGGCTTGCAAGAAGTTTTTGAAACTGGTAACATTGAAGTAGTGCGGAGATATGGGTCTAATTACAACCCTTTAATTCCCGACCCCTTTACAGCGGGGTTGTTAAGAACATTGGCAGATTTCTAAAACTATAATATTAGAAATAATTAAGATAGTTACACTATCACAACCGACTTCCATGCCCCGCGAGTCAATTTCAAGTAGCCAGCTTTAGTAGCAAGTTTGAGACGTTTATCGTCATATCACTGGAGATACTTATCAGAACTCGATGAAATTACAATGGGACCACCTCGGAACCCTACCGATTAAAAAAAGAATCATTCAAATCGGTTCACAATTGACGGAGTAATCGCGTAACATACATACAGAAAAATAAACTGGCCAATTGCAAGTCGGACTCGCACTCATAGGGTTCCGTACCACACTACAGTATTTTATAAGATCGAGCAAAAAATACCACTATCATTTTTTTCGCCAGCAAAAAAATTATAATTATTAAACATTTTATTTCTTATAACGCCATCTAACGTCTAACAAAGGTGTTAGGAATCGACATTTTAATATAACGCCATCTATGGGACGTTTACCTAACTAAGCGTTCATAGATGGCGTGAAATGCCGAAAAAACCACGTTTCTTGTATGGGGACCCTCTATTATTTTTAACCTTATTCTGTTTTTAGTATTTGTTGTTATAGCGGCAACAGAAATACATCATCTGTGAAAATTTCAACTGTCTAACTATCACGGTACATGAGATACAGCCTGGTGACAGACGGACGGACAGACAGACAGACAGACAGACAGACAGACGGACAGCGGAGTCTTAGTAATAGGGTCCCGTTTTACCCTTTGGGTACGGAACCCTAAAAAACATACAGACTATTTGAGAATCTCCTTTTTGGAAGTCGGTTGAAAAATATGTTCACAAGATATAAATTTCTCTAATACTCAATTATACTAGTTTGCTTTTTAGAGTTCCGTACCTAGAGGAATCCTATTACTGAGACTCCGCTGTCTTTAAACTTGCATTAAAATTCGTTTGCGTAGTTTAAAATACCTCAGTGTACTACGCAGATATAGTACTACGTCGTATAGGTGATCGGAGCCAGTATTATGTATTCTGATTTTTTTTGTATCTTACAGCTAGGCGTTTGTCCACTAAGTGATAATGCCGTCGAGACTGGTAGCACGCTAGGCCAAGTATTATAAAAATTTAAAATTGCTTTATTATATAAATTGCACTTCTTCTCCATATAAACTTTAACTGTCTCAAATTTCACAATCATCCGTTCGTGCAATTTTCTTAAAAAGGGGTACTAAGTTTTCATTAATTTGTAATTCAAGTGTTTATGAATATAGATATTCTAGATCCCTTCTCAATGTAAGTTTATAAAAATAAAACAACATTTTATTACACAAAAATATATTCCATAATTACATTGGAAACTTAAAAGTTACACAAATTTGACACGAATGGAATCACCATTTTAAAAATAGATATTTTTTTATTGATCGATATTGGTTTTAAAAATTCGCAATCAATCGATAAAAATTGTTGATAAGAAGCCAATAATACGCAATACATTATTTTATTTTTCTATCCTGGCAACAATAATTAAACCTTAAATAGCGCGGGAATATGCTTTTTAAATATTGTTATTCTGTCATCCCCGAATTTCAATATAACATTTTAATAAACTAAACAAAATCAACGACAACTATAAAAACTGTTATTTTAGGTGGTATATATTGTACTTTAAGGAAATTATTTAAATAGTCTTTGTGACATACCTTGCCTCTGTCGATAAGTATTATTATACGTCAAATTACTTCCGAGACACAATCAAATGATTTCATAAACCTGACGCAGGTTAATGCAAAAAACTTGCTAAGCCTCAATAAGAAAAATTACCTTTGTTTTTTTTTTTAATTAGAAAATTGGTAATTAGAAATAACCCATTGTGTATAATATGTTACTTACAAAAAATGTTTCATTCCCCTTTAAAACGTATTTTAAGGTATTGAGGCAAGTAAATAATATACACGACTTAGAGCCATTTTCACCGATTCCTAATAAAGCTTTAGAAAAAATCTGACATATGACATGACGGCATATAAAAACTGTCAAAATTCTGTCAAATAAGTTTCTAATAGGAATATATGATACAGGCCCATATAATTGTAAACCATAAACAATCATTCGGCGATGACAAAATAAATGAAAAAATTAACCTACAAAATATACTGTTAATGTAAAAACTGCTTAGTTATAATAAGAATGTGAATACACAAATTAATCAACGGAAGCAATTTAGCAAAAAAAGTCATTGCTAACTTATATACCTTGAAAAAAAATTTAAAGAAATAAAGCACATTTTAGGCGTTTATGCATAATTATCTAAATATATTATATAATATTCATAAAAAATGGCGTTTAAAAAACATATTATGCTACATTTAACAATGATAATTGCGAAATAAAATTAAGCAAAAGATAAAAATATTACGTAGCAAATTATTTCGCATAAAGTAATACGTAAATTAACTTACAGACTATAAAACGGGGTATACGTACTAATTTCAATGATGTTGCTTTTTCATTAATATTATTTACTAAAATACAGATCTTAGGGCATTTATAAATTATGTAGTAACTGTTTTTTTTAAATATGCACTTCAGTGGTTCAAAATATCATATTGTATGTTGTATATTATATCGACCTTCGCAAAATTTCCAATTATAACGACCATTCAATAAAAAAAATGTCTTTTTATGAATTTTGTGGTTATTTAAAAAACTATATTACCACTTTCGACTTTGATAAAGTAATAAATCGAAACTAAAAATAACTAGAACAACTCTTAATATAACGACACTTTTTTTTATCTGAGTAGGTAGCGTTTGACCTCACCTCGCCGGGTGTTAAGCGATGATACGGTCGAGGATAATGAACACGCTAGACCTAGAATACTCTGACTCTCAATGTTTGCTGCCGGAACACCGTATGGTCATGGCGGCAGATTTTCTCATTGATGGTGGGTGGTAAGCTACATTTTGGTAATTGCGAGTTCCAGTAGTTAAAACTGACATTATGTGAAATATATAATTTTATTTTTATTTTAATGCCTAAGATCTGCATCTCATAAGCACTTGCACAGCTAAAATATTGGTCCCAGTTTATTTGTGACAAACTTCCAAGGAATGTATTCCGCTACACATATAATTCTATAAAATATTATCTTAATTCTAATACATAAATATTATTATGAAGGTCCTTACTAGAGAAATAATAAGGCCAATTTAAAAGGCACAATTGTAACAATTTTATAAAAAAAATATTGAAGTTAAGGCACTGAATTTAGTTGTGTAATTATTGTTTAATTATTTTTAACAACGGTATACTTTATAATATAAACTTAACATGCATGGTCTTTTTAATAAAGACAAAATCATATCGAAACGTGTTTTTTTTAATTTAAATTTCCAATCTGTTATTCTAATTTTCATCGACAGTTGTCTTTTTTATTTAAATTTGACAGCTGATTCTATGTTCGAAAATCATATCGACATTTGTTTTCTTAATTTGAATTTCACATCTATTATTCTAATTGCCATCGACAATTTTTATTTTTTATTACTATTATTTTTTTAAAAATTCAAATTTGATAATTGATTCTAAGGTTGCCAGTAATAAAAATCTGGTTGTTACGATTACATGTGACTTTGTGGCCGTTTCTTTCTGCTGAAAAGGCCACCGAAGACTCCTTTTTTATCCTTCTTCTCTTTTGAAACTCCGCTCACTGAAAGCTCGGACTCGCCGGAAGACCTGAAGAAAACGAAAGAGGTATTATCAGCATCATCATCATATTCAAGCGTTGGCAGTCCACTGCTGGACGTAGACCTCTTCCAAGATACGCCACTGAGCCCCGATTCTTAGCTCGGTATAAAAAAAAACAGAAATTATGTCAATAAAGATATTTTTTTTATATCATATAGGCTAGCGTTTGACCACTATCTTGCCTGGTGTTAAGCGATTATGTGGTCGAAGATGGCGAACACGGTAGGCCTAGAATACTCTGACTGTCAAGGGCTGTGGGCTGCCGGAACACCGTAAGGCAATGGCGGCAAAAAAAAGATTTATATATGACATATGACATCTTACCTAGAAGCAGGTCTTTGATCCAAAGCCGGGGATCCCCCGCTACCGGCCACTGACGCTGGTCGCTGTCCTGTCCCGCCGTAAGCTGGAGAAAGGTAAATGGTAAGCGCATTGTCTATGACTGGTATGTCAGACCAATTTATTCTGTGAATCTTTGACTATGTGGAGGAGTTACAAGGCTATTTATTTATTTTTATTATATTTATTTAATTTAAATTTTAAAAACTTTATAAATAATAAATATGTATAAATAATTTTATAAATTTTGATTTCGATGTTTAATTATTGTAATATTTATTAAGAAAAAAAAATATTAAATTGGTCGGAATTTTTTCAAGTATAAAAAAAATAGATAAAATATATTAATAATCGCAAGAAATAATTTCCTAACGTATTCTAATTTTGTATACAAAAATACTTAACATACTTAACATGACAAAAAAATACAAACACACGGACATACTTCCTGCAATTGGTATTCTTTATTCGGGCAACAATATCTCCTTCCTTCAAAGATTGAATGACATTTAAATTGGTCTGAGGCACCACTGTATTTCTTTAAACTATCCACCACCGAACCACATACACCACAAAATACAAAACAGAAAGCAAGTACAACAAAAAACAAATAATACAAAATCAGATAAAACACATAGAAAAAGTTCGTAGTCCTTATCCAATATTTTTAAAGCAAATGACAAGAATTTGTAAGAAAATTGCTATATAAATAGAAATATTCTTTAATTATACACTTAAAGAAAATAAACTTTCAAAAAAGATACTGTAAACTTAATACTATAAGACCGGCCTAAGGGCCAGTTTCACCCGTCGACATAATAAAGTGACATAAGACGCCATAAGGGTGCGTACAGCGTATGTAACATAACATGTTTTTTTTTAAATTAATTTCATAGAACTTTTTGTCGTTGTGGTTTATACGACAACATTCTTTAACTTTTCTTCTAAATCTAAATCCTAAGTTAATTTTAATGTGGACACTGAATATTATAAAACATGTTATGATGTCATGTTCTAAACATTCTGTGTCCACTTTATCAGAAACATTTTTTTTTTAATAAGATTATTCGCAATGTGGGTTCCACATTACTAGTATTCTTGTTAACCCCTCCAACTAAGCTAAATATGCTTGTGTCTGGAGTGGGATCACGTCAATAGTACAATGGGTGGGGTGGGGATCGAACTCACGACCTCTCGATCGCCAGTCCGACACCCTATCCATTGGCTATTGCCGCCTCCTAACCTCCACATGTTAAATAACAATTTTATAACATGTTAAGTAATATAGTCTGTACGTACCTTAAAGCTTTCAATAATCTGTCAGATATGTTTCTAATAATGCTATAACCGGTTAAACTGGCCCTAGATTTAAACTGGCCCTAGATTTCTGCCAGACAATGATAACTTCAAGTATTGGTTAGTATATCTTACATTACAAGAATTGGAAATAAAGACGGCAAGCAACTGGAAAATGTTGTACAAAAAAATTTAAACATTAAACATATGATGGTGATATAACCATTGCTACAAATACAACTAATTTCCATATAAAGGATTAACTACACGGTTTACAACAAGAGCAGCAAACAAGTTCTTGGCGTGATGATGTTGTGCAAAGCCTGACTGAATAGTACAACAACTTTGGTTGGAAAACTTGGAAACCAATCCAGGTGATCTGATTATTTATACCTGACCTGACTAATATAGGTAATATAATTTAAATCTGACGCTTTAGAATTTGAAAGCCTCATTTTAAATTTTGAATGAATCCGTGACCTCTTTGGGCGAGGATCCTCACTTATTTTTAGGGTTCCGTAGACGAATGGCAAAAAACCGATTATTTTTTTCTCAAAGTCAATTGTTTGAAAGATAGACACTTCTAAAGTGGTAAAATGTGTGCCCCCCCTCCCTTCTAACTTTTTAAATAAGGGAGTGAAAAATCTAAAAAAGATATATGCTGTGGATCTCAATAAATACTTTCACGAAAATTAGTATTATTCGGAACCCTACGAATGCGAGTCCACCCTGCACTTGCCCAGTTTTTTTCTAACCTCAAAGTTTCCGATGGAAGCATTCTCCGAGATCCAAATCGAAGGAGAGTCAGTTTACGAATCAGAATTTATTTTCCAATGATTGTGAATATAATAGCCACAATGATTAGCATATAGCTATTATACTTTTTACCGTACCTTGGTTCCAACCGTATAGTTGGACCCTTAAAAAGCATACCCCTTCCTTACTAATTTGGTACACCAAGCATAAAAAGCCATTCAAAAATATAATTAAATCTATACTACAAATAAAGCATCTACAATAATAAAGCAACAGATAGACATATAGGATCAATCGGGGTAAATATAACACTGGGGTAAATACAAACACTTTTATAACATTCGTCTATTTCACTGACAAAAGTATACATGAACATATTGGTAACTCGGACGCAGCATTAGTAACTACGTCCATAGAAACAGGTTCAAAAAGCTATATGTGACTCGGCATTAGGTCCGGTCTTCACCAAAAGTGGAGAGAAGCTGTGTTTCAACAAGCAATAGAGAATTACGTCGCACTGCGTGATTTGACCGCGTGGTGAAATCCTATGTTGTTGAAATACATAATTTAGCGACAAGCGTTGGTGAAGTCCGGCCTTATGTTCTGACTCAGCTCAGTAATTTCGTAACTAATAATAACTCAGTATGGCTCCAAACATTATCAGCTGACATTACAGGCGATATAAAATGCCTGTGGTGTGTCCTATATTCCTATGCTTTAGGTCGCGTAACATCCAAATTACGCATTGAATGTTCTAAACTTTATAGTTAATAATGTTCCATTACACTGAAAAATTATTTTGTTGATTTGATTTACTAAGCGTGAACTTATCCGAATATTTAAACATCTGGTGCCGTTATCAATGTATTTTTCTTTTTGAAAAATATTTGATTTCGCGGTTAAACGTGGGTCAAGCGTTAAAAATAATATTAAGCAGTGAACTTTAAGATAATGCTGCGTTTCCATAAACAAAATTTAAACAATTGATGTAAAGCAATGAATAGTTAATATTTTGTATTTATCCCAGGTTACTTTTACCCCGAATGACGAAATAAACATACATTGTACGCGATGAAGAACATATAGTAGATGACTCGATCCTGACAGCGGTAAATTATATTAAAAAACCATATTAAATACTAATAAAACAAATAATAATCTTATTTTCAGTAATTTATACAAACGTGCACAACACCAAATAAAATAATACACAGTAGAGAAATTCTAAACGGTACCTACTTAATATTTTTATGAATTTAAACCTAAAACACAACATACATAAAGCCGAATTAGTTAGGCCTATGACAAACGAGTATTAGGCAACGGCAGCTGTAAGATGAGCCGCAATATTATTGTTTTTTTTTCATATCTGCGGCTTAAGGGTGGCCCTAGGCATCGTACCATAATTTTCTGTTATAATGTATAACTATTATGCAATACCGCTACACACTAAATAGGGAATATGCATGTTTTTTTAAATATTTTTATTTCACTCATTACATCCATATAACAATAAAAAAATAAAATACTGCTGGAATTAGTCTAATTATTTTTTTAATAAACATTTAAATATACAAATAAATTTGAGCAGTTTAAACGCCATCATTTCCCGGGCTCTTTGGTAATGCATTGTGACGTCACGCACTTACGTCAGACACACGCCGCTTGAAGCAAACTAGCTTTTTTTTCTTTAACTAAGACTCCGCGCGATTATTGTATTTAGCCAATGGCATGTTTTTATTAAATTATACAGTTTCTCTAATCTCGTACTCATTTTTATCTATATTAAATGGTTAGTAATATACATTTTTGCGCAATAATACGCGGCAAACATACATGCAACTATATTTGGATAGTAAGTAAGTATATTAAGCTGTTATTTTGGTATGTTTTTTATCAAACACCTCCGACAAATGTTTTTACAGTCCTCTCCATCCAAAGGTTGCCTGGAAGAAATCGCTATTAGCGATAGGGCCGCCCATTGTAACACTGTAATTAACTTGTATACTACTGTTTGTTATGATATATTAAGAGGTGGTACAATAAAGAATTTTATCTATCTATCTATCAAACACAATATTTAGAAATAAATACAATAAGACCATACCATACATTTATTTTTATGTTCCCGCGCTCAATGTTTCTATCACGTGGAGTAGTGCATAATGACGTCAACTTTCGATTCGACCAATGGTGATCTGTTTTACAAACTTAAATTTCCCTCGCTTAAATTGCACTTTTAATTTATTATTTTAAGCAAATAAAATGGAATTAAATAAAAAAAAGGTTTTACATATAACCACAGGACAACAAAGAATCGAAAAATAAAAAAAAACAAGTAAATCTGAGCTTCATGCATATTCCCTATTGTCCAAGGATAATTTAGTATACACCCGTGACACGTGGGAGAATAAATTAGTTTGGCCTGAAATCGGGTTTGGCGAGTAACATTTATGAGCCAGTATCGATCCACTGTTGGACATAGGCCTTTCCATAAAAACATAAAGGAAAATGAAAATTATAATCAGTTTTATTAGAAAGTATTGAATCACTAACTACCAGGCAAACATGAGAATGTAAGAGGAGAAGGTTCAGCATGTATGTAAGTACATACATTTAGACTAAGCAAGCAATTTTTCTAAAATCTACTGCAAGCTTGTTCTTTACATAGCATAGGTACAAGGAGAAAGGCATAGAAAAACAAGCATATTATATATCTACAAATTAACTGCTATATTCCTATAGAAGATGAATTAGCTAATATTTATAATACTGTTATACTATATTTACAAAACTTTTGTACTGATATTCTAATTCCATGATTATTTTTATATGGATTCACACGATTACAGTATTTAGCCAGTGACCAATATAAGAATTTTCCAGTACATATTTAATAGTAAAGTTAAGTCAAAGTCACGTTGAAGTCACAGTTCAGTTCAATTCATATCTTCTGTTAAGATGTGGTAAAGATGCTTTACTGAAGACAATTGGCATTTTTACTGAGGGTATGACATGGACTGGACTGTGACTTAACTCTATTAGGACGCGACTTGGATTAAATTTAACGACTTGGTTAAACTTAAAAGTACAGATTAATACGCTCATTAATAGAACAAAAACATGTACCATTAATTAGCTATTGCCACTTAATACAAAGTATGCTTTTTGCAAGCCAAATGTACCGTTAAAGAACATGCTTGTTTTAATCTGGTACGATTTCCATATACAAGTATAAAGCCCAAATACGAATAAATGGAGCAAAAACTTGCACTGAAATAACATCTATTGGTACTTATACTTATTATATAAGACCAATAGACCAATGATTCCAGTGCAAGTTGTTGCTGCATTTATTCATATTTGTGCATTATACTTTTGTATAGAAATCGTACCACATTTAGGGCCAGTTTCACCGGTTCCTGATAGCGCTAAATATGAAGAAATCTAAAAGATTGTTGACAGCTTTTATATGGCGTCATGTGCCAGGTATAACTATCTAACGCATTATCAGGAACCGGTGAAACTGGCCCTAAGCATGCTATTAGGCATTACCTATTTACTAGCATATCAATCTGAACCTAAAAAAATTTTATCACTTGACACTGGCTAAATACAATGGTGTGCGCAATGGTGGCCTATCAACAAAGAAACTAAAAATAAAATGGTATCAACATCGACTCGACTCAAGGAAAAGCAATGTGTAATCTGTGATCTTCTTTATTATTACATAGTATAAAACAATGTCGCTCCCTCAGACTGTACGCTTAGATCTTTTAAACAGATTTTAATGTAGTTTTCATCAATAGATAGTGATTCAAGAGGAAAGTTTATAACCAGAATTAAATGCGGGCAAAGCCGCGGGACGCAGCTGTATAGTAATGAATAAATCTCACATAAAATACTTTGTTTCGAGTCGAGTTGAAGTTGATACGACATGCTCAATACAACAGCCTTAAGAGAGAACGCGGAGTGCTTTTTCTATACAAATTTATTCACCTTTTTCCTCCCTGGAAAATGCTTCAAGAGCAAAAAAATTTTCTACAATTTATTAGTGTCTGCTATAGTCGATATAGCCCCTGTGATTTGCTTTTTTCGACCAACTAATTGAAAAAAAGAAATATGACCCTTCAAAAACCTGATAAATGAAATATTTTACTGCCCTGACCTACTAAAACGGCTACCAGACAAATTTAAAAGAGTTTTAAGACAAAAAAATGATAAGAGCACGGATGCACTCATCTGCAAAAATGTTGTGCAAAACATAATTTGATCGGATCAGTTTTCGAGGAGAAAACAGGGAAATACAAAACCTTATTTTAGTCAAAATTTTGTAGGTAAAATGGGTCTGAGTTGCTGTTGTCCCTATCGCACTCTTGTTGGTTGTTCGGACACTGCGCGACGGCAATAGTTTCTTTAAAATACCTATTTTACAAATTCCTCGCACCCGCGTTCCCTCTTAACTAAAAGGTTAGTAAAAACCCAACCACCAATAAACTGACCGACGTCACTCGTAGAATAGTACGTAGTCTCCACATTTTGATAATTATTGTTTTGTCTCTCTTGCCAGCTCGGGTTTCTATTTGCATCTCTTGCTTGCCCGGAAACACGTTGTTGATAACTGTTTACTAAAGCCGTCACTGATTTTTCCGCTTGGCCCTTATCTCTTTCGGTAATTGTCGTCATCCTTTCGTGTCTTTCCGTCACTTGTCTGTCGTAACGGTCGTGGCGCTCGGGTAGGTTCGGCCCGCGTTCGGGTAGTGTCGGGCCGCGCTCGGTTTGGATGAACCCGCGTTCAGGTAAGTTCGGCGGACGGTCGGGAACGATCGGTGGGCGCTCGGGAGGGCCCGATTGTGGAAGCGATGGTCCGCTCTCGGCTTTAAAAGTTGGGTTAGGTTTGATTTTGTTTTTTGTAATTTTGATAGAGATTCTACTTGAAGTATTTTGTTTTAATAAATAACATAGCCATTGTAGTTAATAAGACAATATAATTAAGTTGATAAATAATTAAAACAAAATAAAATAGAATTACAATTTAACCCTAAATATGTTTTACAATTTTTCAACATTTACCAAGCTTACAAAAAACAAATACATGTACATACATATTTGCAAAACGAAGACATGAAAATTGCAACAAAACAAAGACAAAACATCGACCATAGACGACACAAGTTCCCAAACAGTCTAAAGTCTAAATAATGAATGTCAAATAAGTACATCTTAATTTAAAATAAAGTTTCATTACATTTATGATATCATCCCATAATAAGTGAAAAACAAAAAACTCGCTTTTCAATATATACGATACTAGCTGTGCCCTGCGGCTTCGCCCGCGTTAAACAGTACCCTATTGCCTAATCCTTAATACTGAGTATCCTTGTGCAGAACTTCAGTTAAATCAGTTCAGCCGTTTGCCCGTGAAGAATTCCCAAACAACAAACAAAAAACAACAATACAAACCGACTTTGACTCAACTGACAAAACGTATTTATGATATTGGTGTGGATTTGTCTGTCTCGTATACTTTTGAAAGATTCTTGTAGTCAGACAACTAAAACATTCGACAGTATATATTTTTTTATCACACAATACAATTCAATTCAATACATTCAAGCATTATGTACCACTATCTCAGTTGATGTTAAGTGATGATGCGGTTTAAGATGGTATAATGTATAGAGCTTGTCTCAAAGTGGCAGAAAGCAGTAAGATGAGTTGGACTTTTTTTTCCATTTCAATGTAGCACCGAATGTGGAACAGATCGGCGAAATGTCTTCGTTCAGTGGGTGGTTTGAGCCATGGCCGAAGTTTATCTACTTTACTCTTCGGATGAACTCGGTTCATCCGTGATCATGGCGCTTGCAACAGAGCCGTATCGGAAACTCATAAATAATAAAAAACATGGTAAGTATCCCGTTATCAGTTCAAATAATATTGTCAGTGTCAAAACCTAAAAACGTATATCAGTTGGATGGTTTCAAAGTCTATAACCGTAGACAGAGAAAAGAATAGACCGCAGGTAGCTCTGTCTCTTTCCCACATGAAATAGGATATACTATGGAGTTATTCCATGTAACGGAAAAGGACAAAGCTATAATATTTCCCTCTTTCAGTGCGTGCCGGTTTTTACAGGGTCAGTAACGTAGTTAGCCGTTTTTACCTTAACGAACTTTGACCTTTATTGATATGTGTCACTGGGTTCTATATACATATATGGTTATGTCACAGATTATATAATAGTTACTGAGGTTATTTTACAATCTTCTATCCCATGTGGCCACGGTACCCAAATCTCTATATTTCCTTACTTTATGTCTATAACGGACCTGGGTAGAAATTATTTTTGTGTTTTATGTATAAGAGAAGAGAAGAGAAGAGAGAAGATTGGATAAGACTCACCAGTTTGCTGCGACCGGATGAAGTCAGTGTTGATATCCCGCCCGTTGGAGAATCTTGATCTGCCCCAAGATGAGGCTTGATCTTGGTTCCTGAAACACATTTTTAACTAAAAATTAACATTTATTTCTGACCAAATCTTTTTTATTGTATGCATGCATGCTAATAAAAAAAATAAGATTATAAGGATTAAAAACTCAAACAACCTACTTCAGTAGCAAGTTTGAGACGTTTATCGTCATTGTAATCCCATTGTAATTTAATCGAGATCTGATAAGTATCTCCAGAGATCTCCGGAGATAAACATCTCAAACTTAGTACTGAAAATGACTATTAGACATTTGGCGACAGATTTTCTAAATTGAGGGTGGTAGCTGGCGAGGCGGACACTTGAAATACCGGCCAAAATACATGTACAACAGTAAATTAACGACGACCGACGCGACCTCAATTTCTACGACGGTTCTCTTTTTGCACAGACTATAGTATAATGTAGCACAGGCGGCAATAGCCTAATGGCTAAGACGACCGCCTGGCGATCGAAAGGTCGTGAGTTCGATCCCCACCCATTCCACTATTGACGTGAACCCACTCCAGACACAAGCATATTTAGCTTAGTTGGAGGTTAACAAGACTACTAGTAATGTGTAACACAACATTGCTAGTCAGATAAAGAATCTAGAATCAAAGCATTTATTCAGTATGTAGGCAGTATTAATATACGCACATATACACGTCAAAATCATAAATCGTAATCAATACTTATCAAGTTAACAGCAAAAGCAGAATTTAACGCTTTGAATTGAAAAAAAAAACAAAAGTAATAAACCATCCAGCTGTCATCCAATCGTTAAAGTTAGATATTTAAAAAAAAATTAAGTGGGTTAAAACCAACCATACATGTAACTGTGTGTTCCAGTACTTCAGACAATTTTTATATAAAAAAAAGTGAAATAGTGAAACACAAGTTAAAGAAACGCATACCGATCACAGCACATATCATGATCCGAATGGAACTGATAGTCCGTCTGTCAGCTGCATGATATTGTTTAACATTCATTGCACTATTGACGTGAACCCACTCACACAAGCATATTTAGCTTAGTTGGAGGGATTAACAACACTACCAGTAATGCAACACACATTGCTAGTAAGACAAAATTAAATAAACTGGCCAAGTGCAAGTCGGACTCGCACTCGTAGGGTTCCGTACCACACTACATGTATTTTATAAGATCGAGCAAAAATACCACTATCATTTTTCGCCAGCGATAATAATAATTAATAAACATTTTATTTCTTATAACGCCATCTAACGTCTAATAAAGGTGTTAGGGATCGACATTTCAATATAACGCCATCTATGGGACGTTTACCTAACTAAGCGTTCATAGATGGCGTGAAATGCCGAAAAAAACACGTTTCTTGTATGGACCCCTCTGTTATTTTTAACTTTATTCTGTTTTTAGTATTTGTTGTTATAGCGGCAACAGAAATACATCATCTGTGAAAATTTCAACCGTCTAACTATCACGGTTCATGAGATACAGCCTGGTGACAGACGGACAGACAGACAGACAGACAGACAGACAGACAGACAGACAGACAGATAGACAGACAGCGGAGTCTTAGTAATAGGGTCCCATTTTACCCTTTGGGTACGGAACCCTAAAAACAGACTATATGCCGTTATAGCTAAAATAGCCAGTATCATGTCATCAAGTTATACGATTGAGTTTGAGATGTATATCTCCATATCTCCGGAGATGATTATCAGATCCCGATAAAATTTGTATGGGTTGGAAGCATAATCTCTCAAACAATAAAGAATTTTTTAAATCGATAAGATTTGACGGAGTTCTGAAGTAACAAACTTAAAAAAACGGTCGATTTGAGAACCTCCTTTTTTGAGAAGTCGGTTAAAAAGTATAATATACCTGAGTACAACTTCCGCCTCATCATCAGGTGAGGGTAACTGTCGCGGCGGTGGAGACGGCAACACTGACGACTCTGTTAACATTACACACATTTACATTGTTTTATATAATGCAAAATTTATTCGCATCGACGGGATTTGAACTAAGGATCCCAACCGTACGATAATTATCGTCCAAATACGATAATTCAGGCCTCCGTACGATGTACGATAGGAACACCGTTATCTTACGCATATATACGATAATTCCATCATACCGCAAAATTTGAGAATTACACTGATAGTCAATTACAAATACTATTGGTTTTTGCTCACAACGCCATCTATTGGCTTATTTCTTTCATAGGAACACTTGCTGCCGCTTCTCAATGATTTTCTTGGTTGCTAGGTTAGAATTTTTATAGTAAAATTTCGAAATGTTGGCAATACATTGATTCTGTTCTGTATACACGAACAAAGTAATAAAAATTACCTCCTTAAATCGTATTACAGTCATTATACTAAGTGTACGATAATTTTTCTCCGAATACGTCAAAATACGATAATTTCAAGGCCCTGGTACGATAATTTCCTCGCTTTATGTTGGGATCCCTGATTCAAACCTGCGTCCCCTGAGAAGCATGCCTGGCACTGTACCAACTCAGCTACAGTACAAAAATGATGAAATCAGAAATTAATGAATAAAGAAAATTATAATTTTAACCAATTATCATAGACGTAATATAGTGGACATAAGGATGGTGCACTGCAGATGTTTTGACAAATTCAATTTAATCCGTATGCTTTAACGATAAGGTTGTAATTGCTTTGTAGAACAAAACGGCCCAATTGAGAGACACCAGGGTGGTCTTGTGTGTCCTTGTCTAACAACCTGCTAGTGCTATATATGTATGGTATATATGTATAAGTTGTCCATACAAAAGAAAGGGACAAACTCCGTTCAAGGTCGGTCTCATGGGGGCCGGTGTACGCGATCAAGTTTAATATGTAGCAGGTCTGTGCTAATTATTAATTGGTGGTGCCATATGTGATTACTGTTGAGAAGTATTAATTAATAGGTTAATGTATACTTCATATATAAAACCTTAATTTTTTATTTATTTATTAGGGTATTTTGTTTCTCGTTAAAAAAGACAAAATATAATAGATAAAAAGAGGGTGCATAGAAAACTGCGCGTTACATTCAATTTATTTCTCAACATCACTTATTATTATTTGTACAACTCCATCTGTTGAACTTAAGCGAATACGTCTTCTTAGTTACGCCGTTCTACAATAGAGGGCATTTATATATATATTATATAACATGACGCTTACGTCACTTCCGCTGCCTTCGGACCGTGACGCAACGGCACTTCCAACAAATCTTACCCCAGTGCGCCTAAAGCATTTTCACTTCAAAAAACATGGACAATAATTAAAATATTATTGAAAATGTCCTTATTGTTAAAGAGTAGTACTGACCGATATTCCTCTCCTTCTCTTTCTCCTGAGACAACCTGCTGTTCCTGTGCTCCTCTAATATCTGCGCCTGCGTGCGGCGCTCCGGCTCCGGAGAGGAATGCGCTGAGGATGACGTGGATGCGGTTCTGATGGAAAGATGGTTAGTTTAGAGGTGGTACGGCTCGAAGGACCAAATTTTTTTTATCTGATAAGTAACCGTTTGGTCAATATCTCGAATAAATAAGCGAGCGATGGATAACCGTATGGTATTCCAGCAGCACATAGCCCTTGAGCTTCCGACCATATTAGGCTCAGCGTGTTCGCCATACATCATTGCTTACCATCAGAAGAAATAGTGGTCAAACTTTAGCCTACCAATACATACATACATAAAATCACGCCTTTTTCCCGTTGAGGTAGGCAGAGACTACTTCTTTCTACATGCTACGATCCTGACATGCCTCTTTCGCTTCTTCCACTTACATGCTCGCCGGTTTTAGGAATTTCAATCTAGTCGTGATACGTTCACAGCTATCCGTCAATCACAGCTAGACTTAAATATAATACATCAATAACATCATATCCACCAATAAAACTAAAGCACCGGCGACATGCGATAGATGGACGAAAAAATTTGAGTAGATACATCTACTCAAATTTTTAATAAAAGTAATAAATATTATGTTTCTTTGAAGTGTTTCACACTTTATATTTTTGTAAATTGTTAAACACAATCCAAAATTTCATCGTACCGACGGGACTTGAACCCGCAACCTCCGAAAAAAAAACTGTAATGATTTCTTCCGAATGATTAACTTACGTAATAAGTAGTCATAGATGGCGCCACCAATGCATAATTGGGTTAACAAATGCAATCCACTAATTTCGTCGTAACGATACTTCGCACCGTGGCTTAATTGGCAAAAGCACCGGAACATGTTATTCCGGAGGTTGCGGGTTCAAGTCCCGTCGGTACGATGAAATTTTGATTGTGTTTAACAAAAGTAATAAAACTTTAAAAATCTCAATAAAAGGTACTCACTGCGTCAACCGCCTCCTAAGTTCAGCGGTGGGGGATTCCCCCGCGCCAGCGTTGTACGGCGTCAGTTGTAACTCCGGGGGTAGATTGGCGTGGAATGTTATTTTGGCTACCCACTCCTGTGATAATAAAAAAAAATTGTTTAAAAACTACAAAACTGACTTTACACAATGCGCTAGTTATTTTCAGTAATTAGTCTGAAGCGTTTATTTTTATATCTCTGGAGATACATATTAGATCGCGATAAATTATTCCCTACATATGAAAATAATAAGCTTAAAGAGATCCTCCCAAAGATGGAAAGTCACACACAAAGGCAAGGCAGTGACTGGAAAAGAAGAGCCGAAGATCGGGCTCAGTGACGCATCTTGGGAGAGGCCTACGTCCAGCTGTGGACTGACACAGGCTGATGATGATGATTATAATGAAAATAATAATTGTAATACATTAACAAGTACATACATTACATACATAAATTAACAAGTTTTATAAATGAAGATACCAAGAAATTAAGATACTAAAACAAACGACTTCAATGCCGGCGCGAGTCAGTTTCAGTAGCAAGTTTGAGACGTTTATCGACATATCTCTGGAGATACTTATCAGATCTCGGTAAAATTACAATGGGACCACTTCGGGTACCGATTAAAAAAAAGAATCATTCGAATCAGTTCACAGTTGAAGGAGTAATCGCGTAATATGCATACAAAAAATAATAATAAAAATAATTTAGTAATTTTTAGTACTGAGATGTTTATCTCCGTACCTCCGGAGATAATTATCAGATCTCGATTAAATTTGAATGGGACCACACGGGCAGCATACTCTATCAAACAAAAAAATAATTTCCAAATCGGTTAAGACTATGGTGTTCTGAGGTAACAAACATAAATTACAGCACAAGTAAAGGAAAAATTCCGAAAAATAAAAAAGTTGCAAATTAGGGTTAATTTGGGTACTTTGGTACACAAGTTTTCGCGAAAATGTAAATTTGCCCATATCTTTTTATCGTGTTGACTCAGGACCTTAATTTTTATACATCTAATAGGGACTATAGACCTCAGAATCTGGTATAAATTTCAACTTACTAGGTCCACCGGTTCCTGAGAAAATCGGTGGTGACACACGGACAGACAGACAAACAGACAAGAAAGTGATCTTACAAGGGTATCTTTTTACCTTTTGAGGAATGGAATCCTATAAATTAAGAACATCCTCCTTTTTGGAAGTCTGTTGAAAGGAAAAGAGCGTTATATATAAGTATAAATGACCTGCATCAGCTGTCGACTGTTGGCAGCGAAAAGATACTCTGCACCGTCAGCGCACGCCAGCCGGAACACATGGGCTCGCTTCGTGTAGTCACCGGCGGGTTCACAACGTGCCTGGTTAACATCACATCAACATCAATCAACAATGAATTAAGATTATTCGATTTAGTTTGAATACTCAAAAATGAGGGTTTGTCCGTAACTCCTTACGAGAGGATGAGGGTATGTTAGGGTTACGTGAGGGTGTGTTTTGATGATGTACTAAAGTATGAAAAAATGTGGGTGTGAAAAATTTTGGGTATGAAAAAATGAGGATGTGACCTTAACTCCTTACTAAGATATAAGAGTGAGTTTTGATTATGTACAGCAGAATGAAAAACTTAGGGTATGAAAAAATTAGGGTGTGAAATAATGTAAGTGTGTCCTTAACTCCTTACTAAGATATCAGGGTGTGTTTTGATGATGTACAGCAGTATGAATAAAGTGACTTACCAAGAGTATAGCCACAGGCGGCGCCGCGGCCTTAGCACTAGCGAAGTCCAGTTCATCCTTGAAGAAGCACAGCAACTGACCACACAGCACAGAGTGGTAGCCTCGCCACGAGCGGACGGTCGCGCGCTTACCACCTACCCCGGTCTCCTGCTTGCGTTCTAGATAACCTGTACATAACATACATGGAATCAGTATAGTTATAAAAGTTATTAATTTTTTAGCTCTCTCTTATCAAATATTTAGTAATAATAAAAGTAATATTTAGCAGTAGTTAATTGAAACCTACTTCATAGGGGTCCATTACACGATAGATTTTGCAGCCAGTTTGCTGGCAGTCACGGCTGTGACTGATGGATAACTGATCGTGTAATGGGGTGACTGACGGTGACTGACCGATATTTAGATACTTTGATTTAGTACTTCGGCAACCATCAGTCATGGATGATGGTTTTGAATCACGGATAGCCTATCGTATTAATAATTTATGATAGTACATAACGAAAAAACCGACTTCACATGCCGCGATAGTCAGAGTAGCCAGTAGCTGTAATCATATTGTCATCGAAGTATACAAATTTGCTTATATTGCTTATCTCCATATCTCCAGAGATTCTCGATAAAATTTAAATGGGACCAACCGGGAGGCATAATCTCTCAGAAAAAAAAAAGAATTTTTCAAATCGTTTAAGATTTGACGGAATTCTGAGGTAACAATTATTAATAAAAAATACAGTCAAATTGAGAACCTCCTCCTTTTTTTGTGAAGTCGGTTAACAACAGTACAGCGCCTCTATTGGTTTTTACACTTCACTAAATTTAGACCAATCAGGGAGCCAGAATAAGTCGAAAACTTTGTGAAATCTGTGAAAAGCGTTCACGATGAAAACTCGTACTAAGGGTAGATAATAGTTTTTGAAGTTCTATTTCTTTTGGCGCGTTTGGAAAAATTATAAGAGTAAAATATCTACTATGCGCGCGCACAGCGACAACAAAACAGCGACATGATGAAGTTAGCTTTGTATGTTATGAACATTTAGTTTTTACGTATTTGTATCCAGCGCCATCTAGATGCTTTTACATTAAGTTAAGTTGTGTGTACAGATTGATGTTTGTTACTCTTTCACACAAAAACGGCTGAACGGATTTAGACGGAATTTGGCATACAGATACTTTAGATCCTGGATTAACACATAGGATACTTTTTAACGCGGGCTAAGCCACGGGGCTCAGCTAGTAAACCTATAAATATAGCTAGGTATATACGCGTCACGTAAAATGAACGCTGGCGGTGGAGCTACGCACTAATTAGGCGATTTATCGGTGTCGTGGATGGAGTATTAAGTGGATGTGGCATTTAAATAACAATAGTAATATGAGAAGGATAAAACTATATAATCACTAGTATGAGAGAGCGAGATGAACAACATTTTTTTATCCTTCTCTGCGTATGCGATTAAACTGGTTCCAGCACTGGATGGAACCAAGTTCTAGTGCACCCATTGGCTCTCACCCGCTGTCATGTATAACCCGACCGAATTACGTTGTTAATTTTATCTTATAGCTGGCATATGTATCACGTGTCATCATTTTAGTCGGGTTATATCTCTATAGCTATTTCATTCGCATACGCTAATGTTCTCTCTACATATATATACTTTCTCTATGATCGGTGTGGTGTGGTGTTGGTGGTATGACGAAGGCGCGGGCGGGCGGGTCACGCTATTGGTTCGGCAGTCGACCTTTGCTTTCCCGCGCTGTGTACACATTTATGCGCGAGTGTACGCATGCCGCGCGAGTCAGTTTCAGTAGCAAGTTTGAGACGTTTATCGTCATATCTCTGGAGATACTTATAAGATCTCGATGAAATTACAATGGGACCACTTCAACTGGGTAGCACTTCACCACTATCTCACCTGATGTTAAGTGATGATGCGGTCGATGCTGGAGCGTGCTTACCCAAAAGATACCTATTTACTCGCGATTTGAAGATCCCCATATTGTATTCCTCAATAGCCGAAGAAGACGAAGACGAGGACGTCCCACCGTTTAGAGCTAAACCTGTCAAATCTCAAAGAGATATAAAAAAATCCGAATCATATTTTCACAAGAGAATCAGATCCGTTTAAAGGCGACGCGTTTTTCGTTTGCACGGAATATACCCTCTCCACTCCGATGCAGCGTTCTGTTTACGCGACGCGTATTATAGCTTACCTTCGATCTCAACGGGCGGTAATTCTTTGTTCTCGCCGTGATGATGTCTGCGGAAACTCTGCGTGCGACGCCGAGTTGTGAACGATGGAGTGCGCTTCTGGGTCTTTACCACCTGGATTATAATTTATAGACACATTTTTATTTATTAAAACAACTTCAAAGTAATTACCTAATGACAATATAAAAAAATGGGTTGTCTGTAAAGTCGGTTTACGGACGATACTTTTACGTGATAACGTCATACGATCGTGCCTATCGCTTGTTCCGCGCTCTCGCTCACACGCGGAACGTGACACTTTTTCGTGCGTGCAGTCGGCGTTCATCGATTTATAACACGTTATCACGTCAATAATACAAATATTTTTTGTATATATTGATTTATATTTTTAAGTGAAACACTATTATTACATCGCCTCAAACTTGTTCGTCCATCTATCGCATTACAGCCGGTGCTGATTGGTGGATATGATGTATGACATTTAGGTCTAGCTATGATTGGCGGACGCTTCCGCAGCCATGTTTGTATACATGCTAATGTGTCATGTCAACTGCTGTCATAGTAGCTAGCTATCATAGCTACACATACACAAAAAGTTTTACTTGCAACTTGGTTTTATAAAACCACACAACTTTTATACATATTAAACAATATATGTATATTTCGTACTAGTAAATACGATTTCTGATGGTGGCAAGTATGATTCAACCTTGGACCGCATCGTCACTTAACATCAAGTAAGATAGTGGTGAAATATTTGTCTATCTATATACACAAAAAAAAAACATTTCAGGTTAACAAGTGTTAAGTTAACTTACACTCATGCTCTCAGCACGTTTGACATGCGGCTCGTTTTTCGGCAGACGGTCAAACTGCGGCGCTGGTGATATCGACTCTTCCACCGATGATGCGACCGAGTTGATGCGCTCCAGCTGATAAACAAAGTAATCATAGTAAAATCACATCAAAAAGAAATAAGCCGTTTTCATATCGAAAAAACTCCCATTCTAGGCCTAGCCTGCTTGCCATCTTCGACCGCATCATCACTTACCAACAGTTGAGATTGTGGTCAAACGCTAGCCTATAAGATATTTAAAAAAAAGGTCGCAACGATATACGTTATCTCTGTCACTTTTGATGTCAATAAATTTAATAATTTATGATCGTACAAAACGAAAAAAACGACTTCACATGCCGCGTTAGTCGTTAACCGATTTCACAAAAAAGGAGGAGGTTCTCAATTCGACTGTTTTTTTATGTTTGTTACCTCAGAACTCCGTCAAATCTTAACCGATTTCATTAAAAAATCTTTTTTAGTATGACGGAGTATACCTCCCGTTTGGTACCATTCACATTTTATGGAGATCTGATAACCATCTCCAGAGATATTAGAATAAACAATATAAACAAATTTGATATCTCGATGACGTGATTATGGCCAGTGGATATTTATTTTTATTTTTTTTATATATATTTTATAGACTAGCGTTTGACCCCTATCTCACCTGATGGTAAGTGATGATGCGGTCAAAGATTTTTTCACTATCGCGGCATGTGAAGTCGGTTTTTTCGTTTTGCACGATCATACATTATCCTCAGTACCAAGAGTTAGGTGTTGATCTCCATATATCTGGAGATATGTATCAGATCTCAATAAAATTACATTGGGACCAAATAACAAGCATACTCTCTCAGACAAAACAAAAAGACATTTCAAAATCGGTTCAGAAACAACGAAGTTCTGAGGTAACAAACACAAAAAAAAAAACAGGTGAATTGAGAACGTCCTCCTGTTTTGTGAAGTCGGTTAAAAACTAAAACAACCTGCTCCCATACCCTGCAAGTCAGTTTCAGTAGCAAGTGTGAGACGTTTATCGTCATATCTCTGAAGATACAGCAGATCTTGATGAAATTATAATGGGACCACGTTGGAAACGTACCCTTCCGAATAAAAAATGAATCATTCGTATCGGTTCACAATTGATGGAGTAATCCATACATACAAAAAAAACATACAGACGAATTGAGAACCTGCTCCTTCTTGGAAGTCGGTTCAAAAGAAGTTACCTCTCTGGGCGCCGGCGCAGGCGCCTGGGGCTGTTCCTTCCTGCGTTCTTCTGTGATCCTCTCCACCTCCCGGCGCCTGTACTGCTGCACTCTCTCTTGTTCCTGCTTTTCTGCGGACACTCTCCTCTCGGCTTCCTCTTGGTCCTTCAGCTTACGGAATGCCATTTCAATCTGTGGGTAGAGAATTATGTAAGACTGTGGACTTGGAAGATCAACGACAATTCATATCTTTGGAAATCAACCAACGTTTAGAAAGAAGAAGTAGAAGAAAAAAGAGAAGTAGAAAGAAAAAGAAGAGGGAAGAAGAAAAGTAAGAAAGAAGTAGAAGAAGACATAAGAAAATGGATCAATATCATCATCATCATTATCAGCCAATTTCCGTCCATTGCTGGACATAGGCCTCTCCTATGGCACGCCACTGAGCCCGATCTTCAGCTCCTTGTTTCCAACCGCTGCCAGCCAGCTTGTGTTTATCATCGCTTTTATTAACCGACTTCAAAAAAAGGAGGAGGTTTCTCAATTCGACCGTATATTTTTTTAATATTTTTTTTTTTTTATGTTTGTTCGCGGATAACTTCGTCGTTTCTGAACCGATTTCGATTATTCTTTTTTTGTTCGAAAGGAGATATCCCAAGTGTGGTACCATGGTAATTTTATCGAGGTATGATAAGTATCTCCAGAGATATTGAGATAAACATCTCAAAATTGGTACTGAAAATGAATAGCGCGGCATTGAAGTCGGTTGTTTTTTAGTTTTTAAACGATATTATTTACTTACAGTAGAGATGTCGTGTTTGGACTTATTGGAATGGTCTCAATAAACAGACTACTTAGAATACTTAGATGGAATGGTTTTTAAGTTTAAGTCTACGCCATAATTTTGAAATAGTTATCCCACAATTTGTCGGTCCTCACAGGCTTGTGACGGGCAGCAGCGTCACCGTTGCGAGAAGCTACGTCCTGCGATCGCCAACACGCCTGCCCAGCGTGGCGATTACGGCATATTCCTCCCAAAGATGAAAGTCCCAAGGCTGTGACTAGAAAATAAGAGCCGAAGATCGGGCTCAGTGGCGCATCTTGGGAGAGGCCTACGTCCAGCAGTGGACTGTCACAGGCTGATGATGAACTAAGAGTCCGCAAAATAAGTTTGTTCAGCTCTCTCCGTTGACGGAGCTTGTCACGAGGCGACGCGATTACTTAAAGATTTATATTTGCAGCAAGCCTCAAAATCGTTCTAAAATACCGAGCTTAAATATTTTAAGGCAGGACAACGCCAGCTCAATACGCAATATAATACAAAGGTTACATTTACGAAGTAATATGTTTTCTTGTTCGTTACAATATTATTGATCTTACTAGCAGGGTGAGTCACACATTACTAGTATTCTTGTTAACCTCCAACTGAGCTATATATGCTTGTGTCTGGAGTGGGTTCACGTCAATAGTGCAATGGGTGGGGATCGAACTCACGACCTATCGATCGCCAGGCCGACGCTTTACCCATTGGACTATTGCGTCTTAAATAAATAAACATTAATCGTTTAATCCTACTAATATTATAAAGGCGAACGTTTGTGAGTGTGTAAGTATGTTTGTTATTTCTTTACGCTTAAACCAGGCCTCCCTCACTCGCCCATAGCTACTGCGATTTATACCTAAACTTTCGTCAACGCCGGCGGTACTATCTGCCAGTCGGTTGTCACTGCTCACGCGCGCGCAACGTATATTATTATTATTCTAATGACGGGATAACTGCGCATTCGTATTCTATATTAGAAACGATTTAAGTTTTTCATAGTCATTTTGCGGGTTTGACAAAAAAAAAGCACAATATGTTTCATTTTTTTATGCAACGATACCAAAATGACAAAACGGCGTAAAATTCACTTTCTCGACTTCAAATTCGACTGTTAGTTAGGAATTTTGATGTTATTTTGTGAGGTAAATAAAAAGAAATCGTAAACTTATTTTATTTCATTGAGTCAACCCTTTACTGTATCAGGCGCGCGCTGATACATCGCGCGCTGAACGAAGTAATAACAACGCTAGGTCGAGCGCCTTAGATACGTTTTTGCAGGTATTGTCTGAAATAAACGTTGGTATTGTGTTTTTGTAGGGGAGTGAAGTATCTGTTACGTAGTAACTATTATATAATCTGTGCTTAAACTACTGAACCGATTGAGCTGAAATTTAGTATTTAGATAGACCCTGGAATAATACATGAGTTTTTTTTTTTATGGTAAAGAAAATACTTAATTTATTTCTCAACACAGTTTAAAAAACTTATTAAACCAAAATATTAACTATGACTAATAATTCAAATAAAAACTACAAATAATAAATGGAATTTAGGTCGCTGTCTGCTGGTAGAGTACCCAAAAAGCTGGCGACATTACCTCTTTGAATCGCGAAACTAATGCGTTGCCCGAGGTAAGCGCCAGCTCTTTGGTCGTGGGAGACATCGATTAGGCGTCTAGATAGCTCCCTAACAAAACCGCGTGCTTGTTGACCCCACGGGCCCATGGTTTCGACCCCAAACGGAAGAAAAGCATAGTTGTCACCGATGCTTATATATTTCCTCCGTTTGAGAGCCTCTGCTGCGTCTGCAGCTGCTCCTGCCGCCCGTGAGGTATTATGGAGATGGGAAACTGCCAATGTGTCGACGCACGTCGCATCCCACACTAGCGGCTTCCCACGACACCAAGGAACCAACGTCATGCCGTCAGGCCTCTTACCATCATCACGTGCGTTACCGTTCGGCTCTAAAATAGCCGGCACGTTGACGGTGGCAAGAGCCCGACGGATGACGTCGTTCAGTGAGGCGTGTCGAGAAAGCCGTCCCGCACTGCGACGACATGAAAGACCGTGGTGACCCAGTCTATCCACCTGGTCACCGCAGCGACAGAGATGCGGTCCTGTTAAAGGGATGCCCAGACGCAATCCCACCGCTATACAAAAACTGTTGTTATCCATGAAAGTACCTATATTGGACGAAGGTAACGCCTGCAACCAATATCCAGATTCCCGTTCGCGCGTGGCAAGTAGCGAGCACGGTCCCTACTATCTATATAACTATCCAATAGTTGTTTTTGTAATATTTTACATAAGGGCTCGTCCCATTGCCGCTGCGAACGGAGGCTCCTTGGGAAGGCTTCTCCTGGGCATGCCATGGACCAGGTGTTTTTTGCTTCTTCCATTATATCAATCGATATACTCGGTAGTGAACTGTTCAATATTTTCCCGAAAAGACCGGTAATACTATGGACAGAAGATAAAAACATAGGTTGTTTATCCCGATATTTCCAGGGGAACGATGTCATGATGTAATATATATAAACATACCAGTGTGATTCTCTTGAGCGCATTGAACTTGTCCTTCTGCGCGTCGATGGTCTCCTCCAGGTCGCGGTGTCTGTTGATCAGTTGTTCTACCTGAGCCACGCTCTCGCCGTATTTACCGTCTCGGACTAACGGAACCCTGCAAAACAGATAAATACATTCATTGAATAATAATAAATTACAATACGTGTGACTTAAGTAGTGTATTATTGTACGGCGTGAAGTTACGCCGTGTTCGCTTAAAGTGCCGTGACAACTTAAATTACGAGTATCGTATATTATTTTATAGCTGTCAGTGTGACATAAATTCTACGCCGTGCAATAATCGACTATTTAAGTCACAGAAAAGCGTGCGTAAAGTGCGGGTTTAGGTCACACTGTGCTATAATAATAATTTAAGATCGTTTACAAAACAAACAAAACATGCGGTGCTGTCTTTGAGGACTGCCGCTAGAAGTGAAAACTAAGTAACTTATGAACTCTATCGTCGAGATACTCAGTATACATATAGCACATGGGAAGCGTGCGGTGACGATGACGCGAGTTTCACGCTTTTTGTTCACCCAAAAAGTACACATATAATCACAGTATACATATACATGGTTAAAAATATTAAATACGGGACTTATCGCGCTTAAAACAACATTGAGGCGTCTCGTGACCACGATCAATGCAACATGTTCGAAACGGCGAAATGTTTGATACCTTGGTAGGTACCTACTGTTATCATTATCTTGTGCTACTAGGTAGGTATGTACCTAACTTCCTTACCTTTGAATGTTAGTTCATCGTAACACCACGACGGTTCTTTTTTGCACAGACTTTACACCAACTCTTACCTGTTGGTAATCCAAGCATCCAAAGCATCAGCATCCCTCTTGAAGACGAGAGCATCCAGGTGTTGGGTGTATATGGTGTCCCTGTTAGTCCACACGGCGTCCAGCTGTGCGCGGCGACTTCGTAGCGTGGACATGCGGTCTTCTATCTCCGCTGACATTATGTGACCTTCTTTCACAAGCTTCTCACCTAGAGGGAGACGGAGTGGTCTTTATAAGAACGGCCACATACATACGGAATTCCGGTTTGGAATTCTGTTTCGGATTCCATTACCAAATTTATTTGGAATTCCGTTTCGATGAAAAATGTAGAACGGAAATTTACCGTATATGTGTGGACACACATTTTACCACTTTAGACGCGCCTATCTTTCAAATGATTAACTTTAAGAAAAAATGATTTTAGGAACCTCAATGTCATTTTTAAAGACCTTGAACCTTGACCTTGACCTAGACCTAACCTTGACCTAGACCTAACCTTGACCTAGACCTTTGCAACTTTTTTTTTTTCAGTCCCATGTATGGTATGCTCGCTCTTAAAATTTTATATTTTTAATTTTTGTATTTAAATCGGAAAGCGGTTCACAGACTACATCTATCTACCAAGTTTCAATTCTGTAGTCCTAACAGTTTCGGAATAAAATGGCTGTGACGGACGGACAGACAGACAGGGTTCCGTTTTTTGCCATTCGGCTACGGAACCCTAAAGAACTTTAGCTGAATTTTTTTTTACTTTTAAATTACTTAACAAAAACATCATACAAATAAACAAATAAATATTTATTGATCAATTGAGCCAGAAATCTAATACATTGAAATTGATGTTGAACTTTTTTACAGTATTAATTTGCACAGTTTAGGCTATAAATTCTTAATGTCCCTGTCCCACAAACTAGCATTGAATCTGTGTCTTATATTTTTTAATTTGTATGTATTTCATCGCATAGACCGGTATGTCGGTAATGTCTGCATGAAGGTGGTAATACGACTTACCATCAGCGTAGAGAGTGCGGAAGGCGTCCTCCTTGGCGTTGATCTCCGTCCTGATGTCCTGGTGCCTGGCCAGCAGCTGTTCCGCAGCGCGCACGTCCACGCCCAGCTCTGGAGCGGTCACGCGGGCCAGGGTCTCGTTTGTCCACGCTCTGAGGATGAAGGTTTAGGGTTCATAATAAGAACTGATCAGGGTAGACTCGACATGACATGTCATTCTCAGAAGATACAACCCTGTGACAGACGGACGGACGGATGGACAGCGGAGATCAATTCCATTGGCACCCTAACCTTTAAACAGGAAACTTCTCCGAAGTTTGTGAAAAGTACCAGGCTATCATACGACAGCCAGACGCATTTAGTTACTCACAGCAGTTCTTTTTCTTGGATCCATAGACGTAATAAAAAGGATGGTGCACTGCAGATGTTTTGACAAATTCAATTTAATCCGTATGCTTTAACTATAAGATTGTAATTGCTTTGTAGAACAAAACGGCCCAATTGAGAGACACCAGGGTGGGAGTGTGTCCTTGTCTAACAACCTGATAGTCCTATATATGTTCTATACTATATGTATGGTATACGTATGGTATACAGTGTGGAAATTAAACTCAGGCCCTGGAGGGAAACTACTTTAAATCCTTAAGCTAGCTCATTTTACTTAAAGGAGACATTCCTTTATATTTGAAAAGAAACAAATCTGCATTAAAAGATTTTTTAAAACTCGCTTGCTTCGCCCGGGACTCGAACCAACTAAAATTTAAAAAAATAAACACTCTTTATTTTATTATACTAATCGGTAGTATTAATATTCAGGATAAAGTTTCTCTAAAAAAATGTTTGGTTACTGTTCACTTTTAACAAGTAAAAGACACGTAACAGTTCTGTTATCTCTCCAACACTCAAAGACTTCGTATGAAGTACACGCTGGCTAATTTATCGTTAAGTACCTTGTTCCGTTCAAGAGCTAAGGATTGCGATAGAAAATGTTATTAGGGGCATACACCACAACACTTTGCTGAAGGCTACAAGAAATGAATTTCAACGGCGACTAATGTTGTGTAGCCGGAACGACGGGGCTCATTTCGAACAATTTATCAGTTAAATAATTTAAGTGTTACAAAATTGATAGTAAAATAAAGTTGATGTTAGATTTACGTTTTTTTTTTTTTAAGACCTAATGTTTTTTCGAGAAACTTTATCCTGAATATTAATACTACCGATTAGTATATTAAAATAAAGAGTGTTTATTTTTTTAAATTTTAGTTGGTTCGAGTCCCGGGTGAAGCAAGCGAGTTTAAAAAAATCTTTTAATGCAGATTTGTTTCTTTTCAAATATAAAGGAATCTCTCCTTTAAGTAAAATGAGTTAGCTTAAGGATTTAAAGTAGTTTCCCTCCAGGGCCTGAGTTTAATTTCCACACTGTATATATAAGTTGTCCATACAAAAGAAAGGGACAAACTCCGTTCAAGGTCGTTCTCATGGGGGCCGGTGTACGCGATCGAGTTTAATATGTAGCAGGTCTGTGCCTGGAACATTTGATAATTTCTAGTTTTGAAACAGCAAAAGTCTGTACAATAGTACCAGGCATATACGGCATCAAGAGCTACATAGTTAGTTACTCACAGCTGTTTTTTCCTGATAGTTTTTTGTTTAAACACTGCAAAAATCTGTACTAAAGTACCAGGCGATCATATGACATCAAGAGCTACACAGTACTTACGGCAGTTCTTTCCTGATCACTTGATAGTTTTTTGTTTTATAACAGCAACGAATCTGAACGAAAGTACCAGGCGATCATACGCTTAGAAGAGCTAGACAGTACTCACAGCAGTTCCTGATAAGCTGCGAAGTAAGCCTGCAGCTGTGAAGCGAGCTCGAGCTGTTGTGTACAGTGCGACGTCCGCTGTGTGAGCGTATCGAGCGCCTCGCTGACGTCTTCTAACTTGGCCGTCACGTGTTCTTTAGCGTCGGGGAATGCTGTGCCCAATCTGAAACAAAATGGAAGGTTATAATTAAGATAGTTAAAAAAATAAAACAACCGACTTTAATGCCCCGCGAGTCAATTTCAGTAGCAAGTTTTAGACGTTTATCATCATATCTCTGAAGATACTTATCAGATCTCCATGAAATTACAATGGGACCACCTCGGAAACGTACCCTACCGATAACAAAAAGAATAATTCGAATCGATTCACAATTGACGGAGTAATCGCGTAACATACACAAAAAATAAATACATACATACGAATTATGAACCTCCTTCTTTTTGGAAGTCGGTTGAAAATACTGATTCGGGCAGTTTAACTATAATACTTATAAGTAGTTTTAGCGGAGTGCCATAGGTGAGGCCTATTTCCAACAGTGGAAAAATACTGGCTATTGATGGTGTTGATTTTACTTATAAATAGCAAAATAGTAACATAATGTTTTTGAATCCATCTTTTTTACGCTTCTGTCCTAAATTGATGTAGAACAGTATTAGTCTTCTCTCATACCCACAAAGCTAGGATTATAAGCGATACTATCATCATTATTCTATTTTCATACCTTAGCAAAAATCCTAAATCCTTAAATTGCGGAAGTTCGTTTTAACAAACTCGTGACTATGGTAAACCTTCAACTTCGTCTCGGGCTTACATTCGACTACTCGTTAAAAACTTACCGCACTAGTATCATAAATAACTATTTTGAGAAATAAACAATTAAAACTTTTTCTCTGCTATGTAAATACAAGTACCAGGCTATCAGAAGTACGATCTCACCTCTCAGCTTCTCCAGCAAGTTTCTCATGCTGAGCCGCTATCGCATCCAAGTCGGCTCTCAGCGCATGCAATGCTCTGGTCTGAGCATGGAGCTCATGCTGGGACCTGGGTGGCGCTGATGCGGCACCAAGGAGAGCTGATTCCTTCTCAGCGATCCAGGCTGAAGTCTCGTCAGCAGTTCTGTCAAATTCGTGCACTTGACGGGCTCCGGCCAAAGCCTGGGAACAGAAAAAGATCATTTTTAAAGGAGTAAGAATAGATTTTTATTGACAACGAATTTTTTTGCTTAGCAATGTGGGTGACACATTACTAGTATTCTCGTTAACCCCTCCAACTAAGCTAAATATGCTTGCGTCTGGAGTTCACGTCAATAGTGCAATGGGTGGTGATCGAAGTCACGACCTCTCGATCGCCAGTACGACACCTTATCCATTAGGCTATTGCCGCTCAAAATGTGGAAGATGCCATTAATTATGTAGCATTGTGTCTATAGGGGCAGGTGAGATAGGATTGTAATTCTTGCTTATCAACGTGCCGTAACCTAGCGAACCGATTAGAAACACGTTTTTGTTTGGTTTCTGCATCTGTGATGTCTTATTAGGAACGGAGCGTAGAATTTTTGGACTCTGGATCTGTTTGTTTAAGCATAAGTATGCTATGTTCCATAGCTCTTTGGCAATCTAAGACTTGTGTCTGCACATAATAAAGATAAAAAGTATATTATCGGCTTAGTAAGCTGACAGGATACAGCTTGCATCAATCCAGTAACTTCCCGCATGGTGGTAGGACACTATCTAGTGTCCGTCTGGCCAGCTACCACCCTTAAGTTAGAAAATCTGTCGCCAAACATCTAATATGTTCCGGCAGCTATCCTTGAGAACCAGTTCCCATTCTAGGCCTAGCGTGCTACCATTTTCGATCACATCACCAATAGGTGAGATAGTGGTCAAAACCACTAGCCTGTATAATTTTATAAGATACAATATTCCCTTACCTCTTGTCTAGCGAGCGCGAGTTCCTTTAGATCCTCCCACAGTCCTCTAATGTCGTCCATCCTCTGTTTCACTCTGTCAGACTCTGGAGCGTTCTCTTCTAGAAGGATGTTGCCTGTCTCGCACACCGCTTCTATGCGTCCGTCATTGGCTGGTAAGAAGAATAGTATAGTAAGTACAAGCAAATAAGCAAGGCGCTCGCTTGATGGTAAGCGATGATGAATGTCTAGCTGATTTTGACGTCGTTGGAAGCCTCTTAGAGGCAATGCCGCAAAGACCTTGTAGGTTACAATATACATGCTTAAGGTTGTCTGGAAGAGATCGCTTTAAGCGATAAGACCGCCTGTTGCCACATTGTTTTATTTACCATTTTTTACTTTTAATTTGTATGGTGTAGTAAAGTGTTTATCTATCTGTCTATCTATCTATCTTACTAGTGTGATCCACTTATCCTCATATATTTTACATCAGATAGTAGTCAGTCAACATTAATATAATGTTGACTACCAGGATGAGCAGGTCATCGTCTGTCTGGAAGGTTTTGTGGAAGCGTGCTGTTTAGGACAGTGACAGCTGTCAAAATCCTCACTTGTCAAAAAAGATGGCGAGGTGACCACAGATAACTGTCTCCCGCCTGCAAATGCCCGGTTCACACTCGGCACGGGACGAAACATATAATCTAATATCCATCACATACTCACGGAATTTTCCGTTTCGAAATTCTGAATGCAGCAAATTCATACAAATCTATGGACCACACGTACGGTTTTCCGTTCGACATTTTCTCTTCGAAACGGAACTTGACGAACGAATGTGTGTGGCCGGTAACGGAATCCCAATTCGATATTTCGATTCGGAATTTCGAAACAGAATTACGTATGTACTCGTATGTGGCGTGTCTTTTTAACCAACTTCACAAAGAGGGAGGTTCTCAATTCGACTGTATTTTTTATGTTTGTTACCTCAGAACTACGTCAAATCTTAACCGATTTTAAACATTCTTTTTTGTTTGAGTTATTATGCCTCTCGTTTGGTCCCATTTAAATTTTATCAAGATCTGATATTTTAATCATCCCCGGAGATATGAGGATACACAAATTTGATACCACGATGACATGATTATGGCTAGTGGATATTTTCAGTATCGGGGATTGTGAAGTCGGTTTTTTCGTTTTGTACGATCATAAATTATATTTTTGATTTGTTCGTTTCTTATTCAAATATGTTAAAGTCAAGTTACGGTAACCATTTTTAACCATATTTTATTATTTAATTGAATGTTAATTGGAATAAATTATAAATCAATGAAGTGCATCATCAGTGGCGTGCCATAGGAGAGGCCTATGTCCAATAGTGGACGAACACTAGCTGTTAATGATGATGATAAAGAGCATACTGTACCTTGCAGCTGTGCGAGGAAGTAGTCGAATGCCTGCTGCAAAGTGTCCACATGTTCCACATCCAGTCCGTACTCCTCACTGGCAGCTACAGACATCTGTTCCCGCATCCATTCTTGTACCTCCTCACATTCCTGCACGAATCTGGAGAACACAACGACATCTTTAATAAAGTTATACAAGGGCGAATTTAAAAACTAAAAAAAAATATCTTGTCTATTTCTGGCTGGAATTGCGAATTTTGCATCAAGAATCAAAGAATCAAAGAATCAAAGAATCAAAGAATCAAATAATCAAATAAACAAATAATCAAATAATCAAATAATCAAATAATCAAATAATCAAATAATCAAATAATCAAATAATCAAATAATCAAATAATCAAATAATCAAATAATCAAATAATCAAATAATCAAATAATCAAATAATCAAATAATCAAATAATCAAATAATCAAATAATCAAATAATCAAATAATCAAATAATCAAATAATCAAAGAATCAAAGAAAAAAGAATCAAAGAATAAAAAATCGAGAATCAAAGCATTTATTCAGTATGTAGGCAGTATTAATATACGCACATATACACGTCAAAATCATAAATCATAAAATAAATCATAACCAATTATCAAGTAAACATAGCAAAAGCAGAATTTTAACGCTTTGAATTTAAATAAAAAAACAAAAGTAATGAACCATTCAGCTGTCATGCAATCGTTTGCCGGCCGCATTCTAGAATATTTTAACGGACACATAGCGGTATAGCTGACGCATAAAAATGACAATAATGTATTTTCAACTTGATATCCCTATGCGTTCTTTAGAAAAAGGAGAACAGACGGACGGACAGACTGACAGACAGGCAGACGGACACACAGACAGACAGACGGATAGAGATACAGACTACAAAGTGATCCTATCATCATCATCAGCCGGTGTCAGTCCACTGCTGAACGTAGGCTATCCTATCCTTGTTTCGTTTTGAGATACGGTATGATAAGATATCCATTTGAGACATAACGTTAGTTTTTACAACTTACTTGAAATATTTCAAACTCTGCTGCAGTCGCTGCTGTCGTTTGGCTGACAACAGCTTCATGTCTTCGTAGAGAGCTTTCACTTCTTCCACCTTCTTTTTCAAACCCTCGTCATCTGCCGTTGCTCGCTCCTGAATAATTTAATAATATTATTTTATTAGGGCTACCACACTTGGATGTTGGTAGGACACTATCTAGTGTCCGCCTTGCCACCTTCAAGTTAGAAAATCTAACGCCAAACATCTAATGTGTTCCGGCAGCTGTTCTTGAGAGCCAGTTCCCATTCTAGACCCAGCGTGCTACCATCCTCGACCGTATCATCGCTTACCAACAGGCAGATATTGGTGAAACGCTAGCCAATAACATATTTAAAAAAAGTTATTCCATCTTAGACCACGTGTAAAATAAGGGTCGAGTGCTTGTTACAACGCTATGAAAAAAAAAGAAGAACAACAGTAATCTACATATAGTTAACAACATTCAACTAATAGTCAACTACATTCAACTAATAGTCAACTACATTATACTTATAGTCAACTACATTATACTTATAGTCAACTACATTATACTTATAGGCAACTACATTATAGTTATAGTCAACTACATTATACTTATAGTCAACTACATTATACTTATAGGCAACTACATTATACTTATAGTCAACTACATTATACTTATAGGCAACTACATTATACTTATAGTCAACTACATTATACTTATAGTCAACTACATTATACTTATAGTCAACTACATTATACTTATAGTCAACTACATTATACTTATAGTCAACTACATTATACTTATAGTCAACTACATTATACTTATAGTCAACTACATTATACTTATAGTCAACTACATTATACTTATAGTCAACTACATTATACTTATAGTCAACTACATTATACTTATAGTCAACTACATTCTGCATATAGTCAACTACATTCTACCTATAGTCAACATTCTACTCATGGTCAACTACATTCTACCTATAGTCAACATTCTACTTATAGTCAACTACATTCTACTGATAGTCAACGACATTCTACCTGTAGTTAACATTCTACTCATAGTCAACTACATTTTACTTTTAGTCAACTATATTCTTCTCATAGTCAACTACATTCCACTCACGGTAAGTTTAGCCAGCCTAGCATCTTGACTGGCGATGTCTCTCTGCAAAGCTTCCAGCTTCCTCGTCAGAGCGAGTGCCGACTCCTCGTCCCTGCCGACGTCTGAAGATACCAGCTGCACCCGACGTTCCAGAAGCCAGGTCTCAGCTTCTGATATCTCAGATATTAGCTGTGGAAAAAATGAATAAATGAAAAAATAAAATCACATTTATTGCGACAAAAATAGAACACTATAGAATAAAGAAACAAATGAACAATACAATACGCACAATAATTTTTTGGCAACTGGGATAGACTCAGCTCTGTTCTCCGTTGACTGGGTCTACGCAGGGCTGATTTTCTATCTACCCTATTGCTTGAGCTGAGATGGTCGTCGAGCGATTAAGAAGAAAAGATGACAGTAGCTTTGTGTTAATATCGTATTGTTAAATATTTTAAAAATAAATGAAACTAAACTAAAATAAAGGATGTCTTATAATATTTAAATTCAAAATTTAAACCTTTCTGAAATGGCCAACAATGCGACATAAAAGGTCACTTCTTTAGATCGCGTTGACTTCGTATCTTAGGTATATTTTGGGTAAGCGCGCTACATCATCGACCGCATCGTCACTTAACATCATATATATATATATATATATATACGGTCGAATTGAGAAACCTCCACCTTTGAAGTCGGTTAAAAAGAACTTACAAGTTTGATATTTTTACAGCTCAAAAATACCGCTTCAACCAGGCCTCCCTCACTCGCCCATAGCTACTGCGATTGATACCTAAACTTTCGTCAACGCCGGCGGTACTATCTGCCAGTCGGTTGTCACTGCTCACGCGCGCGCAACGTATATTATTATTCTAATGACGGGATAACTGCGCATTCGTATTCTATATTAGAAACTATTTAAGTTTTTCATAGTCATTTTGCGGGTTTCACAAAAAAAAAGCATATTATGTTTCATGTTTTTATGCTGCCGATACTAAAATGACAAAACGGCGTAAAATTTACTTTCTCGATTTCAAATTCGAGTTCTTAGTTAGGAATTTTGATGATATTTTGTGAGGTAAATAAAAAGAATTCGTAAATTTTTTTTTTATTTCATTGAGTCAAGACTTACTTGTACTACTGTATTACCCTTTACTGTATTAGGCGCGCGCCTATACATCGCGCGCTAAACGAAGCAATAACAACGCTAGGTCGAGCGCCTTAGACACATTTTTGCTTGTATTGTCTGAAATAAACGTTGGTATTGTGTTTTTGTGGAGAGTGAAGTATCTGTTACGAAGTAACTATTATATAATCTGTGATTCAACTTGATACCTCTACGCGTTCTTGAGAAAAAGGTCTTGACAGACAGACAACAAAGTGATCCTATAAATAAAGGTTCCTTTTTCCTTTTGAGGTACGAAACGAAAAAGGAAAATGTCGTACAGTGTATATACATTATATACGGCTCGATAAGATGCTCGATAACACCATACATAGTTGTAATTATACAGCCACCCATAAACATATAATAGTACATTACGACATTAGTGCGTTATAACCAATACGCACGTATATCGTACGACGTTTTTAACACATTTGCGAGGAAACAGAAAAAAAAACATTTTATATTTTGTTCATTTCTAATTATTGAAACAGTTAGTGAAATTACAATTATTAAAATGATACGTAGTTGTAGTTGGTTTTTTAATTATGTTTTCATACGTGGTTATGTATCTGTCTTTGGATATTGACGGCAGCAAGCTGTCGCATGCGGTTCGCGCTTCTGTTAGTATATCCGGTGGAGTTAAAGTAATATATGGCTCTTCTTCATTATTGAAAGTTGTCATATTTAAATTTTCACAATACAAGTACAAAGAAAAGAACATTTGAGAAAAATGGCGCGAGGCTTATTTTCTGCCGTAGCTGCGTGAAAATGTTGGCAAAGACGTTAGAGCATGCAGCCAAGTTTTTAAATTACCGATAAAACTGATTATTTTATTTTGAATAAACTGAATCTATAAATGCACACTGTTGCTTTCCCGCCATTTTTACAGCGCGCTAGCGCTGCCTACTGACTTCGAAATTCATGAAAATTCAAATTCATGCTTTACCTATTGTTTTATTTTACTTTTTATTGTAAATTATCTTCTATACTGTCGCCTATAAAACTACTTTTTTCCACGAAATGTAATACAAACCCTAGATTGTTATACCTCGTTGGATAGCTGATGAACCGTAGATATTTTAAAAAACATCTGCCGAACAAGTGCCGTAATATTTTTTTTTAGATATTCCTTAGAGAAAAATAAACTTGCTCATATTTTTTTAAATTTCTTAATTTTTTACGTAAAAAAAACACAAATCTATGTAGTAGCCTAAAAATCGGCAATTTAAAAAATAAAAAGTCGTATATCTCGAAAAGGGTTAAGTTTAGGGTGGGGTGTTTCATAGAGAAATAAGTCAGAAATGACGGGTACTCCACGCCCTTCACGGATCTAGCACGACTTCTCCTGTAACCCTGTATAATGTCAAATTTCAGCTCAATCGGATGCCACCAAGTTATTCAAAAAATATTTGCAAGAAATGGACAACTAATTTACGAACACTGCAAAATAAGATAAAATGAACTCACTTGCAACAAATCACACTTCCTCTGTATAGCCAAGGTCCGCTTCGCAGCAGCCTCGTTGAGCGCTTGAAGCGCTGCAGTCAGCTCTCTGGCTCTAGACTCAAGCGCTGCAGACGCGAAGTGTCCACGACGTGACAGTTGGGTCACGCGGGCGCACAGAGCTTTTACTGTTGGTTCTCTGTTGGGACGAATAAGTTAAATAAAGTTGAATAATTAAAACTCATTAAAGTGGGTGAATGAGTAAGTGAGTGTATGCAAGTGAGTGTATGCGAGTGAGTGTGTGCGAGTGAGTGTGTGCGAGTGAGTGTGTGCCAGTGAGAGTGTGTGAGTGAGTGTGAGTGCATGGTGTATGTGTGGGTGTTTTTAAATAGTATATAGGTGACCTTTTGATCACTGTCTCACGTGATAACTGACGATATGATTGACAATATAGCTCGCTTGCCAAGAAGATACTTAGTTACTCGCAATATGAAGATTGTAGTTATCGAGGCAAAAACTTTGGCACCGAATTCCATACCACTGCTGTACGTATGATGAATATGGATGCAAAGTGCTTTGTGCGAGAAGGTGAAATATTAAACATGTTTGTTGTGTGATTTCGAATATCTGTATGTCTGTCTGTCTGTTTGGTAGTACGATGAAAGAAAGGGGTTGGAGGAATTCATTAATGTAATTGGAGAATACTCTCTGAAACGTATACTGTAAAAGACCGAAAGTGTGTGAATGAGAGAGTGTGTATGAGTGTATGAATGAGTGAGTGTGTAAGTGTGTGTGAATGAGTGAGTGTGTAAGTGTGCGTATATGAGTGTGTAAGTGAGTGAGGGGTGTTACCTGGCAGCAATTTCAGCTTCCAACGCGAGGTGTTTCTTCAACAAGGCGTGTGCTTCCGGTAGCGTGGATCCGGTGTCATCCTGTTTTATTGCAGACTCGCGTTCTTTCAACCTGTCACACGAAATATATTTATTAACATTTTTACTGATAGGCTAGCGTTGGGTCACTATCTCACCGGATGGTAAGCGATGATGTAGTCGAGGATGGTGAACACGGTAGTACTAGAACACCGTAAGGTTTTGGCGGCAGATTTTCTCTTTGATAGTGGTGAGCTACTTTTTGGTAGCAAGTCTGGCATAACATCGATATAATATGGCTCTTCTTACTGTGGACGAACAAAAAATTTAAATAACTCACCATTTGAACTCCTCGTCCGCGTCTCTATCCCAACGATGTAATAGCGCGGCGTCTTCCAAGTTATCACGGCGAATCTGCATGGGCTCTTGCAGCTGACGGTATCTGCAAATTAAATTACAATAGCGTTTAATAATCATAATTCATAATAAGCGGCAATAGCCCAATGGCTAAAGATACGGCCACAACGCAGCGATCTGCAGGCGCGCAAAAATAGTGCAGTAGTATTTGTACTGTCTGATTCAAGCCAAACGCGATTTACGGCGATCAGACAGCGATTGAAAAGTAGATCGCAGCCGCGCCCGCAGATCGCAGCGGTGTGGCCAGGTGTGGCCGTACCTAAAGGCGTCGAGAGATTGTCAGATTAATCTCCACCCATTGCAATATTGACGTGAACATCACATGTGTTTGATGTTGCTGCGACTTGGTAATCTCATCGCTCATGAAGGAAGTGTGTGTCGGCGAGTTGCCGCGCTATGTCGGCCAGTTGCGTGCAACTGTCGGCCTTAATTATCTGTTTACTATCTATTAAATATCTTAACTATCTTTAGATTTATATTCCAAGTTTCTAACCTGTTAACTTGATGTTGTTGCGACTTGGTGATCTCATCGCGCATGAAGTGTGTGTCGGCGAGTTGCCGCGCCGTGTCGGCCAGTTGCGTGCAACTGTCGGCCTTCTGCGCAACTTGCTGCTCGAGTCGCGTGTGCCGCTTCAGTAGTGCTGTTACTGAAGCCAGGTCCTTGCCTAAAAAAAATTAAAATGAATGAAATTAAATTAATTTAGGCATTGTTATTAATTATGGGCTATGCTCGGAGTTTTCCTGAAGGATCGAATACGAAATGAAGTCATCCGTCAGAGAACCAAAGTTATCGACATAGCTCAAAGGCAAGCTGAAATGGCAGTGGTCACATCTGTCGTAGAACCGATAACCGTTGGGGTAGACGTGTTCTAGAGTGGAGACGTAGAACGTAGTGTAGGACGCCCTCCAGCTAGGTGGAGCGATGATATATACGCTAGCTGGCTGGCAGCGGTTGGAAATGAAGAGCTCTGTGGCGTGCCATAGGTGAGGCATATGTCCAGCAGTAAACTGAAATTGTCTGATGATGATGATATTAATCTATCATTAACATCAGCCTGTACTCCGCTGCTGGAAATAGGCCACTGAGCACGACTCTACTTCCGCTTTGGCTACTCCAATCCAGCTCTTGCCAGCCAACTAGCGAAAATCATCGCACCACCTAATCTGAGGACGTTCAATGTCTACGTCTCGGCTCCCTAAGTAATAACAAGTAGGACGCACTCAATCAGCCGGCCAAGTGAAAATTGGATTCGCCCACTGAGGCTTCCGTACCAACTTCTCAAACCTGATACCTCTACGCTTTCCGAAGATAAAAGGTCTTGACAGACGGGCAGACAGAGACAACAAAGTGATCCTATAAGGTTTCCTTTTTTCCTTTTAGAGTACGGAACCCCCAAAATTGTGTGGTGTGGTTTTATCAAACTACGATGCAAGTGAAACTTTTGTCTATGTGTAGCTATGGTAGCTAGCTACTATGACAGCAGTTGACATGACACTTTAGCATGTATACAAACATGTCTGCGGAAGGCGTCCACCAATCACAGCTAGACCTAAATGTCATACATCATATCCACCAATCAGCACCGGTTGTAATGCAACATACGATAGATATTATGTTTCTTTGAAGTGTCTCACACTTTATATATTTTTTTGTAAATTGTTAAACACAATCCAAAATTTCATTGTACCGACGGGACTCGAACCCGCACCCCCCGGATTACACGTCCAGGTGCTCTGCCAATTAAGCCACGGTTCGATACATCGATACGACGAAATTAGTGGATTGCATTTGTTAACCCCATTATGCATTGGTGGCGCCATCTATGACTACTTAATACGTAAGTTAATCATTCGGAAGAAATCATTACAGTTTTCAAATCCGACGAGAGATGTTGCACTGTGTAAATCAAATTTTAAGTTTCTTTGAAGTGTCTCACACTTTATATATTTTTTTGTAAATTGTTAAACACAATCCAAAATTTCATCGTACCGACGGGACTCGAACCCACACCCCCCGGATTACACGTCCAGGTGCTCTGCCAATTAAGCCACGGTTCGATACATCGATACGACGAAATTAGTGGATTGCATTTGTTAACCCAATTATGCATTGGTGGCGCCATCTATGAATGCGATAGATGGACGAAAAAATTTTAGGCGATTAAATATAATTATGATAGTTTAAAATATATACGATCGGTCGAATTGAGAAACCTCCTCCTTTTTTTGAAGTCGGTTAAAAACTAAAACAACCGACTTCCATGCCGCGCGAATTACTATGGTACCACCGTTGGGATATCCATATCCATATCTTTTCCAACAAAAAAATAATCATCAAAATCGGTTCATAAACGACGAAGTTATCCACGAATAAGTAGTAAAGATATGGAGATAAACACCTTAAACTTGTTACTGAAAGTTAATTAGGCAGAATTTGAAATCGGTTATTTTAGTTTTTGTAAACGATCTTATTTTGAAGTCAATTAAAAAAAGTACATACCATGGTCTTCGCTGAGCAACTGAGTCTCCACCTCATCAAGCCAGGCTGTGAAGTCGTCCAGACCTCGAAGATACACGCGCGCCTGGTACGCCTCGGCCAAACGCTCGCGACGGAGCTTGGCGGCCGCCTGGGGAATATAGAACAGAATCATCATCAACATCATTAGCAGCTAGTATTCGTCCACTGCTGGACAAAGGCTTCTCTATGGCACGACACTGAGCTCGATCTTCAGCTATTTGTTTCCAACCGCTGCCAGCCAGCTTGCGTATATCATCGTTCCACCTAGCTGGAGGGCGTCCTACACTACATTTGCCGAGCCGTGGTCTCCACTCTAGAACTCGTCTACCCAATCACTTACCACCTGGCGAGATAGTGGTCAAACGCTAGCCTATAAGATATAAAAATTACCTGTAACTCTCTCCATTGGTTTTCCAGATCTTCAACGTTTCTCGAGATCTCTTGAGACGCATAGTGCCTTGATTCTGCGAAATGATTATAGTATTATTTAATACACCCCTAATTTTAAATTGTTTAAAAACTAAAGGCAAAAGGCATTATATCAGCCACATATCGGACCAGCTGTGGGCCAAAATCACCACTAAGTGGCGCCCTGATACAGCTAATAGACGGCGCGGCAGACCACGTAGAAGATTGTGAATTGAGCTCGACGCCTTTAGCGAATACTGGTCTACAATACCACACGATAGAGATGTGTGGAAATCATAACTGAATATTACTTAAATTCAAATAAAACCATCCTCGCTCGATCTATGTATAATCTGTTCATTGAGACCATTCCAATGAGCCTAAACATCTCTGCTGTAAGTTGGTGAGGAGTTAAGTATTCTGCAGATTACAGAAAATGTCCCAGCATCAGGTTGATGCTACCATGTTCTTACAATATCGTTGAAGAAGAGGATATCGAAATTCGAATTGATCAGACCTATAAAAGTTTGATGTCATAGCGCCATCAACTAGAAGAAAGCTCAGATGTTCATGAGTCATTGCTAAGTACACTCTCGATTAAGACACCTATCAAACAAACACTAAACAAATCAAAATAGGTTCATCCGTTTGGGCGCTACGATGCCACAGACAGACACACAGATACACACGTCAAACTTAAAACACGCTTTATTTTTGCGTCGGGGGTTAATAAATGCTTTGAGTTTGAGCGAGTTGTGAGGGCCCAGCGGTATAGTGGGAGAATGTTCAGCATTGACGCTAGAGGTACCAAGTTCAATCCCCGCCGTGCACCAATAGATTTTCCTATGGTGTGTATCAAGTGTATCAAATGTCTCTAGTGTGTCTGTCTCATGTGTCTGTCTCACTCCAACAATAAAAACCTACCAATAAGCGCTTCCCCGTTGTTAACCACATCATCGATGCGACCCTTATTGGCGTCGAGCTCAGACTCGAACGTGTCTGTATCAAGTGTATCAAGCGTCTCAAGTGTCTCAAATGTATCAAGTGTCTCAAATGCCTCAAGTGTCAAGTGCCTCAAGTGACAAGTATCTTAAGTTTTTTCTTTATATACTGTCAATCATTGAGTTTTAATTGAAACTGTTGGCTTACCATAAATAAATAAGTGTCTCAAGTGTATCAAGTGTATCAAGTGTATCAAGTGTATCAAGTGTATCAAATGTATCAAGTGTCTCAAGTGTATCTGTCTCACTCTAACAACAGAAACGTACCAATAAGCGCTTCCCCGTTGTTAACCACATCATCGATGCGGCCCTTGTTGGCGGCGAGCTCCGACTCGAATGCGGCGTGCTTTTGTATCTTCGACTGAAGGTTGGACAGTTCTCTGTGGACAAAACGTACCTTATTTACTTATTTTTCTGACGAGGTATCCCGGATTTGACATTTAATTTCTGTTTTAACATCTGATCTGACTGACAGTGATATTTGATTCTAACATAATTAACGCAGAATTCCAGGGCTTGTCAGGGTATATACAATTGAAAAACTTAACCTGGAACAGATAAAAATAGTTTGGAACAGATAAAAATAGTTTGGAACAGATAAAAATAATTAGGTATGTTTAAACTAACCTGTAGTTCTGATCACTAGCCACCTGCATCTTCAGAGCGATCCATTCACGTTCATGGTACAGGTTGCTCAGGAACTGGTGAAGCTGACGCGATTGTTGCAACATCTCTCCGCGGTGAGCACACGACTCCTAGAGAACACGTTCAATTGTTACTAACTTATTGCTAGAGATCGAATAATCGAAATTATTTTTTTATGGTAAAACGTAACAGGACAAGCACGACGCTCGCCTGATGGTAAGCGATGACGACTACCTACAACAGATACAGCGGCATGCAACATTCTGAACTGCCAGAATGTTGCATGTCACTGCACTGCGCCTGTTACCTCGACACATAAAGATGTTGAGTCTCACATGCCCTGTAATTTCACTGGACACATTGCCATTTCAACCGACAAAACATTCCTATCTCACGGCTGAAAATTAATTGGTAAAGTGGTGCTACCGCTCCAGGCGGACTAGCAGAAGTCCTACCACTACAGAATTTTTAATAATTATTTATTGGATTTATCGGAAAATTCATGCATTTTTGATTTTCATCAAAATTGGGCCTGAGACTCATTTGAGTACTTTTCACTATTCCTCAGTTTCGGATTTGGACATCCAGACCCACTTGAAAAATTCACCCTGTATAATGATAGACATAAGATCGTTTAAAAAACTAAAAGAACCGACTTTTAACACCGCGCTATTAATTTTCAGTACCAAGTTTGAGGTGTTTATCTTCATATCTCTGGAGATACTTATCAGATCTTGATGAAATTACTACGGTACCATTCTTGGGATATCTCCTTTCCAACAGAAAAATAATCATCAAAATCGGTTCATAAACGATGAAGTTATCCGCGAACAAACATAAAAGAAATATCAATCAATCAATGTTTATTTGTCAGAATGTAGGTACATACAAAGATATGCAAGGATGTCATAGCCGATTTAAGATTCCCGTATACATTATTATCCCATAAGGCAAACAAATATTTAAATTATATTATAAAGGTTAAGTTAATCATAAAGTTAGTACTTATTCAGAATTACAATTAATGTGGAACTAATAAAAAAAAAATCTATATATATTAAATCCAGAGTCCTGACTGATTGATTGAGATATCATCGTACAGCCCAAACCGTTGCTGCTAGAAACATGAAATTTAGAGGGTGTGTTCTTTGTGATATGCAGGTATCCACTAAGAAAGGGTTTTTCAAAATTCCAACCCTTAAGAGGGTGAAATTGAGGGTTAAACTTTTTATTCTCTGGATCGATTGACTCGAAAGTTGGTACACATACTCTTTATATACGGTCGAATTGAGAAACGTCCTTTTGAAGTCAGTTAAAAATGTATTATTAGTTACCTTCAATCGATCTCTCCTCGCCAGCACAGCTTGGACTCTGTTTTCTATATACTCTGTGTCATAGTGTCCTTGAGTCTGCACCTCTGCTGCGAACCTCTGCAGGTCCTCGACCCGTCCTAGCTGACTCTCCAGGAGTTTGGAGAACTCCGCGTGCTTGCGGATTAGAGCTTCCACGGCTAAAGGAATATACAAATATCATTTGAACTAAGGAAATCCTTGAATACTTGAGGGCCCGGAGTCATAATCGGGAGAACGGTCGGATTTGATGTCAGAGGTACCGAGTTCAAACCCCGCGTGCACCAATGGATTTTTCTATCGAAAAATTTATCTGCGCTTTTCACAGTGAGTGAGTGAGCCCTCCGGTGAAGGAAAAACATCGTTAAGAAACCAACAACCCCCGCATGGTGGTAGGACACTATCTAGTGTGCGCCTGACCAGCTACCACCCTCAAGTTAGGAAAATCTGTCGCCAAACAACTCATATGTTCCGGTAGCTATCCTTGAGAGCCAGTTCCCATTCTAGGCCTAGCGTGCTTACCATCTTCGACCGCATCATCACTTAACAACAGGTGAGATAGTTGTCACACGTTAGCCTATAAGATATTAAAAAAAAACTTATCAAAGTACACTGACGGACTCATAAACTGCATCAAAGTTCAGGATTTCTTTCTAATTCATTGAATGGTCTTTTCTTGTATACAAACATACACCTAAGGATATGATACTACGCTGTTAAGAAGTTAAAGAAACAAACTATATATTTCAATTTCAATTTGTATAAAAAGTTTTCATTACTTGATTAAAATGTATATTTCAAAGGCGTCTTGATCATTTATGCAGTTTATGAGTCCGTCAGTGTAGTATTAAAGTCGTTTAAAAATCCAAATATTAATGAACACTTCAACATTAAAATATTTAAAATATTATAAAATAAATCCTAGCACAAAGAATTTCTTTAGCTATTCAACGCGGGAATGCAGCCAGCGTTCTTGGCACTTTACCACACGGACATCGCTTAATTTTAGTTTAGTTTAATATTTTATTTTAAATGTTTTAATGTTTAAAATCTAAATAATTTTAGATAGTTTACAATACTAAAAAAAGTAAATAGTGCAAGTGCAAATGAATCTTTTTGTTTATGTGTAGCTATGGTAGCTAGCTGCTATGACTGCAGTTGACATGACACATTAGCATGTATACAAATATGGCTGCGGAAGCGTCCGCCAATCACAGCTAGACTTGTCATACATCATATCCACCAATCAGCACCGACTGAAATGCGACATGCGATAGATGGACGAAAAATTTGAGGCGATGTAATAAAATGTTCAATCAAAAAATCCAACTTAAAATGCCGCGCTAGTCATATTCAGTACCAAGCTTGAGGTGTTCATCTCCATATCTCTAGAGATACTTACGAAATATCGATAAAATTACAATGGGACCACCTTGGATATATACCCTAGTCCCGTTTTGGTTTGGAAATCGGTTGAAAATATTAACAAACTTAACTGGGGTATTACAATGCGCGGTCTTATAGCTTGAACCGATTAATTTTTTTTTAAGCTTACTAGCAATGCGCGTAGCACATTACAAGTAGTCTTGTTAACCCCTTCAACGAAGCTAAATATGCTTGTGTCTGGAGTGGGTTCACGTCAACAGTGCAATGCGTGGGGATCGCACTCACTACATCTCGATCGCCAGGCCGACGCCTCAGCCATTGTGCTATTACCGCTTGTGTTAGCTTTAAATTAGTGAATCTTACCGTCTAGATTCTCGCCAAGGTCATCGTTGTTGAGGAACGCCTCCTTAGAAGCGAGCCAGTCTTCCGTCTGTCTCGCTTGCTCCTTTAACAGCTGGAGTTGATGTGCCTGCAAACAACAATTTATGATCGTATAAATAAAACCGACTTCACATGCCGCGATAGTCAAAATAGCCAGTAGTATCATGTCGTCAAGGTATACAAATGCATATGTCGTCAGGTCAGCGGGACGAATGCCCGAATGATAGCGAATACTTCTTCGTAGTTACGCCGTTCTACAATAATTTTATAAATATAAAATATAACATGACGTTCACATCACTTCCGTTGCATTCGGACCGTGACGCTACGTCACGTCCGTCAAATTACCACAGTGCGCCTAAAGAAGTTTTAAAGTTAATAAAGCATTTATCAAACTTGATCTCTAAAACCAACCTGTGTAAGGTACTGTTTCCTCTGCAGCCAGGAATGGTCCAGAGTCTCCGAGAGTGCGCTAACCTTCGCCCGCATGTCCGGCTCGGGAGCCTGTGTGGCACCTTGTTGGAGGACTGCTATCGCTTTCTGACGCCCGTCGATTTCAGCCTATACACAACAATACTCACGTAAATACAAGTCATAGTTTAACCTTTTGAGCGCCAACTTGACAGATACGTGACAAGCACTTGCGGGCCCTGTACGCCAAGCGTCGTCGATAGATGACAATAAGATCGTTTAAAGAACTAAAAATAATCGACTTCAATGCCGCGCTATTAATTTTCAGTACCAATTTTGAGGTGTTATCTCCATATCTCTGGAGATACTTATCAGACCTCGATAAAATTACTATGGTACCACACTTGGTATATCTCCTTTCCAACGAAAAAAGAATAATCAAAATCGGTTCATAAACGACGAAGTTATAGGCGAACAAACATTTAAAAAAAAAATCTATACGGTCGAATTGAAAAAAACTCCTTTTTTTGAAGTCGGTTAAATACCATACAAAACCGTACCGCTTGGCGTACAGGACACGGGAGTGTGTTTGTAGCGTGGCGCCAAAACCCGACCGACTTACATAGGGTAGTAAATTAGATAGATAGATAAACACTTTATTGATCACCAGTAAAAAAAAATAAAATAAAAAATATACGGTCGAATTGAGAAATCTCCTCCTTTTTTTGAAGTCGGTTAAAAAATCCAGCCAAGCGCGATTTGGACTCGCGCACCGAGACTTCCGTATCATAACTTGTCAAAACAAACTTAACTTTGCAGTTCCCTATCATCAGTTTTGCAGATCCCTAGACTGATGCCTAGACAGTGTTAGTGTACCAACCGCAAATAACAAGTTTGTAATAGTAAAATTGCTTTTTTACCATTGCCACTCAAAAAAGAGCAGTTTATTCATCGATAGCAGTGACTAAAACGCTCTTTTACTCACTCGGTGAATAAAAAAAACATTTTGAATTTGGAACAAGCACGAAATACGAATTTTGTACAAAAAATAAACAAAACTTGCTGAAAGTTCCTACTAGCTGGCTAAATGGAGGTATACCATAGAAACTATATAATTAAATAACAATAAAAATCCCTCCAATTTTGGTTCATTTTTTTTGTTTTCATTTTACTGCACACGATTAGTGTATTCAGCCAGAATAAAGTACAAAAATTATTCAAGTTTTTGGAAATTCAAGTCATAAAGTTGAGTCAAGGTTACATTTCTGATCAAGTTGAAATCAGAGTCTTATCCAAGTCATACCCTTAGTAAAGATGCGAACTTTACTGAAGATTTTCAGTGCGATTTTAGTGAGAACGCAAATAGCATGTTATTCAACATTGTGCTGTTTCCCTACACTCGCACACATTCACCGGCACGAAATGGTTAATAATCCATATTTATTACACATTAATAATAAAATATGATACATATAAATACTGTAAGTAGGTACTACTATTTATTTTCTCGCAGTCAATGGTAAAAAGAAGATTACATGACTCGTGAATAATATCGTTTAAAAACTAAAAAACAACCGACTTCAATGCCGCGCTATTCATTTTCAGTACCAATTTTGAGATGTTTATCTCGATATCTCTGGAGATACTTATCATACCTCGATAAAATTACCATGGTACCACACTTGGGATATCTCCTTTCGAACAAAAAAAGAATAATCGAAATCGGATCATAAACGACGAAGTTATCCGCGAACAAACATAAAAAAAAAATAAAAATATACGGTCGAATTGAGAAACCTCCTCCTTTTTTTGAAGTCGGTTAATAAAAAATTTAATCTCGGTCCTTGTATCCCTCGCTCCGCTCAGGATTCTAATCTAGAATCCCTCGCTACGCTCGAGATTCAACTCTAGAATCCTTCGCTGCTCTCGGGATCCAACTTAGTCCCTTGAATTAAATTGTCTTTTTATTCACTTGTTGTATAATCTACTATTTTGTTGTTTATTAAACTACATCGTTCCGGTTTTTAGATGTATTCCTTTATAAGTGGTTCAAGACCTTGCTTCTTGCTAAATTTCATGATTCTAGGTTAACGGGAAGTTCCATAACCTATAAGAGGACCATTGACAGTTGACATTTATTTGACATTTGTTGTTTTTCTGCGCTGCCATCGTAAAATAGTACTTACGGCTTTTGAAAAAGTGATTTTGAAATGTGCACACGTAAAGCAGTGTTGCTGGCGAAACAAGTAAATGCTGGCAAGATTCGGCCAGCCGGTGCTTTTAGCGATTCCCTTGTGACACCGCATAATAAGCGAAAATATTCGACTTAAACAGTCATATTTTTTGATCGCGTTGACTTACAAGTTTGATTTTTTCAAAGCCAAAAAATATCGTAGACCCAAGTATTAGATATAAGCTTCAACTTTATACCTTTACGCGTTTCTGAGAAAAAGGGTCTTGATAGACGGACAGACAGACAAACGGACAACAAAGTGATCCTATAAGGATTCCTTTTTCCTTTTACGGTACAGAACCCTAAAAACATATACATAGGAGCATAGAACCTCCTCCTTTTTTATGTCGGTTAAAAATAAAGTCTTACCTTTCTTTCATCATGTAACTCTAGTAATGCTTTAGCGTCGGCCACTGTTTCCGGTTCCTCAGTTTCGTCCATCCGTTTCACTGTCTCTGTCACCCACAGCTCTAACTCCTGTTGGGGGAAAGAGATGGCATTAGTTTGAACATTTTAGACGAGATTGTTCATTGAATGACGTCGAGTATATGTTTGCTTTGTTCTTCACGTCAGCTTGATTCTATTACTTTAGACGACGACGATAATGATAATACATTACGGTGATAAATGGTGATAACTATAACATTATGATGATGATAAAATGATTATAATACATTACGGCGATAAATGGTGATGGTACATACATACATACATAAAATCACGCCTTTTTCCCTCTGAGGTAGGCAGAGACTACTTCTTTCCACATTCTACGATCCTGACATACCTCTTTCGCTTCTTTCACTTTCATGAGCGCCTTCATACATACTCGCCGGTTATAGGTACTTTTGACTTGTCATTTCTTTAAAACGTCTCCGATCTGGTCGTGATACGTTCGCCTAGGTGGGCCTCTACCTTAGACGACGATGATGGTAAATTATGATGGCGATAATACATTACGGTGATAAATGATGACAATTATAAAATTATGAAGATGATAAAATGATGATAATACATTACGGCGATAAATTTTGATGACGATAACAACAGATGATGATGACAATAAATTATGGTGTAAAATGGTGATGATGATAATGCATTATGGTTTTATATCGTGATGATGATAACCGATAATGATGATGATGATAATATATGATGATGATGATAATACATTATGATGATGATGATAATAAATGATGATAATACCTTCAAGCTGTCGGAGTACTTGTGGTGTGCTATAGCCTCATCCAAGGAAGCTGTGCGAGATTCAGCCAGCTGTGACAATCTGGCCCATCCTTCCTTTAGACTGTGTACGCTGGATTCTATCTCTTTCGCACGTTCTGGGTGGCTGGGGGAAGAAAAAGGGTAAATTAAAATTTTGTTCAAGAAAACAGTGAGACTCCGAAAAAAAAATGAAGGTGCGTACAGTGCCACAAGTATAACTTGGCGGTGGTGGTTTTTGGAACTAATTCTTTTAATTGAAACTGTGAGTTTGACGTTTGAGAGATTACCGCGACATTATTGTTAATAAATCTGCTACATTAAAATAGTTCAATAATGCCAATAGTAATTAAAAGTGGTTTAAGAGAAACTGTTATCAAAGTACAAAAGCACAGTGGCGCACAGGCACGCCAAGTTATACTTGTCGGACTGTAGAAAGCTACGCGTTAGAAGTGAAACTTTCAAGTTCATTCAATGTATTTCCCAACATCACTGATTATTTATTTGTACAACTCCATCTGTTGAACTTTAGCGAATACATCTTCGTAGTTACGTTCTACAATAGAGGGCGTTTATAAATATAAAATGTAACATGACGCTTACGTAACATCCGCTGCATTCGGACCGTGACGCTACGTCACTTCCGTCACATTATACCACAGTGCGTCTAAAGAAATATAACTGTTTAACTTTTGTAGTGGTAGGACTTCTGCTAGTCCGCCTGGGGCGGTACCATCACTTTGCCAATTAATGCAGCCGTGAAATAGGAATGTTTTTCGGTTGAAATGGCAAGGTGTCCAGTGAAATTACAGGGCATGTGAGACTTAACATCTTTATGTCTCGAGGTAACAGGCGCAGTGCGATGACGTGCAACGTTCTGTACTGCCAGAATGTTGCATGCCGTTGTATCTGTAATAAGTTGACGTCATCGCTTACCATCAGGCGAGCTTCGTGCTTGTCCTGTTACCTTTTACCATAAAATAAAAAACTTTGAAAATTAAAAATGGATTCTTACTTATGCGCCAGAACTTTCCCCTCAGCCTCCAAGGCTTGTATCTTGTCTCTGACAGCGCCAGCTTCAGCCACTCTCGCTAGATGGCGCTTCTTCAACTCCTCAGCGGCACTCAATTCTCGACCCTTCTCTGTACTGCTGAATAGTGCTGCCTTCTTGGATATACGCTCTGCAGTGTCTTCCACGTCCCTGGGAAGTTAGAACTCTATTAGAATGTCGTAAGGTGTATTTTAAATCGGATTTTAATGTATGAGCTTTTGAATTAAGATTTAAAAGTTTGATATTGAAGGTAGTTTTCAACCGACTTCCGAAAAAAAAGGAGGTTTTCCATTGGCCTAATATTTTTTAGGGTTCCGTACCCAAAGGGTAAAACGGGACCCTATTACAAAGACTACCTGTCCGTCTGTCTGTCTGTCTGTCTGTCTGTCTGTCTGTCTGTCAGTCCGTCTGTCACCAGGCTATATCTCATTAACCGTGATAGTTAGACAGTTGAAATTTTCACAGATGGTGTATTTCTGTTGCCGCTAGAACAACAAATACTAAAAACAAAATAAAGTTAAAAATTAAGGGGGGTCCCCATACAAAAAACGTGTATTTAAACGCCATCTATAAGACCTTCATAGGTGTCATCTGGGTGTTAACAACTCATTCGTGCTCGTTAAGCTAACAACCTTTCTAATTAGTTTCGGCAAAATTACATAGATGGCGCTAGTAAACGAGCCACGTCTTTCTAGATCGCGACCAAACAAAATATTCTTGTTAATATCAATTAATCAAATATATGAGGTTGAAACTCTCGTTATGTTTCGTATTGTACGGAACCCTCCCTAAGTGTGCGATAAGAGACGCGATTCTGACTCGCTCTTAGCCAGTTTTATTTTGTGTATGTTACGCGATTACTCCGCCAATTGTGAACCGATTTCAATGTTTCTTTTTGTAATCGGTAGGGTACGTTTCCGAGGTGGTCCCATTGTAATTTCATCGAGATCTGATAAGTATCTCCAGAGATATGACGATAAACGTCTCAAACATGCTACTGAAATTGACTCGCGGGGCATGGAAGTCGGTTGTTTTAGTTTTTAAACTATCTTAATTATTTATAACTTTTTTCTTTCTTTACCTGTTGAAGGAGTGTATTTCTAACGCAGCGGCGAGGTTGTCCCTGTACTTCTGTAGGGCTCCTGTGAGGGCCTTCCATTTGGACAGCACGGCGTCTCGACGGGACGACACCGACGCGGCCTGCGCTGTCGGACCCTGGGTGACAGAATATAGGGAATAAATTAAGATCTAAGTTCTTAAGTTTTCATTAGCTGATACCCGCGACTTCGTTCACGTACACAAAGAATGTAGTAACTTGTGTTAGCGACAGCCAAAAAGTGACATGATGAAGTCAGCTTTGTATGTTATGTATTTATTTAAGTAAATACCTCTGTATTCTTATGTGCAATGAAGTGTTAATCTATCTAGCTATGCCATCTATGTAAGCTGTATTTTAGTGGTGAAGAACTTATGGGGCTACATCAAGATGGCGCGTAACAACGACATGAAAATAGCTGTTCTTTACGATGCGCGCGAACACCGACAGACAAAGATGAAGTGTAATATCTTACGTGCGTACATACACACTTTTTTTATATATCTTGGTCGATATAGCGATGATTTTTGCAAGGTGGTCGGCAGGAGCTGGATGAGAGTTGTATTGTAAGAACATGGTAGCATTGACCTGATGCTGGGCAATTTTCTGTAATCTGCAGAATACTCAACTCCTCACCAACTTACAGCAGAGTAGTCGAGTTCGAGCTCGAGGGAATGGTCTCAATGAACAGATTATACATATATTATATATGTATAATATATATATGATATACATATCTTTGCTATCCTTGAGAGCCAGTTCCCATTCTAGGCCTAGCGTGCTACCATCCTCGACCGCATCATCACTTACCAACAGGTGAGATAGTGGTCAAACGCTAGCCTATAAGATATAAAAAAAAATGTTTCTTGAAGTGTTACACACCTTATATTTTTGTAAATTGTTACACACAATCCAAAATTTCATTGTATCTCGCGTCGTTACGATGAAATTTTGGATTGTGTGTAACAATTTACAAAGATTATATATAATTTACATAGTTATTCAAGGTGATTTTTAATTTAGAATTTAAGTAGATGTTATGGAGTTTTGGCGCGATCTCATTGTATTTTTTTCTAAGATTTGTGTTCTTCCGCGAGTCAATATGTAATAAATGTGGATTATTAAGCATTAAGTGCCGGTGAATGTGTGCGAGTGTAGGGAAACAGCACAATGTTGAAAAACGTGATGTTTGCGTTCTCACCAAAATTCCACTGAAAATCTTCAGTCTTCACCACATCTTTACTGAAGGTATGACTTAGACTAGACTTTTACTTGACAACTGACCTGAAATGTGACTTAGACCCATCTCGACGACCAAAATTCATGAAAACTTGAACATTTTCAATACTTGACACTGGCTAAATACACTCATCGTGTGGAGCCAAAAGAAACTAAAAAAAAAAGTAGATGTTATCTAAAGTCAGTTACAAAGATTCAGTCGGATACATTACCTGCTGCAACAGTTTATCAGCCAATGCGCAGATGCTCTTCACACGTTTATCATCAACTTTCATGTCGCTGTCCACGTCATCCAGCTTCCGTAAGAGGGCGCTGCAGTGCTCGTAGTCTCTGCCTAGCTCGTGCGCTTGTACCTGCATACAAACAAACAAAACCAATGTTATAATTGAGGGCCAAGTGGTGTAGAGGGAAAATGGTCGGCTTTGGCGCCAGAGTTAGCTAGTTCAATCCCCGAAATGTATGTGCGCTTTTCATAGTGGCCCTCCGGTGAAGGAAATCATCGTTAAGAAACCCCCAACCCCGCATGGTGGTAGGACACTGTCTAGTGTCCGCCTGGCCAGCTACCATCTTTCTTTCTCTCTCTTTCGTATTTATATCTTTCACTCTAATTTAGCTTCCGTCAAACTAGTTTATTGTCAAATGCTTGGTCGTTCTAAAAAAATGTAATCACACGTGAAAAATAAACGAAATTTAATGAAAAACGCTTCGTCGCTGCAGTTGGTTAGTTAATTAAAAAAAAAGTTTATTCCGTCATTTACATTATCTAAAAATATTGGATACGTAACTTTTATTTTTTCAATTAAACAAAAAATGACGAAGATATAAAACGTTGAAATTCCGCGTGACGTCACAAACAGCTAAAAAGTATACTACTTTCTAGCGTCTTGTTAGTGACGTCACGAGCTCCCACTCCCGAACTTTGACGCTCTTTATCTTTGTCAATTTCTACTGATTTGTAAATAAAAAAAAAACGTGTCCAATATTTTATGATAATGTAACTGACGGACTTATTAGAATTACTATTTTTTCGACCCAGGCAACATCACTATTATGTCTTACTTATAAGAACCTATTGTAAATGAATATTAATTGAATAATTAAAAAAAGAAATAAGAAAAACTCTTAACTGACCATCATTTCCTTGTCCCGGATCCAGGCCTCAATCTTGTCCAGATGTTGGTTGAACTCCAGGATATCTTGGGCTTCTTCAAGACCTCGACCTGAAAAAAAAAACTATATTTGGGAACTAATACAGGTACGTCTTTCCGCGAATAAATGTTTCCAGAATCTGTTAAAAAAAAATATATCTCATAGACTAGCGTTTGACCACTATCTCGCCTGGTGGTAAGCGATGATGTGGTCGAAGATGGTGAACACGCTAGGCCTAGAATACTCTGACTCTCAAGGGCTATGTGCTGCCCGAACACGGTAAGGTTATGGCGGCAGATTTTCTCCTTTATGTTGGCAAATTACTTTTTGGTAGAAAGTCATGCGGAACATCGATATATGTAATATGCTCTTACCACCTGTAGAATAAAATTATTAATCCCCTATCCTTAATCTTCCTCATCAAATCTTTCAAGATCCCCAGCCACAGAATAAATATAGCACAGGTACTGAAGATGCACTCTCTGATAGCAAAAATGCGAGATCAAACTTAATTACAACGTCGGTAACGTTCAAAATACGCTACACGCCTCGGATGCGACCTTGAATTTGCGTCACAGAATAAACTAATAGTATCAAGGAACCATATGTTGCGCACCGTAACATAGTCAAGTATCAAGGCACAAGTAAGTCCGCGCGGCGAGAGTCTGTATCACTCGGTCAGCTCGCGGGCCGTCAGCTGTCTCTTACTGTAAGGTTGAGTGTTGTGAGAAAACAGATTGAATAGTAAAGTAAAGGCGCGCGTTGATCGAGAGCGCGCGTGACACTACTGACTGAACTTGTAGCCGGCCGGCTGTCGCGGAGGTACTAGCATTTTCATAGCTACAGCGCGGAGTGCGACAGGCCTGCAGATGGTAGTCGGGATAATCCCGACTTTTTATAAACTTTAGGTTTTATACTCATGTATCAGCGCACAAATACGCGCATATTTTTGTGCGCAGTAAAATATTGGTTCGTTTTTTATTTTACGCGATAAAAACACCGACAAATCCCGACATTTTTAAATTTATCCAGAGATTTCAATTTTCTGATCTGGCAACTCCAGGCCTGCCTCAGCTATACACTCTACTCACCCCTGGTGTCGGTAGCATCCTCAAGCCGGCTCCAGTCAGCAGCCAGGTCCCGCAGCTGCCGCTCCACCTCATCATCAGGCCGCAGCTGTTCCGCCAACACCTGGACTTCCTGCAGACGAGCTCGGTTGGCAGCCAGCTCCGCTGTGAACGCCTGGTGCTTCTGCAGCTTCTTGATCTTATCCTCCAGGTTGGTTACTTCACCTGGGAACGTTGTTTAGATAGATAGAGTCTGTGCAAAAAGAGAACCGTCTAGAAAATGAGGGCGCGCCTATTGATGCATTTTTGATGTTGATGCGTTGTTGAATTTACTTATATTGTTTATCTCCGGACATAATTGTCATCGATATATTTTGAATAGGACCAAACGGGAGGCAAAATCTCTTAAACAAAAAAAAAAGAGTTTTAAAAATCGGTTAAGATTTGATGGAGCTCTGAGGTGACAAACAAAAAAAATACAGTCGAATTGAGAACCTCCTCTTTTTTTGTGAAGTCGGTCAAAAACCGGTGGATTTGCTCGCTGGCTCTTTGTGCATGCTTGAATTACTAAGTCCGCGGTGCAATAAACTTCGCCAACGATGAGAGCAGGCTGTTTTGCTCGCCAATGGATCACCAACGAGCCGGCGAGCCAATTATTATTATTATTTTTTTTATCCTTTTAGTTTTTGTTTGTTTTAAGTTTTTATTTTATTCTATTTATACTATTGTTTATTTTTAGGATTCCGTACCCAAAAGGTAAAAACGGGACACTAAAAATATGTTTTTATTACTTAAAAAAATGATGATCTACTTATTTATTTATTTTTTATATCTTCGAGCATTTACCAATGGAGATGTTAACGCAAAGCGTACCCCTCTTCTGGCCATATAGCCATTATTGGCCATATGAGCGTGCGTAACTACGCTGTATTTTTAATACTGTGTGTGTGTGTTTTAAGCTAGTGTGCGGGATCGTTAAAGTGAGTGATTTGTGTGTGTGCAATGCGTGTTTACCTCGTCCCCCGTAAGTATCGGCAGTAAAAATGTTTGCGGATTACAACGTTAACATCTTCATTGGTAAATGCTCGAAGTTTTATATACTTTTTTTTTGTTGGCTCCCTTTAGTCACGACGTGGAGGTGGTTAGTAGTTGGATACCTACCCTGGTTCTGCTCAGCATTAAGCTTGGCCAGCTTATCAGCCACCCACCCCCGCGCCTCCGCGGCGTCCCGCGCGAACTGCGCACGCGCACGTGTACGTACGAGCAACGCTCGACGACGCGCTGCTGACTCGTACAGCTAGAATTAAGGATTTAGATGTAGTTATACTGATACAGACAGACTTTTCAATGACCATAGACAATTTTTTTTTTTTTTATATCATATAGGCTAGCGTTTCAATTCAATATATTTATTTGTCAGATTGTGGTATAATGTTTGATCACTATCTCACCTGCTAAAAGGGCGTAAGATTATCAACACCCCCCTTTCCCGAGTGAACGTCTCCCCCCTTGCCCCCGACAGTATGCCAAAACGTAGTTTTTTATAATTTAAAAAAAAATTACGATCACGATACGTGAAAAGTGTGTAATAACGAAATTATCCTTAATAAATTTGATATCTATATGGATATACCTATAATACATGCAAAAGCAATATCACTTAAGGTACGGCCACACCGCGGCATCCTGCGTGTGCGATCTAGGCAGCGATCAGATAGCGCAGTAGTATTTGTACCGACAGGTTCACACCAAACGCGATCTACGGCGATCAGAAAACGATTGAAAATCAGATCGCGAACGCGCACGCGGCCGCAGGACGCCGCGGTGTGGTGTTTATAGTTTCCGCGCAATCTGCCACGAAAAATGAACGTTTTTAATTATTTATCGATTTGTTAGACTGACAAAGTGAAGTGATACGACATACCTTCTTCCTCCTGTCGTTGATAAGCTTCAGCTCGTCAGCAATCCTTTGACTCTCCACGTGGTTCTGCTGCAGCAACTTGTCTCCGTGGCTATTCAGGGTCGACAACTTCTCGTCCTGGAGAAGAGAACTAGATTAGTGAAAGAAAACTTCATAAAAAGCAATTGACTTTAGTCTCGCGCGAGTTATTTCAGAAGCAGTATGGAAAGTCAATGCTCTACTGAAATATATGAAAACCTTGAGTACAAAATTTTTCAAAAAAGAAACTGCTGTATTGGCTATATTGATAATCCTTTCTTCCTTACTAATATTATAAATGCGAAAATAACTCTGTCTGTCTGTCTGTCTCGCTTTCACGCCTAAACTACTGAACCGACTTGAATGAAATTTGGTACACAGATAGTCTAGAAGCCTGAGAAAGGACAACAAGGGTTGTAAGCGGTTGAAAGAGGCGATGAAATGTTGTATGGAAGTATCGTCATTTTTAGAGCTAGAAGCTTGAAACTTATTTTTTAGGCTGTTGATTCGATATAAATAAATATGACATTCAAAGTTTGTAAAAGTTGTGCCCTCAAGGGTGTAAAATAACAAGGGGAGGAGTGCGGCGCGGTACAGCGCGGTGTGTAGGTTGGAAAATATACCTAAGTGTGCTTACCCGAACGGACAGACAGACGACGTTAAAGTAATTATACGCATGTGTCTTATTTGTAAAAAAATATATTATAATTAAATAATTAAAAATGCTGCCCAAAGCACTATTCCACACGGATTCCTGATCTATATTAATAATTTAACGTTATCTTGTAATTTTGTTATGATGATGAATTGATGACGATTTTGACATGTAATTTAACGATCAACGTATTTATAAATTAATTCAACATAATTTTAGCTACCTATCAGCGGCCGCATTTTCAATTAACATCAGTTGAGATAGCGGTCAAGTGCTTGTCTGTCAGACATAAAAAAAAATGTTTTCGAAGTGAAACTGCTTTAGGCGCACTGAGGTAAACATTTGACGGACGTGACGTAGCGTCACGGTCCGAATACAACGGAAGTGACGTAAGCGTCACGGTCCGAATGCAACGGAAGTGACGTAAGCGTCATGTTATATTTTATATTTATAAACGCGCTCTATTGTAGAACGGCGTAACTACGAAGACGTATTCGCTATCATTCGGGCATTCGTCCCGCTAAGTTCAACAGATGGAGTTGTACGATAATAATCAGTGATGTTGAGAAATTAATTGAATGAACTTGGAAGTTTCACTTCTAACGCGTAGATCATAAGTTGGTTAAAATGACTTACCTGAGTAGCCAACAACTTCTCGAAAGCCTCGTGTTTCTTCAGCTGGTTTTCGACCTCTTCAACGCTGCTCGTAGGTGATATTTCAGTACCTGTTAAATATAACATTTATTTACAATTTTTTTTCGTCCATCTATCGCATGTCGCATTACAGCCGGTGCTGATTGGTGGATATGACATATGACATTTATGTCTAGCTGTGATTGGCGGACGCTTCCGCAGCCATATTTGTATACATGCTAATGTGTCATATCAACTGCTGTCATAGTAGCTAGCTACCATAGCTAAAAGCTACAAAAAGTTTCATTTGCATCGTGGTTTTCATAAAACCACATCAAACTATTATTTCAGGAAACATAGTATAGTGGTAGGACTTCTGCTAATCCGCCTAGCGCGGTACCACTACTTTGCCAATTAATTTTCAGCCGTGAAATAGGAATGTTTTCGGTTGAAATGGCAAGATGTCCAGTGAAATTACAGGGTATGTGAGCAGTGAGACTCAACATCTTTACGTCTCAAGGTAACAGGCGCAGTGCGTTGACATGCATGCCGCTGTATCAGAATCAGTAATAGGTAGACGTCATCGCTTACCATCAGGCGAGCGTCGTGCTTGTCCTGTTACCGTTTACCATAAAAAAGCGGTGCATATCGATCTGATTCATTACGACCTGACACTATAACGCTCTTCTAGCTAACATTACCAATATCCCTGACGGAAATAGACCTTTCCTTGTGTAATGACCACGAAAATTAGCTCTTGTCCTATAACTAATTTCTGTGACTATAATCTCTGTTAAAAGCGACATCTATTGGTAATAAAATTGTTTTACCACTACCAACAGATGACACTGCTTTAGACAAAACTTGTTCAAGCCAATTTTGGTAATAGCGCCATCTCTTAGCGAAACGAATAGTCTTTTTATCGATCGCCACATTCAGCAGTAAAAAATAATAATAGTGTTTTTTTTACTGCCAACAGATGGTGCTATTTTATATGCGTAGAAATTGTATCTTTGTGAAATAAAATCACTGGCTATATATATGTTTTTCACAGTATTTTATAAAGCCTTCTTGTATAAAGTGGACAACTCACTCAAGGCAGCCTCCTGCGCAGCGCATAGCTCGTGCAGCTGTTTAGCGTCTCTCAAGAAGCAGTGCAGGTCTATCAGCTGATCGAGCGCCACCTGTCGCGCGGCCCACGCACTATGCAGACGTTGACGTTCTTCTAACAACGCCTCGCATTTCTCTTCTATCTCCTGTTGAAGATAAAATAGGGAGATTAAATTATAATAAACATATTTTATATGATGATATACGCAAGCTGGCTGGCAGCGGTTTCTGCTTTGGCTTACCCAGATATTTCCACTCTAAACTTTTGTCAAGAAAAACGAAAACTCTCCTTTATAAGTCACTACTTCGACCAGTACTCACTTATGGTTCTGAAACGTGGGTGCTGAGCAAAAAAGATTAAAACAGCCTCTTAGTTTGCGGACGAAACATTTTACGCGGTATTTTCGGAGCTGTGAAAGAGGACGGTCGTTGGCGCACAAGATCATGAATTATGAATTGTACAGCTTGTATGGCGAGCCGAATATAGTCAAGTCGATAAAGCTCGGTCGCCTCGGCAGGCTAGGTCACGTAGAGCGTATGGAAGAGGCGAGAACACCAAAATGTATACTCGAGGGAAAACCAGATGGCCGTAGAATTTGTGGCAGACCCATGATCCGTTGGCTGGATGGCGTCGAGCAAGACTTAAAAAGTGTCAGTGGCTGGCGACAGAAAGCCAGGAACAGACCAGTCTGGAAGCACATTCAAGACCAGGCTAAGGCCCATCCAGGGCTGTACCGCCGAAGATGATGATGATGAATATCAGGTGAGATAGTGGTCATAACGGCACAACGTTACAACGTCACAACGTTAGGAGTATATACTCACGGCAGCGTTCGGATGTCCCCCGGCAACCAGCGTCTGTCCCAGTTCAAGGCTGCCATGGAAGGAGTCATCACGAGCATCCAGCTCTGCTCGCACAGCGTCGTGCTCGGCGCGCGCTGCTTGCGCCGTGACAGCGTCACGCACTCGGAGGGGGCCGCTCATTGAAGTGCGGAGTGATGAGGACCAGGAGGTCAGGTCTCGGACCTAGGAGGGACAAAAACATATAATTGAGACAGTTTAAAAAATACGAGTGTGCTTTAGACCACACGACTGAAATAAAACATCTTCACTAACTTATATCTCCCTCTGAACTTCCGTTCGCCTCGCCTGATCACACTTTAGTAACGCTTTCGTTACGCATTCACCATCTTACTCCCCAAGTCCGCATTAAAACGAGCGTGCGCAAAGAAGTTTTACTTCAAAACCTAAATAAACTGGCCAAGTGCAAGTCGGACTCGCACTCGTAGGGTTCCGTAACACAGTAGAGTATTCTATAACTTTGATTTTTCGCAACTACAAAAATAACTTTGTTTTTCATAGTGTTTGTATGAAAAACAAAGTTATACTTGCGGTCGCTGTATCTCAACAACTGCTGACTGTATCTCGTTCAAACCAATTTTCGTTGAAAGTTTTTATTGAGATCTACAGAATATATTTTTTCTAGATTTTTCACTCCCTTACTTTAGAAGTTAGAGGGGGGGGGGGGGACACACATTTTACTACTTTAGACGCGCCTATCTTTGAAATGATTGACTTTGAGAAAAAAATATTTTAGGAACCTCAATGCCATTTTTAAAGACCTATCCATAGATACCCCACACGTATAGGTTTGACGAAAAAAAATGTTTTTGTTCCAGTTCCATGTATGGGTTGCCCCCCCTTAAACTTTTGTATAAAAATCGGATAGCGGTTTGCAGAATACATTTACCTACCAAGTTTCAATTCTGTAGTTCTAATAGTTTCGGAATAAAATGGCTGTGACATACGGACGGACAGACAGACAGACAGACAGACAGACAGACAGACAGACATGGCGAATCTATAAGGGTTCCGTTTTTTGCCATTCGGCTACGGAACCCTAAAAAAAGTGGGTGCGTAGAAAGCTAGAAGTAAAACTTCCAAGGTCATTCAATTTATTGCTCAACATAACTAATTATTTTTTTGTAAAACTCCATCTGTTGAACTTAAGCGAATACGTCTTCATAGTTACGCCGTTCTACAATAGAGGGCGTTTATAAATACAAAATATAACATGACGCTTACGTCACTTCCGTTGATACGGAGCGTGACGCTACGTCACTTCCGTCAAATGTGGTAAACATTTCAGTGCGCTTAAAGAAGTCTCACTTCAAATATAACATAATAATATTTTAATATGGGACTTATCGAGCTAAAAAACATAATTTTATTTCCCTCCACGTTTCGGTAAAGTTGCTTGATAATTATGTGTGTAAATCACGAAAGTTTAAAATTTAAAAAAAAACCGACTTCCATTAAAATTACAATAGAACCGAAAGGGAAGCAAACTCTCTCAAACAAAAAAAAATTAAATCAGTTAATGAATGACGGAGTTCTACATAAAAGAAAACAGGCGAATTGAAAACCTCCTTTTTTGTAAAGGTAGTTAAAAAAAATAGATATAAATCACTATCATACCTGTGTCTGGAACTGGTGTAGCGCTAGATGTTGCAGCAACACTTGCCGTGTCTCCTCTGAGCTGCGTTGCAACATGGCCCATGCGTCAGCCAGCGCCCTCTGTTGCAGCGATATTTGCTGCACATTGTCGCCTGGGTACAGTTTCTGTAGACGAGTGCCTTCTTCTTGCAATACCTGGTAACAAACATTTTGTTTGTTATAATTATGATAGTTTAAAACTAATAATAGAGATGGTTTAATAATTAATTACTAAATGCCATACAGAGAGCAACTATCGAAATAATAATATCATCTTTATAACTTATGATTTTTACTTGATTTGATTCAAATAATGTATAACTTACTTGCATCTGTGCGTCGATGGCGACGAGGTCGTTCTGGATAGTATCGTGGTTTCTGAGCGCAGCGTTGGCGGCTCGGAGATCTCTGTATTACACAAATATTACATTTACTACTTAAATATATTTATTTTAATGATAAAGGTTGCAAAAAAGTGTGTGTGTCAGCTCCATCGCACGACTAGAGTTTACTCCTTAGGAATTATTATTATTGTGGTCCAGGTCAAGGTCAAGGTCATGATCAAGGTTAGGTCAAGGTTAAGGTCAAGGTCATGGGGGCTGAATATGAAAATCGTTTCTTAAGGAATAAACTCCAGTATACTTTGTATACACATACATACATAATCTCGAAGTGAAAGGTGCGCAAAGTACGTTTCACTTTTAGTAACATTCGATTTTACTCATCTTATTGTCCTCAAGGTCATGGGGGCTGAATATGAAAATCATTTCTTAAGGAGCAAACTTCAGTATACTTTGTATATACACATATACATAATTTCAAAGTGAAAGGTGCGCAAAGTAAATAGCGCAAAAGAACAATACAATACAATACAAAAACTCTTTATTGCAAACCAATTAGGTACATATCTATTACAAAAATAAAAAAATTATGTCTATGTGGTATTACAATGGGCGGTCTTATCGCTATTAGCGATCTCTACCAGACAACCTTTGTATGGACAGATATACAAGAAGAATAAGACGGTGGTGTACAATAATAAGTATATGTACAACATTAAATGGTAGAATAATATAAATAACTCAAACATATATACTACACATATAAAACATACTCTATATCAATACAATACATACATTACAATACATACCAATAAATAAATAATAATACATTATACTTTCAATAGTTTAAATGCCAGTTTATGTATAGTTACACAAGTGAGAGATAATGAGTTTTCAACTTGTTTTTAAAAATTGCTAATGATTTGGCTTTTCGTATGTCCAAAGGTAAGTCGTTCCAGAGTCGTGCAGCTTGTACTGCAAAGGAATTGGCAAAATATTCAGAAGAATGAAAAGGAATCTTTAAAACTAAGTTTTCAGCGGAGCGTAAGGATAGGGAGTGTGAGTTATGCAAGAATTGAAAACGTAGTAAGGAGGAGTAGAAGGAATGAAAAGGACAGAGTATAATAAAGAAAGGATGTGAGCATTCCGGCGCAGACGAATGGGTAACCAGTTCAGCTTTTTTCGAAATTCGGAAATGTGGTCGAATTTTCGCAGACCATATATGAAGCGGATACAGAAATTTTGAAGGCGTTCTAGTTTATTGAGCTGTTCCTCGGTTAAGTCTGGATATGAGGCATCGGCATAATCGAGTATTGGAAGTAATAGAGATTGTGCAAGCGCAACTTTAGTGGTTATAGGTAAAACATTCCGGAGTCTTCTGAGGGAAGAGGCGGAAGCAAACATCTTGCGACTGGTTTCTGCGATTTGTGGTATCCAGGATAATTTGCGATCAATACAAATACCAAGGTTTTTTACAGTGTCACTAATTTTTACAATTGAGAAAAGAAGAGAAAAGAACGTTACGCTGCACTTTAAATTAACGGTCGATTTTACTCCTCATAAAATTTTCATACCGCGGGCTATATATGAAAATCGTTTCTTAGGGAGTAGTAAACTCAAACAAGCAAACGGCCCACCTGATGGTATGCGGTCAATGTCGTCTATGAACACTTGCAACACTAGAGGTGTCACTCGTGCGTTGCCGACCTCTCAACATTCTTTTAACGTCCCTTTTGAAGAACTCCAGGATTCAATTTAAAATCGTTTACCTTTCAGTACCAAGTTTGAAATGTTTATCTCCATATCTCTGGCGATACTTCTCAGATCCCGATGAAATTACAGTGGAAATTTTCCCTACCAATTAAAAAAGTAATCATTCGAATCGGTTTACAATTGATGGAGTAATGGCGTAACATCCATACAAAAAAAATGTGGTATGGTTTTATAAAACCACGATGCAAGCGAAACTCTTAGTTAATGTGAAGCTATGATAGCTAGCTGCTATGACAGCAGTTGTATATATGTATAATATGGCTGCGGGAGCGTCCGCCAATCACAACTAGACCTAAATGTCATACATCATATCCACCAATCAAGCTAAAGCACATGCGACATGGACGGACGGATGCGGATGGACGATACATTATGAGGCGATGTTATAAAAATGTAACTTTATTAAACATATAGACGAATTGACAACCCCCTCCTATTTGAAGGTCGGTTGAAAGGAGAACTTACCTAGGCGGATGTGGCAGAGCCAGCTGCGCTCGCTTGTCAGCCACTCGCGCCAGTAGCTCGCCCACGTCGCGGTGGAAGCGGTGGATCTCCCCGGCCGCGTGGAGACGCGACCCCCGAGACTGGATCTGGTCTACTAGACGTTGCCAGGATTCTCTGTGATATCATATGCGGATTAGGATTTCCATTTATTACTCAAAAGATTTAAAATTACGAGAAATACAACTGATCTTTACATAGTATAAAACAAAGTATATAATAAAACGAAGTTTAAGCTTCGCAACGGATTTCAATGCGGTTGTCATCAATAGAGTGATTCAAGAGGAAGGTTTAAAACAAAGATTCAACGCGGGCAAAGCCACGGGACAAATCTAGCAGCATTATACTTAAATTCAAAATTTAAAACTACCCCGACTGATCTATGTATAATCTGTTCATTGAGACCATTCCAATGAGCACAAACACGATATATCTCGTAGAAGTTGGTGAGGAGTTGAGTATTCTGCAGAGTCCAGGAGATGTCCCAGCATCAGGTCAATGCTACCATGTTCTTACAATATCGTTGAAGTAAGAGGATACCGAATTTCGAATTGATCAGACCTACGAAAGTTGATCTCATAGCGTCATCAACTTGAATAGATCTCATAGTCTTACAACGGTGTTCTAAAGATTCTGGTTTCTTAAATCTAATAACAAACAAAAATAAACTGAATCAAAATATCAAAATCTTAGCAGGCTTTGACATATAAAGAAAGGTTGGACCTTCATAATCATCATCATTAGCAGCCAGTATTCGTCCACAGCTGGACATAGGCCTCTCCTATGGCACGCCACTGAGCTCGATCTTCAGCTCTTTGTTTCCGACCGCCGCCAGCCAGCTTGCGTAAATCATCGCTCCACCTAGCTGGAGGGTCCAAAAGTCTAACCTTATCTAGTACAAAATAAGGTTCATAACAGACTTACCCAAGCGCCTCCTGCCGTTTTTCAATATCAGCGATGTAAGGACTCTCAGATGCTAGCAGTTTTTTAGCCAGTTCCTCACATTGGTTGAAACGTTCGGCTCCGCTCTCGACACGGTGTCGAAGCTCGTCAAATTTTGATCGAAGGATCTGGAAAGATATATTTCTATTTAAAGATTTATTCTTTAAGATATTTTCTTTCTATTCTTTTGTCCATCTATCGCATGTCGTATTACAGCCGGTGCTTATTGGTGGATATGTATTACAACATTTATGTCACAACATTTATGTCTAGCTGTGATTGGCGGACGCTTCCGCAGCCATATGTGTATACATGCTAATGTGTCATGTCAACTGCTGTCATAGCAGCTAGCTACCATAGCTACACATAAACAAAAGTTTCACTTGCATCGTGGTTTCATAAAACCACACAAACACAACACTTTTTTTATATTGAGGAGATCGGATTGATTCGGTATCATTATCATTTGAAGGTCCAGTTGTGGAATGGGAGAATGGTCGGCTTTGACGTAACAGAGGTAACGAATGCAATTCTCGCCGTGAACCAATAGATTTTTCTATGGAAAAATATATGTGCACATCTGACAGAGGCCCTCCTGTGAAGGAAAACATCGTTGAGAAACCCCCCTGGTACCGCATGATGGTAGGACACTATCTAGTGTCCGCCTGGCCAGCTACCACTCTCAAGTTAGAAAATCTGTCGCCAAACATCTTATGTGTTCCGGCAGCTATCCTTGAGAGCCAGTTCCCATTCTAGGCCTAGCGTGCTACCATCCTCGACCGCATCATCACTTACCAATCAAGGTGAGATAGTGGTTAAACGCTAGCTTATACATATATACATAACATACAATCTCGCCTTTTTCCTGGTGTAGTAGGCAGAGACTACTTCTTTCCACATGCTACGATCCTGACACACGTCTTTCGCTTCTTTCACTTTCATGAGCGCCTTCATACATGCTCGCCGGCTATAGGTCCTTTATACTTGTCCTTTCTTTAAAACGTCTCCGATCTGTACGTGATACGTTCGCCTAGGTCGGCCTCTACCGGCTGTCCCATTCACACTCGTCTTATAAATCTGCTTGGTCAATCTTCCTTCATCCATCCTCTCTATCTCTCATCTTTCTTCTCAGTTCTCTTCCATCATCATCTCTCTCTGCTATATAATATTAAAAAAAACAATCTCTTACCAGCAGATGTTCATAATCCTGTCCGTAGTCTTCGCTAGAAGCTGCTGCGTATTGTTCTTGAATCCAACTCTCTAGTTCAGCACTCTCTGCTAGGTACTCGTGTCTGTGGACACAAATATAATGTGAGGAGTCGCCGTGAGGTTAGATCGTAGGCAGAGTATATTATAATACACCTGACATTAAAATAATAATAATATGAGAAGGATAGACCCATAAAATCACTAGTATGAGAGAGCGAGATGGACAAACATTTTTTATCCTTCTCTGCATATGCGATTTTATTGTTTGGAGCCAGCTCTGGCTCCCAGCTCTAGTGCGTCCATTGGCCTTCACCCGCTGTCGTGTATGACCTGACCAAATTAAGTTGTTCATTTTATCTTATAGCTGGCATATGTATCAGGTGTCCATCATTTTAGTCGGGTTATATCTCTATAGCTATTTCATTCGCATACGCTAATGGCTTGTCTATTTAATGTTTCGTCTACGGCTAGATCTTTGAAGTGAATCTTCTTTAGGCGCATCGATCACATCTTCACTTAACATCAGGTGAGATAGTGGTCAAACGCTTGCTTATCTACTATAAAAAAAAATAACCTGCCAAATGCGAGTTAGACTCGCGCACCGAGGCTGCCGTACAAATTTGTCAGACTAGGTTAAAAAACAAACTTAACTTTGTAGTTAGATCCATAGAAAATGTATTGCACCAACCGCAAATAATAAGTTTGTAATAGAATATACACCTTTTATGTTAAATTAAACTACATATTTACGTTTTTTCCTATATAAGTGCTTCAAGATCTTGCTTCTTGCCAAATTGCATGATTCTAGGTCAACGGGAAGCACCCTATAAGTATTGAGTCTCTTGTGAAATCGCAATATGCGAAAATATGCGACATAAACGGTCATATATTTTGATCGCATTGACTTACAAGTTTGATTTTTTCACAGCTAAAAGATACCGTAGACTCGAGTATTTGATATAAGTTTCAACTTGATACCTCTACGCGTTCCTCATAAAAATTTGACATACGGACGAACAGATAGACAGACAGACGGACAACAAAGTGATCCTATAAGGGTTCCTTTTATTATTTTATGGTACGGAACCATAAATAAAATATAATTTAAGATCGTTTAAAAACTTATAGAACCGACTTCAAACGTCGCGCTAGTCAAAGTAGCCAGTAGTTAGTAGTAACTATTATATAATCTGTGCCGTTAGCTGTGTAGGTAGTAGCACGTCATCGAGGTATATTAATGCATCGTAATAATATAATTTCGTTAAAATTTAAATAAAAAACCTGAGAAGGGTAATAAAACAAAAAATAATTTTCTAAATCGGTTCAGGCATCTTCGAGTAATCGGTGAACAATTGAACATACATAAAAATAAAACTGGCCAAGTGCGAGTCAGCTCTTATCGCACACTTAGGGAGGGTTCCGTACAATACGCAACATAACAGAGTTTCAACCTCATATATTTGATTAATTGATATTACCAAGAATATTTGGTTTGGTCGCGATCTAGTAAGACGGGGCTCGTTTACTAGCGCCATCTATGTCATTTTGCCGAAACTAATTAGATAGATGGCGTTTTAAAACACGTTTTTTGTATGGGGACCCCCTTTAATTTTAACTTTATTTTGTTTTTAGTATTTGTTGTTCTAGCGGCAAAAGAAATATACCATCTGTGAAAATTTCAACTGTCTAACTATCACGGTTAATGAGCTATAGCCTGGTGACAGACGGACAGACAGACAGACAGACAGACAGACAGACAGACAGACGGACAGCGGAGTCTTAGTAATAGGGTCCCGTTTTCCCTTTGGGTACGGAACCCTAAAAAAGATTCCGACGAATTGAGAACCTCCTCCTTTTTTGTGAAATCTGAGAGAGTCAGACTTCAAGTAGACGTATACTAACCTACAAACACTCTCGACTAGCGCCCTCTGTCGCAGCTGGGCGCGTCGCTGCAACTTGGCCAAGCTGTCTGCGAGCAGTGCGTGCCGTGCGGACAGCGGGCCGTCCTCCGCTGCGTCCAGCGACACGGCCACGTGACCCATTTCTGATATTATAGCCGCGTATGTGTCCAGTTCTAACTCTACCGCCTGGAACGAAACAAGAGATTAGTTGTCATGGTCACCCTACGAGAGGGACAACCTCCAGGTCGTGGCTGAAAACCAGCGCTGGGTGACCATCATCCTTACTTATTACATTTACAATTCACGTGAGTTTAACCGTAACAATAATTAAAAATGTATAGGCATTAACATATTGTTACGTGCGGGGTGGTATTAAAATGCCAATCCGATGAGATGAACGTTTATTTCCACTGATCACTAGGTTAGCACAATGTTCCACAGTAGTTGTCCAAATCGTCTTGCACAATTATCAGAAGTCCGTTAACACACACTGAGGTCGTTGGTAATTCACAATTCGCACTTCACTATTCACAACACTAATTCACTGATAACACTTAACAATAACTTGGTCGCTATCCGCGCTGAGATCTTTACACTGTCGTTTCCAAAGAAAGACTGACTCAAGCCGCGGTTTCAACGTCTTATATAGGACGAGAATATTTCTACAGAACTTTCCAGTATTGACTCGAAAAACAAAGCAATAAAAATCACAAGCAAAGGGGGCGGCTTTCCTTTGAGCATCTGATGTAAACAACTTTACCATACATGCTAATTTGATCTCTAACTACTTATGAATAAGGTTCAATCTTAACTACAAAACTAGGTACATTGACTAGGGTCGGAATTCCCGGAAGGTTACTTTTATGACGGTCGGCTCGGGTGTTTATAGCCCCTAATTAGTCTATTCTTTCCCACGGTATTTTTGTTCGAGAAGCTTGGCGAAACATCGCGACTCGACGACGCGATGTAACATTATCCCCTTCTTAGTTATGATCGTCCCGATCATCATTTGTTCTATGGTATCGTGTAAGTCGATCGATGTGTACTACCCTCGGCTTTCCTCTCTGGCCTCGTTTAATGCGGTAGGTAACGTCGTTTATCTTCGTGATAATCTGGTATGGTCCTTCCCAATGAGCCTGCAGCTTCGGACTTTTTCCTTTCCTTCGTAGTGGGTTGTGCAACCAGACGAGAGTTCCTTCTTCGAAACCCATTGTATTCGCTCTACGATCGTACCGGGTCTTCATTTTTTCACCAGTTTTTAAACTATTCTCTCGAACTATCCTGTGCACTTCGTCCAGCTGACTACGAAGATCACTGACATAGTCGGTTACAGGCTTCGGAGCATCTGGCGGGGAACCAGTTATGGCGTCGATAGGAAGTCTTAGTTCGTGTCCAAAATTCACATTTGCAGGAGTCATACCAGTGCTGTCATGGGTAGCGGAACGGTATGACAACAAGAACAGAGGTATGTACTGATCCCAGTTACGTTGATGTGCGTCCACGACTTTAGCCAGGTGATTCTCCAACGTCTGGTTAAACCTCTCAACCATTCCGTCTGACTGTGGATGAGCTGCCGTTGTCCGCGTCTTTTGGATCCCGAGGAGGGTGCACATTTCCTGAAATAGGGCAGACTCGAAGTTCCTTCCTTGATCGGAATGCAGTTCCCGATGGAACCAAATCGACAGATCACTTCTTGCACCAACTTCTTTGCAACTGTCTTTGCTTCCTGGTTTGGTGTCGCGAAAACTTCGGGCCATTTGCTGAAGTAATCTTGCACTACGATGATGTACTTGTTGCCTTCTTCAGTTTTGGGAAATGGCCCGGCAACATCCACGGCAATGCGCTCCCATGGTGCCCCAACATTGTACAATTTTAGTTGTCCTTTACTTCTTGTCTTCGGTCCTTTTACTGATGCGCAAGCGGTGCACTTCCTGCACCAATCTTCTACATCCTCGCGGCTGTGTACCCAGTAGAATCGTTGACGAACCTTCACAAGAGTTTTCTTGACTCCTAGATGTCCACCAGAAAACTCCATCATGAATGTGTCGTAGTAGAGATGCCACTTTACTCCGGGGAACAACGACCTGCATCGTAGTTTCTTTTCCATTGCTGTTTTCCCATTTTCGGTACAAGATTCCTTGTTCCAGAGTCAGGCTGTCCCACTGAGCCCAGTAACTTTTTGTAATTGGGCTGCAAGCTGACACGTCGCTCCACTGGGGCTTATTTCCAGACTTTATCCAATCCAGTACAGGTCGTAAATCACTGTCCTCCGATTGTGCTTGTCTCATATTGTCGCCGTTCCATTCGTCATCTGTTCTGTCCATCCTGATGACTCTGCGTTTCTCTATGTTGTGTTTCACTATTTCACTTTTTTATTTTTTTTATATAAAAATTGTCTGAAGTACTGAAACACACACTTACATGTATGGTTGGTTTTAACCTACTTTAATTTTTTTTAATATTCTGACGTAAACGATTGGATGACAGCTGAATGGTTCATTACTTTTTTTTTCTAATTCAAAGCGTTAAATTCTGCTTTTGCTATGTTTACTTGATAATTGGTTATGATTTATTTTATGATTTATGATTTTGACGTGTATATGTGCGTATATTTATACTGCCTACATACTGAATAAATGCTTTGATTCTTTGATTCTTGATTCTTGATTCTGACTTCTTCTTGAGACTTGTGCTTCTCGCAGTGTTTACAGTCATCTGCACAAGGTCTTCTTGACAGGGCATCGGCGTTGCTATGGCCCTTTCCACTGCGATGTTCTGTCACGAAATTGAACTATTGAAGTTGCTCGATCCATCGTGCCACTTGACCTTCCGGGCTCTTAAACTGAAGAAGCCATTTAAGAGCAGCGTGGTCAGTTCTGAGCGTAAACTCTCATCCGATGAGGTACTTGTTGAAGTGCTGAAGAGTCTTCACCACAGCTAGCAACTCGCGGCGGGTGACACAGTAGTTTCGTTCTGGTTTGGATAATGATTTACTGAAGTATGCTATGACCACTTCTAGGTCTCCTTGGATTTGCGAGAGAACTCCTCCAATTCCCGTGTTACTGGCATCAGTGTCCACGATAAATCTTCCATCTCTGGTAGGGTATACCCCAAGATCGGCGTTTCACACAGTCGCTGCTTAAGATTGTTGAAGGCGGATTCACACTCTAAGTCCCATACAAATGTGCGCTTTTCTTCCGTCAGTCGATGTAAGGGTTTGGCAATTCCAGAAAAGTTCTTGACGAACCGCCGATAGTAAGCGCATAGTCCCAAAAACGACCTTACATCCGTTTTATTCTTCGGGGTAGGCCAAGTTTGAACAGCCTTGATTTTGTCAGGATCAGTTTGTACCCCGTTCTCCGAAATGATGTGTCCAAGGTAGCTGACTTTGGATTTAAAGAAGTCACACTTTTTGGCACTTAGCTTCAGGTTTGCTTCACGTAGACGGTTCAAAACCTTCTCCAGATTCTGCAGATGTTCAGTAAAATCACGGCCCAAAATGATGACGTCATCCAGGTACACCAAGCATACGTCTCCCAGTAATCCAACCATAACTCTGTCCATGAGACGTTCGAACGTTGCTGGAGCATTACACAGTCCAAATGGCATGACGTTGAATTGCCAGAGACCATTTCCAATACCCGTACTGAATGCTGTCTTCTCTTTGTCTTCTGGACTGATTTCTACCTGCCAGTAGCCACTTTTCAGGTCAACTGTTGAAAACCGCTTCATTCCACTGAGCATGTCCAGTGTATCGTCTATTCGAGGCAAGGGGTAGTTGTCCTTCTTTGTGACTTCATTAAGCATTCTGTAATCTACGCAGAATCTGGTGGAGCCATCTTTCTTTTTCACCAGAACCACTGGCGATGACCAAGGACTTGTAGATGGTTCGATGACTTTTTCTTTGGCCATGTCTCGTATCATGTCTGCAACTTCAGCTTCTTTCGCCCATGTAATCCTTCGTGGCCTCTGTCGTATAGGTCTTGCGTCGCCAGTGTCAATTTTGTGTTTAACAAGTACGTCCACAGTTGTTTCCAGCGGCGAAGACGTCTTTAAACCGCATCAACAGACGTTTTGCTTGTGACAGCTGAGCGAACGTTAAGTTGTCTTTGGATGATTCCAGCAGCTGTGATATTTGGTCTTCCGAGCTTGGTTCCGTAGAAGTAATATCCGTTCGTCGCAGGTACTTCACTTCTTGACATTTTCCAATTATGCTGTTTTTCTTCAGATGAACTTCTTCATTGCCAAGGTTGAGAATTCGCACACTGGCCGTTCTGTTTGTCATGAGCAATGTTCTTGCAGTAATCCAGGTCGGATATGTGCCCTCATCTTCGGCAACTACGCATAGTCCACTCTTGACTGTATTTGGAAATTTCACTCGAACAATATTTTGCGATTTTGGAGCCAACACGACGTCCTTGAGACAGTAAAGCTTACACGGTGCCGTTCCTTCTTCTTGCTCGGGAAACCGGAGAACACCACGGGCCACATCCAATATGCAATGCTGCTTCTCCAAAAAGTCCAATCCCAGAATGCAATCATCAGTTATGTTGGCAATCAGTACAGGATGTATGTATGAGTGCTCACCGATGATTATCTCCACGTCGGTATCGCCAAGGACAGGAACTGACTGGCCGGTTGCTGTCCGTAGTGAGCATGCTGCAGATCGATGTTTCCGTGATATAAATCGTTGCAGGAATTCAGGCTTCACAATTGAGCGCGATGCTCCTGTGTCCACTGTGAACTTGCAGGTCTTGTTGTTCAGGGTGCCCTCGACGATTAAGCTGTTCCCGTTGCACACTTGTGTCACAGTGATGGTGTCCTCATCTGTCCAACCACAGCTTTTGGACAGCGTCGTAAACTGGAATTTGTAGGCTGCCCACGAAGATGTTCCGTCGAAGTGTGGTAGGTCCAGTTTGAAGGGCGAGGTTGTAGCGGGAACCTGGCTTATCTGTCCAACTCCTCGTAACTCCAGTTTCTGGACCTTATTAGACAAGTCATGCATGGTTTTCTCATGTACTTCAAGCCGCCCTTCCAAACAGTCGGTTTTCATGGCGACTTCCTTGACACCGGCTTCCACCTTTTTGATTTTTTCTCCCATGCTGGCAAGGCCCGCTCTGCAACTCACGTGTAATTGCCTCTTCCAGTTGGCGGCTAGCTTCTTGTTGTGCTGCCTGTACAGCCCCTAGTGCAGCCTGTTGTTCCTGGCGAGCTTCCTCCTGTTTACGGCTAGTTTCTTGTTGTACCGCCTGTACAGCTTCTAGTGCAGCCTGTTGTTCCTGGCGAGCTTCCTCCTGTTTACGGCTAGTTTCTTGTTGTACCGCCTGTACAGCTTCTAGTGCAGCCTGTTGTTCCTGGCGAGCTTCCTCCTGTTTACGGCTAGTTTCTTGTTGTACCGCCTCTACAGCTTCTAGTGCAGCCTGTTGTTCCTGGCGAGCTTCCTCCTGTTTACGGCTAGTTTCTTGTTGTACCGCCTGTACAGCTTCTAGTGCAGCCTGTTGTTCCTGGCGAGCTTCCTCCTGTTTACGGTTGGCTTCTTGTAGTGCAGTCTGTGCAGCTTGTTGTCCTGCTAGGATAGCGGCTAGCATAGCCTCCAAGCCCCCATCCGTAGTTCGGTTCGCTGGTGCTGCTGCAGGTGGCGCTGCCATGGTGGGTGCCATTGGTGTTGCTGCTGGCTCTTCCAATGTGGGTGGCCCTCCTCCCGATGCTTCGAGCTCCTTCTGCCGGGTTGCATCCATCTCCGCCTATCGCCTGGTGCGTGGAGTACGCGTATCTTCCCTCGGAGTGATTGGCGTATTGTTACGTGCGGGGTGGTATTAAAATGCCAATCCGATGAGATGAACGTTTATTTCCACTGATCACTAGGTTAGCACAATGTTCCACAGTAGTTGTCCAAATCGTCTTGCATAATTATCAGAAGTCCGTTAACACACACTGAGGTCGTTGGTAATTCACAATTTACTATTCACAACACTAATTCACTGATAACACTTAACAAGCACTTGGTCGCTATCCGCGCTGAGATCTTTACACTGTCGTTTCCAAAGAAAGACTGACTCAAGCCGCGGTTTCAACGTCTTATATAGGACGAGAATATTTCTAAAGAACTTTCCAGTATTGACTCGAAACAATAGACAAAAGACGTTCAAAACAAAGCAATAAAAATCACAAACAAAAGGGGCGGCTTTCCTTTGAGCATCTGATGTAAACAACTTTACCATACATGCTAATTTGATCTCTAACTACTTATGAATAAGGTTCAATCTTAACTACAAAACTAGGTACATTGACTAGGGTCGGAATTCCCGGAAGGTTACTTTTATGACGGTCGGGTCGGTTGTTTATAGCCCCTAATTAGTCTATTCTTTCCCACGGTATTTTTGTTCGAGAAGCTTGGCGAAACATCGCGACTCGACGACGCGATGTAACAATATCATACCTTATGCCTAGTCAACAGCTGCGTAGCTCTATGCCTGTCTCTTCCAACATCAGCACTGTTGAGAGCAGCCTCTTTGTCAGCCAGCCAGGAGTCTACCTCCACCGCGTCGTGGTAGAACTGCTGGGCCTTCAGCGCAGCCTCCAGGGCTACTGCTCGGGCTTCGGCCGCTGATGACACTGAGGAGTAGGCCTGTTCCAACTCCTCGCAGAGGGCCTTGATCTGGAATAGAAGAAGGTATTGTAACTTTTTTAGGGTTTCATTCCCAAAGGGTGCCAACACAACCCTATTAATAAGATCCCGCTGTCTTAGAGCTGTATATTATACACCGTAATATTTATTTATTTATTTATGGTAAGCCAACAGTTTCAATTAAAACTAAATGATTAACAGTATATAAACCATAAAACCAATTAAAGGCTCACACGTATACGACAACAGATTATGGTATGAAAAAATGTGAGCATAAACATTAAGTAATACATAGCAATATAAATATAGAAACAATAAAAATACTTATAGATCTTGAAAAGAAAAATTCAGCAAATACGAGTACACTATTCACAAAAAATACTAGTTGATCATGAAAAAAAACTCAGCACACAACCACCGTCTTACAGTTTTGTCACTGATACAAAATAAATCGAATTCATAAAGTTGACTTAACTCATTGAAGTTGCTGCTTGCTCGCCATATGAAACTATTTCGCCGGTAATATGGTTTTACTGAAGGAATATAATATATAATATGTAGATAGAACCTATTAATGACACTCCGCTGTCCGTCCGTCTGTCTGTATATATCCTGAACCATAATATGTAGATTGGCAGCGATTGGAAACGAATAGCTGAAGATCGAGCTCATCGGCGTGCCATAGGAGAGACCTATGTCCAGCAGTGGACGGAAATTGGCTGATAATGATGATGATGATCATGAATATGTGGATGACACTAACATTTTTGAAGTCCAATTTCTTTACGCACGCCTGACTTGAGGAGCAAGCTGGTGAATACGTGACGAGGGCGTTACGAAAAGTGTGATCGGGCAAGTTTTTTTTTTACAAGCGCCGACAACTCCAGGGCCATCAAATAAGAAGAAATATATATATACATATAGATATATAGAGCTAAAGAAGTTTTAGGTCAGTCGTGTGGACGTCATCTCTTACCATCAAACTAGCGTCGTGCTTGTCTTGCACAATTGCACTTTCAGTAGCTAGTTTGAGGTGTTTATCTCTATATCCCTGGAGATACTGATAAGATCTCGATAAATTGTGTAATGGGACGGAGGTCTAAGGAAACTCATAAAAAAATCGAAAACCCAAAAAGTCCTTTTTAAGTCAGTTAAAAAATTAACTCGTACCTTCTCCTTCTGCGGGTGTCCTTCTTGCAGCGTCTTCCCTTGAGCCAGCAGTCTCTCAACGATAGGCCTCCGCCCCTTCAGCTCCGCCCTCAACTTGCCATGTTTCTTCTGCATGGACTGAGCGCCGTGAAGGTCGTTGGGAGTCACGTCGGAAGTCGCGGCGGCACTACGTTCTGACAGCCAGTCTAATTCACCCGCCACTTCTGCGGCGAATTTATGTAACCTGGGGGGAAAGGTTTGATTGTAAAAGTGCGAAAAGAGAACCGTCGTGGCTTTACGATGAACTAACATTCAAAGGTAAGAAAGGAAGGTACATACCTACCTAGTAGCACAAGATAATGATAAGAGTAGGTACCTACCAAGGTATCAAACATTATTAGTCGTATTGGCAATGACAGAGCAATGTTGTTGAGTTCTCAATTCGACTGTATGTTTTTTTTATGTTACGCGATTACTCCGTCAATTATGAACCGATTCGATTCGAATGATTGTAATCGGTAGGGTACGTTTCCGAGGTGGTCCCATTGTAATTTCATCGAGAGCTGATAAGTATCACCAGAGATATGACGATAAACGTCTCAAGTTTGCTACTGAAAGTGACACGCGGGGCATTGAAGTCGGTTGTTTTAGTTTTTAAACTATCTTAATTATTTTTGTATGTTTAGCTTTTAATCCACCGATGCAAATCGGTGTCCTTGTTTAGCTGTATATAGTTGTATACCATTGTATCAATGTTTAGACAACTTTACTTTATGCTAAGGCAATGCTCGCACTGGCTAGCATAGGCGTCTGGAGACAAATTATCTTGTTACATCGACAGAGCAATGTTGTCAACGCAACAAAAACAGTAAATTAGAAGCATCAACACGCGCGCCCTCAATTTCTACAACGGTTCTCTTTTTGCACAGACTCTAGGTGTAGGTTGTTTTTTTTATAGCACTGTTACGACGATCGGTTTGTTCGCGAACATTCTAGAAATAGAGCAAGAAAGCACCATCATAAAACATTTCAGCCCGAGTAGGCACTCGCGACGCAAGTTGGTTCATTGAACCGTGTGAACATACGTAGGTTGTAATTGAACCGTATTCCTAAGTCGTTAGAGACCAAAGATGTTTACGTCAGATATTGAACGTAGGGATGGAACGTCGTAGTATTATTTTAATCTGTGTATTGGATGTTTTCTAAAGATTCTAGCTAAGATTGTTATGGATTGATTGCGGCCCTATTTAAGGCGTTCGACCGCCCGATTTCATCAGTCTTTAGAGATATGCAAATACCCTTCTCTTTAATAACTCGTCTACACAAAACGGCCCTGATGAGACTGACCTTGAACGGAGTTTGTCCCTTTCTTTTGTATGGACAACTTATATAACTATACATATAGTATAGAACATATATAGCACTAGCAGGTTGTTAGACAAGGACACACTCCCACCCGGGTGCTTTTCGATTGGGCCGTTTTGTTCTACAAAGTAATTACAACCTTATAGTTAGAGCATACGGATTAAATTGAATTTGTCAAAACATCTGCAGTGCACCATCATTTTATATTACGTCTATGGAGATATGTTAACGTTGGAGTTACTTATCAGTTCTCAATAATACGTATAAAAGAGCCATCCCGGAGACATACCCTAGTCAGACTCACAAATAATAAATCATTCACTCACGTATGTTATAATTCGTTCAGAATTTTTTTTATAGAAAATCGCGGACATTCAAACATACGCCTTGAAAAGAGTACCTGCTTTTTTTAAGTCGGTTAAAATGGCAAGGATATTTAAAAAAAAAGCTTAACTGCAATGCGTGTTGCACATTACTAGTAGTAAGCTACATATGCTTGTGTCTGGAGTGGGTTCCCGTCAATATAATGTAATACTTGATATAATGTAATACTTACAACATCCCAGTGTGTAGTTTATCCCTCCTCCTGTCAGCTGGTTCTTTCAGCGCTGAAAGCGCTGTCACAAGCGCTGCGCTGTCGCGCTGGATCGCTGGCGCGTCGAAATGACCGCTAGATACCAAGTCTTGACCTTGGGCGCAAAGGGAGTTGGCTTTTTGCTCCCATTGGGTTAACTCTTGTTCTAATGCCTGAAAAAAGGAGTGGTTTTAAGAAGGTACCTTAAGCAGGCCTGTACCACTCCGTGCTGTAGGTATGACAATATTAGTACATACTTGGCAGCCGGCCGTGTACAAATTCAGTCAGTAGAGTCACGCGCGCTCTCGATCGGACGCGCTCCTTTACTTTACTATTCAATCTGTTTTCTCACAACACTCAACCTTACAGTAAGAGACAGCTGACGGCCCGCGAGCTGACCGAGTCATACAGACTCTCGCCGCGCGGACTTACGGTACATTTTACGGTGCGCAACACGCGGTTCTGGTTACTGTTAGTTTATTCTGTGACGCAAATTCAAGGTCGCATCCGAGGCGTGTAGCGTATTTTGAACGATACCGACGTTGTAACTAGGTTTGATCTCGCATTTTTGCTCGCAGAGAGTGCATCTTCTGTACCTGTACTATATTTATTCTGTTGACATACATATTCTGACAGATGACTTCCAAATAGGTCTATCAGACCGCTGAAACTGGCGAAGACTTAGAGTTTACAGGGCATTTCGATAGGAGTTCCACTACCACATTATATTTCTATCTTCACTTAACATCAGAATAAGGTATTGGTTAAGTGCGTGTCTATTTAATTTAAAAAAACCTAACCTGGTGTTGGTTCAGCAGTCGCTTGCAGCTCCTCAGGTCGGTGCCGACTTCTTCACTCTTCAGAGCTCGTTCCAGGTCCATCAAGCGAGCTTTAGCGTCTTCCACGGATCTGTAAGGGCAAGTAAAGGTAAGCTATTTGTTGCCAGGAATGTAATGTGTTCCGGCAGAGAGAGGTGAGATAATGGTCAAACGATAGCCTATACTATAAATAATTAGCAGCGCCTCGCGGTTTTACCCGCGTAGTTCCTGTTTCTGTAAGAATATGGGGATAAAATATAGCGTATGTTATTCACTGGTAATGTAGCTTTTAATTAGTGAAAGAATTTTTAAAATCGGTCCAGTAGTTTTTGAATAAACTCGAAACAAACAATCAATCAAATATTTCGTCTTTGTAATATAAGGTTAGATAAAAACATCTAGATGGCGCTAGAGTAGGTTGAATAGCTCTCCTTGTAAATATTGCGTAAATGTATGAGATCCTGCATCGCGCAAACGATATTTTCCGCGTTGTTGGAACCTGATGCACTTGCTTAGTCATCAAATATATTCAAATTTGCACTCGTTATACATGATTTCTCTTTAAAATATTAGTATTCAATTTCAAAAAACTAATAATGCTTCAATTTTTAATTCAAAACCACCACGGACTGATTTGTGTATGTATAAAGGTACGATTCCACCAAAATAGTGTGCAGCACATTTGTTTACAAACATTTTGTGCAAAACTCCAGCAGTGCACGTACTAAACTGGTATCGCGTCTAGCTGCTGTCTCCACCGGCAAGGTTGTGCGTAACTTTTGTAAACGCACAGTATGGCACACTTGTGCACGGACATGTTCACTGATGTTCGCTCCGGTTGCGGAAGCAAGATTGAGTTCGCGAACAACAAGCGCGTACGCGTCGACACGAGTCCACTGCATGCATGTGTGCGCGCACAAAAGTATACAGATGTGCGCGAACATTTCTAAAATGTTCGCGCACAATTTGTTATTGTTTGCCGGAGTGAGTCGACCAACGTGAACATTTGCGTCGTACACTCCGTGCGTCCGTGCGTCCGGGCGTACGTCCGTGCACAAGTGTGCCATACTGTGCGTTTACAAAAGTTACGCACAACCTTGCCGGTGGAGACAGTAGCTAGACGCGATACCAGTTTAGTACGTGCACTGCTGGAGTTTTGCACAAAATGTTTGTAAACAAATGTGCTGCACACTATTTTGGTGGAATCGTACCTTTACAGTGCCGCACAGTTCGGCACACTGGTGGAATCGCGCCTTAATGGTCGCAATGTAAACTACACTAAACAGACGGCAGCAGAATGATGGGTAACTGGTAAGTAGTGCGCAGAAGCGTCATTTTGATTTTTTTGACGTCCGCGGTCAAAAGGCTACAACAGTTGCTATCGTAGTATCATCAACCAAAAAAGAGCTAATAATATTTAAACAGCTGAACGGATTTTCATGAAAAAAAGCTAAGAACTCTCGACGAAGAAACTTATCAAACAAAAAAAACTAAATCAAAACCGGATCATTCATTTGGGCGCTACGATGCCACAGACAGACACGCACACACACACAGTGAGATACACACATCAAACAAATAAGACCCCTCTTCTTGTCGGGGGTTAGTAAGTAAAACTAAGCTATCTGTCGCCAGGCATCTAATGTGTTCCGGCAGCTGTCCCTGAGAGCCAGTTCACATACATAGAACCTCTTCCTTAGTTTGAAGTCGGTTTAAAATCTGTCTTACCGTCTATATTTCCGTTGTTGCGCCGCTTGCCGCAGCTTCCCACCCTTGTCCCTAGATGCCGCCACCAGTCCTTCCCAGGCGGTGTGCAGGTTGTCCAAACGTTCAGACACCTCGGTCGCTCGCGCCGGGTCCGATTTTTGGAGCGATTGTCCGATCTGTACAGATATAATTTAAGATCGTTTACAAAAATAAAAATATTTTTTAAGTTTCCGTACCTTAAAAGGAAAAAAGGAATTTATGGGATCACTTTGTTGTCCGTCTGCCTGTCTGTCTGTCTGTCAAGACCATTTATCTCCGGAATGCGTAGAATTATCAAGTTGAAACTTATACTAAATATTCGGGTCTACAGTATCTTTCGGCTGTGAAAAAATCAAACCTGTAAGTCAACGCGATCCAAAGATATGACCGTTTATGTCGCACATTTTGGCATATTTTACGATTTCACGCGGGAATCAAAACCTATAGGGTACTTCCCGTTGACCTTGGATCATACAATTTGGCAATAATCAAGGTCTTGAGCCACTAATATAGGAATAATTTTGAAAACCGTAACAATGTAGTTTAGTAACAAAAAAAAAGTTAATTCACCATTACAAACTTATTTTTTGCGTTCTGTGCATTACATTTTCTATGGATCGAACTGCAAAGTTAAGTTTGTCTTTTAACCTAATTTGAGAAGTTGGTACGGAAGCCTTTAGTGGGCGAGTCCAACACGACTTGGCCGGTTTTATTTATATGCTAAAAAAATGGGTAGTGCTTGACCACTATCTCACCTGATGTTAACTGACGATGCGGTCGATGAACTATGTATGTATGGGGACACCCTTTAATTTTTTATTTTTTTTATTTTTTGGAATTTTTCCTTAATTTGTGCTGTAAGACCTTGCTTTTTGCCATTTCATGATTCTAGGTCAACGGGTAGTACCCTATAGGTTTTCGACCCAAAACCTATAGGGTACTTCCGGTTTATCTAGAATTGTCAGTTTTGGTTATAAGCAAGGTATTAGACCACAAGTAAAGGAAAAATTCCGAAAAATAAAAAATGTTGCTACATTTTGCTGCTAACAAGTTTTCGCGAAAATCTAAATTTGCCCATATTTTTTAATTGTGTTGACTCAAGACCCTGATTTTTATACACCCAATAGGGACTATAGACCTCAGTATCAGGTATAAATTTCAACTTGCTAGGTCCACCCGATTCTGAGAAAATCAGTGGTGACACACGGACAGACAGACGGACAGACAGACAGACAGACGGCCAAGAAAGTGATCTTATAAGGGTTCCTTTTTTACCTTTTGAGTTACGGGACCCTAAAAATCGAAGATTTGACGATTTTAAGGGAAAATACATATTAATACAATTTAAAACACTAGTTTAGTTATATACAAAAAATTGAGATTATTAAGATTTTCAATAAAATAAAAAATTAAAATAATGCAATCGGCTATTCTGATTGAAACACCAATCACAGCGCATGACGTCACGCCTATGTCCTCTTATGAGGTTTTCTTGAAAATGTTATTAAATTTTGGAAAACCCATGTGTATCCATTGTCACAGATTATATAATAGTTACTACGTTAAGTATGTCATTAACATATGTGTGACGTCACAGCCGACGCCATGACACATGTGAGATGTTTTTGCGCACTATGAAAAAAATAATAGAAAAATTGCTTTAAACTTCGTTAAACTTAAGTAAAACTTAACTTAAGTTAATTACCGAAATATAGGTTTTTTCGTGAATAGTAAATGTGTTCCACATTACGGAAGAGGATTTCAAAATATTTCGTCACGTGTATTACAATGAGACCAAGGTATACTTCAAAAATTGTACACTCACGCTCTCAACATTCCGGAGTTGTTTCTCATTGGCCTGGAGTTCTCTCTCGAACGCTTCATGCTTTTGCAGTTTCCTTTCCAAGTTAGCCAGGTCTCTGGAATAAATACATGTATCATTATATCTGTATTAATATTATAATAATTTAAGATCATTTAAAAAACTAAAAGAACCCACTTCAAACGTAGCGCTAGTCAAAGTAGCCAGCAGTAAGTAGCATGCCATCGAGGTATATAAATGCATCGTAATACGAGTACAAATGTTGATATATTGAATGCGAAATCGTGTGAAGGCATGTAAAGTCGGTATTTTTTCGTTTTGTACGATAATAAATTATGGAATGACACCGGGCGCAAGCGCCCTACGCTCAGTCTTACGAATTTTCGACAAGGACACGTGATCTGACGCGAGTTTAAAATTTTTTACCCATGCCAAGAAAACTGCACCACGCCGCTTTTCACTTCAAAAAACTTAAGCGTTGCCCGAGGTAAGCGCCGCCACCTTTTTGGTCGTGGGACACATCTATCAGACTTCTAGACTTAGACACTTTAAACACTGAATATTTTACTCGTAGGCTTTGGCTGCAGCTCCACCCTACGCACAAAGATACGCCACCAATTGATTCGCCAAGATCCAGCACTATGATCGACACCAACCAGTTTTGCAGACAGGGTTTGAAGAGTTGCGGACTAAGTCTGATGTCCAGTATCGTATCATTCGTGTAGTGGTAGGAATTCTGTTAGTCCGCCTGGGGCGGTACCACCACTTTGCCAATTTATTTTCGGTTGAAATGGCAAGGTGCCCAGCGAAATTACAGGACAAGTGAGACTTAACATCTCATGTCTCGAAGTAACAGGCGCAGTGCAGCGGCATGCAACATTCTGTCTATCCAGAATGTTGCATGCCGCTGTATCTGTAATAGGTAGACGTCATCACTTACCATCAGGCGAGCGTCGTGCTTGTCCTGTTACCTTATATCATAAAAATAATAACAATAATAATTGCCCTGTTCCATTTCATCCACAGATAGTAGAAGCATGTATCAATGCCCCACCTGCTACCAAAAAGTAGCTTACCACCATCAAGGAGAAAATCTGACCACCTTACAATGTTCCGACAGCACACAGCCCTTGAGAGTCAGAGTATTCTAGACCTAGCGTGTTCACCAAATTCGACCACATCGTCGTTTACCACCAGGCGAGATAGTGGTCAAATGCTAGCCTAAATTTCCAGACAAACAAGATTCCATCGTAGACAGCATCATCAGTTAGCATCAGCTGAGATAGTGATCAAGTTGTGTGACCAGCTTAAAACAAGAATGAATAAATCTTCATTTTTGTAAAAAAGAGATGTTACATTACTTAGTAAATGATAAACTGTGGAATTGTTTTTGTATATAATTTGATTGTCTCAAAATATATATTTTTTGTATTGTATTGTGGCATACCTAAATAAACAACACTGTTATTATTATTGAAAATTAAATAATTTGAATCTGAATCAAGAAGTGTATTCCAGGTCATACCTGTAACTCTGGTCTTTGGCAGTTCTGGTTTTGTCCTCGATCCAAGCTTGTAGCTCCTCAGTCGCAGCAACAAACTGGAATAAAGTAAGTCGTCAAATATTTATCAACACATTTTCTATTATTCTAGATAATAATACATCGCATACAAGAACTTTTCATACAAGTAACAAAATTAAATACATTTTTGAATTAACACCCACGATACTGTCTTTTATACAATTAACGTTATAACATCTAAGAACAACCACTGATTAATTACGAACCGTTCAAAGACAAAATCGAACTCTTTTTAGAGAAAAATGGCAACATGGATTTGCACAAACAGATGTTTACTGCAGCGCCCCCTGGTGAGTTGACACCGTAACACCTATTTAATAACATGCACCAATCAAACACAAACCCATAACTGAAAACTGCATCAAAATCGGACTAGTCGTTTTGAAGAAAAATGACAACATCGATTTGCCCCAACAAATAATTACTGCAGCGCCCCCTGGTGAGTTGTCACCGTAACACTATCTAAAAACATGCACCAATTACACCCGAACTCATAACGGAAAACTGCATCAAAATCGGACTAGTAGTTTTGGAGAAAAATGGCAACATGGATTTGCACACACAAACAAACAAACATCCTCTCACCCCAAACGCATATACAGTCTCCGTTCCGTCGTGGGTAATAAAGAGAGGGTGCGTAGAAAGCTACGCGTTAGAAGTGAAACTATCAAGTTCATTCAATTTATTTCTCAACATCACTAATTATTTTTTTCTACAACTCCATCTGTTGAACTTTAGCGAATACGTCTTCGTAGTTACGCCGTTGTACAATAGAGGGCGTTTATAAATATAAAATATAACATGACGCTTACGTCACATCCGCTGCGTACGGATCGTGACGCTACGTCACTTCACAAGAAGTTTCAATTCAAAAACAACAAGCTGACATCCCGCCTGATGTTGAGCGGTCACCGTATATCTGACAGTTACCTGTTGATGTGCCAAGCTAGCATGTAGCGCCCGTCTCCGCTCGGCCGCCGCTTGTTTCACACCGTCACGCCGCTTCACCACCGCCGCGCGACGCGATGCGATACTATAGAACAGATATACATTTTTAAATAACAATCCTTACATTTACAGTGATAATTAACACCAACATTATAAATGCCAAAATAGTAGTATTTATTGAACACCTTAAAAGAAACAAACATACATTATAATGTACAGTGAAAGAAGCAACAATAAAAATATCCTCTTCCCCAAACCAACTCGGACGACAGTGGCGCCGTCGTGCCTCGTCTGTCTGAATGACCATATCATTTAAGCGTCTATTATTTCAAGGTTTTTCTTTTCGTATAATTTTATTAGCTTCGAGCACACACGTATGATTTGTATATACTTTGTATAGCTGTAAGCACATGCTGTTGGATCACTATCCAGCTTTAAAAACAACTGTTCCTTCATTTTATAATGTTTTGATTGTGATCTGTTTTGTGCTTTTAATAAATAAATAAATTAAAAAAAAAAAATAGGCGGTCTTATCGCTCAAAGCAATCTCCTCCAGACAACCGTTGTATGGAGAGAGAGATATATGTAACATGATATTGGAGTTAATGTTGTATAAGCATTTTAAACAAATACCTTACATATACAAAAGGAAGATTATTATAATACAGATTATCAATTTTCAACCGACTTCCAAAAAGAAGGAAGTTCTCAATTCGCCTGATTTTTTTTGTGTATGTTACGCAATTACTCCGTCAATTGTGAACCGATTTAAATGATTCTTTTTGTAATCGGTAGGGTACGTTTCCGAAGTGGTCCCATTGTAATTTCATCGAGATTTGATAAGTACCTCCAGAGATATGACGATAAACGTCTCAAATTTGCAACTGATATTGACTCGCGGGGCATGAAAGTCGGTTGTTTTAGTGTTTAAACTATCTTAATTATAAAGTAAAATGAAAGAACAGCATTTACAACCATAAAAAAATAAGTGAGTGTATTAGTAAGTATATAAGTGTGTGTATAAGTGAGTGTATAAGCGAGTGTATAAGTGAGTGAATAAGTAAGTGTATAAGTGAGTAGAAAAGTTTAAATTTTTGTATTTTTTTTTGTATTTTTGTATGTTTGTGTTGATTTGGCTCAAAAACTACTGGGCCGATTTTAAACATTCTTACACTAATATATAGAATGGACTCTCGGAATGAAAATAGGCTATATATTATCCCGTTTAAATCATAGGTACATTCATGGAGCCCTATTTTGCAACCTAAGTCGACAATAAAACGGTCGAGAAAACACGTTTTTTACGAAGGCTGTAAATAACTTACTGGTCAGCAGCATAATGCGGTATCTTCTCGAGAGCTCCAGCCCGTTGCACGAAGGAAGCCAGCCTCTCGTCCTGAGCAGCCAGCCTCGCCTCCAGCTCCTCGTGACGCTTCACCAGCGCTTCTGCTTCGTCTACTGACGACTGTGGAACATACAGGTGTTCACTGTAAGCTTTGCTCAAAGATTATATTCACTGTAAGGTTCGGTCGTTGTTTATATTCACTGTAAGCTTTGGCCGTAGTTTATATTCACTGTAAGCTTTGGTCGTAGTTTATATTCAGTGTAAGCTTTGGCCATAGTTTATATTCACTGTAAGCTTTGGCCGTAGTTTATATTCACTGTAAGCTTTGCTTGTAGTTTATATTCAGTGTAAGCTTTGGCCGTAGTTTATATTCACTGTAAGCTTTGGTCGTAGTTTATATTCAGTGTAAGCTTTGGCCATAGTTTATATTCACTGTAAGCTTCGGCCGTAGTTTATATTTACTGTAAGCTTTGGTCATAGTTTATATTCAGTGTAAGCTTTGGTCGTAGTTTATATTCAGTGTAAGCTTTGGTCGTAGTTTATATTCAGTGTAAGCTTTGGTCGTAGTTTATATTCAGTGTAAGCTTTGCTCGTAGTTTATATTCAGTGTAAGCTTTGGTCGTAGTTTATATTCACTGTAAGCTTTGGCCATAGTTTATATTCACTGTAAGCTTTGGCCGTAGTTTATATTCACTGTAAGCTTTGGCCGTAGTTTATATTCACTGTAAGCTTTGCTCGTAGTTTATATTCACTGTAAGCTTTGCTCGTAGTTTATATTCAGTGTAAGCTTTGGCCGTAGTTTATATTCACTGTAAGCTTTGGTCGTAGTTTATATTCACTGTAAGCTTTGGTCGTAGTTTATATTCAGTGTAAGCTTTGGCCATAGTTTATATTCACTGTAAGCTTTGGCCGTAGTTTATATTTACTGTAAGCTTTGCTCGTAGTTTATATTAAGTGTAAGCTTTGGCCGTAGTTTATATTCACTGTAAGCTTTGGTCGTAGTTTATATTCACTGTAAGCTTTGCTCGTAGTTTATATTCACTGTAAGCTTTGGCCGTAGTTTATATTCACTGTAAGCTTTGGCCGTAGTTTATATTCAGTGTAAGCTTTGCTCGTAGTTTATATTCAGTGTAAGCTTTGGTCGTAGTTTATATTCACTGTAAGCTTTGCTCGTAGTTTCTATTCAGTGTAAGCTTTGGCCATAGTTTATATTCACTGTAAGCTTTGGCCGTAGTTTATATTCACTGTAAGCTTTGGCCGTAGTTTATATTCACTGTAAGCTTTGGTCGTAGTTTATATTCACTGTAAGCTTTGGCCGTAGTTTATATTCACTGTAAGCTTCGGTCGTAGTTTATTTTTTATTTTTTTTAAAAAGCTTACTCGCTATGTAGGTTGCACATTACTAGTATTTTTGTTAATCCCTCCAACCAAGCTAAATTATGCTTGTATCTGGAATGGATTCACGTTAATAGTGCAATAAGTGGGGATCAAACTCTTTTGAAAGAAGAGAATTGGAGAGGCCTATGTTCGGTATTGGACTTGTATATGCTGGCTGATGTTGATGATGTACTTACCCCAACAGGAGCGTATTCGAGGTAAGCCTCATGAGCTCCACTTGATGCGTCGATCTGATCAGCTTCTCTGTTGAAACTCTGCAGTTGTACCAATTGTTTCAAGTGAGCGTCTTTGTCTTGCCATTCTGTGGAATATATTAATATCTCTATATAGTATATATAACTTAAGATCGTTAACATAACGAAAACAACCGACATATTGGTCGTAAGATTAAAAACCGTCCAGGAGCGAGTTGGAATCGCGTATCGAGGCTTCCATACAGGCAAACTAGGTTAAAGGACAAACTTAACTTTGCAGTTCGATCCATAGAAAATGTACTGCTCCAACCGCAAATAATAAGTTTGTAATAGTACATTCACTTTGCTTTTTATTAACTACATATTTACGTTTTTCAGAATTATTCCTGTATAAGTGGTTGCAAGACCTTGCTTCTTGCCAAATTTCATGATTCCTGGTCATTGAGAAGTACTCCGATTTTGATTCCCTTTGTGCAATCGCAAAATATGCGACATAAGAAGCCAATCTTTTGACTACGTTGACTTACAAGTTTGATTTTTTTCACAGCCAAATGATACCATAGACCCGAGTATTTGACATACGTTTTAATTTGATACCTCTAGGCGTACCTGAGAAAAAGGGTCTAGACAGACGAACAGACATACAGACGGACGACAAAATGATCCTATATGGGTTCCTTTTTTCCTTTTAAGGTACATCCTAAACCCTAAAAGAAACCCTTAATTTATAGAAGTAAGTTTAAAAAGCATACCTTTCTTGACTTGCTTCTGATCAGCCTCCAGAGCCTTGATCTTGTCAGCGACGTCTGTGAGCGCAGGATTAGTGGCCAGCAGCTGTTTACCAAGACCTACCACTTCTTTGAACCTGGAGGTGGGGAGATACTTCATGTAATACATCATTTAATATTGTTTAAATAAACTAAAAGAACCAATTTCGAATGCCATGCTCGTCATTTCTAGCACCAAGTTTGAGGTGTTTATCTCGTAAACTCTTTTGACAGATCTCACATAGTTTTCGACTTATTCTGGCTCCCTGATTGGTCTAAATTTAGTGAAGTGTGAAAACCACTAGAGGCGCTGTACTGTTTTTCATACTAAATTTGTTCGCAATACGATATCGAGTTTGGTATGAAAACTCGTACTAAGGGTTCATATTTCTGGAGATACACATCACATCTCGATGAACTAACATATTGGGACCGAACGAAAATATACTTCCCAACCAAATTAGATTTTATCAAATTATTTTCCAAATTCCAAGCAACAAACAGAAAAAAAATGCAAACTTACTTCAGACTTTCAATAAAGAGGAGATTCTCAATTCATCTGTTCGATTTTCTAGCCTAACCGACTATTATACTGATAATTTTTTCCATAGAAAGGGTTTTCATTTCCAAGATGGAGTCATTTAAATTTTATCAAGATCTGATAAGTATCTCCGGAGATATGACGATAAACTGCTGGATAAGGCTGCTGAAACTGACTCGCGCGGCATTTGAAGTCGGTTATTTAGTTTTTAAACTATCTTAATTATTTTAAAGTAGTTAAATGAGCTCTTACTCATCATCGTGAGCCTTGATATCGTCTGCCAGCTCTTGGTGCTGCTTGTGAAGAGCTTCAGCCGTCGCCACATCCTTAGCGTTGGACTCTTGAGAGAGTTGCTCGTGAACTTTCTGCAAAGTCATCACCAATATTAGAAATAAAATATTCTACATTCCTCATAGGCACTGCCAAGGAATGGAATTCCTTGCCTGAGTCTGTGTTTCCCAATAACTACCACCTGGGGGTCTTCAAGTCGCGAGTGAATAGGTATCTTCTAGGCAAGCGTGCTACATCTTGGACCACTTAACATCTGGTGAGATAGTGGTCATTGGTCAAACGCTTGCCTGTTGGATATAACAAAAAGAAATGCTAAAGTCAGTTTGTATATGTGTTTGTCACCTTTTCATGGAGAAACGGCTGGACAGATTTGGCTGAAAACTTTGCACAGGCATTTTTAATACGGTAAAATAGGACATAGCTTAAACAAAACCTGCCATGTGCGAGTTGGACTCGCGCACCGAGGATTCCGTACCAACTTGCCAAACTAACTTTGCAGTCCGATCCTTAGACCCGATGCCTAAACACTGTTCATAAAGCTACCGCAACTAATAACTTTGTAATAGCAAATTAGGCTTTTATTGTTATTCAACTACATTAACGGTTTGAGCCCTTGCTTCTTACCAAATTTCATGATGACAGTGGGAACGTGATCAAAATTTATATAGGTCTCGATTCCCCTGAATTTTTTTGAAGTCGGTTCTTTTGGTTTTTTAAACGATCTTAAATTATTAAACTACATATTTACGTTATTCAGAATTTATATAAGTGGTTGCAAGACCTTGCTTTTTGCCAAATTTCATGATTCCTGGTCATTGGGAAGTACTCCAAAGATTTTGATTCCCTTTGTGAAATCGCAAAATATGCGAAAATATGCGACATATTTTGATCGCGTTGACATACAAGTTTAATTCTTTCACAGCCGAAAGAAACAGTAGAAACAGACAGACAGACGGACAACAAAGTGATCCTATAAGGGTTTTTTTTATTCTTTTGAGGTACGGAACCCTAAGAAGTGAGTGCTGCTGGTGCCCAAAATCGGTGTCTCCCACACCGATCTAAAATCTGATGATAATTGATGATAAATGGTGATACATACCTGTAACCAGTTCTGGAGCTGAGTGCTGCTGGTGCCGAATATCTGGTGTCCCACCGCGCTCTCCAGCCGACTTCTTCTCTCAGCTGCCTGCGCCTGGCATCGATCCCACATCTGGTGGATTTCTTTCTGACGGGAGTCGATGTTGGACCTCTCCGTAGGGTACTGGGATTTTACGCTGTAAACATAACATTATATTAGATACTAGATATGCCCCGCGGCATCGCCTGCGTTTAAAACTTCTTTCATTTATATGTAACTTTCCTTTCGAGACAATTCTTTTATAAAAAACACATCAAATAAAGAATTAGGTATTAAAAACCCATATTGATTTTCAGACTTTGTTACCCCGTTTCACTCTCTTAGGGGTGTAATTTCGAAAAAGCCTAAAACACGTATTTACTTATTTATTTACAAAAGCATTTCCCCGTTTCATCCCTTTAAGGTGTGGTTTTAGTGGTTTTTAAAAATAATTTATTAGCGGATATCTAGGTCACATCTGCATGCCAAATTGCAGCACAATGCGTTAAGTGGTTAGAGCTGTATGTTGATAGATCAGTCAGTCAATAAGGTTTACCTTTTAAATAAGAATAAGTCAACGGGTCCGCAGCGTATGCTAATACGCAAAAAAATTTAGGGTAGAAAAGCCGCTAGTAGCGCTTAGTGAAATTGCAGCACACCTCTCGACCTCCTTAGCTACCCACGTCAATGTTGCCCCTCGGCGCCAACATAACGGACCGCCTTTATAGGGGGCCATTTAGTGGATGGCAAGTCACCACCCGCCATAACGATTTGTTATTAGGCATAATTGGCGGATGCCGTACCTCATCCCATAGACCAGATGATGACTGACCATTAAAAATTCACAATTATAATACAGTCGGATTGAAAACCTCTTTCTTTTTGTGCGAGCTTCTTGGCATCTCATTAACACCAACTCTCAATTTCAGCTCTTATATTGAGTCTAGAGCCCAGCTAGCCTCAAAAAAGCTTGGCATTTTGGCAAAAGTGAGACAATACTTCACACCGGGACAGTTGCTCAATCTTTACCAAGCACAAGTCCGATTGGTATGGTTCTGCCAAATACCAGCTGGAGACACTGCCATTGAGAGAAGAGCCAAGAAGCTTATTGGTGACGATCTACTTGTAAGCAAGCGTCAGCAAGTAAGCTTGTAAGCAAGACTCCAGAGTCTCGCACATCGCCGCAAAGTCGCTTGTTTATGGGTTTTCTATCAATTACATTTTGGAGAGTGTGCTATGGAACTTTATAATAAATAATAATAATATGTGTCAGTTGACAAGACTTTCACGCCTCTCTCCTTAGGCAAAGAGAACTGGCGCAAACCTTAGGTGCTGAGCACTGAAGACCGCAAGGACGTATGGAAGAGCAAGGAGCTAAATACAATATGGGGGCTTCAAAAGTGAGTGAATAGGTATCTTTTCGGTAAGCGCGCTTAATCATCAATCGCATCATCACTTAACAGCAGGTGAGATAGTGGTCAAGTCCTACCCAGTTCTATGTCAAAAAAAAAATCGATTAAAACGTGGTTAAAATATTAAAACTACCGTGAGTATGTTCCATAATTTATAATAAATTTATACGGCTTAACTCACGTAATCTCAGTCGGAAAGGCCTCCGACCGGTTTCAGGACGAATCGCGTCCCTTTCTCAAGGAGTGCGCGCGGCTCCGACGGCTGCCGTGCGCGAACTTGAGAACTTGAGAACTTGAGAAAGGGACGCGATTCGTCCTGAAACCGGTCGGAGGCCTTTCCGACTGAGATTACGTGAGTTAAGCCGTATAAATTTATTATAAATTGTGGTTAAAATAACTGCTAAGATTTTATAAAATCACAAGTACCTGTGAAGTTTATACCACAACAGAACGCTGCATGAAACAAAATTACAATACAAAAGTACCACCTTACTTATAATGGGTGGTAGGAGCATATTATAACGATGTCCCGCCTGATTTGCCACCAAAAAGTAGCTTACCATCATCAAGGAGAAAATCTGCCGCCATAACCTTACGGTGTTCCGGCAGCACACAGCCCTTGAGAGTCAGAGTATTCTAGGCCTAGCGTGTTCACCATCTTCGACCACATCATCGCTTACCACCAGGCGAGATGGTGGTCAAACGCTAGCCTATTAGAAGTAAAAAAAACAACGGGTTGCACTCCGGGAGTGCCGGCAGAAGTCAACACTTGAACATTAACGTTGTGCATTAAGTCTACTCTCCGATACAACAAAACGAATGGATTTAATTTTAACCAATTATGCATTGGTGGCGCCATCTATGTCAACTATTTCGAAGTTGATAATTTGGAGGAAATCATTGTTTCCAGAGCCGACGAGAGATGTCACACTGCTTAAATCAACTGAGGTGCGGGTTCGAATCCCGCCGGTACGATGAAATTTTGGATTTTGTGTATCAAAGTACAAAAATATAAAGTGTGTAACACTTAAAGAATCATAATATTAGATTATTTGTATCTAGATAGCATGCATTGCTATGGTCTACTGTTAAATGAGACGGTCTAATTCATCGGTCTACTCACATTTCTGCCAGGAAACTTCTATCAAAAACTAACTAAATGGGTAAATATTAATTTCCACGGTCTACTAATATACTAGAGTCTACTGGTTTACTCACGAGTCTGCAAGAAGACTGACAGTGTTGACCTTCTCTCTCAGGGGCTCCAACTCCCTCTCAAGTTGAGCATGTCTTCTCTGAAGGGCCCTGACAGTCCGAAGGTCGGAAGCCGGCGCTGATGATGCAGCCAGTTGCTGTTCTTTCTCCGCCATCCAGTCGAGAGCCTCGTCACATGTGCGGCCGAACAGCTCCACACTAGAAGAGGACAGGTGGTATTAATAACGGTTTTTATCTATGTACATATTATAAAACTAGCAGCGTCTCGCGGTTTCACCCGCGTAGTTCTCCGCGTAGTAGATAAAATAAGAATTTTTAAAATAGGTCCAATTGTTTTTGAGTTAAATCGAAACAAACAAAAAATCAAATCTTTCCTCTTTATAATATTAGTTTAGATAAAAACATCTAGATGGCGCTAGAGTAGGTTGAATAGCTCTCCTTGTAAATATTGCTTAAATGTATGAGATCCTGCATCGTGCAAACTAGATTTTCCGTGATGTTGGAACCTGATGCACTTACTTCGTCATTAAACATCCTAAAATGTGAACTCGTTACAGAATGTTATCTCTTCATAATATTAGACAAAGTCACTAATTCTGTTTGTACGCTTAAAACTTTTAAACTACGCAATCGAATTTAATGCAGTTTTCATCAATAGATAAAGTGATTCTAGAAAAAGGTTTATAACCAGGATTTAATGCGGGCAAAGCCGCGGAAAGCAGCTACTTATGTCATAATTCAGAAGTTTATGAAAGCATTTTCGATGAAACTCTTAGTCGGCTTTTTCGACATCTTGAACAATCATCGACATATTTCAACAAATTAACACAAAACCATATAAATCTATACGCATAAACCTTCCTCTTGGACCACTCTATCTCTTGATGAATACCATATTAAAATCCGTTGCTTTATAGTTTAGAATATCTAAGAATCGTACAGATGCGAGCACAGACTTTGTTTTACTATGTAGAGATGACGTATAATGGAATAGACGTGACGAAAGATTTTGAAATCCTCTTCAGTTATGTGGGAACACATTTACTATTTACGAAAAAACCTTTATTTCGTTAATAAACTTAAGTTTAACGAAGTTTAAAGCAATTTTTCTAATATTTTTTAATGGTGCGCGAAAACAGCTCACATGTGTCATGGCGTCGGCTGTGACGTCACGCATGTGTTAATGACATACTTAACGCAGTAACTATTATATAATCTGTGACAATGGATACACATGGGTTTTCCAAAATTTAATAATATTTTCAAGAAAACCTCATAAGAGGACATAGGCGTGACGTCATGCGCTTTGATTGGCGTTTCAATCAAAATGGACGATTGCATTATTTTAATGTTTTATTTTATTGAAAATCTTAATAATCTCAATTTTTTATATAAAACTAAACTAGAGTTTTAAATTGTTTTAGTAAATATTTTCACTTAAAATCACTAAATCTTCGATTTTTGATACTGTCGTCATGCCTATTGTAACAACATACTGACACCACATTAGTACACATTAGTTCGGCAGGTGTCTGGCAAGAACTGGATGAGATTAGCCGATGATCGTGCTCAGTGGGGTTCAATTGGAGAGGCCTATGTCCAGCAGTGGACTAGTATAGGCTGATGATGATATTATGGAATAACTTAGTAACTATTAGAAATTAATCGCATTGAAGTCAATGTATATGTTATTTTCGACTTTTTTGTTGTGTTAGAAATTCTGCTAGTCCGCCTGGGGCGGTACCAACAACTTGCCGATTAATGCAGCTGTGAAATAGGAATGTTTTATGGTAATATGTACAGTGAAATTACAGCGCATGTGAAACTTAACATCTTTATGTCTCTCTAGGTAACAGGCGCAGTGCAATGACACGCAAATTCTATTCTAGCTGTCCAGAATTTTGCATGCCACTATATCTGTAATCGTCAAAGACGTCATCGCTTACCATCAGGCGAGCGTCGTGCTTGTCCTGTTACCTTATATCTATAACTAGCTGGCCCGACGAACTTCGTACCACCTAACAGACAATGAATGTCGTGTTACCTTTTTTACCATTATGGCACTTTGATTATCAAGTAAATTGATTATTTACTTGATAATCAAAGTGCCATAATACATTTCTAAACTTAATATCTTTTTTTTATTCATTGTATCACGTTCATAAAAGCCTAAATTAAGTTCATCTAAAAGGTAACACGACATTCATTCTCCTCCGAAACGGCTTGACCGATTTTGATGAATTTTTTTGTGCTTATCCGGTATCTATGAGAATCGGCCAACATCTATTTTTCATCCCCCTAAATGTTAGGGGTAGTCCACCCCTAAATTTTTTATTTTATTTTTTAGACAAAATTTTTAATTTCTATTTTTTTATGATACAACATACAAAAATACATACAATCCCCAATTTTCACCCTTCTACGATCAACCCTTATTTTTTAATAGCCATTTTAGTAATTTAATCATTTTTCCTCCATACATACTTACAATAAGTAAGCTATTTTTTGTCTACACTAGAAATTACTACGAAATTATTTATATGGCAAAACAACGTTTGCCGGGTCAGCTAGTATTAGTATTGATAAAAAAGGAAAAAGGAAGTCAAAGTACAATTATAAATGAGAAAGACTTACCTAGATGCTCCTTCCAAGCTCTTCTCCTTCTGTTGTTTAAGTCTCAGCAGTCGGTCCCATTGCTGCCTTAATTGCTGTCTTCTGGCAGTTGCCTGGAGATAAAAAAAAAATAAAGTTCAGAACTTTTTGAACTGGAACTTCTTTAGTAGCATTAGGGTAAAATAAGACGGAAGTGACGTAGTGTCACGGTCCGAATCAACGGAAGTGACGTAAGCGTCACGTTCTTTTTTATATTTATAAACGCCCTCTATTGTAGAACGACTACAAAACCTTATACGAATTGAGAGGCTCGCTCTTTTTTGGAAGTCCGCCAATATAATCAATATCAATATAAGTCTATTAGAGAGACCTATGTCCAGCAGTGGGCTAGAATGGGCTGATAATAAAGATGATGATGATGAAGGTAACTCACCTTGGCAGCTTGTCCATGTTTAGTGGCCACGAGATCCTCAGCAGCAGCGTCGATATGTTCCAACCTCTTCGACGCTGCCGAAAGATCCGTTACGAATTTCTGCAAAAGGATTTTAATATCATACATATATGATTTTATACAACCTATTTCTTATTTACTTATAATAATTGATTCAACGTAATATTTAACAATATTGTATGGAAAAAAGAACCCTTATTGGAACGATTTTTTGTTTTTGAAGGTTTAGTGTAAATCGGTGGAAATATAACGATGATTGTTGAAGACGTTAATTCATACTGGACGCAACAACCTGATGCAAACAGATACAGGTATGTTCTCTACACATGCGAAGCCGGGGCGGGTCGCTAGATATCTCATAAACAAATAATATTTAAAAAAACCTTTATAAAACACAAGCTTTTAAATAACCTAGGACCAGAGTAAGTCAAAACAAATCCAACGAGCCCAAACACGACGGGCATAACATGTGTAGTTTAGGAGTTCCTTTGGCCACCTTCCAGCTCCATTATCAGATCAGCACCATATCATCATAATATTGTATTGTCACGCGATTGACACAAGTATGCAAAATTTCAGCTTAATCGGTAACCGGGAAGTGGATCAAATTTAATTTGCAAGATTTGATGACAAACGAATTCGCCAGAGAACTAAAGTTATCGACATAGTTCAACGGATTAGTAAACTGAAGTGGCAGTGGGCTGGTCATATCTGCCGCAGAACTGATAACCGTTGGGGAAGGCTTTTCCTAGAGTGGAGACCGCGAATCGGCAAACGTAGCGTAGAACGTCCTGTGACTAGGTAGAGCGACGACATACGCAAAGCGGTGGGCAGTGACTGGAAACAGCCGAAGGTCGGGCTCAGTGGCGTGTCTTGAGGGAGGCCTACGTTCAGCAGTGGACTGACACTGGCTGATGATGATGACAAACATCGGGACAGGTGAAACTAAATAAAAGCTTGTAAAATGCTCTCACCTCATACTTCCTCTTGGCAGTATCGACGCTATCCTCAACTTCTTCTGTTCTTAGCATCTTCTCCTTATCCTTCATCCACTTATCGAAGTCGTCGCACTCCGCGAAGAAGCTGTACAGCTTGATGGCGTCTTCAAGCTGCGCGCGGCGAGCAGCTGACAGCGTTAACAGCTCATCTGGGGATGGTTATGATAGCTTTAGGATTTTTAGGTCTGTGGGATTACATTGGTGCGTTGTTGGTTAAGTCGTAGATGATGCTTTCCATATTCTATGGTTAAGTTAAGCCCTATGGGTAATATGTCAGGGCATGGTGATCGAGGTCGTGAATTCGACCATTGCACTATTGACGTGAACCCACTCCAGACACAAGCATATTTAGCTTAGTTGGAGGTTAACAAGAATACGAGTGATGTGCAACACACATTGCTAATCAGCAAATTTATTTTTAAGTTGAAATACAATTTATGTATATGGTTTTCAGGCCCGTTGGCGTTAAGCTGAATCGCTTGACTTCTAAGCGAGATCGCTTAGAAGTCGCCTGATCATATATTAGCATGGGTGTTCATCCACAAGTGGAAGGAGCATTTAACATAGATGTTCCGCCTGACTTGCTAACAAAAAGTAGCTATCCGCCATCAATAAAATCTGCCGTCATAATCTTAGGTTGTTCCGGCAGCACACAGCCTATAGGAGTCAGAGTATTTTAGTCCTAGCGTGTATACTATCGTCGACCACATCATCGCTTACCACCAGACAAGATAGTGATCAAACAGTAACCTATCTTTCTTATATTATAAAGGCGAAAATTTTGTGAGCGTTTAATTATGTTTGTTACTTGTTCACGCTAAACTACTGAATCGATAGAGCTGACATTTGCTCGTAAGTACATAGCTAGACTCTGGAATATATCATGGGCTATTATTTATTTATATATTCCCACGGGAACGATGTCTTCGCAGGTAAAACCGCGGTGCACAGCTAGTAAGATGTACATATAAATAAACTGGCCAATTGCGGACTCGCACTCGTAGGGTTCCGTACCACAACTACCACACTACAGTATTTTATAAGATCGAGCAAAAAATACCACTATCATTTTTCGCCAGCAACAAATAATAATTAATAAACATTTTATTTCTTATAACGCCATCTAACGTCTAACAAAGGTGTTAAGGATCGACATTTCAATATAACGCCATCTATGGGACGTTTACCTAACTAAGCGTTCATAGATGGCGTGAAATGCCGAAAAAAACACGTTTCTTGTATGGGGACCCTCTATTATTTTTAACTTTATTCTGTTTTTAGTATATGTTGTTATAGCGGCAACAGAAATACATCATCTGTGAAAATTTCAACTGTCTAACTATCACGGTTCATGAGATACAGCCTGGTGACAGACGGACAGACAGACAGACAGACAGACAGACAGACAAACGGACAGCGGAGTCTTAGTAATAGGGTCCCGTTTTACCTTTTGGGTACGGAACCCTAAAAAGAGGGTGCGTAGAAAGCTACGCCTTAGAAGATAAACTTTCAAGTTCATTCAATTTATTTCTCAACTTCACTAATTATTTTTTCGTACAACTCCATCTGTTGAACTTTAGCGAATACGTCTTCGTAGTTACACTGTTCTACAATAGAGGGCGATTATAAATATAAAATATAACATGACGCTTATGTCACTTCCGTTGCATTCGGACCGTGACGCTACGTCATTTCCGTCAAATTTTACCACAGTGCGCCTAAATAAGTTTTATTTTAATAATCTTCCAGACAACGACGTTGTACTATATTGAACTTGACTGCGAACTAAACCGCAGGAGACCGACCTTCAACGGAGTTTGTCCCTTTCTTTTGTATGGACCACACATATATATATACTATACATATAGTATAGTACATATATAGCACTGACAGGTTGCTAGACAAGGACAAACTCCCACCAAGGTGCCTTTCGTTTAGGCCGTTTTGTTGTACAAAGCAATTACAACCTTATGTTAAGAGCATATAGATTAAATTGAATTTGTCAAAACATCTGCAGTGCACCATGTTTTTATATCAACTGACTTCCAAAAAGAAGGAGGTTTTCAATTCGTCTGTATGTTTGTTTTTGTAAGTATGTTACGCGATTACTCCGTGAATTGTGAACCGATTCGAATGTTTTTTTTTAAATCGGTAGGCTACATTTCCGAGATTTGTCCCATTGTAATTTCATCGAGATCTGATAAGTATCTCCAGAGATATGACGACAAACGTCTCAAAAACTGAGTCGCGGGGCATGGAAGTCGGTTGTTTTAGTTTTTAAACTATCTTAATTATTATATTAAGTTTATGCTTTTAGATAAATGAGGCACCACTCACCGTAATCTCTCTGTATTCCATCCATCCTGCTGCCGACACTGACAGCTGGCGTGGCCACGGCCCGGCTGGTCCTCCTCAGCGAGGGTTTGTTCCTCTTCACCGGCACCACCTGCTTCACCAGCACTGTCTTCTTCACACGTTGTACTGTTCTCACCTTCTCTGGTCGACGGACTTGTACCTACAAATAGAGGGTAGATTAGTTGGAAATGTACGGCTTCTTGGGAGTCAGAAGACAAAGTATAATTTAAGATCGTTGACAAAACGAAACAAACCGACTTGATTATTCGTTTATCTAATATCCTTCTTTTAACCGACTTTACAAAAAGAAAAGGTTCTCAATTCAACTGTTATTAAGCTATTGCTTAGCTTCTATCGCGGGCCTTGAGCGTGGAGACCGAATCCAGAAATTCCGTAACGAAAATAACCTAACACCCATAATTATGCCTTCTCTTTTATTCTAATTGATTCACCACGTTCAAAACAGAGACAGAGACAGAGTAACATTTCACTACTATTGATGAAACCAAAGACGACCTTATCTCTATTAAGCTAAGGCTTAAAATGAGGTTCGTTAGATCGAACTGTAATGGACAGTTGGTTTTTGCAGTTGCACTTTGCTTTGCGCATGCGTGCAACCGAAAAGTTGACCTTTGACAGGTTTTTATAGTTACAACTTTGCATCTTACCGCTTTCAAAATAAGGTCGTAATAACTTTACGATAACTAGATAGAAGAAATGTAGAATTGGTTTTTGAATGCGCGCGCAGGTGGCGGTTGGCGCCAAGACGCGTGTGTTTGTTTTCAAACATTTTAATCAATTTTTACAGTTTTTACTTCGTTCGATCCGTGGTTCGATTGCTTTGAACGATTTGTGCGTGCGGTGAATTCCATATTTTTTGTGTTAATTGCTGTGTTGTGTTTTAGCCCCTAAGTGATTTAATTTAGGATTGAGTGTGTTATTGATTATTGACTTATTAAAAATGCAATTTAGAAGAGAGATTTCGAAGATACAGCCCTCTGACAGACGGACGGACGGACGGACGGAATTGACGGACAGAAGGTAACATTTGTAAATAATTTCTGAGGGAAGGTAGAGTTAGAGAAGTTGTTAGCGCGCCTTGTATATAAAATCATTCTATATATGGCGATTTTTAAATGCGCCACAATTTTTGCACTGCAGGTAAAAAATGTGCTAGTCCTAACTTCTAAGCCCAGAAAATCATGAAGAAAAATCGCCAATATCATACTAATCTTTTTAGTAGTTGTTGTTAGTAGTTCTACTGCATAAATAAAAAAATGCTATGCAATAGCTTAACCGCGGCAGTCCCCGAGTGCCACACGTCTTTTTTTTTGTGTTTGTCACCTCAGAACTCAGTCATTTATTAGAGTTCTGTACCTTAAAGGAAAAAAGGAACCCCTATAGGATCACTTTGTTGTCCGTCCGTCAGTCTGTCTGTCTGTCTGTTCGTCTGTCAAGATCCTTTATCTCCGGAATACGTAGAGGTATCAAGTTGAAACTTATACTAAATACTCGGGGCTACAGTATCTTTTGGCTGTGAAAAAATCAAACCTGTAATACGTGATCAAAAGATATGACTGTTTATGTCGCATATTTAGCGATTTTGCAAGAGAATCAAAACATATAGGGTAATTTCCGTTGACATAGACTCATGAAATAAAGGGAAAAATATATATCGCTTAATGGCAAAAAATAAAGCGAATTTACTATTACAAATTTATTATTTACGGTTGGTGTATTAAAGGTAACCGCAGCGTCCTGCGTGCGCGATCTAGCCGGCGATCAGATAGCGCAGTAGTATTTGTACCAACTGGTTCACACCAAACGCGATCAAAAAACAATTTAAAAGTACTGAGATCGCGCCCGTAGATCGCCGGACGCCGCGGTGTGGCCGTACCTTAACCTGTCTAGGCATCTATCTAGCTAGGGATCGAATTACAAAGTTAAGTTTGTCCTCTAACATAGTTTCATAAGTTTATACGGAAGCCCCAGTGCGCGAGCTACCCGCACTTGGCCGGTTTTTTTCTTCATTTTTTAAACGAGTTCAAATTATTTTAATGTATATTGAAAATAATGTATATCTAGCTAAAGCCTGTGCAAAAAGAGAACCGTCGTAGAAATTGAGGGCGCGCGTGTTGATGGTTCTAATTTACTGCTTTTGTTGCGTTGACAACATTGCTCTGTCATTGCCAATACGACAAAAAATGTTTGATACCTTGGTAGGTACCTACTCTTATCATTATCGGGTGGTACTGGGTAGGTGTATATGTACCTTCCTTATCTTTGAATGTTAGTTCATCGTAAAGCCTTTTCTTCAAATCGCGAGTGAACAGGGGGCCTATCACGAAATTTGATAGGGATTGAAATGAACGAACATGACAGAGATGGAGCTATACAGCCTACATAGCTGCGTCCCCGTCATTTAGTTCATTCAGTTCTCAATGATCAACTGTCAAACTTCGTGATAGGCCTGCAGGTATCTACTAGGTAAGCGTGCTACATCGTCGACCGCATCGTCACTTAACATCAGGTGAGATAGTGGTCAAACGCTTGCCTTAATAGCATTAAAAAAAAAGCCACGACGGTTATCTTTTTGCACAGACTCTATATAAAAGTACTTACCGGTACAACCCTAGGCTCGATCTCTCTGACATAGTTGGCCGGCACGAAGCCGTCAGTCCTGTCAGCCTTCCTGATGGACCACCAGTCCGGGTTGGTCTTGTTGATGAGAAACATCACCTCACCCTTCGTCATCGATATACCCTGCCCCGTGAACGCGTAGAGGGCTTTCACCTGTGGGCAGATATAAATAGATTAAGATAGAGTCACAGAATAATAAATATTACAAGTACAGAAGGTGCACTCCCTGCGAGCAAAAATGCGAGATTAAACCTAGTTACAACGTAGGTATCGTTCAAAATACGCTACACGCCTAGGATGCGACATTGAATTTGCGTCACAGAATAAACAAATAGTAACTAGGAACCGCGTGTTGCGCACCGTAAAATGCACCGTAAGTCCGCGCGGCGAGAGTCTGTATCACTCGGTCAGCTCGCGGGCCGTCAGCTGTCTCTTACTGTAAGGTTGAGTGTTGTGAGAAAACAGATTGAATAGTAAAGTAAAGGAGCGCGTCCGATCGAGAGCGCGCGTGACACTACTGACTGAATTTGTAGCCAGTGGGCTGCCGCGGAGGTACTAGCATTTTCTTAGTTACCATGCGGAGTGCGACAGGCCTGATAGAGTTACTTATCAGTTAGATAAACTACAATTTTCATATTTATTATTTATCTATTTTTATCAAATAAGCTAGCGTTTGACCACAATCTCACCTTTTGGTAAGTGATGATGCGGTCGAGAATGGTAGCATGTTAGGCCTAAAATGGGAACGTATATGGCGTTACATGTAAGATTACCATCGTAAATATTGTCAGAAACATGTGAAACTTCTTATTTTGCTAATATACAATCCAAAATCCTCCGGGAAATATGCCCGGCGCTGTACCAACTCAGCTACGCTATGATTCCATCAATTTGACGAAACTAATGGATTGCATTTTAACCAATTATGCATTGGTGGCGCCATCTGTGATTACCGTTTAGAAGTAAATCACTTCGGATGAAATCATTACTGATTTCAGATCCGACAATAGATGTACTTAAATCCGCACGGCTTTAACATAAAAATAAACATAATCAAATATTATGTTTCTTTTAACTGTTATCACTAACTAACATTTATATTTTTGTATATTAACACCAATATTATAAATGCGAAAGTCAGTTTGTATATTTGGGACTTCTTCACGGTCAAACGGCTCGAGCGATTGGGCTGAAATTTTGCACTGTAATAGCCAGTATAATGGATTAGGCTATAGTATACTTTTTAACGCGGGCAAAGCCGCGGGGACCAATGTAGTTCCTAGTTGTATATATATATATTGGATTGTATATAACAACTAGTTTATGTAGAGTATACAATAAAGAGTCTTTACATTGAAATGTATTGAATACCTGAGGCACGCTCCGTTCTTCAGTGACCGTCCTATGTTCCAATCTCTCGACGGGTTCTTCCTCCCAAACTTCTGTGGGCACCAGGCGAGACTCGTTCACCCATTCTTCTTCCTCTATCGTGCCGGTAGACTCTACTTCTGTTGGCAGCTGGGGGAGAAACAAGAGTTTTCATTCGACGGCCGATAACCATAATTAACTTAGTATTAGAATAAGTGTTGCGCCTTGTCTTCCATTTCTTCAAGAACTTCCATTTTCAACATTTACCATAACGTCTTTTTATGGTATAAGGCAACAGGACAAGCACGACGCTCACCTGATGGTAAGAGATGACGTCCACCTATTACATATACAGCGGCATGCAACATTCTGGATAGTCAAAATGTTGCATGTCACTGCACTGCGCCTGTTACCTCGAGACAGATGTTAAGTCTCACGTCGTCGTGTTTTTACTGTTACCTTATATCATAAAAAATAGCAATAGAGCTTTGGGTGGAGTAGCCATATGAGATAGAATATTATCAACATAACCATATATTAAATATTGTTTGTTTTAAGTGTCACACACTTTATATTTTTGTAAATTGTTAAACACAATCCAAAATTTCATCGTACCGACGGGATTTGAAAACTGTAATGATTTCTTCCGAATGATTAACTTACGTAATAAGTAGTCATAGATGGCGCCACCAATGCATAATTGGGTTAACAAATGCAATCCACTAATTTCGTCGTATCGATGGATCGAACCGTGGCTTAATTGGCAGAGCACCTGGACGTGTAATCCGGGGGGTGCGGGTTCGAGTCCCGTCGGTACGATGAAATTTTGGATTGTGTTTAACATTAACCATATATTGTTTAAAGAACCCAGTGATACCAAAAATCTTACTTTTTACCCAGAAACATTGAGATTTAACTACCACGCAGTTCTACATAATAAAATCCGAAACTGTATCAAATAACATCATTCATATAGTGCCAAAATATACTTGACAATTGCTCAAAGACACCATGAAAGTCATAGTTTGTGTTGAAAAAAAACTGACACGCACTGAGAGACGGAAATAGTATAGTTTTGTCCTTTTCCGTAACATAGAATAACTCAATACTATATCCCTTTCGTGTGAGAATGATAAAAGATATATTACAACTTATTGCTACTAGATGGCACTTCTAGTTGTTAGCAACAGCGCCATCTAGTACATAGTTCTGGCAACATTACCTGAAGAGAACTGATCCCAGCATGCTGCAGCCTATCAGCATGGTTCCTCAGAGTACTGAGTTCTCCCTCATGAGCTCTGATCTCGTCGTGGAGAGCCTTATGTCTGGCCAGTAACGCGGCGGCGGTGTGCGCGTCTCGTCCAGTGTCAGATGTTGCCACTAGAGGGCGCTTCTCTTTCATCCAGGACTCGGCTTCGTTGGCGTCGCCGTAGAACTGTGGGAAAATTTGATAAACATTAGAAATGTTATCTTAAAATAATTTAAGATCGTTTCAGAAACTAATTGAACCGACTTCAAATACCGCGCTAGTCATAATCAGTTACCAAGTGTGAAGTGTTTATGTCCATATCTTTATCCAAATATTTTATATCATATAGGCTAGCATTTGACCACTATCTTACCTGTTGGTTTGGTAAGTGATGATATCCATACAATTTAGGAGTAGCAAACAAAATAACAAACATACACACAAACTCTCATCTTTATAATATTAGTAGGAATTAGGATATAAATATAGTAGTACAAGCTGCGCCCTGCGGTTTTACCCGTGTAGACATCGTTCCCGTGAGAATATCGGGATAAAAAGTCAGATAACCATCTCCGGAGATATGGAGATAAACAATATAACCAAGTTTGTAAACCTTGATGACATGATAATGACTACGGGCTACTTTGAGTATCGCGGCATGTGTAGTCGGTTTTTTCGTTTTGTGCGATTATAAATTATTTAATATCATATAGTGAAGTCTACCTGATGAGCATCAGCAGCATCAGCCAGCTGCTTCTCCCTGGCCTCAGCCAGCTCGCGCAGTGTATCCCACTGCTGGGACAGAGACTGGAGACGTCGGGATATCTCGCCGTGCTTCGGGTGGTTGGCATCGATGAGGCTGCAACAATGTCCACATTTAATATGTAAACTCTACCACCCACCACAATCTATCACCCTTAGTACGAGTTTTCATCGTTAACACTTTTGACAGATCTCACATAGTTTTCAACTTATTCTAGCTCCCTGATTGGTCTACATTTAGTGAAGTGAGAGAACCACTAGAGGCGCTGTACTGTTTTTCATACAACATTTGTTCGATATACGATATCGAGTTTGGTATGAAAACTCGTAGTAAGGGTTCTGGACGTAGGCTTCAAACGCTAGCTTATATGCTAAATGCCAAAATGCAACAGCACGCCTGGTGCGAATTTCTTTAGATTTATTTACTCACGTGATATCGTTTCAGTAAATGCGGATTTGTACGGAAATTACAATGTTACCTCTTATGCACACTAGATGGCGCTTTTTAATTCTATACAAATCTGCGTTTACTGTAATGTCATCGAGTCAGTAAACTTATCTATAAAACTCGCATTAGGAACACTGATAAAAAACATTTTTCAACCGACTTCCAGAAAGAAGGAGGTTCTCAATTCGTCTGTATGTATGTTACGCGATTACTCCGTCAATTGTGAACCGATTCGAATGTTTTTTTTTATAATCAGTAGGGTACGTTTCCGAGGAATGGGACCACCCATTGTAATTTCATCGAGATCTGATAAGTATCTCCAGAGATATGACGATAAACGTCTCAAACTTGCTACAGAAATTGACTCCCGGGGCATGGAAGTCGGTTGTTTTTGTTTTTAAAATATCTTAAAATTATTTTAACTTATAGGCTAGTGTTTGACCACTATCTCGTGTGGTGGTAAGCCGTGGTCAAAGATGGTAAAGCCTAGAATGCTCTGACTCTCAAGTGCTGTGTGCTGCAGGAATTTCTCCTTGATAGTGGTAAACTACTTTTTGGTACCTACCAACTGTGAACGAATACTCGTGCTAGGATTTGAACCTTGGTTAATTTGATACATAGTACGATACATATTTAACATATACGGAAACGTGGACACTCACAGTTCGACTGGTCCACCAATTTAAAGTCGCTCAGCGAGCTATGGAGAGAGCTATGCTCGGAGTTTCTCTGCGGGATAGAATCCGGAACGAAGTAATTCGCCAGAGAACTAAAGTGATCGACATAGCGCAACGGATTAGCAAGCTGAAGTGGCAGTGGGCTGGTCATATCTGCCGCAGGACTGATAACCGTTGGGGTAGACTTGTCCTAGACTGGAGACCGCGAATCGGCAAACGTAGCGTAGGACGTCCTGTGACCAGGTGGAGCGACGATATACGCAAAGCAGTGGAAAGTGACTGGAAAACAAGAGCCGAAGATCGGGCTCAGTAGCGTGTCTTGTGAGAGGCCTATGTCCAGCAGTGGACTGATACCGGCTGATTATGATGATACATGGATAACAAAACTCCTAAAATGGTCCGTCAGGAGGTCTAAAAATTCATGTTTAAATCGAGATATACAATAATTAAAATAGTTTATAAACTAAAACAACCGACTTTCATGCCGCGCGAGTCAGTTCCTATAGCAAGTTTGAGACGTTTGTCATCATATCTCTGAAGATACTTATCAGATCTCGATGAAATTACAATGGGACCACCTCGGGAGTATACCCTTTCGAACTAAAAAATATTGTTTAAAAAATCGGTACACAATTGCCAAAAATATCGAAACACATATACAAAAAAAAATACAGATGAACAAAGAACCTCCTCCTTTTGGAAGTCGGTTAAAGATGATCTAAAACAACAGCTCTCACCTCTGTCCCTTAGCTCTATGTCTCTGGGAGACATGTTCCCTGGCGCGTAGTTCACTGAGAAGAGCTGTGTGCTTCTGTTTGAGAGCCAGAACTGCTCGGAGATCCTTAGCGGCGACATCAGCTCGGCAGATACGCTGCTTGTCCGTTACCCAACCTGGAGATAAACGATGTTAAGTTAATGCTTTGATCGTCCAGTGGAATTACCATGCCCTGTAATTTCGACGATGAAGACTTTTACTCGTACATCGAGACATAAAGAAGTTAAGTCTCACATGCCCCGTAATTTCAATGAACTTCCACTGACTAAAGGGCCCCACAGATTAACAGTTCACCTGCAGTCCCTGGTCGTTTCAGGCGGCCTGCCGTCCAAACTTCCAAAGTCTGCATAGCCCACTCACAAAAACGTTTATTGCCTGCCGGCAATAATAGTCGAATGCCCTTAGTACGAGTTTTCATACAAAACTCGACATCGTATATCGAACAAATTTTGTATAAAAAACAGTACAGCACCTCTAGTGGTTTTCACACTTCACTAAATATAGTCCAATCAGGGAGCCAGAATAAGTCGAAAACTATGTGAGATCTGTGAAAAGCGTTTAAGATAAAAACTAGTACTAAGGGTACGGCTCTAACTCTGGGTTCGAGTTTATCGTTAGATGATCGTCAGTCCCAATCCTGAAGCGAAACTGAGAGTGTATGTCCTGTTGTGATTATTGGACAGGCTGTTATCGTCCGGCGAACTGATAGTCTGTGAGTGCAGTGCAGTGCGCAGTGCAGTGACATGCAACATTCTGTCCATCCAGAATGTTGCATGCCGCTGTAATAGGTAGACGTCATCGCTTACCATCAGGGGAGCGACGTGTTTGTCCTGTTACCTGTACCTGTGTACCTGTATCTTTAAAAAAATATATCGAAAAATAGGTGAAGAAGACAGGATATAATATCGTTTAAAAACTAAAAAACAACCGACTTCAATGCCGCGCTATTCATTTTCAGTACCAATTTTAAGATGTTTATCTCAATATCTCTGGAGATACTTATCATACCTCGATAAAATTACCATGGTACCACACTTGGGATATCTCCTTTCGAACAAAAAAAGAATAATCGAAATCGGTTCATAAACGACGAAGTTATCCGCGAACAAACATAAAAAAAAAAAATATATATATATATACGGTCGAATTGAGAAACCTCCTCCTTTTTTTGAAGTCGGTTAAAAATAGGAGAATCACTTTCTTTGTCAGCAGTTTACAATATAACTGCTGATATTTTTTTTATGATATAGTTAGCAAACAAGCAGACCTGATGACCAGGCCCACCTGATGGGTAGTGATCACCGTTGGCAACACTAGAGGTGTCACTCGTGCGTTGCCGACCTGTCAACATTCTTTTAACCCTCCTTTTGAAGGACTCCATGTTGTAGCTCTGCGGGAAACCAGCGGACGGCAGCTCGTTCCACATTGTACAAGTGTACGGGAGCAATGACCGCTCGTATCGAGATGTGTGTGAAGTCCAAGTCTGGATAATGTGTTGATGAGCGTGTTGTCTATGGCGAGAAGTGCGATGGTAAAGAATCAAAGAATCAAAGCATTTATTCAGTATGTAGGCAGTATAAATATACGCACATATACACGTCAAAATCATAAATCATAAAATAAATCATAACCAATTATCAAGTAAACATAGCAAAAGCAGAATTTAACGCTTTGAATTAGAAAAAAAAGTGATGAACCATTCAGCTGTCATCCAATCGTTTACGTCAGAATATTAAAAAAAAATTAAAGTAGGTTAAAACCAACCATACATGTAACTGTGTGTTTCAGTACTTCAGACAATTTTTATATAAAAAAAATAAAAAAGTGAAATAGTGAAACACAACATAGAGAAACGCATACCGATCACAGTACATATCATGATCCAATAATAAATAATAAAATCGGGACGCCGGGATTAAATTGTATAATTCTTAAGATCACTCCCCGTTATAAATGATTTATGATTTTTAACCGAATTCTACTAATATAATACATTATCATACCTTCCTCCTCTTCATGATCTTCCAAGAACTGGTAGAGGTTCCTCGCGTCTTCCAGACGAGCTTTGCGGTCTTTTGCTGCTTCCACTAGGCTGTGAACATAGTAAACATTTTCTAAATAAACCTAATAAGCTCTGTGGTCTTCCACGTCTAAGTATCGTCTATCTATGGTTTATCTCTTACTTTTTAATTTTTTTTTGACCTGAAAGGCTAGCGTTTGACTACTATCTCGCCTGGTGGTAAGCGATGATGTGGTCGAAGATGGTGAACACGCTAGGCCTAGAATACTCTGACTGTCAAGGGCTGTGTGCTGCCGGAACACCGTAACGTTATGGCGGCAGACTTTCTCATTGATGGTGGTAAGCTACTTTTTGGTAGCAAGTCAGACGGAACATCGATATAATATGCTCTTACCACTTGTGACATTATTTTATGTCTATTTTGGGTTGTTTTTGCACTAGGTAATATTTTAGATATTTTAAGACCGTTTAAAAAAAAACTAAAAGATCCGACTTCAATCGTCGCGCTAGTCAAAGTAGCCAGTAGACTTAGTAACTATTACATTATCTGTGCCAGTAGTTAGTAGCTTGTCGTCAAGGTATATAAATGCATCGTAATACAAATGTTGATATATTAAAAACGGCTCGGCCGTTAAAATTTAAATGGGACCACCTGAAAAGGGTACCCTTTGAAACAAAAAAAGAATTTTCCAAATCGGTTCAGGCATCTTCGAGTAATCGGTCAACATACATATAAAATAAACAAAAGATGCCGACGAATTGAGAACCCTTTTTGTGTGGTTGGTTAAAAATATGTTTAAAATAATAAGATCGCTGCGCTGATAACATACTGGTCTGCTGCCGCTGCGTCATAATGGTATCTTTTTACATCATCATCGTCAATATTATCACCATTATCATCATCATCACCCACCTCTAAGTCTGGTCTAGTCTAAAGCGCCATTTACATGATGCAAGTTTCTTGCCTGTTGCATACAATAAAATTGAAGCAATAAATTACCTGCATGGTCTAAACAGTACGTAACATTTTGATCTTTTGCGCAAGTTTTGCTTGCCAAAATTTTCTTGGTGTAAACAGCACATACAACTCTTTACAAAACCTTCCAACACTTGAATGAAAAATATGACAACGCAAATACGTGCAATACATGAAGCAACCCGCCAATGAATGGTACACGCACATAGAACTCTCTATTTAGACAAGTCAAAACTTGAAAGCAATCATCTCCTAAACATTATTGTATTGGTCTAAACAGAAGACATTTGCAACTATTTTTAACCGACTTCAAAAAAAGGAGGAGGTTTCTCAATTCGACCGTATATTTTTTTTTTTTTTTTTTTTATGTTTGTTCGCGGATAACTTCGTCGTTTATGAACCGATTTCGATTATTCTTTTTTTGTTCGAAAGGAGATATCCCAAGTGTGGTGCCATGGTAATTTTATCGAGGTATGATAAGTATCTCCAGAGATATTGAGATAAACATCTCAAAATTGGTACTGAAAATGAATAACGCGGCATTGAAGTCGGTTGTTTTTTAGTTTTTAAACGATATTATTTGTCAAGACTTGCATTCAATAATTGCGTTCAATTTTTTTACTTGTATCCACGTGTAAACAGTTGCGTACAATTCTTGAAGGGCAATTAACGCACTTGATTTATTGCATTCAATAATTGCACTTGAATGTACAAGAAAATTGTATCGTCTAAATCACGCTTAAGGCTATCAGTTCCTGGAAAGCGTGAAAAAGGAAGGGGGGAACTTCTAGCATCATCCTTACCTCTTATAACTATCTTGCAGCTGATCTAGCTTCCCTTGCAGCTGTTCCCCTCCGCCTGCAGCTGCGGAAGCTCGCAGCAGCCTCTTGATGCTGTCGTCTATGGCTCCCAGCTGCAACTCCTGCAGAGCGTGCGCTTGCAGCAGACGTTCCACGTCTACCAGATGACGGCCTACGTCTTGAGATTGGAACTGGGCCTGTGGATGGGAAATAGAATTTTGAGGTGGTGTAGTGATCGGCTTTGACGCCAGAGGTACCGAGTGCAAATACCACATTGGATTTTTTTATCGAAAAATGTGTGCGCTTCACTTTTAACTTAAACGTTCCGCTACACAAAGAATGCTATAAATGTTGAACTGACGAAGTAATGGAATGCGTTTCCATTTACACACAACTACTTTTTGATAGCAAGTCAGGTGGATCATAGAAATAATGCTCCTTCTATCTATGGACCAGCACCCATGAACGCACATAGAAAAGACCATTCGTGTACAGGTAGGATTAGAACCAACGACCGCTACCGTCTGGTGACCGTAGTAGCACTGAAGTACTGAAACATGCATTGGGGGGGCACGTACGGTTGGCAATCCTAAATTAAATCAGGGGAATTAAACATTTATTTACTGTTATTTGACGTGTGTATGTGCATATTTTTATTTCCTGAATAAATGTTTCGAGTTTGAGTTTGAGATTTTTGACCATAATCTCATCATATCTTACCTGCATATCTGTAGCAGTGTGAGAGACAGCATCAGCCTCTCTCAACAACGTCATCAGCTGAGCCAGCCGAGTCAGCGAGGTCCTGTGTCTCGACAGCAGTTCCAACAGCTCCTTCCACCTGGAGAGAACAGCCTGTTCCGTTCTGGAGACCGCTTCAGCGCCGTGGTAGTTCTCTTTGACTAGTTCTGCAGCCATGGCTGAGAGGTCTTCGAAGCGTTCCGTTCTGGAAAAGAGAGCGGTTGAAAAAGAGGCTGGTTGAGAAATAGGACGGTTGAGAAAGAGGACGGTTGAAAATGAGGCTGATTAATAATTTAAAATCAGATAAGATTATAAATGGGAAAAAAACCTACTTCACATGCCGCGATGGTCAAAGTAGCCGCTACTTATAAGCATGTCACCAAATATACAAATTTGCTTATATTGTCTATCTCCATATCTCCGGAGATAATTGTCAGATCTCGATAAAATTTAAACGGGAGGCATAATCTCTCAAACAGAATTTTGATTTGACGGAGTTCTGAGGTAACCTCTTAAAGGAATTGAGAGCCTCATCATTTTTTGTTAAGTCGGTTAAAAAAGAGGCCGGCTGAAAAAGAGCCCAATTGAAAATTAGGACGGTAGAACAATGGCTACTGATTAGACAACGATATAAAGAGAGATAGATAGATAAAGATAGAAGCGGCAATAGCCCAATGGCTAAGGCGCCGGCCTGGTGATCAAGAGGTCGTCAGCTCGATACCCACGCATTGCACTATTGACGTGAACCCACTCCAGTCACAAGCTATTTATCTTAGTTGGAGGTTAACAAGACTACTAGTAATGTGCGACACACATTGCTAGCAAGCTTTTAAAACGAATCAAAATACATAGAATCTTTATTTTTTTGTACTATTTTATGCAAATTGTACTAATTTGAAATTTTTAATTTCAATCTTTATATTATATTTATTTTTATTACATATTTTTCAGTTTTAATGGCAATGTGTCCAGTGCATTTACGGGGCATGTGAGACTTAACATCTTTATGTGTCGAGGTAACAGGCGCAGTGCAGTGACTGTAATAGACGTAATCGTAGACCATTAGGGGAGCGTCATTCTTGTCCTGCTACCTTATATCATAAAAAAAAATTTCTAAATATAGCCTAAAAATCTTCTACACAAAATACCACTCACCTAGCCAGAATGTCAGCAGAAATGGCCTCATGTTTCTTGACTGTGGCGTCGACCTGAGCCAGGTTTGATCCGTAGCGAGGGTCGGAGAGAACTTGGATCATTTCCTTTAAATATCCCTTACGAAGAACCGACTGTGGATAGAAAGATACATGTTAATTTTTAACCCCCAACACAATAATATCGTTTAAAAACTAAAAAACACCCGACTTCAATGCCGCGCTATTCATTTTCAGTACCAATTTTGAGATGTTTATCTCAATATCTCTGGAGATACTTATCATACCTCGATAAAATCACCATGGTACGTACCACACTTGGGATATCACCTATCGAACAAAAAAAGAATAATCGAAATCGGTTCATAAACGACGAAGTTATCCGCGAACAAACATAAAAAAATATATATATATATATATATATATATATATATATATATACGGTCGAATTGAGAAACCTCCTCCTTTTTTTGAAGTCGGTTAAAAAGAAGGGGTGTTGTCAATTTGACGAGACTATCTGTGTATGTGTGTGTGTCTACCTGTGGCATCGTAGCACCTAAACGGATGAACTAATTTTGATTAAGTTTTTTTTTTTGTTTGATCATGAAATCCGTTAAGTTGTTTTAAGACGAGATTTTTTCTAGTTGATGACACTATGAAATCAACGTTCATAGGACGGACCAATTCGAAATTCGGTATCCTCTTACTTCAACGATATTGTAAGAACATGGTAGCATTAACCTGCTGCTGGGACATCTCCTGGAATCTGCAGTATACTCAACTCCTCACCAACTTACAGCAGAGATGTCGAGTTTGAGCTCATTGGAATGGTCTCAATGAACAGATTGTACATAGATCAGGAGTTGGTTTAAAATTTTGAAAACAAATAAAAAATTGCTTTATTTAAAAAAATATTGCTTTAGTCGTTTGGACTGTGTTGAATTTAAGTATTATAGCCGACTTTACAACTAAAAAAATGCTGTATAACCACTTTTTTACCGACTTCAAAAAAAGGAGGAAGATTGTCAATTCGACCGTATATGTTCTTTCTTTTAATGTGTTCGCGGATAACTTCGTCGTTTATGAAACGATTTTGATTATTCTTTTCTTGTTGGAAAGGAGATATCTCAAGTGTGGTACCATGGTAATTTTATCGAGGTGTGATAAGTATCTCCAGAGATATGGAGATAAAAACCTCAAAATCGGTACGGTTAATAGCGCGGCATTGAAGTCGGTGTTTTAGTTTTTTAAACGATCTTATACAATAATTATATTGCACTCGACTGTACCATGCGCGATTTGGTACTTGAGCCTAAAATTAGAGCTAGAGTTTAGAGCTTGTAAATATTAGCGCGATCTCTACTGTGTCTTACCTTGGTGTTGAACTTGTAGTTAAGTTGCTCCAATCTTTGTTGCCGCAGCAGTTCTGTTCTTAGTGCGATCTCCCGCGCGTGCTCGGCCTGGGAAATGAAAACATTTTTTAACTTTGTTTTCATAAAAAAAGTTTTTGTAAAAAAATCCATTGATGCACGGCGGGGATTGAACTCGGTACCTCCGGCCATCATCCTCAAAAAATGTTTTAATGTTTTAATACTAAAAGTTTTGCAAAACTTTCAGTATTCAGCGGCTTTAGGCTGCGCCGCGCGGTTTCGAAGAGACAATTAAACCGCGTGATAAACAATTGAACTTTATTAACAACACAATAAGATACAAATTGCATTGAGATAATTTGGTAGCGCCGCGCGTTTTGCTGCGCCGCGCGACTTCAAATGCATCGTCACATCGCGTCGCGGTGTGAACTGACCTTTAGGCCGAAACCTGGGGTGGAAGTCTCTACATTGATATCGACGCGTCCTGTCATCACAAACGTCTAGTGGAGAGAGATACAGCTAGACAGTTGTATATTTGCATCTCTTTTCTTAACGACGATCGTCGGTCGAAAATTATTGCTATTTATGTAGAGACTACCGGCCCTGGTCGGATCGTAATTCGAAAAACTACAACGCGGCAAAGCCGGTACGGTCACAATAAATATGAATAATTCTTCGAAGAACATTTAAACTGAAGTCATAATAACCTGTTCCAGTTTTTGCCATGCTCGCTCCAGGTCTTGAGGCAGCTGACCTTCCAGCGGAGACCAGGGTTCACCCAGCAGACTCTTCTGCATCGTGTTGATGTCGAAGTATAAGGCTTCTATCTCTGACCGCTCCTTGTACCTAGTTTAAATCATTAGACACTAGTTAAAAATGCTTTAAAATTTAAAGTTGAAATGCTTCAAAACTTAATGTTGAATGAAAATGCTTTAAAACTTAATGTTGAAAATGCTTTAAAATGTAAAACATTTTCAACTTTAAATTTTAAAGCATTGACTTCCAAAAAGATTCGTCCGTATGTTTTTAGGGTTCCGTACCTTAAAAAGAAAAAGGAACTCTTATAGGTTCACTCTTTTGTCCGTCTGTCAAGACCCTTTATCTGCGGAATGCTCATAGGTACCAAGCTGAAACTTATACTAAATACTCGGGGCTACGGTATCTTTCGGCTGTGAAACCTGTAAGTCACCATGATCAAAAGATATGACCGTTTATATTTCGTCGCATATTTTCGTATATTTTGCAATTTCACGCGGGAATCAAAACCTATAGGGTACTTCCCGTTGGCCTAGAATCATGAAATTTGGCAAGCAGCAAGGTCTTGAACCATCTATATAAGAAAAATCCGAAAACCGTAAATATGTACTCGTTCGCTGCTGAAAACACACACCGTGCGTTTTTTGATATTTTGGTATCGGAAGTAAAATTAAAAAATAAATATATATATTTTTTTTTTAATTAGTTTTTTCACACGGGGTTCGTGTAACCTTCTGCTGTTGGATTTTAGTTTTGATTTGATGACATAGCTACGAAAAAATATTACAAAAAATAATTTAAAAAATATGTGAAAAAGTGCCGCAGTCACAGCAGTTTTAATAACAAAAAAAAGTGAATTTACAGCAAACATATTATTTGCGGTTGATACATTAACCGTTTCTAGGGATCGAACTGCAAGGATAAGTTGTCTTTTAACCTAGTTTGACAAACTTGTAATGAACCCTCTGTGCGCGACTCTAACTCGCACTTGGACGGATTCTTCATGAAGTGAGTTTTGACGGGAACGTGGTAAAGTGTGTGTGCTCTCATTGTATTTTTCCCTAAAACTTGTATTCTTTCCGCGAGTTAATGTGTAATAAATGTGGATTATTAAGCATTAAGTGCCGGTGAATGTGTGCGAGTGTAGGGAAACAGCACAATGTTGAATAACATGCTATTTGCGTTCTCACCTAAATTCTACTGAAAATCTTCAGTAAAGTCCACATCTTTACTGAGGGTATAACTTGGACTGGACTATACAAATACACATAACTTTATTGACCTCATTTGACTATGACTCCAACTTGACTTAAAATGTGACTTTGACCCATCTTTATGAAATCAATTCTCGAAAACTTGAAGAATTTCAATACTTGCCACTGGCTAAATACACTAATCGCGTGGAGCCAAACTGTAAAATAATTAAGATAGTTTAAAAACTAAAACAACCGATTTCAATGCCCCACGAGTCGATTTCAGTAGCAAGTTTGAGACGTTTATCGTCATATCTCGGAGATACTTATCGGATCTCAATGAAATTATAATAGGACCACCTCGGAAACGTACCCTACCAATAACAAAAAGAATCATTCGAATCAGAATTGACGGAGTAATCGCGTAACATACACACAAAAAAAACATACAGACGAATTGAGAACACCTCCTCCTTTTTTGTGAAGTCGGTTAAAAAGTATGAAGTACGTACTTGGGAGGTTTCTCCACGGTCCGGTACTGCTTGAAAGCCAGCAGCAGCCGCTGTATGGCGTCTAGAGAGTTGGGCAGGTCGCGTCCGTTCAGCTCCACGATCTTCAGACGGATCCAGTCGAGTAGTGCTGACACCAGGCCGGAGTACTCCGCCTTGCGACCGTCGCAGTCCATCATCTGACCTATTATCTACAATAGGAATACATAGGGTATTTTACTTTATATGAGAAAAATAAAACTGGCTAAGTGTGAGTCAGACTTTTGTCTCGCACACGGAGGGTTCCGAACGCCATCTAACGAATATCTGACGAACTTCTAACACCAACTAAGTAAAATAACACTAAAACTACTTCTACTCGCCAATAGATGTCGGGAAGAGTCATATTTTAAGTTGATTATCGATAAAGTTGATTATTGAAAACACGAAAACATTTTCTGAAAATAAATCCTAGCTAGATCGATTTCATTTATCGCCCCAGATACTACATTTTATTTAGTCGTTGGAGCCTATCGTAAAATACATGTTTTTTGTTTTAAACCCTTTAATGTTTAACTTTGTTCTGTTCTTAGTATTTGTTGTTATAGCGGCAACAGAAATACATCATCTGTGAAAATTTCAACCGTCAACTATCACGGTTCATGAGATACAGCCTGGTGACAGACGGACAGACAGGCAGACCAAGTCAACAACAATACAACCTATAACCGGCGAGCATGTATGAAGACGCTCATGAAAGTGGAAGAAGAGAAAGAGTTATGTCAGGATCGTAGCATGTGGAAAGAAGTAGTCTCTGCCTACCACAACTGGAAAAAGGCGTGATTGTATGTATGTATGAAAAATATATATAATATTGTTACACCGCGTCGTCGAGCAGCGATGTTTCGCCAAGCTTCTCGAACAAAAATAGCATGGGAAAGAATAGACTAATTACCCGCCATAAACACCCGACCGTCATAAAGTAACCTTCCTGGAATTCCGTCCCTAGTCAATGTACCTAGTTTTGTAGTTAAGATTGAACCTTATTCTTCAGTCGTTAGAGATCAAATTAGCATGTATGGTGTAAAGTTGTTTACATCAGATGTTCAAAGGAAAGGAAGAAGTTCAAAAAGTGATTTTTATTGCTCTGTCTTTTGTCATTTGTGTCTACTGGATGCTAGAAAGATCTAGATAAATACTCTCGTCCTATATAAAACGTCGAACGCGCGGCGTTAGTCAGTCATTCTTTGGAAGCGACAGTGTAACTATCTAAGCTCGGATAGCGACCAAGTGATCGCTAAGTGTTATTAGTGAACTGGTGTTGTGAACTGTGAACAGTGAAATCAGTGATTGTGATTACCAACGACCTCAGTGTGTATTAACGGACTTTTGATAATTGTGCAAGACAATTTGGACAACTACTGTGGAACATTGTGTAACCTAGTGTTCAGTGGAAATAAACGTTCATCTCATCGGATTGGCATTTTTATACCACCCCGCACGTAACAATATAAAGGTACGGACACACCGCAGCGTCCTGCGTGCGCGATCTAGGCGGCGATCAGATAGCGCAGTAGTATTTGTACCGACTGGTTCACATCAAACGCGATCAGAAAACAATTAAAAAGTACTGAGATCGCGCCCGCAGATCGCAGGACGCCGCGGTAAGGCCGTACCTTAATACGGGAATAAAATATAGCTTATGTTACCCGCTGGTAATGTAGCTTTTCAATAGTGAAAGATTTTTTTTAAATCAGTCCAGTCGTGTTTGAATAAGTCGAAATAAACAAAAAATCTAATATTTAATCTTTATAACATTCGTTTAGATAAAAGAATCTAGATGGCGCTAGAGTAGGTTGAATAGCTCTTCTTGTAAATATTGCCTAAATGTATACAATCTTGCATCGCGCAAAAGAGATTTTCCGCGATGTTGGAACCTGATGCACTTGCTTCGTCATCAATCCAAACATCTTAAAATTTGAATTCGTTGAAAATGTTTACTCTTTACGTGGATGGAGTATTAAATGGATTTGGCATTTAAATAACAATAATAATATGAGAAGGATAAAACTATACAATCACTAGTATGAGAGAGCGAGATGAAGAACAATTTTTTATCCTTCTCTGCGTATGCAATTTCACAAACTGGCTCCAGCACTGGCACCAAGTTCTATTGGCTCTCACCGCTCTCACCCGCTGTCATGTATGACCCGACCAAATTATGTTGTTCATTTTATCTTATAGCTGGCATATGTATCACGTGTTCATCATTTTAGTCGGGTTATATCTCTATAGCTATTTCATTCGCATACGCTAATGTTCCACTTTATATATATACTTTCTCTATGACTCTTTATAATATTAGTATAGAAGTATAGATAGCGTTCTAGAAAACTTACATTAGCGATTCTTCTCCCACTCTTCTGCTCGTTCTTCATCCTGGCGAAGGTGTGGTAGTAGGATGCCACGTAGGTCATCACTGACTTCTCATCGGGACGGTTGATGTCCACGTCTGGAAACAGACGTGTCGTTAGAGCGAGGGTGAGCGAAGCGAGCGAGGTGTTAGTATAGTGAGCAAAACTTGCTGGGATAACATTTTTTATATAAAGGTTCTGGTTACGCCCCGCCCCTTTTCAGTCGTGAAATGTATCGAAAATGTGTCTTATTTAACTATAGCTTTGTGCGACATTTAATAATTTTTTTAAAATAATTAATCAGAATTAGTGGAGCTAAGAAGAAGTAACCAACTGAATTTCGCATACGTTGTATTGGTAATGGAAATCACCATTGATGATCAAGGAAGGTAAATAATTAAAATTGTTCTTATTAACCGTAACTTTTTGCGTATTCCTTACGAGATAATAACGTAAAAGCATGATAATCTATAGTTTATTTTTAGGCTACTTTAGTAAGATGGCTAAAGAATATATTCCTTGTCCTAAAAAGCATCAGTATGACATAATCGAAGCAAGCGTTAAATAATCTTTAGCATTTAACAGCATCAAAATGTTGAGATTCTTGTGTATCGATCGTATAATTCAAGGTTTCCATTATCTATGAATGATATCTCGCCCCAACGGAACGGGTGTAGTCTGAGCGAAGCGAGCGTGAAACTTTCTTTTCTTTTATACCAGATAGGTAAGCGTTTGACCACTATCTCGCCTGATGTTAAGTGACGATGTAGCACGCTTACCTAGAAGATACCTGTTCACTCGCGATTTGAAGATCCCCGGGTTATAGAAACGAACATACCTTCAGCGTCGAGCAGTTTAGGAATGCCGAGGTGTTTGTGAGCGACATCGAACGCGTGGTTGAGTGTCTCCACATGCTCCGTGACTGGGAGCTCGCCCCAACGGAACAGGTCTGGTCTGGAAGATGATAAGGAAATCATTAATAATGTTACTCAATGATCAAGCAAATATGACGTGATAAATAACATATTTAAACTGGAATGCATTTTATTTTCATATATATCTTATAGGCTACCATTTGACCAATAACTTGACTGGTGATAGTTAGACAGTTGAAATTTTTACTGATGATGTATTTTTGTTGCTGCTATAACAACAAATATTAAAAACAGAATAAAGTTAAAAATTAAAGAGGGTAAATATAAAAAACAAAAAACGTGTTTTTAAACGCCATCTATCTAATTAGTTTCGGCAAAATGACATAGATGGCGCTAGTAAGCGAGCCCCGTCTTTCTAGATCGCGACCAAACCACACATATTCTTGGTAATATCAATTAATCAAATATATGAGGTTGACACTCTGTTATGTTTCGTATTGTACGGAACCCTCCCTAAGTGTGCGATAAGAAACGCGATGCTGATTCGCACTTGGCCAGTTTTATTTATATCATTATATGCTAGCGTTTGACCACTATCTCACCTGTTGGTGACAATGCGGTCGGGGATGGTAGCACGCTAGGCCTAGAATGGGAACTGGCTCTCAAGGTCAGCTGCCGGAACACATTAGATGTTTTGCCGACAGATTTTCTAATTTGAGGGTGGTACCTGGCCAGGCGGACACTAAATAGTGTCCTTCCACCATGCAAAATTCTCTTTGATGGTGGTAGGCCACTTCTTGAAATCAAGTCAGGCGGAACATCGAAAAAATATGTTCATACCACCATGAAAACTGACTCGAGAGGCACGTGATGTCGGCTTTTTTGTTTTTAAACTATTTTATTTATTTTTTTATTTATTTTATATTATTTATTTGTATTTGCTTGCGCATATAATGCTTACCTATGCGCATGGATAAGCGCATTAAACCCGAGCCCAGATCTCCAGGAGTCGGTAAAGTTGTGGATGTGGACTCCATGGTAACCGCTGGTCTTCCGCTGACACCACAGGAGTAGGGCGTCCTTCGCTGACTTCTTCTCAGAAGACACGTTTTCTTCGTCCTGAGGAGAAGAGACCACATAACCATTAGTAAGTTGGCTAGGTAATTAGGTTAGGTAGTTAGGCTAGGTAGTTAGGTTAGGTAGTTAGGTTAGGTAGTTAGGTTAGTTAGTTAGGTTAGGTAGTTAGGTTAGATAGTTAGGTTAGGTAGTCAGGTTAGGTAGTCAGGTTAGGTAGTCAGGTTAGGTAGTTAGGTTAGGTTGTTCTTTTGTGAGGACCATTAAAGAAATATATATATATACTACACATATAACACAACATATTTTGCACTGGTAGTACTGTTAGTAGTAGGTTGTTAGACAAGGACACACTTCGTTCTACTATCCTATTACGAGAGATTTGGCGGGAACGTGAAAAAGTGGATGTGGTCTCATTGTATTTTTTTCTAAAACTTGTGTTCTTTCCAGAATTAATGTGTAATAAACTCAGAGCAATAATTACTAAAGTACAGAGCGCGGCTACTCGAGTTCGAACAGTAAGCACGGGTCAGAACATCGTCGCTGTCCACCGGCAAGCGCGAACAGTCGACATTCTGAGTTCGAGCGGAGTGCGTTTAGTTACATCTTATTTAGTTTTTGCCGAGAAAATGGTAAAGTGTGCGGTGCCAACTTGTCAAAATGACACAAGGAAACACACGAAACTAAAATGCAACATAACATTTCACAGGTAATTCAGTTTTTCATACTTTTAAACGGATATACTATTATATGATAGCGGGGGTGAAGTACACGTGAGACGTGCGGTTGCGAGTCGCGTCCGACTACACCGCCCGCCGCTTCGCCGGTGATGCATTAAGTAGGGATGTGCGTGCTGTCGATATTATTTACGACATTTTTTACGTTCAAGCGAAGTCGAAGTAAGGAAATACTCCGATGCTCTAAAGTGTTAATGTTGAGATTTTTGTGTGGTTAGCTTTATATTAGTTTTATACTAGGTGTGCCCCGCGACTTCGCAACTTCTTCCGCGAGGAATAGTGTCGTTGGGTAGTATTTTTAATTATTTAGGCTAATTATGTTACAAATAAGACACCTACGTAGCCCACCTACGGCTACGGAACCCTAAAAACGGGTTAGTATGTAAATAAGCATTTCATTTTCAGGTAAAATTTTATATTATTACATTTATTATAACATCAAAATAATAATAATTTATTTGCTCATAGGTACTCTTAATTATATTAATCTCTTTCGTGAATTTGAGATACTTATATAATGAGTGATAAATCGTAAGAAAAAACAAACAACGTATCTTGAGATTAATACATAATATTCCTCTCAATGTATAAATATCCTATATTCATTTTTAACGTCACGTGTCACCCGCTTCATCGATAAGGGCGCGGGCGTCCCTACGCCTATATATCAATGTATGTAGCTATAGCACATCTGCTTACAACTCTCAGCAAGGTGGCGGGCTCATAGCCGCGCTCTGTACTTTAGTAATTATTGCTCTTAGCATATTTTTTTTTGCATTGCATCTTTAACTTGACCTGAAATGTGACTTTGAACCAATTTATGACTTTCATTCACAAAAACTTGAAAAATTGTAGAATACAGTACAATACAATTACTCATTATTGATCAGAAAAAAAACGGTAATGCAATCGGCGGTCTTATCGCTAAGAGCTCATTGTAATACTTGACACTGGCTAAACACACTAATCGTGTGTGGAGCCATAATAAGACATACAATAAAATATAACTTACGACATCGATCTCAATCTCCTGGATCTGGAACCTCAGGATGATGGTCCATATGAGACCGAGGATAAGTCGAGGATTGCCGTCCACTATGTCTTCAGCACCGATGGACTCCAGCCGGACCTGTGAGGGTAGATCACATTAAAGTAGTAACATTTTGTCAAAATATTTTGAAGTGAAAACTTCTTTAGCGGCGTTGTGCACTTATCTTGGAATGGGAAAAAATGTTAAACTCGCGTCAGGTCACGTGTAAGATAAAAAAAAAAGTAAGGTGAGACGAAAATTCGTAAGACGGAGCGCAGGGCGCTTGCGTGAGGTGTCATTCCAAAATATTCAATAAACTGGCCAAGTGCGAGTCGGACTCGCACACGTAGGGTTCCGATTGAAAAAAATTTGCCGGAAAAATTAAGTACATGTTTTAACATCGATATATATAAATACCGTGTCAATACTAAACATGCTTATTTACTACAACGCCATCTAACGAATATTTAACGAACTTCTAACACCAACTAAGTGAACGTTAACACAAAGATGTTAGGTAAGTAGCCATGCGCAGACCACTTCACTAAAAAGAAATCGTTCAGTACTTCAGTCCATCACCGCGAACTACTTCAGTCTTTCAGTTCAGTACTTCATCTACTTCAGTTGCTCAAAATTGTCTTGGCATAGTCTCAGTGCGCGAGTCAGTGCCTGAATGAAACAGAATGATATGCCTATTAATATTATAGAGTGTGACAGCTACAATGCCGTCGGTAGCTGCAGTCAGTCGCGACCCCCTGAGGGTCTCCGCGGCTTTGCCCGTATTTGGTCTTAGTTATAAACCTTCCTGTAGAATCACTCTATCTATTGCTGAAAACTGCATTAAAATACGTTGCTTAGTTTAAAAGATCTAAGCGTACACACAGCGGGAGCTACTTTGTTTTATACTATGTAATATACGATAGGCTAGCGTTTGACCACTATCTCGCCTGTAAACGTACGGACACACCGCGACGTCCTGCGATCTACAGGCGCGACCTCAGTACTTTTCAATTGTTTGCTGATCGCGTTTGGTGTGATCCAGTCGGTACAAATACTACTGCGCTATCTGATCGCCGCCTAGATCGCGCACGCAGGACGCTGCGGTGTGTCCGTACCTTAAGCGATGATGTGGTCGAAGATGGTGAACGTGACGCTAGGCCTAGAATGGATGCAATTCTCTGACTCTCAAGGGCCGTAAGCTGTATAGAACACCGTAAAGTTATGGCGGCAGATGTATTCCTAGCTGGCAAAGTTAAATAAAAGCTTGTTTGTAATCATACACATCCTTTTTTAACCAACTTCACAAAGAAGGAGGAGGTTCTCAATTCGTCGGAGTCTTATTTTTTTTAATGTATGTTCACCGATTACTAGAAGACGCCTGAACCGATTCGGAAAATTCTTTTTTTTGTTTGAAAGCGTATACTTCCCAGGTAGTCACATTTTTAGGGTTCCGTAGCCGAATGGCAAAAAACGGCACCCATATAGATTCGTCATGTCTGTCTGTCTGTCCGTCCGTATGTCACAGCCATTTTATTCCGAAACTGTTAGGACTACAGTATTGAAACTTGGTAGGTAGATGCATTCTGTGAACCGCTTTCCGATTTTTATACAAAAATAAAAAATATAAAAGTTTAAGGGGGGGCATCCCATACATGGAACTGAAACAAAAAAAAAAATTTTCTTCAAATCTTACGATATAGGATAGGTCTTTAAAAATAAAATTGAGGTTCCTAAAATCATTTTTTCTCAAAGTAAATCATTTGTAAGATAAGCTCGTCTAAAGTGGTAAAATGTGTGTCCCCCCCCTCCTCTAACTTTTAAAGTATGGGAGTGAAAAATCTAAAAAAAATATATGCTGTTGTGTGTAGATCTCAATAAAAACTAACAACGAAAATTGGTTTGAACGAGATACAGTCAGCAGTTTTAGAGATATAGCGTCCGCAAAGATAACTTTTTTTTTCATGCAAACACTATGAAAAATAAAGTTAATTTTGTAGTTGCGAAAATCATAGTTATGGAATACTTAACTGTGTTACGGAACCCTACGAGTGTGAGTCCGACTTGCACTTGGCCAGTTTATTTCATTCAAACACATCAAACTTTGTACTGAGAATTAATAGCGCGGCATTTGAAGTCGGTTCTTTTAGTTTTTTAAAAGATCTTAAATTAATAGAGAAGTCGGTCAAAAATATTTGTGAAGCTCGTACGTACGAGTAGGTAGGTCTACAAATGATAGGCATGTGATAGAAAAAATACTGGAACTCGGTCGCCGACGGTATTCATAGGGCTTCGTTAAGCACATTTTACGGTAGGTCACTAGTGCATTCATAATCCTCTGATAGCTGTATAAACGGCTCCATAATCATATACGTAGATTTACCACCTATCTCTACCCGTTGGCGTAAAGGATGAATTGACTTCGAAGCGAGAGGTGGCCGGTTCAAATCCTAGCACGGGTATTCGTGCACAGGTGGTAGAAGCATATTATATTATATTATATATATTATTCATCTGACTTGATACCATAAAAGTAGCTTACCACCATCAAGGAGAACATCTGCCGCCATAACCTTACGGTGTTCCGGCAGCACACAGCCCTTGAGAGTCAGAGTATTCTAGGCCTAGCGTGTTCACCCACCATCTTCGACCACACATCGCTTACCATCTAGATAGTGGTCAACCGATAGCCTATCTTTACATAGTATGAAACAAAAACGCTTTCCACAGTCAGTACGCTTGAATCTTTTAAACTACGCAACGGAATTTAATGCAGTGTTCAGCAATAGATAGTGATTCAAGAGGAAGTTAATAACCAGGATTAAACGCGGGCAAAGTCGCGCCACGCAGCTAGTCATAAAATATCGTTTAAAAACTAAAAAAGAACCGACAATGCCGCGCTATTCATTTTCAGTACCAATTTTGAGATGTTTATCTCAATATCTCTGGAGATACTTATCAGACCTCGACAAAATTACCATGGTACCACACATGGGATATCTCCTTTCGAACAAAAAAAGAATAATCAAAATCGGTTCATAAACGACGAAGTTATCCGCGAACAAACATAAAAAAATAAATAAAAAAAATACGGTCGAATTGAGAAACCTCCTCCTTGTTTTGAAGTCGGTTAAAAATAAAAAACAATGGGTTGCACTCCGGGAGTGCCGGCAGTAGTGAAAACTTGAACATTAACGTTTCGCATTTGGTCTACTCTCGCTCCGTCTTACGAATTTTCGATCAGTTCACGTGTCCTGACACGAGTTTAACATTTTTACCTATCCCAAAAAAAGTTTCTACACTCCCTCCGTCTTACGAATTTTCGATCAGGTCATCCCAAAAAGTTCACAATGCCGCTAATGAAGTTTTCACTTCAAACATATATATATTACTCGTACCTATTTATTTGTCAACGCCATTACATAACAAAATGTAATTGAGAAGGTACAAACCTTATCAATACGTTATCTATGGTAGATATGTAATTGATAAAGACAAGGCTACCAGTTCTAACATTCAGCTACATTGTTTACAACTAATTTTAATAATAAATTCCAAGAATTTGTTAGAATTGTGATAAAAATAAGTCGAGTAAATTATCTTTTTTAATCCGTATTGTAATTTAAATCCATATTTTGAGGTGGTTTATCTGTCGATGGTAGAAGTTGCTTCTTTTTGATATCTTATAGGCATTATCTACTATCCGAATTCGTTTTCCAACCCAAATTACAAGCACAACTTCATAGGTGGGAGGAGCGCACATTACATCGATGTTCCACTCGACTTGCTACCAAAAAATAGCTTGTTACCATCATCAAGGAGAAAATCTGCCGCCATAACCTCACAGTGTTCCGGCAGCACACAGCCCTTGAGAGTCAGAGTATTCTAGGACTAGCGTGTTCACCATCTTCGACCATTCGCCACATCGCTTACCACCAGTCAAAATAGAGGTCAAACGCTAACCTATCACAATCACTACATATTATAAATCAAAGTCCCCCGCCGCATCTGTCTGTCTGTCAGACTGTTCGCTATGAACTATAAAACTACTGAACGGATTTTCATACAGATTTCACCAATAGACTGGTTTATGGGTATAATTCGTTAAAGTGTTGTGTAAATTAGTTGAATTAGACGATTATTGTTGTGCCGGGGCCGGTTAAGGGGCCGTCCATGAATCACGTGACGCTTGAACGGGTGGGGGGGGGGGGGGAGGTTGACAAAAATCACGAAATGTTACAAGGGGGAGGGGGTGTAGTAAGATATCACGTGAATTTATTTTTTCATTATTTTAAAAACGCAGGATTTTTAAATCGAAAAGATAATATTCTAAGATATTAAAAAAAAATAATATTTTTTGTAGAATAATACACGTGATGTTGGGTGGGGGTGGGGTAGTCTTAAACCTCATCATGTATCACCAAGGGGGAGGGAGGGTTAAAGAATGCTTAAAAAAGATCACGTCATTAATGGACGGCCCCAAATCGTTATTCGGCGCAACAAACTGATGCAAAACTGTAGGCATATAATGCTCTACCTGTGCGAAGCCGGGACGGGTCGCTAGTAAGATAAAATAAACTGGCCAACTGTTAGTCGGACTTGCACTCGTAGGGTTCCGTAGTACTACAATCACAGCATTACAACTTACGTACTTGCGGAGCGGCGGGCGGCGCGGACCGCGTCCCACAATCTCGCTTAGTTTGTGGGATCGCACGAGGGACGCCGTGAACGTGTTAATGCACGGGCGAGTTTCAGTAACGAGTTTTATTGGTGGACACTAGTTCTGTGTATGTATGTTCCGACAGCAAAATACAACAAGGACTTGATCGAGATCGAGAAAAAATACCACTATCATTTTTCGCCAGCAAAAAAATTACTTTGTTTATAAAAACAAAGTCATGTTTGCGATTTTGAAAATGTGATATATCTTAAAAACTGCTGACTATACCTTGTTCAAACCAATTATCGTTACACACTTGTTTCGTTACACACTTTATTGAGATCTACAGCATATATTTTTTTTATTTTTTCACTCTCATTTTAAAAGTTAGAGGGAGGGAACATACACATTTTAATACTTTAGAAGTGTCTATCTTCCAAACAATTCTTCGAGAAAAAATAGTTTTAAGAACCTCCATGTCATTTTTAAAGACCTATCTATAGACAGCACGAATAGATTTGATTTTTTAGTTTCAGTTCCATGTATGTACCATTAATCTTTTATGTTTTTATTTTTGTATAAAAATCGTAAAGCGGTTCACAGAATAGCAAGCCCTACTATATATACCTACCATGTTACAACTGTGTAGTCCTAAAAGTTTCGGAATAAAGTGGCCAAAAAAACACAGGGACGGACAGACAGACTTAACGAATCTATAATAGTTCCGTTTTTGCCATTCGGCTACAGAGCCCTAAAAAACAATTAAAAAAGATTCTTACCTTAGTGTGCAGAAAACTCAAACTCTTATTGACATTTTCAATCTTGTGAACACGCATCCGGCCGGAGTTGGGGCGGGGAAGCCGCTCACCGCTGATGATCTCCAGCAGTTTGAGGAGTCGCCGCCCGTCTGCAAGATCCACGAATAGATCTTCCACTTCCATACGAGCCTGGAATGAATGAATGAATGAATGATCGGCGAAGAACCTAGTCCGAGCACAGGGCAAATTGTAAACCAGCGCTGCCTGCGCAACAAATTGTGCACGCAGCAAATGCTGAATTTGCTCCTTTTGCCAATTTAATTTTTAAAACTATTAATTTGTATTTGTTTGTATCTGTGTAATTAATGTTATATATAGGTAAAATAATGTATGTCTATATCCTATTTTTTCTGTAATGGCAACAAACACATTTTTATTATATTTTTATTTATTTTAATGAATGAAAGTTTATTAAAAAAGTAACAGAAAAAAATAAGATATCGATAGTATGGGAAAAAGAAGAAGTCGATAGATGGGCGGTCTGGAAGATAGCAGTAACAGCGGATAAGTCTTCTTTCAACCGAAAAAAATAACGAAAAAAAGTTTCTATTCTCCCTCCGTATTACAAATTTTCGATCAGGGCACGTGTCCTGCGGCGATGTCCTGACGCGAGTTTAACATTTTTTACCCATCCCAAAATAGTTCACAACGCCGCTAAAGTTACGGACACACCACAGCGTCCTGCGTGCGCGATCTAGGCGGCGATCAGATAGCGCAAAAGTATTTGTACCGACTGGTTCACACCAAACGCGATCAGAAAACAATTGAAAAGTACTGAGATCGCGCCCGCAGATCGCAAGACGCTGCGGTATGGCCGTACCGTACCGTAGAAGTTTTCACTTCAAAAATAGAGACGAGTTGAGAACCTCCTCTTATTTAGAAGTTGGTTGAAAATAACTAATAACAAACGTATATTTAGAAATGACTTCATGTCCGATAATGTAAACAACAATAAATTATTTTAATTAAATAATATGGAGAATCGGCTCTTTTGAATTATTGTATTAATTGATAGATTTACGTTTATTATTATCGTAAGAGGTTACGATGACATTTTATGATAAATCTTACATTATCAATGAAATTATGTACATTATAATAAGTAGTAAGAATACTGCACATCGCGATCTCACCGCGTGACCTCACTCCCGAGGAAGAGCGACTGACTCGCTCGAAACTTAGGTCTAGAAAATTCGACTAAAGGTACGTGAATTACAGCCGGTATATAAACAATAGTAAGCATACTCTTTGAACAAACTATAAATCTTATTTAGGGTTCCGTACCCAAAAGTACCAGCAGAACCCTAGTAATGAGACTGCGCTGTCCATTCATCCGTCAGAGGGCTTGAGGGCCCGGTGGTGTCGTGGGAGAATGGTTGGATTTGACGCAAGAGATACCGAGTTTACCCCGCCGTGCACCAATGGATTTTTCTATCGAATAATTTATGTGCGCTTTTCACAGTGGCCCTCCAGTGAAGGATAAACATCGTTAAGAAACCAACAACCCCCGCATAGTGGTAGGACACTATCTAGTGTCCGCCTGGCCAGCTACTACCCTTAACTTAGAAAATCTGTCACCAAACATCTAATGTGTTCCGGCAGCTATCCTTGAGAGCCAGTTCCCATTCTAGGCCTAGCGTGCTACCATCCTCGACCGCATTATCACTTACCAACTGCTTAGATAATAGTTAAACGCTAGCCTATTCAGAATTCTACAAATGTTCTTATCACTCGAACATTGCGAGTTAAATAAAAGCTTAAAAGCGAGGGTGGGGGTGCGGGGTGCACTTTTCCATGCAAATGTATTCCCCAGTTTTCTCCCTGGAAAATGCTTCTAGAGCAAAATTTGTTTCTACAAAATATAAAGGTCTGCTGTAGTTACGCCCCTATATATATACTAGAAGTGTCCCGCGGCTTCGCCCGCGTTAAAAACTTCTTTTATATACTTAAAACTTTTCTTTTGTAAAAACGATTCTATCAATAATGGCATCAAAAAAGAATTAGCCAAATCGGTTCACCCGTTTTCATGTTATCGCGTGACTAAGGCGATTCGGGATTCATATATATAAAACCCGAAAAACCCAAAGTTTCAGACTTTGTTGCCTACCCCATTTCGAAAAATCCTACAACACGTACTTTATCTCATCTTGTTTCGCCATACAAACTACGATTCCCCGTTCCGTATCCGGGAGGGATTTTTAGAAAATCTTTTCTGAGCGGATACCTACGTCATAATAACTATCTGCATTCTAAATTTCAGCGCAATCCGAAACAATATTGATTTTTAGACTTTGTTACCCCAGTTTATCCTGTGAGGGTGGCATTTTGAAAAAGTCTGAAATTCGTATTTACTTATTTATTTACAGAAGTACTTGTGTGAAATGTCGAATAAAATGACTATCCAAACTTTGAACCCCCGCTTCATCCCCTTGAAGAGTGAATTTTGAAAAATTCTTTCTTAACCTATGTCAAAATAACTATCTGCATGCCAAATTTCAGCGCAATCCGAAACAATATTGATTTCAGACTTTGTTAACCCTCTTCACCCTTTTAGGGGTGGAATTTCGAAAGAGCATGAAACACGTATTTACTTACTTAAGTACTTGTGTTAAGTTTCAAATATAAAAGACTATCTAATCTTGTTTCTCCATACAAACTTTGAACCCCCGTTCCATCCCCTTCAGGGGTGAATTTTGGAAAATACTTTCTCAGAGGGAACTAACTTCGTAATAACTATCTGCATGCCAAATTTCAGCGCAATCCGAAACAATATTCATTTTCACACTTTGTTACCCCATTACACCCTCTTAGGGGTGTAATTAAAAAAAAACCTGAAACACGTATTTACTTATTTTTTTACTGGAGCACTTTTATGAAGTTTCGAATAGAAAATACTATCTAATCTTGTTTCTCCATACACACTTTGAACCCCCGTTTCATCCCTTTCAGGGGTGAATTTTGAAAAATCCTTTTTCAGAGGTAACTAACATTGTAATAACTATCTGCATGCCAAATTTCAGCGCAATCCGAAACAATATTGATTTTCACACTTTGTTACCTCATTTCACCCTCTTAGGGGTGTATTAAAAAAAAACCTGAAACACGTATTTACTTATTTTTTTACTCGAGCACTTGTATGAAGTTTCGAATAGAAAAGACTATCTAATCTTGTTTCTCCATACAAACTTTGAACCTCGATTCATCCCCTTCAGGGGTGAATTTTGAAAAATCCTTTTTCAGAGGTAACTAACGTTGTAATAACTATCTGCATGCCAAATTTCAGCGCAATCCGAAACAATATTGATTTTTACACTTTGTTACCCCATTTCACCCTCTTAGGGGTGTAATTAAAAAAAACCTGAAACACGTATTTACTTATTCTTTTACTTGAGCACTTGTATGAAGTTTCGAATAGAAAAGACTATCTAATCTTGTTTCTCCATACAAACTTTGAACCTCGATTCATCCCCTTCAGGGGTGAATTTTGAAAAATCCTTTTTCAGAGGTAACTAACGTTGTAATAACTATCTGCATGCCAAATTTCAGCGCAATCCGAAAAAATATTGACTTTCACACTTTGTTACCCCCCCCCCCCCATTTCACCCTCTTAGGGGTGGAATTTAAAAAAAAAATGAAACACGTAGTTACTTATTTTTATACTGAAGCACTTGTGTGAAGTTTCGGATAGAAAATACTATCTAATCTTGTTTCTCCATACAAACTTTGAACCCCCATTTCATCCCCTTAAGGGGTGAATTTTGAAAAATCCTTTCTTAGTACACCCCTGCGTACTAAGATAAATATACCCTCCAAATTTCAAGTCTCTACGACCAGCGGTTTAGGCTGTGCGTTGTCTGTCAGTGAGTCAGTCAGTATGTCAGGACAAAGATTCTTATAGTATTAGATATATATATATATATATATATATGGGTGTTCGCGGATAACTTCGTCGTTTATGAACCGATTTTGATATTTCTTTTTTTGTTGGAAAGGGGATATCCCGATGGTGGTACCATAGTAATTTCATCGAGATCTGATAAGTATCTCCAGAGATATGGAGATAAACACCTCAAACTTGTTACTGAAAATTAATAGCGCGGCATTTGAAGTCGGTTCTTTTAGTTTTTTAAACGATCTTATTCGACTAAACAATTGCAAAAAGAATGGCATTCCTTTTTATACCCTCTTTAAGATTTTTTAAGGGTCATATATTTACAATTGGACGGTCAAAAAAAGCAATAGCTACAGCAGACCTTGATTTTTCCTAGAAATCAATTTTGCTCTAGAAGCATTTTCCAAGGAGGAAACGGGGGAATACATTTGTATGGAAAACTGCACCCCGCGTTCGCTCCTTATTATTTCAATAGTTTTAAATACAAACTACATTATAAATACCATTAAAGAATATGAAAACAATGTTAAAATCGAAGATGACTCAATTAATTGCGTCATAAGTGTATATATAATGTCAACAGACGTGACACTGTGCCGTTCTCGGAATGTCAACTGATCACTTAAACAATTATAATATAAGATCGTTTAAAAAAACTAAAAATTTTCAGTACCAAGTTTGAGGTGTTTATCTCCATTACTCTGAAGATACTTATCAGACCTCGATTAAATTTACATGGTACCACTCTTGGGATATCTCCTTTCCAACAAAAAAAAGAATAATCAAAATCGATTCATAAACGACGAAGTTATCCGCGAACAAACATAAAAAATTAAAATATATATATAAGGTCGAATTGAGAAACATCCTCCTTTTTTTAAGTCAGTTAAAAACAGAATAAACTACTGAATAAGTATTGCAGCTTCGCCTGTGTCAAAAAGTAACTGTTCTTTTCCACTATCCCGACTATCTCTTTAAAACACCCTATGCGAAAACAAATAAACTGGCCAAGTCGGACACGCACACATAGGGTTTAGTACCACAGAAGATTAGTCTCCCACAGATATTTAATAATTTTGCCAAAAAATTCTTTTTTTGTCCCCCTTCTTTCAGCTGAGAAGAAATTAAATTTGTAAGTCAACCCGATCAAAAGATATGACCGTTCATGTCGCATATTTTGCGATTTCACAGGGGAATCAAAACCTTGACAAAAATTTGGCAAGAAGCAGGCAGGGTCTTAAAGCCCTTTTACAGGAATAAATCTGAAAACCGTAAATATGTAGTTTAATAACAAAAACAAGCGAATGTACTATTAACGAATTATTTGCGGTTTGTACATGAACCGTGTCTAAGGATCGGACTGTAAAGTTAAGTTTGTCCTTTAACCTAGTTTGTCAAGTTTGTACAGAACCCTCGGTGTGCGAGTCTGACTCGCATTCGGCCGTTTCTTTTTAAATATTGATGGTGATATGAATATTTCGGAAACAGCAAATAATATTTAGTCCCGTGAGGAACTCAGTAACTAATAAAATAAGTTAGTAAGTAAGTAGTACTTAATAAATTAGTAGTTATTTATAAAATGTACATTTTATTATTTAAAATTAAATGAGTAAGTAATACAAAGGACAATCATACTTTAACAAGGAAAATGAATTCATGAGCAGTTGCAATTGCTGTCATTTTTATCTTATCGAGGATGTTATTTTTGTATGGTCATTATTATTCTGATATATGTTATTTACGGACCCGGTTATATTTAGGACTTTAATGGGGCCGAAGCCAACATCTAGAGGCCCTTTATAACTGAGCCTACTAGCTGAGCCCCGCGGCTTCGCACGCGTAGAAATTGATGTGTGACAAGTGGAGAACAATATCAGATTAACATACACTTACTTTCACGTTTATAATATTCGTTTATAATATTTAAGGTTTATTTGTACCGAGTTTTCAGTGAAGTTAATCTAATCATTGGTAGTTTACTGAAAGGTACGGTTACTGAAAGCGCTGATACAAAGAAATCTGACAGATCTTTGATAGCTTTTAAATGGCGTTATGTGTCAGATAACTATCTAACGGTGCGTACATACTATGTAACAGAACATGTTATAACATTGTTATTTAACATGTTTCAGACAATGTGGACACGGAATGTTATAAAATATATTAAATAACAATTTTATAACATGTTATGTTACATCGTACCGACGGGACTTGAACCCGCAACCTCCGGAATAACATGTTCCGGTGCTTTGCCAATTAAGCTACGGTGCGAAGTATCGCGCCATCATAGTGGCGCCACCAATATAGAATTGGGTTAACAAATGCAATACACTAATTTCGTCGTAACGATACTTCGCACCGTAGCTTAATTGGCAAAGCACCGGAACATGTTATTCCGGAGGTTGCGGGTTCAAGTCCCGTCGGTACGATGAAATTTTGGATTGTGTTTAACAATTTACAAAAATATAAAGTGTGAAACACTTCAAAGAAACATAATGTTATGTTACGTAACTTACATAGTCTGTACTGTTATGAAGTCGATGGTCTGTACGCACCCTAACGCATTATTAGGAACCGGTAAAACTGGCCCTAAATATCTTAGTGCACTGCAGTGCCTTAAAGACAAGATAAATTATGTCATAGTGACGTCATTATTGTATTTCACATTGTCATCTCGTGTGATCTTCACACATCTTGTAAGATAATAGTTGCACTTGTGTAGGTGTCTCGTTAGCATACATTATTTAAATGGCTATGCGAACATCGCTTTATTTATAAAACTACATAATATCTTCCTAGAATGAGTCCATTAAAACACTTCGCAGTATTTCAGATCGTGGTCGAATAATTACGCATACGAATTTTACTGTTTAACTAGGTGTGCCCCGCGGTATTACCCGCGTGGACATCGTTCCCGTGGGAATATCGGGATAGAAAGTACCCATGTGTTATATCAGGGTCTAGGCTATCTACGTACCAAATTTCAGCTCAATCGGTTCAGTAGTTTTAGCGTGAAGAAGTAACATACATACACACAAAAGTTTGCCTTTATAATGAAAGTAGGAAGGATTGATCTGTGGTAGACGCCAGAGGTAGTGGGTTCAAATACCCGCCGCGCACCAATGGATTTTTCTATGGAAAAATTACAATGGGACCACTTCGGAAATGTACCCTACCGATTAAAAAAAGAATCATTGGAATCGGTTAACAATTGACGGAGTAATCGCGTTAAATACATACAAAAAAAATTAACATAAATAACACACAGACGAAATTATAACCTCCTCTTTTTTGGAAGTCGTTAGTTTTGGTTGAAAATATAATGTGCACTTTTCACAGCAGTATTCCGGTAAAGGAAAAACATCGTTAAGAAACCCCAAACCCCCGCATGGTGATAGGACACTATCTAGTGTCAGCCTGGCCAGTTACCAAGCCAAGGCCAGCCTATCTAGTTACAAAATCTGTCAGCAAACATAGAATTTGTTCCGGCAGCTGTCCTTGCGATCCAGTTCCTACTCTAGCGTACTACTATCCTCGACCGCATCATCACTTACCAACAAATGAGATAGTGGTCGAACGCTGGCCTATCACTAGTTATTTGACTACTTTTCTACGTTGAAATATGACTATGATCGTTGGAGATGTCAATTTATACTCGACACAACAAATTGATGAAAACAATGTAGGCATATATTATATACTCTACCCGTGCGAAGCCGGGACACGTCGCTTGTATTGTACGATATATATAAAAAATACTCACTTTCTGCAAGAACGAGTTGACCCATTTGGTGAAAGTCTTCTTCTGTATATGTAACCGTTCTTCTTGCAGGGCCTTGATGCGGCCCTGCTCGAATTTGAGCGCGTCTTCTCTTTGCGTCATATTGGTGCGCTGTTGGACCGCCTGCGCGTAACCTCCCGGCTCATACTGCGCGCCTGGTAACAACAGAGATAGTGGTCAAGTGTGTATCTGTTACTGAACGAACATCGTAACCTCCCGGCTCATACTGCGCGCCTGGGTCTCTAATTACCAGTATAAAAAGTTACTCTATGGTATTTAATAGGGACTGTCGGGTCTGAGTTTTCCGCTACCGGCGATATTGTGTTAAAAGGTCTGTGAAGTTAATGTGATTTTTAGCTAAGGATTTATCTCATTGATCTAAAACAGACATATCATGAATTTTAAAATTTCATAATAAAAATGTATGGCTTGACAGCTGTCATCAGGACCATTTTACTCAGAGGCTCTACCTTTTGAACGACAAAACGGTAGAGCCCCCCCTCTCCCCCCATTCGTTTTCGACGTTTGCCGTTACCGCAAACTATTCATTCGCTCAAGTGTGCGATGAATTTATGATGGATTCTTCTGACAGCTACTTACCATATTTTCTTGAAGGTTGGTAGTCCTGGTAGGAGTGGAAACTGACGTTACTCAGCTGTCGCTGCATCCTCGTTACAATGTCATTAGGTTGGTATCATTTACACTGCACTTCTTATTACTATACTGTATTCAAACTGTTATTTGGTTATTTACTAGAATTTTGATTTAGAAATTTAAATAAAATGCTGAATGTAATATACTATTGGAGACCAAACAGCTGGTTTTATATCTAGAACTAGCGAAGCGCTTGGGCTTCGCACGGGTTAAATGTATATTTGCCGATTGACCGTTTTATCGTCAAACAGCGATGCAAAAAGGTCTCTCCTTGAAATGCCCCTTTATTTAACGTGATATAGTCTACACCACAGATTTAGGATGTTAAGCGTAGCGAAAACAAACATCCTAAATCTATGTTCTACACTGCAGGTCCATTCTAAACATTTTTGAAGTGAAAACTTCTTTAGCGACATTATACACTTTTTGGGATGGGTAAAAAAATGTTAAACTTGCGTAAGGACCTCGCGTCGGGACACGTGATCTGATCGAAAATTCGTAAGACGGAGTGAGAATAGAAACTATTTTTGAGAGACACAAAATCCTCAATATTGTAGGGTGTCCGGCCTTTTCACCCAAATGTCCGGCTAAACTGGCTGGTCTGTCCGGCTATTAGGTTTGGCGACCTGGCAACCCTAGATACATAGAGTCATCTATGAAATCATTACGGTACCTATACTATTTTTTAATTTATAATCTGAATTTTACGATATAGACAACATGTAAACAACATTATTCAGTCAAAATCGATTTATTCTACCTACAAGTTACGATTACTATCAATTACACCTACAACTGCATCTGTTATTAAAGGTAGTTACTCAACAATTGACCCGTTGGTTACGTGGACGTAGTCATAGTATAGTTCACATTTACGCATCGACGCGCTGGTGTAGGGCTGCCCTAATATCTATGGAATCGGTTTTTTTTAATATCTTTTTATATGCTAATATTTGACCACTATCTAGCCTGGTGGTAAGCGATGATGTGGTCGCAGATGGTGAACACGCTAGGCCAAGAATACTCTGACTCTCAAGGGCTGTGTGCTGCCGGAACACCGTAAGGTTATGGCGGCAGGTTTTCTCCTTTATTGTGGTAAGTTACTTTTTGGTAGCAAGTCAGGCGGAAAACCGATATAATATGCTTCTACCACCTGTGGTAGGAGCATATTAAGATTAAGATTTAAAATAATTCATTTAGTAACTAAAAAAAGACTTCACATACCGACGGCGTAAATTAGTTTTAGTAGCAAGTTTGAGACGTTTATCGCCATATCTCTGGAGATATTAATCAGATCTCAACAAATTTTATAATGGGACCAATGTAGAGATGTACCCTACTGGTGAAAAAATAATTATTCGAATCTGTTCACAATTGGCGCAGTAATAGCGTAACAATCATACAAAAACCAAACTTAAAAAAAAATACAGAAGAATTGAGAACCTCCTCCTTTTTGGAAGTCGGTCAGAAATTATTCCCGCGGCATGACGAGTTTTTATTTTTTAAAATTTTTGTAACACTACATTTTTACATTTTTTTTACAAATTGATGGCTGGCAACCCTAAATAAAATGATAGAATAATTATCATTCCGTTATGATGTTCGTGGAGTATGGACGTCGGATGTGATGCGTAGTATGATTTAATTAGTAACTGTTCATTGCAGGTTCATGGATGTGAGTTTTTCTTGTGATGGCTTTGAGTATACATTGGTTTATTTATCTGAGAGAGATGGTAACTGTCATTATTATTTAATTTTAATGTAATTGTTTTTTTTAGGGTTCCGTACCCAAAGGGTAAATGGGACCCTATTACTAAGTCTCCGCTGTCCGTCTGTCTGTCTGTCTGTCCGTCTGTCACCAGGCTGTATCTCATGAACCGTGATAGTTAGACTGTTGAAATTTTCACAGATGATGTATTTCTGTTGCCGCTATAACAACAAATACTAAAAACAGAATAAATTAAAAAATAATAGAGGGTCCCCATACAAGAAACGTGTTTTTTTCGGCATTTCACGCCATCTATGAACGCTTAGTTAGGTAAACGTCCCATAGATGGCGTTACATTGAAATGTTGATCCCTAACACATTTGTTAGACGTTAGATGGCGTTATAAGAAATAAAATGTTTATTAATTATTATTTTTTGCTAGCGAAAACTGATAGTGGTATTTTTTGCTCGATCTTATAAAATACTGTAGTGTGGTACGGAACCCTACTTGTGCGAGTCCCGACTTGCACTTGGACAGTTTATTTTAAAACGTCTCCGATTTGGCGAAATAAACTTAATCTAAATAAACTAAATCATATATCAGTTAATGATCAGGTACTGATATATTAAATACTCGTACAAAACCTTCCCTGATCAATATACATTAAAATTATAAAAGCACATCCAAATCGGATCAGTAGTTTTTGACATAATATCGTTTAAAAACTAAAAAACAACCGACTTCAATGCCGCGCTATTCAAAGTCAAAGTCAAAGTCAAAGCATTTATTCAGTATATGGGCAAATTAAAAATTAGCACTTACACACGTCAAATAACATTAAATAGATCATATTCAACAAAAAATATACATATAACAGAAACATAACGCTCTGAATTTACAAAAAAAAAACAAAGGTATTGAGCCATTCAGCTTTCATCTAGACGTCGAACGTCACACTTAAAACACATGTTTAATTCCCCTTATTAATGTAGGGTTGCCAACCGTACCATTACGTGCACCCGCAACCCAGTGCATGTTTCAGTACTTCAGACAATTTTTATCCAAAAAATTGTGAAATAATGAAACATAATAGATAAATAAAACGCAGACTAATTGCAGTACAAATCATGTTCCGAATGGAACTGATTGTCCGACTATCAGCCGCATAATACCGTCGTAACAGGCAACCCTAGATCTGCAAACAAAAGATGAAAACTGATTGACTGTTGAATCTACTGAATATTCATTTTCAGTACCAAATTTGAGATGTTTATCTCAATATCTCTGGAGATACTTATCATACCTCGATAAAATTACCATGGTACCACACTTGGAATATCTCCTTTCGAACAAAAAAAGAATAATCGAAATCGGTTCATAAAAGACGAAGTTATCCGCGAACAAACAAAAAAAAAATATACGGTCGAATTGAGAAACCTCCTCCTTTTTTTGAAGTCGGTTAAAAATAGTAGACATTCAATCATACAAATAGGTCGAATTCAGAGCCTCTATTTTGCCAGTAAGCCAGTCAAAAATAGCAAAGTTCGTCAAGCTACAAGTCCAATACGTCTGGTCATTGACCACTCGTTCCGCCCACGTAGTAATTAATGGACGAGATTTATGTTGTTGATTGTATACACACAGAATAGGAAATTCTTTATTGTGACGCCACACAACCTAAAGCGGCTATCTCGAAAAAAAAGCCAGCCAAGTGCGAGTTGGTCTCGAGCTACGAGGCTTCCGTACAAACTTGTCGGACCGATGCCTAGAAACTGTTTATAAACCATCCGCAAATAATACATTTGGAATAGTAAATACGATCTATTTGTTTTTAAACTACACATCTATTTAGGGTTTTCAGATTTTTCCTGTATAAGTGGTGCAAGACCTTGCTTCTTGACAAATTGAATGAATCTAGGTCAACGGGAAGTACCATCTATAGGTCATCTATAGGCTATAGGTCATCTATAGGCTATAGGATATCTCTAGGTTTGGAATCGCAAATATGCGAAAAATGCGACTAAAACGTTCATATATTTTGATCGCATTGACTACAAGTTTGATTTTTTCACAGCTAGAAGACACCGTAGACTCGAGTTTTTGAATAGGTTTAAACATGCTACCTCTACGAGTTCCTCAGAAAAAAGGTCTTGACAGACAGACAGACATATCGTATAAATCGTTCATTTTTAGGGTTCCGTACCCAAAGGGTAAAACGGGACCCTATTACTAAGACTCCGCTGTCCGTCTGTCTGTCTGTATGTCTGTCTGTCCGTCTGTCACCAGGCTATAGCTCATTAACCGTGATAGTTAGACCGTTGAAATTTTCACAGATAGTGTATTTCTGTTGCCGCTAGAACAGCAAATACTAAAAACAAAATAATGTTAAAAATTAAAGGGGGTCCCCATACAAAAAACGTGTTTTTAAACGCCATCTATCTAATTAGTTTCGGCAAAATGACATAGATGGCGCTAGTAAACGAGCCCCGTCATTCTAAATCGCGACCAAACCAAATATTCTTGGTAATATCAATTATATGAGGTTGAAACTCTGTTATGTTTCGTATTGTACGGAACCCTCCCTGAGTGTGCGATAAGGGACGCGATGCTGACTCGCACTTGGCCAGTTTTATTTCCTTTCGAGGTACGGAGCCCTAAAAATGGTCGAATACACTCGCAAAGATGAACTTAACGACACGTTACAAATTAAAATGGGTCCATGCGAAAAATTTTAACTACTTATTTCGGGCAGTCGGTTAAAAAGCTGATAAATCTCACCTATATATGCAGAAAGTATATAACAAAGTAAACAGTAATACGAATACATAAAGAGAACATTAACCTGTTCGCGCATGCGTAATAACCCATATCTTTCGCGCTTGGCCAACGCTTGACCGGTCCGTAAATCACATAATACTCGTACCTCTATAGTCACATCCTTAAGATCTTAATATGAAATATATAATATCGTTTAAAAAACTAAAAAAGAACCGACTTCAATGCCGCTTTATTAGTTTTCAGTACCAAATTTTGAGATGTTTATCTCCATATCTCAGGAGATACTAATCAGACCTCGATAAAATTAACATGGTACCACAATTGGGATATTTTCTTTCTAACAAAAAAATAATAATCAAAATCGGTTCATAAACGACGAAGTTATCCGCGAACAAACATTAAAATATATATATATATATATATATATATATATATATATATACGGTCGAATTGAGTAACCTCCTCCTTTTTTTGAAGTCGGTTAAAAATAGTACCGACACATTTTATGCGTACAACTTAAATACAAATTTTTTTTTTTATTATGATACAGATTTCTTAGCAAAATAATGCTATAAGGTAACTGTGCACACTGTGCAGCAGTGTGCACAGTTACAGTCCGGCAAGTATAACTTGGCGTGCCTGTGCGCCACTGTGCTTTTACTTTGTACTTTGATAACAGTTTTTCTTAAACCACTTTTAATTACTTTTGGCATTATTGAACTATTTTAATGTAGCAGATTTATCAACAATAATGTCGCGGTAATCTCTCAAACGTCAAACTCACAGTTTCAAGTAAAATAATTAGTTCCAAAAACCACCACCGCCAAGTTATACTTGTGGCACTGTACTTCATAGCATAGGTCGATCCAAAGATAATAGAAGCACAGTCTGTGCTTCTATTATCTTTGGATCGACCAAGCAGTTATCAGTTCGATCTTTATTGGGTGGACCGCTCTAGTGTTAGTGTGAAGGCACATTCACAGACGTGTATATAAATAAATTGACTGCGCAAAACGGCCCTGATGAGACCGACCTAGAACGGTGTTTGTCACTTTCTTTTGTATGGTCGACTTATATATATATATATAATACATATAGTATAGACATATATAGCACTAGCAAGTTGTTAGACAAAGACACACTCCCACCCTGGTGCCTTTCAATAGGGCCGTTTTGTTCTACAATACAATTACAACCTTATCGTTACAGCATACGGATTATATTTAATTTGTCAAAACATCTGAGGTGACCCATCCTTTTATATTACGTCTATGGCCTTATTGACAATCAATCAATCAAATCAATTTAAAAACGGGTAATCATAAAAATATATTAACAACGGGCGAAATATACAATAACCGTGTGAAGCCACATAATATAACACTAAATACACAGACACAAAAATAACACCCGTAAATAACACGAAGTGACGTAGTTTTGGCGGGAACGTGGAAAAGTGTGTGTGATCTCATTGTATTTTTTCCTAAAACTTGTGTTCTTCCGCGTGTTAATGTGTAATAAATGTGGATTATTAACCATTAAGTGCCGGTGAATATTTTGAGTGTAGGGAAACAGCACAATGTTGAAAAATATGCTATTTCCGTTCTCACCAAAATTCCACTGAAAATCTTCAGAAAACACCACATCTTTACTAAAGGTATGACTTATACTAGACTTTTACTTGAAAACTGACCTGAAATGTGACTTTGACCCATCACTACGACTAAAATTCTTAAAAACTTGAAAAAATGTAATACTTGACACTGGCTAAATACACTAATCGTGTGGAGCCATAAACTAAAAAACACAAGAAGTGACCATGTAGTGACGTACCCACGGAGAATAGACTATCCAAGGACGTACCTTTGCACCGGGTACAGTTAGGGGTGGGTTATTTTCATAGAATATGTTATTTGGAGGTTATTATTGGTTATAGGTTATTTTTAATTAATTAATTTTGTTAAATAAGAGAGTTTCTATATAAGTTATGCCTACAACCGTACGTACTTAAAAACAAAATTATTGACACGGGCTTAATACACGAACCGTGTGGAACCATTAAAATAAATAACACTGCACTATAAGCAGAAACAACGTGTGTTCTCTCCTCAGTGCAATAATAGGAGAAAGTAATGAGAAGAGAGATGCATAATGTATTGTCTCACGAGTACACTAGTAAATGATTCATCGGATAGTTATAGTATTTGGATTATGTTTGTTACTTACTGGCGAAATATATGAAACTATCGAAGCCGGAAAACCAATCATCATGAGAAAGTCAGTTGGGTTTTCAGTTTTTGGCGGGAACGTGGAAATAATTGTTTTATTTTTTTATTTCTTATTAAAACTTGTGTTCTTCATCCTCGACCGCATCATCACATACCACCAGGTGAGATAGTGGTCAAATGCTAGCATGTATGACATAAAAAAACCCTGCAGCTTCGCCCGCGTCAGAACCCAATCGAGGTAGGCACTATGACCAAGTCTTATTTTTACCCGACAGCAAAAGAAGGAGGGAAGGAGGTATGTTTATTAAATATGTATATTTCTTTGGCACGTCCTAGAGCCAAAAAGGTTTGTCGTATATTTATGTAAGTGGTGTCAATAGATTCGTTTTAGTCGTGAGAGTAACACTGGGTACATAAAAAAAACAAACAGAATTAAGGATTTTTGGCGCCAAAAAGTAATCTCAAAAGATGAACATTGCGGTTCTAAAATTCGGAAGGAAAAACAAGTCACGCGTTGAAGTCTTTTGTATCGCAAAATTGTAAATTGGGATGAGCAAAACAATACAAAAATTAATGTTTTCAAAATACATCGAGTGTGATATCAAAATAAAGATTTTTTAACGGTGATTACGAATATATATATACAATAGAATTATATATTATATATAAATAAATATATATGTATATTTATATATATATACATATATATATATAGGTTTTATTGGAATTTCGAATAGTTTAATCATTTAATTTTTATCACGCCGTCGGGTTTTTGAACCTACTATAATTCACTTGTTATCTATTTGTAAAGTTCAGACGTTTGACTGTGAAGCGGTCACAATCAAACCACCTGACTTTTTTGTTTTTCATTATTCACACGGTTAGTGTATTTGGCCAATGTCAAAGTACTGAAATAGTTCAAGTATTCGTTAGTAAATACAAGTCGTAAAGTCGAGTCAAGTCTCATTTAAGTGGTAGTCCATCCAGTCAAAGTCATACCCTCAGTAAGGATAATAGCAAGTCTATTATCCTTATTTTGGTGTGACCGCAAATAGCATGTTTCTTAACATTGTGCTGTTTCCCTACACTCGCACACATTCGCCGGCACTTACCAGCTAATTTCACATTCCCGCCAGAACTCCTTTTGTAGCCTTATACAAGGTTCAGCCCAGGCGATATTTGTTGTTCAAATTTTGAGTTACAACAAATACTCATTCGATACTTTTCTATCGATTAATTCGCGCTTGATTAGACAATCAAATAGCTTAACTCTAAACCTTATTATCGCTCTGCAGGGTGTTTGGTACATGGACCGACAGGATTTTTTGGGGGGTGGGGGGGTCATGCGCTAGATATCCCCCCCGGGCCCGATGTCCCAAGTGTCACGGTAGTTTAGATATTTTTTTTTAAAGTTTTTTTTAAACCCCCCGAAATCTTGTCTTTAAATCGTCATAACTTTTTTGTGTGTGGTTATAATACCACAAAATAAACTATGCTTGTATTCTACAATGTTTTCTTATTCTAAATAAATCATTACCTGTTACGATTAATATCAACAAAAAAACTTCTGAGCTTTCAAAGTGGTAAATCGGTGTAAATGTTATGAAAAGTGACAACTTCTAAATTCATTAAAAAAAAAACTAAAAGTCATTTTGAAATTAGCTTTCTTTTAAAAAGTTCTTTAGTTATTAGCCTTTCCAACGATATGCTACATGGCAGAAATAATACATCAGGGGTCGACCTAAGAGATACTTCGTTGCTTAGGGTCATGATAATGAAAATACGTTTTTTTGTGTTATCTTGTTTTTATTACATTAAAATTACAACATTTGCTCAAATTGGCCGCCTCCACACCTTATGCATGCACGACACCTTTTTCTGATTTCTGTGGTAGTGGTTAATAGCAGCATTTCCTCTTGCATTTTTACGAATGCGGTGTTTATTTTTTTTTTTTAGTTTGACACTTGGGACATCGGGCCCGGCGGGGAAATCTAGCGCATGACCCCCCCCACCCCCCAAAAAATCCTGTCGGTCCATGTACCAAACACCCTGTATAATGCCAGCCTAAATGTTCTTCTGAAACAAATATTGAGTAACGAGACGACTAATTTTAACCGGTACCTACTCAGTACAGTATCGATACCAAAAGTACTTGGAATCGAAAGAAAAGTACATCCCTAGTCGCTAAAAGCACCGGCTGGCCGAATCTTGCCAGCAATCACTTGTTTCGCCAGCAACACTGCTTTACGTGCACATTTCAAAATCACTTTTTCAAAAGCCGTAAGTATACAATGGCAGCGCAGAAAAACAACAAATGTCAAATAAATGTCAACTGTCAATGGTACTCTTATAGGCTAGGAAGTTGAACAACAAAAATCGCCACGCGTAAACTCGGCATTATTAATTTAAATTATATTCGTTGCAATATTTAAAAACTAGCTGTTCCCCGCGGTTTCGCCCGCGTTAAAAAGTATCCTATAAGCCACCTAATACATTATACTGCCTATCCCTGTGCAAAAATTCAGTCCAGCCGTGTGACCGTGAAGAGTTTTAAAATAAACAAATATACAAACTTATTTACGCATTTATAATATTGGTATTGATTAAAGATTTCCAATACAGAACAAATAATGCTGCAAACTGTTTACAGAGTAACTCGTAGGTGTGTCCACTTGCTTTGTTATCAGTGGTGTTTGCTTTCTCGATAACACATTTATATTGTTTAACATTAGTAAATAGTAATATGCGAGAGCCTAGTGGTTTAATGGGAGAACGGTCGGCTTTGACGCCAGAGGTATCGAGTTCAATCCCCGCCGTGCAAAAATGGATTTTTCCATCGAAAAATTTTTGATCGTACTAAACGAAAAAACCGACTTCGCATGCCGCGATAGTCAACGAACTGGCTAGCTGTTGCATGTCATCAAATAAATGTATACAAATTTGCTTATATTGTTTATCTCCATATCTCCGGAGATAATTTTCATACGTCGATAAGATTTAAATGGAACCAAAAGGGAGGCATAATTACTCAAAAAAAAAAAAATTTTTAAATCGGTCAACATTTGACGGAGTTCTGAGCTAACAAATATAAAAATAAAAATAAATTAAAAAACAGTCGTGAGAACCTCCTCCTTTCTTTTGTTAAGTCGATTAAAAATGTATGTCTGCTTTTAATGGCGAAGGAAAAACATCATCAAGAAGTCAAAACCCTTTTTCTCAGGAACGCGTAGAGGTATCTAATTGAAATTTAAACTAAATAGTAAGTCTATGGTCTGTTTAGTTGTAAAAATATAAACTTAGCTGTAAAAATATAAACTTAGCTGTAAATATATAAACTTATAAGTATACGCGATCAAAAGACATGACCGTTTATGTCCCATATTTTGATTTCACAAGGGAATCAAAACCAGCAGGGCTAGCATGGCCTTATCCCCGCGGGAAAGACAAAATTATTTCCCTGTTTTTCGCCACTGACAGGAGTTCAACACAACAATTTAAACGCTTGGTGAAGTTTAACCCCGAGTTTTGATTTTGTTCCGTATTAAAAAGTTAAAAAAAAGAATTGAATAAAAGTCAGCGGGCGTTTATAATTGTCGAAAAACTTTACGTATAATTTGCCTTCTCCACCAAACAAAACACGGATAGGTGGAAAGACAAAATAGTCCCCTTGCCATGCTAGCCCTGCAGGGATACTTCCCGTTGACCTAGAGACATGAAATTTGGCAAGAAGCAAGGTTTTACAACACTCATAAAGGAAAATCGCAAATATGTAGTTTAATAACAAATAATTTAAAAACCGACTTCACATGCCGAGATAGTCAAAGTAGCCAGTATTATGTCATCAAGGTGTAATAATCAGTGCGTCCTACCCGTCATGACATACGGAGCAGAGACGTGGACATTTACGGTTCGACTCGTCCACCAATTTAAAGTCGCTCAGAGAGCTATGGAAAGAGCTACTCGTATGCTCGGTGTTTCTCTGCGGGATCGAATCCGGAACGAAGTAATTCGCCAGAGAACTAAAGTAATCGACATAGCTCATCAGATTAGCAAACTGAAGTGGCAGTGGGCTGGTCATATCTGCCGTAGGACGCCCTGTGGTGGAGCGACGACATTCGCAAAGCGGTGGGCAGTGACTGGAAACAAATAGCCGAAGATCGGGCTCAGTGGCATGACTTGGGGGAGGCCTATGTCCAGCAGTGGACTGATACCGGCTGATTATGATGATGATGAAGGTATAATATTTATAAAAAACTAGAAGTCCCCCGCGGCTACGCCCGCGTTAAAAACTCCTTTTATTTACTTAAAACTTTTCTTTTGTAAAAACGATTCTATCGTTAAAGACATCAAATAAAAATTAGCCAAATTGGTTCACCTGTTTTCATGTTATCGCGTGACTAAGACAAATCAGGATTCATATTTTTAAAACCCGAAAACCCAATAAAGCGCAATCCGAAACTATATTGATTTTCAGACTTTTTGACCCCAGTTCACTCTTTTAGGCATTTTGAAAAAGTCTGAAACTCGTATTTACTTATTTATTTACAGAAGTACTTGTGTGAAATGTCGAATAAAATGACTATCCAAAATTTGAGCCCCCGCTTCATCCCTTGAAGAGTGAATTTTGAAAAATCCTTTTTCAGCGGATACCTGCGTCAAAATTTCTATCTGGATGCAAAATATCAGCGCAATCAGAAACAATATTGATTTCAGACATTGTTACTCCACTTCACCCTTTTAGGAATAGAATTTCAAAAAGCCTGAAACACGTATTTACTCATTTATTTACTAAACTACTTGTGTGAAGTTTCGAATATAAGAGACAATCAATTCTTGTTTCTCCATACAAACTTTGAACCTTCGCTTCATCCTCTTCAGGGATGAATTTTGGAAAACCTTTCTCAGAGGGAACTAACGTCGTAATTAATAACTATCTGCATGCCAAATTTCAGCGCAATCCGAAACAATATTGATTTTTACACTTTATTACCCCATTTCACCCTCTTAGCGGTGGAATTACAAAAAAACCTGAAACACGTCTTTACTTATTTTTTTACTGAAGCACTTATGTGAAGTTTCGGATAGAAAAGACGATCTAATCTTGTTTCTCCATACAAACTTTCAACCCCCGTTTCATCCCCTTCGAGGGTTAATTTTGGGAAATCCTTTCAAAGAGGGATCTAACGTCGTAATAACTATCTGCATGCCAAATTTCAGCGCAATCTGAAACAATATTGATTTTACACTTTATTACCCCATTTCACCCTCTCAGGGGTGGAATCACAAAAAAACCTGAAACACGTGTTTACTTATTTTTTTACTGAAGCACTTGTGTGAAGTTTCGGATAGAAAAGACTATCTAATCTTGTTTCTCTATATATAAACTTTGAACCCCCGTTTCATCCCCTTAGAGGGTTAATTTTGGAAAATCCTTTCTTAGAGGGAATTAACGTCGTAATAACTATCTGCATGCCAAATTTCAGCGTAATCCGAAACAATATTGATTTTACACTTTAGTACCCCATTTCACCCTCTTAAGGGTGGAATTTCAAAAAAACCTGATACACGTGTTTACTTATTTTTTTATTGAAGCACTTGTGTGGAGTTTCGGATAGAAAAGACTATCTAATCTTGTTTCTCCATACAAACTTTGAACCCCCGTTTCATCCCCTTCGAGGGTCAATTTTGGAAAATCCTTTCTCAGAGGGAACTAACGTCGTAATAACTATCTGCATGCCAAATTTCAGCGCAATCCGAAACAATATTGATTTTACACTTTATTACCCCATTTCACCCTCTTAGGGGTGGAATTCCAAAAAAACCTGAAACACGTCTTTACTTATTTTTTTATTGAAGCACTTATGTGAAGTTTCGGATAGAAAAGACGATCTAATCTTGTTTCTCCATACAAACTTTGAACCCCCATTTCATCCCCTTAAGGGGTGAATTTTGGAAAATCCTTTCTTAGTACACCCTTACGTACTAAGACAAATATACCCTCCAAATTTCAAGTCTCTACGACCAGCGGTTTAGGCTGTGCGTTGTCTGTCAGTGAGTCAGTGAGTCAGTGAGTCAGTCAGTATGTCAGGACAAAGATTCTTATAGTATTAGATAAAATCATTTATAGACACACTATTTAAGATAACTAGATTACACTAGTACTTAATCGTGTAAATTAAATGAACATTATATTCTACCTAATTATTACACTATAGTATACAATTGAGTTTGAGATGTTTATCTCCATATCTCCGGAGACGATTATCAGATCTCGATAAAATTTAAATAGGACCAAACGGTAAGCATAATCTCTCAAACGAAAAAATATTTTTTTTAATCCGATAAGGTTTTGACGGAGTTCTGAGGTAACAAACATAAAAAACGTCGAATTGAGAACCTCCCTCTTTTTTGTGAAGTCGGTTAAAAAATAAAGCTTTTTTACTAGTACAATTATTATTTGCGATTGGTGCATTAACTGTGTCTAGTCAAAGTTAAGTTTGTCTTTTAACCTAGTTTAACAAGTTTGTACGGAACCCTCGGTGCGCGAGTTCAACTCGCTCTTGACTGTTTTTGTTTTCTTTCTTTATATCTAAAGAACTATATCTATATCTAAAACTAATTTGAAACGCTTTCAAAGCTTTCAACATTTCCAAGAGTTCCAAATTCTTGCGCTAAAAGCCTTTAGAATAAAAAATATGGTTTGACATTTGGGCAGGGCCGAGTTGAGTATTAGACTCTTAATATGTCAGGGTCAGGAACGAATTAGCGTTACATCGGTAACGCTTCTTTTACTACTTATCTCAACTAGAATTGTAGTGCTAAAAATTAGCTTTTTGGTACTTTGCTAAGTTGTTAATAAATAAGATAGTTTAAAAAAAATTGGTTGTCTGTAATTTCTGTAAAGTTGGTTTACGGACGATAGTTTAACCGTTAACGTGACAACATCATAAAATAAGATCGTTTAAAAAACTAAAAACAACCGACTTCAATGCCGCGCTAATAATTTTTAGTACCAATTTTGAGGTGTTTATCTCCATATCTCTGGAGATACTCATCAGACCTCGATAAAATTACCATGGTACCACACTTGGGATATCTCCTTTCTAACAAAAACAGAATAATCAAAATTGGTTCATAAACGACGAAGTTATCTGCGAACAAACATAAAAAAAAAATATATATACGGTCGAATTGAGAAACCTCCTCCTTTTTTTGAAGTAGGTTAAAACATTGATGTTCATGTTCATGTTCATATGCAATATGCATATTCACCTCCATACAACAAAACATTGATGAAATCGGCGCATGCGTACAATGAGCGTATTGGCATAGAAAAGATAATAATTGGTATCGGGACAATGAGCGTAACGGGACACAATTTCTTGCATGCTTGCAGCCGGCGTTCATCGACTTATTAGACGTTGGCACGTCAAAACTAATTACAATGGAGCCACCTCGGAAATGTACCCTACCTTCGAGCATTTACCAATGGAGATGTTAACGTTGTAAACCGCAAACATTTTTTTCTGCCGATACTTACGGGGGACGAGGTAAACACGCATTGCACACACACAAATCACTCACTTTAAAGATCCCGCACACTAGCTTGAAACACGCACACAGTATTAGAATAATTAAAATTAATTTAAAATTAAGATAGAAGAAATACAGCGTATTTACGCACGCTCATATGGCCAAAAATGGCTATATGGCCAGCAGAGGGGTACGCCTTGCGTTAACATCTCCATTGGTAAATGCTCGAAGTACCCTACTGATAACAGGACAAGCACGACTGTCATCCGATGGTAAGCTATAAAATAAAATAGTACAAAATGTTTCGGTCCTAGGTAAAAATTAGTGACGCATACTGTATTGACATTTATAACCTTGTGATTAGAAAAATTGAGTCATAATAATTCTGATGTCATTAGGTAAAACTTTTTAACAGGAAATACGTAAATATGGATAATTATGTGACCTCGAGTTTGTATTGACCGTCAAATTGGTTATAGCACATGCAAATTTGCAGTTAAATAAACTGACCAAGTGTGAGTCGGACTCGCACATGTAGGGTTCCGATTGAACAAAATTTTTCGGAAAAATAAGTTTTTTTGTAAGACTCCCTTTAATTTTTAATTTATTTAGTTTTTATTATTTGATTATATAGCAAAGCAACCAGTGTTATACACACTATGAGCAAATTTCAAGTCTCTATCTATACCGGTTTGTAAGATCGAGCATAATACGCCTGAAAAACACGTTTCGTATATGGGGACCTCCTTTAATATATTTTTTTTAACCGACAACAGAAATAGGAGGATGTTTCTCAATTCGACCATATATATATATATATATATATATATATATATATATATATATATATATATACATGAAGTCGGTTCTTTTTTAGTTTTTTAAACGATCTTATTAGTATTTGTAGTTAAGTCCCCCATAGTAAATACATACTTCGTGAAAATGTCAAGTATCTATTACAGATAAGAAGATACAGCCCTGTGAAATGCGGACGGACGGATGGAAGGACGGACGGACAGCGAAGTCACAGTAATAGGGTTCCGTTTATACCCTTTGGGTTCGGAAACCAAAAACTACACGATTACGTGGACTCGAGTTTGTATTGACAGTCAAATTGAATGTTTGATTCAATGTTTGCTTGAAGTTTGATTATTTGCAAATTTGCATGTCCAATATCTGCAAGCAACTAAAAAAAGCAGTTCATAATTTTTTAACTAGGCTTTTGGTAAATCATCTTATAGGCTAGCGTTTGACCACTATCTCACCTGGTGGTAAGAGATGATGTGGTCGAAGATGGTGAACACGCTAGGCTTAGAATACTCTGACTGTCAAGGGCTGTGTGCTGCGGGAACAACGGTAAGGTTATGGCGGCAGATTTTCTCCTTAATTGGTTACCTACTTTTGGTAGGCAAATCAGGCGAAAAATCGATATAATATGTTATACATTATAATATTATATACGAGTACATATAAATGGAAAGTTCACATTTCGTCACGCATAGGCATAGAAAATGTTTTATTATATGACAACATACCGTTATCGGTACCGGACAATTACATTTGTTATCAACGGAAATGCTTTATTTATTTAGTACAAAATGTATTATTTCCTTTGGTAGGTAACAACCCTTTGGGTACGGAATCCTAAAAACAAAACGCACGATGTGAGAGTGAGATGCAGTTATACATCGACATAGCGTAGAAGACATTAGCGTATGCGAATGAAATAGCTATAGAGATATAACCCGACTAAAATGATGAACACGTGATACATATGCCAGCTATAAGATAAAGTGAACAACGTTATTTGGTCGGGATACATGACAGCGGGTGAAAGCCACTGCACTAGAACTGGGAGCCAGACCTGGCTCCAAACAATAAAATCGCATATGCAGAGAAGGACAAAAACATGGTTGTCCATCTCGCTCTCTCATACTAGTGATTTTATAGTTTTATCCTTCCCATATTATTATTGTTATTTAAATTCCAGATCCATTTAATACTCCATCCACGGCATAGCTGCATTTTACATGTGGCGTGTACTGGGGGCTGATCACGAAAATCACTGAATGTACAAAATGAACGAAATGACGGGGACGCAGATATGTAGGCTGTATAGCTCCGTCCCCGTCATTTAGTTCATTTCATTCATACAATGGTTTTCGTGATACGAGGGCTGGCCAGCGAGGTCTGCCCCGTATGCTTGAATTTGATAGGGATTGTAATGAACGAACATGACAGAGATGGAGCTAAATACCCTATATAGCCGCGTCCCCGTCATTAAGTTCATTTTCAATCGACTTCCAAAAAGGAGGAGGTTCTCAATTAGTCTGTATGTTTTTGTATATATGTTACGCGATTACTCCGTCAATTGTTAACCGATTCGAATGATTCTTTTTTTAATCGGTAGGGTACATTTCTGAGGTAGTTCCATTGTAATTTCATCGAAATCTGAAAAGTACCTATCTCTGTAGATATGACGACAAATGTCTTAAATTTGCTACTGAAAGTACTGAAACTGACGTAGCTCGCGGGGCATGGAAGTCGGTCGTTTTAGTTTTTAAACTATCTAAATTATGTTCATTCAATAAATAATCAACTGTCAATTCAAGCTTAAGCCCTCCAGAGCGCCAATAGATATACCACAAAGAAGGTTTATACCTACTTAATAAAAGAAATACTTTGTAAAAAGAGGTCGAACAAATTTCTAGAGAAAGATAAGAAAATGCAACTACTTTGTGATATTAACCACACACTTTGAAAATGTGTGCAGTAACGGAATGGCGCGAGCGTCGCGTCGCGTAATTCTTCGCATACAAAACTAATCACACCATATTTATATTATATATTATTTTGTGATAGATTTACTTCATCTAATACTATAAGAATCTTTGTCCTGACATACTGACTGACTCACTGACTCACTGACAGACAACGCACAGCCTAAACCGCTGGTCGTAGAGACTTGAAATTTGGAGGGTATATTTGTCTTAGTACGTAAAGGTGTACTAAGAAAGGATTTTCCAAAATTCACCCCTTAAGGGGATGAAATGGGGGTTCAAAGTTTGTATGGAGAAACAAGATTAGATCGTCTTTTCTATCCGAAACTTCAAATAAGTGCTTCAGTACAAAAATAAGTAAAGACGTGTTTCAGGTTTTTTGGAATTCCACCCCTAAGAGGGTGAAATGGGGTAATAAAGTGTAAAATCAATATTGTTTCGGATTGCGCTGAAATTTGGCATGCAAATAGTTATTACGACGTTAGTTCCCTCTGAGAAAGGATTTTCCAAAATTGACCCTCGAAGGGGATGAAACGGGGGTTCAAAGTTTGTATGGAGAAACAAGATTAGATCGTCTTTTCTATCCGAAACTCCACACAAGTGCTTCAGTAAAAAAATAAGTAAACACGTGTATCAGGTTTTTTTTAAATTCCACCCTTAAGAGGGTGAAATGGGGTAATAAAGTGTAAAATCAATATTGTTTCGGATTACGCTGAAATTTGGCATGCAGATAGTTATTACGACGTTAATTCCCTCTGAGAAAGGATTTTCCAAAATTAACCCTCGAAGGGGATGAAACGGGGGTTCAAAGTTTGTATGGAGAAACAAGATTAGATAGTCTTTTCTATCTGAAACTCCACACAAGTGCTTCAGTAAAAAAATAAGTAAACACGTGTTTCAGGTTTTTTTTAATTCCACCCCTAAGAGGGTGAAATTGGGTAATAAAGTGTGAAAATCAATATTGTTTCGGATTGCGCTGAAATTTGGCATGCAGATAGTTATTACGACGTTAGTTCCCTCTGAGAAAGGATTTTCCAAAATTGACCCTCGAAGGGGATGAAACGGGGGTTCAAAGTTTGTATGGAGAAACAAGATTAGATAGTCTTTTCTATCCGAAACTCCACACAAGTGCTTCAGTAAAAAAATAAGTAAACACGTGTATCAGGTTTTTTTGAAATTCCACCCTTAAGAGGGTGAAATGGGGTAATAAAGTGTAAAATCAATATTGTTTCGGATTACGCTGAAATTTGGCATGCAGATAGTTATTACGACGTTAATTCCCTCTAAGAAAGGATTTTCCAAAATTAACCCTCTAAGGGGATGAAACGGGGGTTCAAAGTTTATATGGAGAAACAAGATTAGATAGTCTTTTCTATCCGAAACTTCACACAAGTGCTTCAGTAAAAAAATAAGTAAACACGTGTTTCAGGTTTTTTTGTAATTCCACCCCTAAGAGGGTGAAATGGGGTAATAAAGTGTAAAATCAATATTGTTTCAGATTGCGCTGAAATTTGGCATGCAGATAGTTATTACGACGTTAGATCCCTCTTTGAAAGGATTTCCCAAAATTAACCCTCGAAGGGGATGAAACGGGGGTTGAAAGTTTGTATGGAGAAACAAGATTAGATAGTCTTTTCTATCCGAAACTTCACACAAGTGCTTCAGTAAAAAAATAAGTAAACACGTGTTTCAGGTTTTTTTGTAAATCCACCCCTAAGAGGGTGAAATGGGGTAATAAAGTGTAAAAATCAATATTGTTTCGGATTGCGCTGAAATTTGGCATGCAGATAGTTATTAATTACAACGTTAGTTCCCTCTGAGAAAGGTTTTCCAAAATTCATCCCTGAAGAGGATGAAACGAGGGTTCAAATTTTGTATGGAGAAACAAGAATTGATTGTCTCTTATATTCGAAACTTCACACAAGTAGTTTAGTAAATAAATGAGTAAAAACGTGTTTCAGGCTTTTTGAAATTCTATTCCTAAAAGGGTGAAGTGGAGTAAAAATGTCTGAAATCAATATTGTTTCGGATTGCGCTGATATTTTGCATCCAGATAGAAATTTTGACGTAGGTATCCGCTGAGAAAGGATTTTTCAAAATTCACTCCTCAAGGGATGAAGCGGGGGCTCAAATTTTGGATAGTCATTTTATTCGACATTTCACACAAGTACTTCTGTAAATAAATAAGTAAATACGAGTTTCAGACTTTTTCAAAATGCCACCCTAAAAGAGTGAACTGGGGTAAAAAAGTCTGAAAATCAATATAGTTTCGGATTGCGCTTTATTGGGTTTTTCGGGTTTTAAAAATATGAATCCTGATTTGTCTTAGTCACGCGATAACATGAAAACAGGTGAACCAATTTGGCTAATTTTTATTTGATGTCTTTAATGATAGAATCGTTTTTACAAAAGAAAAGTTTTAAGTAAATAAAAGGAGTTTTTAACGCGGGCGTAGCCGCGGGGGACTTCTAGTTGTTGTATAAAAATAAAGTTTATATTTTGTATTGTTATTTTTTATTTATTACCCCTGAAATGTATATCTTGGATCTTTTCCTGAATATGAGATACTCAAAACCGAAATATTATAAATACAATACGCAAATCAAAGTTCTAGAACCCAGCTACCACTATACACAAAGAATTGGGTATCCATTGGTAGAATTGATTGCATAATTTATATGTATTGAGATATGAATGAAGTTCGTTACAAGTTTTTTTTTAAATATAATAAGATAGTTTAAAAACTAAAACAACCGACTTCCATGCCGCACGAGTCAGTTTCAGTTGCAATTTTGTGACGTTTATGAACATATCTCTGGATAGACTAATCAGATCTCGATGAAATTACAATGATACCACCCGTAGGATAACTCCTTACCAACAAAGAAGGAAACCAAAATTTAAAAAAAAAATTAAAAAAATTTGGATTGTTTTGAACAATTTACAAAAATATAAAGTAAAATTATATATAAGTATAATATATAAAGTAAATATTTAAAAAAAGAATCATCAAAATCGGTTCATAAATGACGAAGTTATCCGCGAACATACATAAAAAATAAAATATATATACATACGGTCGAATTGAGAAACCTCCACCTTTTTTTGAAGTTGGTTGAAAATTAATCATTAAAGTTGTATGTTTATTTCTGCCTGTCTTACTTGGTTTTGGTAAAAACCAAAGAGCAATAATTACTAAAGTACAGAGCGCGGCTACTCGAGCTCGAACAGTAAGCACAGGTCAGAACATCGTCGCTGTCCACCGGCAAGCGCGAACAGTCGACATTCTGAGTTCGAGCGGAGTGCGTTTAGAAAGATCTTACTTCGTTTTTGCCGAGAAAATTGTGAAATGTGCGGTGCCAACTTGTCAAAATGACACAAGGAAACACATGAAACTAAAATGCAACATAAGATTTCACAGGTAATTTAGTTTTTCATACTTTTAAACGGATATCTATACTAATATTATAAAGAGAGAACATTTGTATTTTTGTATTTTTGTATGTTTGTAATGAGTAAGCTCAAAAACTACTGAACCGATTTAAAAAATTCTTTCACTAATACATAGAATGGACTTTCGGAATGAAAATAGGCTATATATTATCCCGTTTAAATCAAAGGTACATTCGTGGAGACCTAATTTGCAACCTAAGTCGGCAAATAAACGGTCGAAAAAACACGTTTCTTACGAACGCTGCTTAATTGAAAATAGATAGAAGAATATTTTCTATGTAAGAGTTGTACAACTTAATAAGACCTACAAAAAAGTCCGCGACAGCATATGTCTATCTCTTAAGGTTGACTCACAGTAACCATTTTAATCTTAAAATTTTTGTTAAAAAATATTATATAACTTCCAAGGCTATTTTCAAGTATATAGTATTAATCCTTATCCAAATAATTACGTTAATTAGCTTGGCCACATATTATAGATTAAAATTGTCCTTTACAGTATATAATTCAAATGAAAACTCTAGAAGATATCACGAATTTCACAAACACGCATCGCAAAATTAATAAAATATTTGCAGTGAAACCACAGATAAGGTCATAGTTACTACGAGAATATTATTATAAGCTTAGCTATGCTGTAGATCCCCACCGATCACAATCAATTTGAAGTCAATGTAGTATAATAATATGATCTATTGTATAAAATAATATTCATCTATGTATATAAAAATATAATACAATATTTTAAACCACCCCGACTGATCTATGTATAATAGCTTTTTCCAATGACTCTAAACACGACATTTAAAATCTGAGCTGTAAGTTGGTGAGGATTTGAGTATTCTGTAGAGTCCAAGAGGCTTCCATGTTCTTACAATATCGTTGAAGAAGAAGATTTTCGAATTGATCAGACCTATGAAAGTTGATTTCATAGCGCAATTAACTAGAAAAAAGCTCATAATTTTATAACGATTGAACGAATTTTCATGAATCAAAGCTAAGAAAACTCTCGATGAAGACATCTATCAAACAAAAAAAAACTATCAATAATAAAAACAAAATCGGTTCATCCGGTTAGGTGCTAAGATGCTACAGACAGACACACAGATACACACGTTAAACGTATATTACCCCTACATTTTGCGTCGAGGAACGCCGTAAGGTTACGGCGGCAGATGTACTCCTTGGTGATAAGCTACTTTTTGGTAGATTTAATGATTCCACTACCATTGTACGAAAACTCATGATTCATGAATGCACATAAAACTTTCATTGGTAGGTACATAGCTAGGATTAGAACCAACGACCGTCGGGTCAGAATCAGGGTAACTATCCTTTACGCCAAAGGGCCGTCCAATATCAATACGTAAGTATTATAAAACAAAGTTCATCACTGCGTCTGTCTGTCTGTTCGCAATAATCTCAATAGCTACTGAACGGATTATCATGCGGTTTTCACCAATAGCCAGTGTTTATGAGGAAGGTTTAGGTGCATAATTCGTTAAGGTTTTGTGTAAATTGGATGAAATATGACGATGGTTGTTAAATATGTTCATATTTTATATTCGATGCAACAAACTGATGCAAATTTTGTAGGCATATATGTTCTACCCGTGCGAAGCCGGGGCAGGCTGCTAGTACTATTATATGATAGCGGGGGTGAAGTACACGTGAGACGTGCGGTTGCGAGTCGCGTCCCACTACATCGCCCGCCGCTTCGCCGGTAATGCTAATATAGGGATGTGCGTGCTGTCGATATTATTTACAACATTTTTTACGTTCAAGCGAAGTCGAAGTAAGGAAATATTCCGATGCTTTAAAGTGTTAATGTTGAGATTTTTGTGTGGTTAGCTTTATATTAGTTACTAGCTGTGCCCCGCGACTTCGCAACTTCGTCCGCGTAGTATTTTTAATTATTTAGGCTTATTATATTACAAATAAGACACATACGTAGCCCACCTACACCGCGCCGTACCACGCCTAGCTAAGCCCCCTCCCCTCCCTCTTCTCGGAACCCTACGAGTGCGAGTCCGACTTGTACTTGGCCAGTTTATTAGCCGTTGGGCTACGGAACCCTAAAAACGGGTTAGTATATAAATAAGCATTTCATTTTCAGGTAAAATTTTATATTATTTCATTTATTATAACATCACAATAATATTATTTTAAGTGCTCTTAGGTACTCTTAATTACATTTATCTCTTTCGTGCATTTAAGATACCTATATAATTACTGAGAAATCGTAGGAAAAACAAACAGCGTATCTTGAGATTAATATATAACATTCCTTTCAATGTATAAATATCCTATATTCATTTTTGTCGTCACGTGTCACCCGCTTCATCGATAAGCGCGCGGGTGTTTGCAGGCATCCCTACGCAAGACCTATATATCAATGTATGTAGCTATAGCACATCTGCTTACAACTCTCAGCAAGCTGGCGGGCTCATAGCCACGCTCTGTACTTTAGTAATTATTGCTCTTTGGTAAAAACAAACAAAATCATGCTCTCAACGATCTGAAGAAACACCTAAGCAAACTGCGCATCCGCGTAATGTCAACTATTCGTAATTAATTACGTGAATGAAGACATAGTTACGATAACTTTGTCATATTAACAATGAAGCGTTATTGCCCACTGTTAAGATAATTTCCATAATTTATGATTTTGACAAAGGTTAATAAATTAAATGACGAGGTTTCGAAGAAATAAAAAAGATAATTTGAAATCCTCCTTTTTTCTTGTGAAGTTGGTTAAACTATATAGGGTAAGGCACAAAGGTAAATTAATTACAATTACAAAATATTGCGTAAGTAAATGATTTTGTTTTTCCAAGTACTTATGACAATATACAGAGAAATTAATTCTACGTAGGTATACTGTAATGTATTATTTATATATTATTTATTTTTTATTTTTTTTTTTCTACTCCTATATCGCCATGTATGCTAATCTATTCCTTTCCACCCTAAGGTTGTCTGGAAGAGATCGTTTTAAGCGATAAGACCGCATGTTGCAAAATTGTTTTATTTACCATTTTTTACTTTTAATTTGTATGGTGTAATAAAGTGTTTATCTATCTATCTATCTGTAATCAGCTGACTGTGGCGTGCCATTGAAGAGGCGTATGTCAAAAAGTCAAAACTCAAAGCATTTATTCAGTATGGGCAAATCAAACATTTGCACTTACACACGTCAAATTACATTAAATAGATCATATTCAATAAAAAATATTATAGATATAACAGAAACATAACTTATTGCTTTGAATTTACAAAAAAAAACAAAGGTATTGAGCCATTCAGCTTACATCTAGACGTCGAACGTCACACTTAAAACACATGTTTAATTCCCCTGATTAATGTAGGGTTGCCAACCGTACCATTACGTGCACCCGCAACCCAGTGCATGTTTTAGTAATTTAGACAATTTTTATCCAAAAAAAATTGTGAAATAATGAAACATAATAGATAAATAAAACGCAGACTAATTGCAGTACAAATCATATTCCGAATTGAACTGATTGTTAATATGTCCAGCAGTGGACGGAAATTGGCTGATAATGATGATGATGTCACTGTAACACTTGCCAAGTATTACAGTGACATCACGTCACGTCAGACACAAGGTGATTTTCTATTGACTTCTAAAAAGGAGGTTCTCAATTCGTCTGTATATGTATTTTTTTTATTATTTTTGTATGTATGTTACGCGATTACTCCGTCAATTGTGAACCGTTTCAAATGATTATTTCTTTAATCGGTAGGGTACATTTCCAAGGTGGTCTCATTGTAATTTCATCGAGATCTGATAAGTATCTCCAGAGATATGACGATAAACGTCTCAAACTTGCTACTAAAACTGACTCGCGGGGCATGTAAGGCGGTTGTTTTAGTTTTTAACCGACTTCAAAAAAAGGAGGAGGTTTTTCAATTCGACCGTATATATATATATATATATATATATATTTAATGTTTGTTCGCGAATAACTTCGTCGTTTATGAACCGATTTTGATTATTATTTTTTTGTTCGAAAGGAGATATCCCAAGTGTGGTACCATGGTAATTTTATCGAGGTCTGATAAGTATCTCCAGAGATATTGAGATAAACATCTCAAAATTGGTACTGAAAATGAATAGCGCAGCATTAAAGTCGGTTCTTTTTTAGTTTTTAAACGATATTATTAAACTACCTTAATTATTACATTCCAAGTAGGTAGGTACAACTTGGAAATAAAAATCATTTTACTAATATTATAAATGCGAAGTTTTGTGAGTAATATGGTATGATTTGATGTGTGATACTCTTCCATACAAAAACTTATGAACGGATTTGGATGGAATACTTACATGAGAATTCTGTTAGTACATTATAGATAGATAGATAACTCTTTATTGTACACCAAAAATAACACGAAACTCTTAAACTATAATAGGCTTAATTTAAATTGCACAATGGGCGGCCTTACCGCTAAAAGACCGATCTCTTCCAGACAACCTTTACATGGAGAAGAAACAAATCACGGTAAATCGACGGCGCGGTGTAGTTAAAAAAAAAATTATTTATTAGTTATTTGCTACTTTTAAGTTGCATACTAAGTTAAAAAAATGCTATTCTTCTAGAATGTCAACCATCATCATCGTTATAAGACAATTTCCTGGACATCGTAGCCTCTCCTATGACAATATTGCATAATTAAGATAGTTTAAAAACTAAAACAAACGACTTTCATGCCCCGTGAGTAAATTTCAGTAGCAAGTTTCAGACGTTTATCATCATATCTCTGGAGATACTCATCAGATCTCGATGAAATTTCAATGGGACCACCTAGGAAACGTACCCTACCGATTACAAAAAGAATCATTCGAATCGGTTCACAATTGACGAAGTAATCGCGTAACATACATTAAAAAACATACAGACGAATTGAGAACCTCCTTCTTTTTGGAAATCGGTTGAAAATATTCTAGGATACTACGAGTAAGATATTAACAAGTTGTAAGTAAAATAAGTAAGTAGAATTGAAAAAAAAATCTTAAGAGTACCTAAGATACGGCACATGTTTGACTCTACCATAGATAATCTAACAGTATGTCTTAGTTTAAGCGGTCACGCCGATTCAAGGTCACACCGTATACGGATTTAAAAATGGAATCACACGTTCCATTGTACGCGATAACAGGCCGGTTATTGAAACGACCGTTCGGAATTTGAATTCTGTGAGAGCGTTCTTTTTTGTTCGACTAGGGATGGGACGAAGCGATTTTTAGTTCAAGGCTTTGTTTAATATACATATACCATTCAATGGTTCAAGATTTATTTTATAGTTCGGTAGTGCAATAGTTTTATATAGATGGATTATATTAGTAGTTACTCCGTTAATTGCGCTAAATATGGAATGAACCGTTTAATTAAAATGGAAGCCAGGATATGACTAATTGTTATTATGTTATATGAATGTGACCGTTGACGTGCCAAAATCGAAATGAGTACATTTAGAATTAATGTCCGTTAACATAAAAATCACAAATGTAATTACATACTTGATTATCTACCTATCGACGTCGAATTCGGTTGGAAAGTTGCATAGATTGTGCATGGTTGAAGTACACGCAATTTTCCATGTACCGACTTCAAAATACGCTCTTATCTTACAAAGATAATGGATAAAGAACGTTGGTAACTTTATCTTATCTAGTGACGTCATTGTCAGCTTTAAAAAGTATAAATAAGACTTGTTAACGAGAATTCTTTAGTTATTAATCATAAATGGAATGAGTGTATTAGTTAAGTAGATACTAGGTAGTTTTCTTCTAGGTAGTTCCCGGGGCTTCGCTCGCGGTTAGAAGTATTCTAGGTAATCCCTATACCAAATTTCAGCTAAATCCAGTCCAGACGTTGAAGAAGTCCCAAACAAATAAACAAACTGACTTTCACATTTATAATATTGGCGTTGACTAGCTGCAGCTCGGGGCTTTGCCCGCGTTGAATCCTGATTATGAACTTTCCTCTTGAATCCCACTATCTATTGCCGAAAACTCGTGAATTTAAATAAGATCGTTTAAAAAACTAAAAAGAACCAACATCAATGCCGCGCTATTAATTTTCAGTACCAATTTTGAGGTGTTTATCTCCATATCTCTGGAAATACTTTTCAGACCTCGATACAATTACCATGGTACCACACTTGGGATATCTCCTTTCGAACATAAAAAGAATAATCAAAATCGGTTGATAAACGAAGAAGTTATCCGCGAATAAACATAAAAAAAAACATATATACGGTCGAATTGAGATACATCCTTTTTTTTAAGTCGGTTAATAAATGAATATTTACATCCATGTGAAAACTGCATTAAATACGTTGCGTAGATTAAAAGATCTAAGTGCACAGACGAGGTAAGCGACTTTGACTTTGTTTTATACTTTGTAAAGTAAAATATGGCTTAACATTATTAAGACTTTCAAGTTTTATGTAGAGCTCAGAGTCTTACAAGACAATTGAGATTCGAAATCAAGATGCCCAGTATGCAGTGCACGAGCAAAATGTTGGCAATATAATCAAAAATAAATAAATGCGATTCCATTCTATCAATTCACACATTCAATAAAAGTTCATACTGAACAGTCAATTCGATATGATATGATATAATAAACAAATCATGACACAATCACAGAGGTCACAGCACTAACAAAATCAAATTACACATTAACCTCTAAATTAATTTTAATATTAATTGGCGAGATAAACAATACTGAGTGTATTTTTCCTACAAATATGTTTAAAGACGTTATTATTTTTATTTACAAACGACTTTATATTTATTATTGAGATACGAATGACTCATCATTAGATCATCAGTTTGCTAGTCATCAGAGCAAACATGTCTTTCCCAAACTTTTTGACCATCATCAGCGGTTAGAGATTTTTATTGGGACAGTTTTTAGGGTTACGCAACCTCCAAAGGAAAAAAGGAACCCTTATTATAGGATCACTTTGTTGTCCGTCTGTCAAGACCCTTATTCAGGAACGTGTGAAGGTAATTGTAACTTCTATCAAATACTCGAGTCTGCGGTATCTTTCAGCTGTGAAAAAATCAAACTTGTAAGTTAACGCGACCAAAAGATAAGACCGTTTAAGTTGCATATTTTGCAACGTCACAAGGGAATCAATCCTATAGGGTACTTCCCGTTGATCTAGAATCAGTAAATTAGGTATAAAGCAAGATCTTGAAGCACTTATTTATAAAGGAAAAAAATCTGCAAAGTTAAGTTTGTTTTGACAAGTTTTTTACGCTACGCGAGTCAACTCGCGCTTGGCCGGGTTTTTTTTCTCATACCTACCATCAAATGCTTGAGCTCTATCTTACTTACCTGATGTTAAACGACGAGATATACAAACACATTTTGATATAAAATAGTGCTTGATTGGCAAGGGGAGACAGCGCGAGTAGTAACGGACAAGTTGATGTAGAACTGAATTTTGAATGTTCCGTGATTATGGTAAAATCAAACTACTTTGGTTTGATTTTACCATAATGTTATGATAGAGAGTGGAGACCGCGAATCGGCAAACGTAGCGTAGGACGTCCTGTGACAAGGTAGAGCGCCGATATACGAAAAGTGGTAGACAGTGACTGGAAACGCAGAGCCGAAGATCGGGCTCAGTGGCGTGTTTTGGGAGTGGCCTACTTCAGCAGTGGACTGACGCCGGATTATTATGATGATGATGTCGATGTGATGAGAGGTCTCAATACTTCTCAAAACTGCAGTTTGAGAAACTCTGTGCTCGACTATTAAGAAATTTTGTATTAAGTAGTATATGAGGTCATGTGATATTTATTTGTGACCAATACTTGTACTATTATTTATTCTGTGCTAATATAACATATCGCTCGCGTATACTACAGGGAAAACGAATCAGTAGGGCTATTCTGTAAGCTAGTTTACGCATATCGCAAGCGGTGAGATTTGAATTTCGTATTACGAAATTCAACCGTATTACAATCATATTACTATTTGAATTTCGTAGAGAGACTCACAGCGGAATCCGCTTGAGACGAGATGCGTAAACTAGCTTACAGAATAGCCCTACAGAGTGCCTAGTGCGATTTTCTTAGTAATAGCACAGATTATATAATAGTTACTACGTAAGTAATAGGTTTCTTATACTCGATCACGTCACGTTCAAGTAAACGCAGATTTACATAACTCCGCCATTTTGAAAATTTCCAATAGCTAAATCGACAAAAAAATCCATGTAATTATCGAACCTGCTCACAAAAATTCACGAGAATTGGTTGAGAAATGCTCTATAGAGAGAACAGCCGGATATCCGGAAATCTGCCGCACATACAAAAACATTTTTGCCTAAGCTAAAAATGAGATGCTTCGCACCACAGACCTAGGATTCCACTACGGCGAACTGAATTCTGCCTGTCTAAGTAATGTTAAAGAAAGTCTGTGCTTCGCACTCAGAGCTACGCTTTCATTACTATTTTACATCAAACTCGGTATTTGTGACATCATTACATTTTAACAGCGTTATCATATTTTTTACTAACTTTTATTTATTTATTTTTTAATCGTAACATTGGCACCATTAACTTCTAAAATCAGTAGAGATAAGCAAACTGTTAAATTTAGCGGTTAACTCGATAAACTATATTGGTTATTATTAGGGCAATTAACTTTAAGCAGTGCGTGAAAAACAAGTAGATTATTTTTATATGAGCTGTTAAAAGCACAATGTGCAAATATTTTGAAATTAAACGAGAGAGTCAATTCGTTTCTTCTTCTTAAGAGTTTAGAGTCATACGTAGATTACCTTGACTTCTAACCCGGAGGGCGACGGATCAAATCCTAGCCATAAAAATCTATTGCTACGGTACCAATGCATTTTATGTGCATTTATGGGTGTTCGTTTACAGGTGGTAGGAGAATTATATAAACGTTAGAGTCCGACCGAAACTGGTTTTCCGGCCGAAACCGTAACCGAAACCGAATATTCGGTCGTGGCTTCAGGTTCGGCCGAAACCGAAACCGAAACCAAAACTCACGTGGTTAAGTATAAAATTCCTTAAAATACTGAAATTTGGTGCATTTTACCCATTATTATTATTTTAGCACCATATCTACACTAATACTCCCATCTACGGTTGCTACAGAGCTATCCGAACGGCGCACGACAATTCCCGAACAGGGCCGCCAGCGTCCGCCAAAGCGTTGCCGCGAGAAACGAAGTTAGGCGAGCGTGTACGACAACTTTCGAAATCAGTTTCGGTTTCGGCAAAAGTTTCGGCCAATTTTGGCCGAAACCGAAACTGCCGCCGAAACTTGATTTTTGGCCGAAACTCGGCCGAAACCGAACTTTCGGTCGGACGCTAATAAACGTTGAACCTGACTTGCTACAAATAAACTGGCCAAGTGCAAGTCGGACTCGCACTAGTAGGGTTCCGTACCACACTACAGTATTTTTTTTTACATTTTTCGCTATCAAAAAATAATAATTAATAAACATTTTATTTCTAATAAAGCCATCTAACGTCTAACAAAGGAGTTAGGGATCCACATTTCAATATAACGCCATCTATGGGACGTTTACATAACTAAGCGCTCATAGATGGCGTGAAATGCCGAAAAAAACACGTTTCTTGTATGGGGACCCTCTATTATTTTTAACTTTATTCTGTTTTTAGTATTTGTTGTTATAGCGGCAACAGAAATACATCATCTGTGAAAATTTCAACTGTCTAACTATCACGGTTCATGAGATACAGCTTGGTGACAGAGGGACAGACAGACAGACAGACAGACAGACAGACGGACAGCGGAGTCTTAGTAATAGGGTCCCGTTTTTACCCTTTGGGTACGGAACCCTAAAAAGTAGCACCATCGACGAAAAAATCTGCGGCGAAATCCTTGCGGCGTTCTGACAGCACACAGCCGGGCCCTAGAGATAGACCATTCTAGGCCTAGATTGTTTTGTTCACCATCCTCGACAACATCACCGCTTACTACCAGACGTTATAGTGGTCAAATGCTAGCCTACAAATATAAAAAACAAATAGCGGAACGGAATATAGGTTATCTCATCTCTCTCTCTCTCTCCTCATATAAGTATTATAATAAAGCGTAGAAAGACTGAGTCTGTACAATCTAAATAAAATATTTTTAAAGATGACAACTCATGCGATCTGCTAAGATGCGGAAAGTCATACTTAACAGGTAGTAGTATTATTTTTAAACTGATTTGAGTCTAAAATAACAGTTTTAATATACTTAATTAAAATGTATAGTATGCTTGTGCCTCTTTGAAATTTGCTGCTGTATGATACGATCACATATATATTTAAAATTAAAAAAAACAGATTTGCAAAAGATTTCGTGTTCCAGCAGTTAAAATATGGGGTCACGTAATTCTTTCAGAGACCACAATTAAAAGCGCGGTCGCACCACACTCGCGCCCTTTGGAGGGCGAACATATTTTATTTAAAGAAAAATGTAGGTGTAGTGTCGATGTATAACATCTGCTACTCATTATCATACCATGTGATATAAATCATGTGACATAAATACATTTTGGCTCCCGGAACTTCAAACAAAAGGCAAAAAGGAGAGATCCTATCAAAATGCATCGCATAGAGGGAAAGCGATCGTTCAGATATGCGAATACTATCGTCGCGCGCCGCCGCGCATCATAAACGCAGTTAGCTCTTTAAATCACTCTTGATGAACTAATATGATAGCTACAAAATATATATCTAACACCACTACACGAGTAAATAACCAAATTTCAAAATGTTTAGATCTTTTATGGCAGAATAAAACGGAATAAAAAATAAATTTGAATTTAGAATAGTGTTCTAAGATTTTAAATGAGAATAGAATTCTTATTTCAAAAAGTATTAAAAATTGTCCGTTTAATAATAACATCGTTTGACTTTTGTATTTATTATTACTAACCAATTATTTAAATTTAGAAAACCAGTTTTAGTAGTTGATGATTCAAGGTCAACAAAAGATTACATTTTAATATACATTTTGTATATGCTTAATATTTTGATAGTACTAACTATTTGTTACTATTCTACTTAGTACTTTATTATATTTCCGAAAACTTTCGTTTTTATAAAGACAGTAGGATATTGAAGTATCTTCATGCGTCTATCACCTGAGGAGATAGCTACTTTGATAATCTTATTATCATTCAGAACTTATCAGAAGTCATAGATACTATTTTGGCTATAGTGACTATTTTAGCGAATAATAATAAACTAATGCAATAAAAAAAAAACATGAAAATATTAAAGCCAAAAATAGCCACAGAATAGTGGTCCTTCTTCAATACAGTTATACAATTAACTAGAAACAGTTTTTAGATAAAATTGTACTTATTAATAGTTATAATAATTGCGTTTCAACTCGAAAACAAGTTATAATTCATTTTTAATTTCTAAATGATCCATCAAATGACGTGTGCGTTTAATCACTGGCTGTAACGGACAACTCTTAATATTTTTTTGGCAAATCTAATATTTTTAGCAAAGATCGAAACATTTTCCTTTCACTGTCACATCACTAATTTAGGCACACACTTCACTGCTTCCGGTACCACCCTGAGGAAACAAACTCGCGGGTTTTAGTTTTTTTTTCTAAGCGGCCAGCGTTCGCACGCCACAGGCAACGGCAGTAGACTGACGTTTAGCCATACATGGCGGCATTCCGTCATCACGAGATAATGGACTTTAGGGTTCACTCCGATTAGCATATTTTTTGTGATACGTCGAGAACTCGACGTAATTTCTAAGAATTGTCTGGAGATTTATCGTGCTTGTCTTTTTCTCGATTGTTTTCTCTTAACGTTAGATATATATTGTTCAACATATTTGCTTTTCAAAACGTAGACTTGGAACATAAATGATTGGATGTGAAATTCAGCCCATCCAAAGATTGTCTTGGTAGAGATTGCTCGTTGTCATATTATTATGTACGAGTTCTATTGTATTTAATGTGTAATAAAGAATCATTCTATTCTATATGCTTATCGACGAATTATGCAGTTAATAGGTAAATTTAAATCATGCACTACAGAACTTGGCGGTCTATTTCTATTGTCAACATGGCTTTGTTTAGTAGCGACCCAATGACAAAGTAACCTTCGAAATACATAGTTATAAAAATAACTAGCTGTACCCCGCGGCCTCGCCCGCATTATAAAGTATAGGTATCCCTGTGCAAAATTTCAGCTAAGTCCGTACAGCCATTTGACAGTTAAGAAGTCCCAAACAAACACAAATATACAAACTGACTTTCGCATTTATAATATTGGTGTAGATACGAGTAAAGCGTTTATTTGTTAGACAGGATTTATTATTAACAATAAGGGATAACAAAAGCTAATGGATCTTTATTATTTCCTTTTTGTGGTCAGTTCCGTCCAAAGCCCGGCGAAAAGTTTCGAAACAAACCCATCCTTGAGAGTGCTGTGTCTTTGCTTTTTCCCAAGTAGCATCAAAATCTTCATCCGAGAATTTACCGTAAGCAGCTTCAAACACCTTCCTGACTACATCAGGATCTCGCTTTCGATAAAAATCTCTGTGATTTATATTATATACAGTCATAACACTAGGACTCAAACAAGCTTTGGCATCAGATTCATGAGGCATATAAGTTCTATCGGCTTTACAACAGCGTTCTGGTGTTATAGGAAAGTCTAAATCAATATATCTCCCCGAAGGAAGGCCTGCCATGGCGGACAAATCTGGCGCTTGGTTAGGCTTAACCATTTCAGAATATGTCGTACTAAAGTCCAGGCAATCTTCGGGTACATCTGGTACTTTAGGCATTTCCGGCAGGCGTTTATGGAAATCAATAACATCGACGAATATTCTGTACTTTATATTGTTACCGTCGAATGCTCTCCACATAGACAAAAGCGGTTCGAATAAAGCAGGGTCGAATCTCACGAATTTAGTTCCGCAGAATCTGTATACCACTTCCTTCGGTAGCCAACCAGTTTTTTCCTGGTCTAAGTAATTCAGATTTAAATAAAAATTGTTGAAGAATAGATTGGTGAAGCTTGGTCTCGCTTTCAAGCATTTCCGAAGGGTATTGAGAGCTTTTAAGCATTTCCTAAACTCTTCTTGACCAGGATTTATCCCACATGTAGTAAGACATTCAGGTAAATTGTCTGGAGGTCTCAAGATTCCGAATGAGTAGCCTTCGGGAACATTATTGATGTTTTGGTTTGGTGCTAAGACAGCGCCACTTTTAGCCTGATTGACGTCTTGGAATTCAGCTTGGATCGAGCTTATGATTGTCTTATTAGCGTTGCCTAAGAGTATTCTGTCATCAGTCACAGCACATCGGGCGTAAGCTCCTGTTTTTTTGACAAAGGTTCTGTGTCCATATGTGAGATCAGGATCGAAAGGAGGTGCGCAATAATTTCGGAATGTTTGTACGCCAGGTTTTTTGGAAATTGGAGTGTTATCAGGCAGCGGTACTTTTGGCATTACGATGTCGTAGAGTCTTCCATGGTATGGCGTTTTCTTCCCAAAAGTCCTTTTCAAGTCGTAGCCTTCCGGTAACATTGGGATTGGATCAGGTACGCAACCGATGCCTTTCTTCCAATACGAAGTATAAACAGTATCCATCAGATCTTCGGTAAGTTGTTGGTACTTAGTTTTGCTCGGTGGATTAACTAGAGCAGCGACTTGTCCATTGAGTCCTGTATGTCGATAGTCCATAGGAATAGGCTTACGTAGCGGTGGCAGAGGTTTAGGTTTAGGGTCGGGAAAGATGGCGTCGCTGAGTAGAGCGTCGACCTCCTCTTTCAAAAGGTAATGCTGGAGGCAATCAGACATTTTGCCATCAGGATTCTGAGTCGGCAATCCCGCTGCACAAATCTTTGGATCTCTTTCTATGAACATTCCAAGGTTTCCCTTTCCACCGGATGTAGATCTTTGGCTATCGACGGGCATTGTGTTAAATAAAGGAAAAAGATAACAATCTATTATGGTTTAGAGTTGGTATGAGTAAAATGTGCGAAATACGGTAAAAATTACGTAAAGATTGTAACAGATAAAACGAAATATTTTTGTGAAATGTCATAAATGTCACATAATCACAACGCAGTTTAGTCACTGTGGGTTGTCTATTATTATTGAGCGAGTGCGTATTATTGACGTTGAAGAGTAGGCATTCAGATAGATACAGTTTTAAAGACTGTCGCACAAAAAAAGTTACACCTCAAATGACTTTCCACGGTAGAAAATTGCTGTCAAGACAAATTAATTGACCCCAGCTTTGTGTCTATCTCGCTCACACTCACCGTATCATCATCATCATCAGCCTGTGTCAATCCACAGGTGGACGTAGGCCTCTCCCAAGATGCGCCACTGAGCCCCATCTTCGGCTCTTCTTTTCCAGTCACTGCCCACCGCTTCGTGTATGTTGTCGCTCCACCTGGTCACAGGACGTACTACGCTACGTTTGCCGATTCACGGTTTCCACTTTATGACAAGTCTACCCCAACGGTTATTAGTTCTGCGGCAGATATGACCAGCCCACTGCCACTTCAGTTTGCTTATCCGTTGAGCTATGTCGATAACTTTAGTTCTTATGACGAAAAAAAAAACCGTTATCTGTCAAAAACAAAAATGAACAAGAAATAATATCGTTTAAAAACTAAAAAAGAACTGACATCAATGCCGCGCTATTCATTTTCAGTACCAATTTTGAGATGTTTATCTCAATATCTCTGGAGATACTTATCAGACCTCGATAAAATTACTCGAAGTTATCCGCGAACAAACATAAAATATATATATATATACAGTCGAATTGAGAAACCTCCTCCTTTTTTTGAAGTCGGTTAAAAAAGAGCTAAAACATGATTCAAGGTCATATTTTTAGTCTTCAGCGTTTATTCTACATGCAATTTCCACTGTGTATAATCGTATTGGTCGTATAGCTGTACATAGATTTGCGACGTAGCACAGACGTGCTACATATTAAACTTGATCGCGTACACCAACCACCATAAGACCGACCTTGAACGGAGTTTGTCCCTTTCTTTTGTATGGACAACATACCATACATATAGTATAGAACATATATAGGACTAGCAGGTTGTCAGACAAGGACACACTCCCATCCGGGTGTCTCTCAATTGGGCCGTTTTATTCTGCAAGGCAATTACAACCTTATCGTTAAAGCATACGGATTAAATTAAATTTGTCAAAACATCTGCAGTGCACCATCCTTTTATATTACGTCTATGCGACGTAGTTGCGACAAGTTATTTTTAATAGCAAAGCAAAGTTGGCTTCACTAATGCTACCCATTTATATCAGTTAAAAAAACAGAACTGCATAAATGGTAACATTGTTACACACAATCCAAAATTTAATCGTACCGATTTTGAATTGTATGTACACATAAAGTGTGTAACATTTCAAGAAATGTGATTTCTATGTCTAGGCTGGACTTAAATTTTGAACAGTGTTTCAATTTACCTTTTATACCTAACTATGGCAAAGCAGAAATGGAAGGTTTGATGAATTTTTTCCCCCTATGTATATGGATGTGTCACTGTAGAGTCGATCCTAGTCAAATCGATTTTGAGAAATGAATCTTTCGATCCGTCTGTGTATTTCTTTAATAAATTCAATAAGAAACCTTAAAGGAAAAAAACTAGTATACAAAAATTAAGGTATAATTTCGTTAAGTCGTAGTCAGGTATTTATGTTACTATTTTTCCTCGCTATGCGACGTCTTGTCAAAGTGTGTTAACTTTATAAATTGTATATACGGAACCAGAGGCTACTAATACATGCCCCCGCGACTCAACATGTGTTACTATCAAAACTTGAACACGTGCGAACCACCCGGCGGAAGCTATATTTGTAACTTGCGTTTACTATTCACGACACGATTCTCCAAACGATTTTAACAAGGAATAGAGATACGAGCTAGACAGAAAACAAGTGTTAGATTGTTCGACGACTCGACATCTACATCTTTATTTTATGTTTGTTACCTCAGAACTCCGTCAAATCTTAACCTATGTTGAAAATTCTTTTTTGTTTGAGAGAGTACCTATGCTTTACGTTTGGTCCCATTCAAATTTTATCGAGATCTGATGATCATCTCCGGAGATATGGAGAAAAACAATATAAACAAATTTGTATACCTTGATGACATGATACTGGCTACTCGCTACTTTTATTATCGCGGCATGTGAAGTCGGTTTTTAGGGTTCCGTAGCCGAATGGCAAAAAACGGAACCCTTATAGATTCGTCATGTCTGTCTGTCTGTATGTCTGTCCGTCCGTATGTATTTTATTCACATAGTAACAGCCATTTTATTCCGAAACTATTAGGACTACAGAATTGAAACTTGGTAGGTAGATGTATTCTGTAAGTAAACCGCTTTCCGATTTTTTACAAAAATAAAAAATATAAAAGTTTAAGGGAACGAATCCCATAAATGGCCTATTCAAACCTATACGTGTGGGGTGTCAAATTGCCAATGGATAGGTCTTTAATAATATCGTTTAAAAACTAAAAAACAACCGACTTCAATGCCGCGCTATTCATTTTCAGTACCAATTTTGAGATGTTTATCTCAATATCTCTGGAGATACTTATCATACCTCGATAAAATTACCATGGTACCACGCTTGGGATATCTCCTTTCGAAAAGAAAAAAAAGAATAATCGAAATCGGTTCATAAACGACGAAGTTATCCGCGAACAAACATAAAAATATATATATATATACGGTCGAATTGAGAAACCTCCTCCTTTTTTTGAAGTCGGTTAAAAATGATATTGAGGTAAGTCAATCATTTAAAAGATAGGCGCGTCTGAAGTGGTAAAATGTGTGAATAAATTATCTCAAGACATGGCCATACCACCATTAAATAAAGCCTTTTACTATTATTAATTCTGTGATAAAGCTTGAATCGTGAGCTATAAAAACAGGTTTACTCCTAACCGACACCGTGTTTCCGAGTAGTATTTACTTGTCTCGTCAACAAATGGTAAATTGATGATCAAACGATTTACAGACTAATTAAAACGGTGACTTGGAATGTTATAATGTCGTCTTAATATTTTAAACCGAATTCAATAAAGGAGGTTCTCAATTCGTCATTCGTCAGATCCTGATATAGACGTATGTATCCTAACAATATAAAAAAATAATCTTTCAAATCGGTTCACTTCACACATCACATGTTGATACAATTTTAATGGAACCACCTCGGAGTTGAGTTGAACTCTACCCATTGAAAAAGAAAATCATTCAAATCGGTTCACAATTGACGGAGTAATTGTGTAACAAACACAAAAAAAAAAACAAAAACAGACGAATTGAGCACCTCCTATTATGTCCCAACCGAAACTTTTGGCAACAGCGGTTAAAATAACGTATATCTAGAGACTGACCAGTTTGAGCCAACATTGTGCAGTCAACAATAGTTAGGAGTTATGATGTATTTCCGGCAATGAGCACATCGCACGCTGTCACGTATAGCTTGTTCATTCTAGACTTATGTAGGTACCTGGTCCTTGTACTAGACCTAGAATAGTTAGGTTTATCATTATCAGCCGGTATCAGTCCACTGCTGGACGTAGGACTCCACCAAGATGCGCCAATGAGCCACTGAGACTTCCCATCATTGGCATCATTGGGAGGGATATGCCCTAATCGCTACGTTGGGCAGGCGAGTTGGCGATCGCAGGACGTAGCTCCTCGCACCGGTAATGCTGTTGCCCGTCATCGGCCTGTAGTATTTAGCTACGCCATATTTTGAAATGGTTATACCGCCATTTGTCGGTTGCCAGAGCCTCGTTCGTTGGTCAGCAGGATGAACCACGGGCAGATGAGGTCGGCTGGGCTGGGAGCACTAAGGTGGTATTTGTGCTCCCTTACATCTATAATAATAGTTAGGTTAGTTACTCTCAACTACTCTCAAGAGCTGTGCACTGCCGGAACACTATAAGGTAATGGCGGCAGATTTTCTCCATGATGGTGGTTTGATACCTATTGGCACATAATAATGAATAGATTGGTAGCAAGTGAGGTGGAACATTGAAATGCTCCTGCCACCTTGTCCTGTAACTGTCACTTTGTATCATTAAAAAATAACAACGGATTGCACTCAGGGAGTGCCGCCAGAAGTGAAAACTTGAACATTAACGTTGTGCATTTGGTCTACTCTCCCTCCGTCTTACGAATTTTAGATCAGGTCACGTGTCCTGACGCGAGTATAAATTTTTTTTCCCATCAAAAAAGTTTCTACTCTCCCTCCGTCTTACGAATTTTCGATCAGGTCACGTGTCCTGAATCGATGTCCTGACGCGAGTTTAACATTTTTGAATCATCCCAAAAAAGTTCACAACGCCGCTAAAGAAGTTTTCGCTTTAAAAAAGTTCTGACAAAAACCCATTGATTATGATAATAGTATGGATGGATAACCAGCCTTCTACTAGCTGCTACTCTCAATATATATTATGTTACTCGTTGGCTTGTACAATCGCGTTCATTTGTGCGTATCCACCTTAAGGAATAATTTCCTGTGCACTCCTATTGAATTGGCATCTCGCTTCTGTCTATGTTGACATTCTTGACCAATGACAAGAAGGGACAAAGCCAAAAATTATGTTTTGTTTTTGGTTTTGGCTCTTCTGATTGGTAAGACATTTTTTTTTTTGGTTTTGGCTCTTCTGATTTGTTAGAAAAATAATCGACACTTGCAACCGAAAATGTTTTGAAACTGGATACGCACAACTGTACGCGATTGTACCATCGCGTACAGTTGTGCGTATCCAGTTTCAAAACATTTTCGGTTGCAAGTGTCGATTAATTTTCTAACCAATCAGAAGAGCCAAAACCAAAAACAAAACATAATTTTTGGCTTTGTCCCTTCTTGTCATTGGTCAACAATGTCAACATAGACAGAAGCGAGATGCCAATCCAATAAGAGTGCACAGGAAATTATTCCTTAAGGTGGATACGCACATATGAAACGATTGTACCTACTGTAGCGTGTTCACCAGATGGTGGTCAAACGCTAGCCTATCAAAAAAATAAACCACTAGCCAACTAAACTGTGATATTACCCTTCTAATTTCTCGAGGGTTCTGTGGTGAATACAATACCTTTGTATTTAACTTAAAACTTATTACAACTTAATAACCTGTGTCTATAACATTTCGTCAACAATGAATGACCCGTTTAACTAACCAACCTACTTATCACAAAAACTCCTTTGTGAAACCCAAAACCATAAATTGTTTCTGACCGCTTTGTTAGAAAAATAAAACAATAAGTGCTGTCAACGGTATCTTTCAAACGGAAGCAAAAAATTGGCGGTTAAAATGCTGTCCACTTTCCGAGTATTAAAACTTTCTGCAGAAAATATAGAATAATAATAATTAATATAATACCTACTAATGTTCTTTCTGTCTGGACTGCCCTTCGAGCATTTGCCAATGGAGATGTTAACGATGTAATCCGCAAACATCTATATGGCCAGCAGAGGGGTACGCCTTGCGTTAACATCTCCATTGGTAAATGCTCGAAGGGACTGCCCAAAAGGAGAGAAAATGTTATCTGGGGTGTATGTTTGGATTGGTTGTATATGTTTAAATGTGACTGATTTTGATAGGCAATATTTGGCAAGGTGTCGTTTCGTTAGATGGTTCTTATATATATCCCTAGTGGAATTGTTAAACACAATCCAAAATTTCATCGTACCGACGGGACTCGAACCCGCACCCCCCGGATTACACGTACAGGTGCTCTGCCAATTAAGCCACGGTTCGATACATCGATACGACGAAATTAGTGGATTGCATTCTGTTAACCCAATTATGCATTGGTGGCGCCATCTATGACTACTTATTACGTAAGTTAATCATTCGGAAGAAATCATTACACTTTTCAAATCCGACGAGAGATGTTGCACTGCGTAAATCAAATATTATGTTTCGTTGAAGTTTCTCACACTTTATATTTTTGTAGAATTGTTAAACACAATCCAAAATTTCATCGTACCGACGGGACTCGAACCCGCACCCCCCGGATTACACGTCCAGGTGCTCTGCCAATTAAGCCACGGTTCGATACATCGATACGACGAAATTAGTGGATTGCATTCTGTTAACCCAATTATGCATTGGTGGCGCCATCTATGACTACTTATTACGTAAGTTAATCATTCGGAAGAAATCATTACACTTTTCAAATCCGACGAGAGATGTTGCACTGCGTAAATCAAATATTATATCCCTAGTGACTGCCATTTTACAACCGACCTCCAAATAGGATTAGGTTATCAATTCGCCTGTATTTTATTTTTTTTATACCGAACTGGGTAGCACTTGATCACTATCTCACCTGATGTTAAGTGATGAAGCGATTGATGATGTAGCGTGCTTACCCAGAAGATACCTCGTTCACTCGCGATTTGAAGACCCCCATATTGTACTTAACCGGAAACACGGACTCAGGCAGGGTATTCCATTTCTTGGCGGTTCGATGATGAACGAAGAAGCAAATCGCTTCGTTCGGGTAGATGGTATATCCACCATAAATCGGTGGCGCCTTTTAGTGTTTCTGGATGTCCGATTATAAAATGGGGATGGTGGAATCAAATTATGCAGTTCCATTGCACACTCTCCGAAATGTATCCGATAGAAATCCGATAAACAAGCGACTTTACGGCGATGCGCGAGACTCTGGAGTCTCTTCCTTACTAGTAGGTCGTCGCTGATGAGTTTCTTGGCTCTCCTCTCAATAGCTTCCAGTGTCTCCAGCTGGTATTTGGCAGAACCATCCCAAAGGTGAGAACAGTACTCCATACACGACCTGTGCTTGGTAAAGATTAAGCAACTGTCCCGGTGTGAAGTACCGTCTCACCTTAGCCAAAATTCCAAGCTTTTTTGAGGCTAGCTGGGCTCTAGACTCAATATAAAGCCGAAATTGAGAGTTGGTGTCAAAGAGATTTCAAGAAGCTCGAGATTGTTACTTATCGGAACGGACACATCCCGGAAAGTAGGAGCCAGTAGAAATGGGCTCCGTTTAGCGAGAAAAACCACGCCTGGGTTTTCGCAGCATTGAACTTGACTAGATTGGCATCGCCCCAATCAGAGACTGCCTTCAAAGAAAAGTTCAAGCGCTCGACCATCGCTTCTCTATGAGACTGGATTTGTAATGCACTAGTTCGTGCGTTGGATGTATAACTCTCTACAACAGTGCTGTCATCTGCGTACCCAAAGATACCGGGTTTAAGCAGGTCATTAATATGCAGCAGAAAAAGTGTTGCAGAGAGTACTGATCCTTGAGGGACTCCGGCATTTATGGCCAATTGGTCGGAAGAACAGCCATCGATGACCACTCGAATCGACACTGTATGTCGTTTTCGTAGTGAACATTTTTTTAGCGGCGTTGTGAACTTTTGGGATGGGTAAAAAATGTTAAACTCGCGTCTGGACCTCGCGTCAGGACACATGACCTAATCTAAAATTATTAAGACGGAGGGAGAATAGAAACTTTTTTTGGGATGGGTAAAATATGTTAAACTCGCGTCAGGACGAGTGACCTCATTGAAAATTCGTAAGACGGACTCTCCCAGTAGACCAAATGCAAAACGTTAATGTTTACGTTTACACTTCTGGCGGCACTCCCTAAGCACCTCCCTACTCCCCCCAAAGAAACCCGTTGTTTTTTTTTTTCATTTCTGAGGTAGTCCTATTGTAATTTCATCGAGATCTGATAAGTTTCTTCAGAGATATAATCATAAACGTCTCAAACTTGCTACTGAAACTGAGTCGCGGGGCATGGAAGTCGGTTGTTTTAGTTTTTAAACTATCTTAATTATTTAGTAATTTCGTTATCAATGTAGCGAATACCAGGATTACGCTATTTTAAATATAAGTAAGCACACGCACATTTTAACCCTTTTCAAGTCATAAAAGAAAAAAATATTCACAAACCGTGACAGAATGCAAAACTGCACATGTTTTGGCGGGAAAAAATAAACATGGCCGACTTTTATGGCAAAGGCATGAGCAGAGGGCATTGGTTTAGAAATCTAAGCGCGCCAAGAATTTAAATATGGCGTTGATGTGAAATCACAAATAGCTAGTTATGGTCTAGCTTCAACCATTTGTATTTAATTTTATGTAAGTAAGTACGGTCTGTTGGCATTCATTTCAATGGCAATATTCAAATGACTTGGTAGCATATTGAATCGCAAAACTGTGAGAGAAGTTTAGATATAATATAAGGAATTGATAAGATTACTTATGGCTTCATAAGATTTATGTATTTTGCCAGTGCCAATAGGGATGTCGCCTGGGTCAAAAAATAGTAATTCTAATTAGTCCGTCAGTTAGATTATCTTATTATTAAAACTCACGTTCATATTAAACTAATAGATTTAACTCAAGATCCTGAAGAAGGCCTCCGGATGAGGCCGAAACATATGTCGATCGTTATATCGACATCGCGTAAGTCACGTTAAATTCCCGTTAAATCTATTAGTTAGATTATCATAAAATATTGGACACGTATTTTTTTATTTTACAAAACTATAGAAATTGACAAAGATGCGTCAAATTTCGGGAGTGGGGGCTCATGACGTCACTAACCGCTAGAAAGAAAATAGTATGGTTTGTGACGTCACGCGGAACTTCAACGCTCTATATCTTCGTCATTCTTTTTAATTTAAAATATAAAAAATACGTATCCAATATTTTTTTATACTGAAAATGGCGGACTAAAAAAATTTTAGTAACCTAGCCTATTACTTACACATTGAATAAATCCATAGACCAAGGATTTCACTATGTTTAATAGTGAAATCCTAGGAGAACTATTATCTTTTCTGTGTCCTAGGTCTGTGAGTATGCCACAAGCATGAGACAAGTTCTAAAAACTGATTATAAATCATAATAATGGTGTTTAAAAAGCTTGCAAATCTTGTACTTATGTAAGTAAGTTGTCGAGTAAATATTTAAGCTTGTTTGAAAAACGAAATAATTTAACTACATAATAATTAAACTAAAAGAACCGAAACCGATTCAAACGTCGCGCTAGTCAAAGTAGCTAGTAGTTAGTAGCATGCCATCGAGGTAATATAAATGCATCGTAATACAAATGTTGGTATATTAATAAAAACCGCTGGCCCGATTTCGTTAAAATTTAAATGGGACCACATGGGAAGGGTACCCTTTGAAACAAAAAAAAGAATTTTCCAAATCGGTTCAGTAATCTTCGAGTAATCGGTGTACATACATTTAAAAAAGTTTCCGATGAATTGAGAACCTCCTCCTTTTCTGTGAAGTCGGTTAAAATTGTTAAAAAGAGAGCGTCACGGAGTTCGAGTAAGGGGGATGTAAACATATAACAATCTATGGGCTAGAAAGGGAGCGTAGCGTCACGGAGTTATTAGGGAATAGAATTATAGAGACATAAAAGATTTATAGGTATCTATCTATATTTCTTTCTTTTGTTCGAAAATATAGGTACGTATCTATCTTTTCTCTTTAAGGATATGGTTTGCTTGCACAGGCTAACCTAACTAAAACTATTACTAATTAGTTTGGTAAACATTAAACAATAATCATTAGTCATATTTTAATTTTTATAAAATTAATTAATTTTAGTGTTAAAAAGATAACACTTTAAAAAAATATACCGTAAAACAGATAATTTACGATATCAATCAATCTGATCTATGAAATGCTGAGGAATCAACGACATACGAAGGTATCAAATCAGAAAAATTAAACACATGTGTGTGTTAACGTTAAACAACGCCATCTATGGACAATGAGATGAACTATATTACTGATAAGTTTGACGTTTTTAGGGTTGAGGTAAAATTGGAACTCTTATAATTTTGAGCTTTCATCGATAACACTGCCTAATAATCATCCCTTTCAGATATTACTAAACAATGCACGGTGGGATATTCCTCTTTTATAGGTCTACTAGCCGCCCCGGCGTTGCACGGGTAGAACTGCAGGGTTAGCATGGCCTTATCCCTGGGGGAAAGACAAAATTATTTCCCTGTTTTTCGCCACTGGCAGGAGATCAACACAACAATTTGAACGCTTGGTGAAGTTTAACCCCGAGTTTTGATTTTGTTTCGTATTAAAAAGTTAAAAAAAAAATTGATTAAAAGTCATAATTGTCGAAAAACTTTACGTATAATTTGCCTTCTCCACCAAACAAAACACGGATAGGTGGAAAGACAAAATAGTCCCCTTGCCATGCTAGACCTGCTGTAGAGCATATACCATGCCTGCATTTTGCATCAGTTTGTTGCGTCGAGTATGAATTAACGTCTTCAACAATCATCGTCATATTTCAGCCAATTTACACAAAACCTTGACAAGTTATATATGTAAACATTTCGCATGAATCATTCTATATATTGGTCAAAATTATATATTTGCGAACAGACAGATAGACGCCGTATAAAACAAAGTCTGTCCGCATCTGTCTGTTCACGATAAACACAAGGGGGAACGCAGGGTGCACTTTTCTTCAAAATTCTTCTACTTCGATTTTAAACATTCTTTCACTAATGGAAAGCTACATTATCAGCGAGTAACATAAGCTATATTTTATTCACGTATTCTCACGGGAACGGGAACTACGCGAATGAAACCGTGAGGCGCTTCTAGTATAAAATAATCTGTAGATAAAGCGCAGTCGATTAGCCTTGGCATTATTTAAATGCGTTATCTAAAGATAACCGTTTAGTTAGATCATAAATTTCATTAATTACAAGTTATGACAATATAATATGACAGAACAACTTAAAAATAATTACCTAATGACAATATCAAAATTATATAAACTACAATAATAATATCTATACTACAAATAAAAGTTATATTACAAGTTATGAAGATTTTTAATGCGTAAAGTAAAGAGGTATTTTTAACCCACTTCAAAAAGATGTGCTTCTGAATCTGTCAGGATTTGAGATGTCATTCGATGTCAACCAATTTATAATAGCGGCAATAGCCCAATGGCTAAGGCGTAGGCCTGGCGATCGAGAGGACGTGAGTTCGATCCCCACGCATAACACTATTGACATACGACTACTGGTAATGTGCAACCCACATTGCTATTAAGCTGGCTTTTCACTATGGGATATAATATAATGTATATTATATCTTGAGATATAAAATTTTATCGCTCGTCATACATTTTGTATGAGACCGTTTACACTATCTATCTAATACTATAAGAATCTTTGTCCTGACATACTGACTGACTGACTGACTGACTGACTCACTGACAGACAACACACAGCCTAAACCGCTGGTCGTAGAGACTTGAAATTTGGAGGGTATATTTGTCTTAGTACTTAGGGGTGTACTAAGAAAGGATTTTTAAAAATTCACCCCTTAAGGGGATGAAATGGGGGTTCAAAGTTTGTATGGAGAGACAAGATTAGATAGTCTTTTCTATCCAAAACTTCACACAAGTGCTTCAGTACAAAAATAAGTAAATACATGTTTCAGGTTTTTTTGAAATTCCACCCCTAAGAGGGTGAAATGGGGTAACAAAGTGTGAAAATCAATATTTTTTCGGATTGCGCTGAAATTTGGCATGCAGATAGTTATTACAACGTTAGTTACCTCTGAAAAGGATTTTTCAAAATTCACCCCTGAAAGGGATGAAACGGGGGTTCAAAGTTTGTATGGAGAAACAAGATTAGATAGTCTTTGCTATTCGAAACTTCATACAAGTGCTCGAGTAAAAAAATAAGTAAATACATGTTTCAGTTTTTTTTTTAAATCCACCCCTAAGAAGGTGAAATGGGGGTAACAAAGTGTGAAAATCAATATTGTTTCGGATTGCGCTGAAATTTGGCATGCAGATAGTTATTACAACGTTTGTGCCCTCTGAAAAGGATTTTCTAAAATTCAACCCTGAAAGGGATGGAAAGGGATGAAACGGGGGTTCAAAGTTTGTATGGAGAAACAAGATTAGATAGTATTTTCTATTCGAAACTTCATACAAGTGCTCCAGTAAAAAAATAAGTAAATACGTGTTTCAGGTTTTTTAAAATTACACCCCTAAGAGGGTGAAATGGGGTAACAAAGTGTGAAAATCAATATTGTTTCGGATTGCGCTGAAATTTGGCACGCAGATAGTTATTACGAAGTTAGTTCCCTTTGAAAAGGATTTTCCAAAATTCACCGCTGAAGGGGATGAAACGGGGGTTCAAAGTCTGTATGGAGAAACAAGATTAGATAGTGTTTTATATTTGAAACTTAACACAAGTACTTAAGTAAGTAAATACGTGTTTCATGCTCTTTCGAAATTCCACCCCTAAAAGGGTGAAGAGGGGTAACAAAGTCTGAAATCAATATTGTTTCGCATTGCGCTGAAATTTGGCATGCAGATAGTTATTTTGACATAGGTTAAGAAATAATTTTTCAAAATTCACTCTTCAAGGGATGAAGCGGGGGTTCAAAGTTTGGATAGTCATTTTATTCGACATTTCACACAAGTACTTCTGTAAATAAATAAGTAAACACGAGTTTCAGACTTTTTCAAAATGCCACCCTAACAGGATAAACTGGGGTAACAAAGCCTAAAAATCAATATTGTTTCGGATTGCGCTGAAATTTAGAATGCAGATAGTTATTATGACGTAGGTATCCACTCAGAAAAGATTTTCTAAAAATTCCTCCCGGATACGGAACGGGGAATCATAGTTATTATGGCGAAACAAGATGAGATAAAGTACGTGTTGTAGGATTTTTCGAAATGGGGTAGGCAACAGTCTGAAACTTTGGGTTTTTCGGGTTTTATAAATATCAATCCCGAATTGCCTTAGTCACGCGATAACATGAAAACGGGTGAACCGATTTGGCTAATTCTTTTTTGATGTCTTTATTGATAGAATCGTTTTTACAAAAGAAAAGTTTTAAGTAAATAAAAGAAGTTTTTAACGCGGGCGAAGCCGCGGGACACTTCTAGTGCTATAATATATATTACATCCCAAGCTATAAATATTATTTCGACCGACTGAGCGATATTTGAAGGTTTATATTTTACCTCACGTCCCCGGACACCGCGCCCCCCCCCTGCCTCGCCCGCTGTTTTTATTTGTTGTTTTTTTATTTTTAGTATGGCTCCACACAATTAGTGCATTTAGCCAGTGTTTGAATGAAACCATAGACAACCAGAGCTGAAATATACATCTTACAGTGTGAACATCAATCGCGGGATGTAGTATATAGCTCAAGATGTAATTTATATTACATCCCATAGTAAAAATCCGGCTTTAAGCTTAATAATTTAAGATCGTTTAAAAAACTAAAAACACGATGCGCTTGTTATTTACAGTACTAAGTTTTCAGAGGTGATTATCTTCAAATATCTGGAGATACTGAACATATCTCGGTGAAATTTAAATGGGACCACCCGTGAAGTACCACCCTTACAAACAATAATTTATCATCGTACAAAACGAAAAAACCGACTTCACATACCGCGGCAGTCAAAATAGCCAGTAGTCATAATCATGTCATCAACGTATACAAATTTGTTTATATTGTTTATCTCCATATCTCCGGAGATGATTATCAGATCTCGATAAAATTTGAATGGAACCAAACGGGAGGTATGATCTCTCAAACAAAAAAATATTTTTTTAAATCGGTTAAGATTTGACGGAGTTCTGAGGTAAGAAACATAAAAAAACACAGTCGAATTGAGAACCACCTCCTTTTTTGTGGAGTCGGTTAAAAAAAGAAACCAAAACGGTTCAGGAGTCTTCGAGTAATCGGTGAACATACATAAAAAAAGATTCCCACGAATTGAGAACCTTATTTTTTGTGAAGTCGGTAAAAAAATTACCAATAGATTCTGTGCAAAAAGAGAACGAGGGCGCGCGTGTTGATGGTTCGTAATCGTAATTTTCCGTTTTGTTGCATTGGCAACATTGTTCTGTCATTGCCAGTACGATAAGACTAAATATGTTTGACACCCTGGCAGGTACCTACTCTTATCATTATCGGGTGGTACTAGGTAGGTTACCTTTGATTATAACATCGTCATATATATATATATACTTTCCTACCTTAAGGTACGACCACACCGCAGCGTCCTGTGTGCGCGATCTAGGCGGCGATCACAAAGCGAAGCGATATTTGTACCGAGTGGTTCATACCAAACGCGGACGCAGGACGCCGCAGTGTGATCGTACCTTTACCTTTGAATGTTAGTTAATCGTAAAGCCACGACAGTTCTCTCTTAGCACAGACTATAACAAGTATATTTCACAGTGTTTATCTCGGACACTGTTTGCCAATCACCGTATCAAAGCGGAGCCTGGGGCAGGGTGATCTCATCGTGAAGTGAGACCGTATACATGGAGCCTTCGTTCAAGGCATTTCAAGGTTACACTGCGGAATTACGATAACTGACGAGAAATCTACACTTTATTACATTTTTATTTTATTCAGGACTAGAAGCGCCTCGCGGTTTCACCCGCGTAAATCCCGTTCCCGTGAGAATACGGGGATAAAATAGCCTATGTTACTCGCTGATAATGTAGCTTTCCATTAGTGAAAGATTTTTCGAAATCGGTCCAGTAGTTCTTGAGTTAAATCGTAACCAACCAACAAACAAAAAATCAAATCTTTCGTCTATTATAATATTAGCACAGTTTTTATGATTGTAAAACTGTGATATAAGTTTAGATATTCAAGCGTTTGACCAATGTGGATGTGGTTCAAGATGTAGCACGCATACATGTACATAGATTTAGCAAGTACCTACTGGAAATAAAAATAAACTGGCCAAGTGCGAGCCGGACTCGCGCTCGTAGGGTTCCGATGGAACAAAATTTGCCAGAAAAATAAGTTTTTTTGTATGGGACCCCCTTTAATTTTTAGATTATTTTCGTTTGTATTATTTATTACAGCAACCATTATAATACACACTATGAGCAAATTGTAAATCTCTATCTATTACGGTTTGTAATATCGAGCAAAAAACGTCTGAAAAAACACGTTCCTTGTATGGGGACTCCCTTTTATTTATAACTTTATTCTGTTTTTAGTATTTGTTGTTATATTGGCAACAGAAATACTTCATGTGTGAAAATTTCAACCGTCTAACTATCACGGTTCATGAGATATAGCTTGGAGACAGACAGACAGACAGACATACGAACAGCGAAGTCTCAGTAATAGGGTTTCTTTGGTACCCTTTGGGTTTGGAACCATAAAAATGTCCTTTATGGTAACATTATGTCATCGAGATGATATCATATCACACGATCTCTTGCAAGGTCGGCTGCAAGAACCCACTGCAGATTGTTTGTTCTTTACTATTAAATCGACATCATAAAATAATAATTTAAGATCGTTTAAAAAACTAAAACAACCGACTTCAAACGTCGCGCTAGTCAAAGTAGCCTGTCATCGAGGTATACAAATGCATCGTAAGGGTGCGTACTGCCTATGACATGACATGACATGACATGACATGACATGACATGACATGACATGACATGTTATAACATTATCTGAAACATGTTAAATAACGATGTTATAACATGTTATGTTACATAGTCTGCAATAATACAAATTTTGATATATTAAAAACCGCTCGACCGATTTCGTTAACCAACTGGGAAAAATAATGATTAAGAATAATCATATTAATAGCCTCCATATTAATAAAATAATTTTCCAAATCGATTTAGGTATCTTCGAGTAATGGGTGAAAATACAATCAATAAAACTGGCCAAGTGCGAGTCTGCATCGCGTCTCTTAGCGCACACTTAGGGAAGGTTCCGTACAATACGAAACATAACAGAGTTTCAACCTCATATATTTGATTAATTGATATTACCAAGAATATTTGGTTTGGTCGCGATCTAGAAAGACGGGGCTCGTTTACTAGCGCCTATCACGGTTAATGAGCTATAGCCTGGTGACAGACGGACAGACAGACAGACAGACAGACAGACAGACAGACGGACAGACAGACGGACAGCGGAGTCTTAGAAATAGGGTACCCTTTGGGTACGGAACCCCAAAAAATCAATATTTGCTGTAGCTATGCCCGCCCCGCCCCTATTATCATTTGCTTTTTTAGGGTTCCGTACCCAAAGGGTAAAACGGACCCTATTACTAAGACTACGATGTCCGTCTGTCTGTCTGTCTGTCTGTCTGTCCGTCTGTCACCAGGTTATAGCTCATTAACCGTGATAGTTAGACTGTTAAAATTTTCACAGATGGTGTATTTCAGTTGCCGCTAGAACAACAAATACTAAAAACAAAATAAAGTTAAAAAATAAAGGGGGTCTCCATACCAAAAACGTGTTTTAAACGCCATCTATCTAATTAGTTTCGGCAAAATGACATAGATGGCGCTAGTAAACGAGCCCCGTCTTTCTAGATCGCGACCAAACCAAATATTCTTGGTAATATCAATTAATCTATACTAATATTATAAAGAGAGAACATTTGTATTTTTGTATGTTTGTAATGATTTGGCTCAAAAACTACTGAACCGATTTAAAAAAATCTTTCACTATTACATAGAATAGACTCTCGGAATGAAAATAGGCTATATATTATCCCGTTTAAATCAAAGGTACATTCGTGGAGACCTAATTTGCAACCTAAGGCGGCACAAAAACGGTCGAAAAAACACGTTTCTTACGAACGCTGCTTAATTGAAAGTAGATAGAAGAATATTTTCTATGCAAGAGTTGTACAACTTAATAAGACCTACAAAAAAGTCCGCGACAGCATATGTCTATCTCTTAAGGTTGACTCACAGTAACCATTTTAATCTTAAAATTTTTGTTAAATAATATTATATAACTTCCAAGGCTATTTTCAAGTATATAGTATTAATCCTTATCCAAATAATTACGTTAATTAGCTTGGCCACATATTATAGATTAAAATTGTCATTTACAGTATATAATTCAAAATAAAACTCTAGAAGATATCACGAATTTCATATACACGCACCGCAAAATTAATAAAATATCTGCAGTGAAACCACAGATTAGGTCATAGTTACTGCGAACATATTATTATAAGCTTAGCGATGCTGTAGATCCCCACCGATCACAATCAATTTAAAGTCAATATAGTATAATAATATGATCTATTGTATAAAATAATATTCATCTATACGAGATATATAATAATATAATATTTTATACCACCCCGACTGATCTATGTATAATCTTTTCATTAAAAGCATTCCAATGACTCTAAACACGACTTTTAAATCTGAGCTGTAAGTTGGTGAGGATTTGAGTATTCTGTAGAGTCTAGGAGATGTCCCAGCATCAGGTCAATGCTTCCATGTTCTTACAATATCGTTGAAGAAGAAGATTTTCGAATTGATCAGACCTATGAAAGTTGATTTCATAGCGCAATTAACTAGAAAAAAGCTCATAGTTTTATAACGATTGAACGAATTTTCATGAATCAAAGCTAAGAAAACTCTCGATGAAGACATCTATCAAACAAAAAACTATCAATAATAAAAACAAAATCGGTTCATCCGGTTAGGTGCTAAGATGCTACAGACAGACACACAGATACACACGTTAAACGTATATTACCCCTACATTTTGCGTCGGGGAACGCGTAAGGTTACGGCGGCAGATGTTCACCTTTTTTTTTATATCTTATAGGCTAGCGTTTGACCAATATCTCACCTGTTGGTAAGTGATGATGCGGTCGAAGATGGTAAGCTCGCTAGGCCTAGATTGGGGAACTGGCTCTCAAGGATAGCTGCCGGAACACATTAGATGTTTTTGGCGACAGAATGTCTAATTTGAGGGTGGTAGCTGGCCAGGCGGACACTAGATAGTGTCCTACCACCATGCGGGGGTTGTTGGTTTCTTAATGATGTTTTCCTTCACCGGAGGGCCACTGTGAGAAGCGCACATACATTTTTCGATGGAAAATTCCATTGGTGCACGGTAAGGTTTGAACTCGGTACCACGGCATCAAAGTCGACCGTTCTCCCGATTACGCCACCGGGCCCGGGCTCTTTGGTGGTAAGCTACTTTTTGGTTGATTTAATGATCCCACTACCACTGTACGAAAACTCATGATTCATGAATGCAATAAAACTTTCATTGGTAGGTATATAGCTAGGATTAGAACCAACGACCGTCGGGTCAGAATCAGGGTAACTATCCTTTACGCTAAAGGGTCGTCCAATATCACTACGTAAGTATTATAAAACAAATTCCATCACTGCGTCTGTCTGTCTGTTCGCAATAATCTCAATAGCTACTGAACGGATAATCATGCGGTTTTCACCAATAGCCAGAGTGTTTATGAGGAAGTTTTAGGTGCATAATTCGTTAAGGTTTTGTGTAAATTGGATGAAATATGACGATGGTTGTTAAATATGTTCATATTTTATATTCGATGCAACAAACTGATGCAAATTTTGTAGGCATATATGTTCTCCCCGTGCGAAGCCGGGGCGGGCTGCTAGTCTAATATATGAGGTTGAAACTCTGTTATGTTTCGTATGGTGCGGAACCCTCCCTAGTGTAGTAGTAGTGTGCGATAAGAGACGCGATGCTGACTCGCACTTGGCCAGTTTTATTTGATCTTCCAACCAATTGCAAATAGAAATATGACCCTTTAAAAATCTTAAAGAGGAGACAATAAGGATTATATTACTTTTTGCAATTGCTTGGTCAAAAATAGCTACAACAGACCTTGATTTTTTGTAGAAAAAAATTTGGCACTCAAGCATTTTCCAGGGAGGAAACAGGGGAATACATTTGTATGGAAAAGTGCAACCTGGGTTCCCTCTTGGTATTGTTACGACGGGAGACGCGCCTTCAACTCTACAGAGACAGCTATAATGTAATACATAGGAACATACCTGCCGTTCACCCAGTGACCCGGAATACAGTTACACGGACCGGTTGCTAAGATCTCACGAGACACCACTGTCTGGGAAACTCGTCTATAGCCTCTATAGTGCATCTTTGAGTAAACTAAACTTGCATCCCGCGCAATGGATGTATTTTGGGGACCGAATGCTTTTTTAGCCGTCTGACAGATCGCCAATAAGATCGTAAAATCAAATAATAATAAAAACTAAAAGAACCGACTTCAAATGCCGCGCTATTAATTTTCAGTACCAAGTTTGAGGTGTTTTTCTCCATATCTCTGGAGATACTTATCAGATCTCGGTGAAATTACTATGATACCCTTGGGATATCTTCTTTCCAACAATAATACAATAATCATCAAAATCTGTTCATAAACCACAAACTTATCCGCAAACACACATAAAATAAAACTGGCCAAGTGCGAGTCAGCATCGCTTCTCTTATCGCACACTTAGGGAGGGTTCCGTACAATACGAAACATAACAGAGTTTCAACCTTATATATTTGATTAATTGATATTACCGAGAATATTTGGCTTGGTCGCGATCTAGAAAGACGGGTCTCGTTTACTAGCGCCATCTATGTCATTTTGCCGAAACTAATTACATAGATGGCGTTTAAAAACACGTTTTTTGTATGGAGACCCCCTTTAATTTTTAACTTTATTTTGTTTTTAGTATTTGTTGTTCTAGCGGCAAGAGAAATACACCATCTGTGAAAATCTCAACTGTCTAACTATCACGGTTAATGAGCTATAGTCTGGTGACAGACGAACAGACAGACAGACAGACAGACAGACGGACAGCGGAGTATTAGTAATAGGGTCCCGTTTTACCCTTTGGGTACGGAACCCTAAAAATATGTATACAAGGTGTCCCAGAAAGTAGTGTCAAGCGGAAGTCCAGAGGTTAGGTTAGGTAGGTAGGGGTATACAAATCATCCCCATGTATGTTCCGCAATTTTTGGAAGTTTAGGAGTTATGACCTTTTTTGACAATTTCTACTAAATTACGACTACAGAGTAATGTTTGTGATCTTAATAATTAAGATAATTAGCAGATTTTTTTTGTAATGTAGCTGGATAACAGATCGATAATAACACATTAAAAAAAACACAAAACGTACTCAAAGATGCCTGGACGGTTTTGGAAAATTATTTTTTTGTTTAAAGGGTACCCTTCCCAGGTCCCATTTAAATTTTAACAAAATCGGTCGAGCCGTTTTGAATATATTAACATTTGTATTACGATGCAATTATATAAATCGATGACACATCGATGATATAAAAAAAAATAAAAAATAAATAATCTTAAATTATTTGAAGAAATTGTTGCATTCGCAAAATAATCGGAATAGGTACATTCCAGCAACATTCAGAGAGTAAATTCATCATCATCAGCCTATTTCTGTCCACAGCTGGACAAAGGCCTCACCTATGGCACGCCACTGGGCTCGATCTTCAGCTCATTGTTTCCAACCGCTGCCAGCCAGCTTGCGTATATCATCGCTCCACCTAGCTGGAGGGCGTCCTACACTACGTTTACCGAGCCGTGGTCTCCACTCTAGAACACGTCTACCCCAACGGTTATCGGTTCTACGAAAGATGTGATCAGCCTACTGCCACTTCAGCTTGCTAATCCTTTGACCTATGTCGATAAATTTGGTTCTCTGACGGATGACTTCATTTCGAATTCGATCCTTCAGAGAGACCCGCTCGCTGAGCGACTTTGAATTGATGAACCAGTCGCACCGTCAGCGTCCACGTCTCGGCTCCCTAGTTAATAACAGGTAGGACGCACTCCTTGAAGACTTTCGTCTTCAGGCTTTGCGGTATAGGCGATGTAAAGACTCGACGAAGTTTTCCAAATGCTGCCCATCCCAGCTTACTTACTTTACTTACTTCCTACCCTACTATCCTATCCTACTAATATAAAGCCGAATGTGTGTGAGTGTGTGAGTATGGTATGCGAATACTACTGAAACGATTGAGCTGCAATTTGTTATGTAGATAGCCTAAACCCTGGAATAACATATGGTACTTTTTATCCCGATATTTCCACGGGAACGATTTCTACGCGTGTAAAACCACGGGGCACAGATAGTAGCTTATGTAACTCATATAATCACTTTTAACGATTAGACCGCCCTTTGCATTAGGTACATAGCTTAAACACAAACCTGTGGCATTTGTATTTTATTTTTTCAACCGGCTTCCAAAAAGAAGGAGGTTCTCAAGTCGTCTGTATATTTTTTTTGTGTGTATGTTACGCGATTACTCCGTCAATTGTGAACCGATTCGAATGATTCTTTTTGTAATCGGTAGGGTACGTTTCCGAGATGGTCCCATTGTAATTTCATCGAGATCTGATAAGTATCTCCAGAGATATGACGATAAACGTCTCAAACTTGCTACTGAAATTGACTTGAAATTGACGCGGGGCATGGAAGTCGGTTGTTTTAGTTTTTAAACTATCTTAATTATTATATTCAATGTTTATTTTGTAAGTGATGTACAAATAAAGTTCATCTATCTATCTAAGTCGTATTAGCCTGTGTAACGAAGTTACCTCGCTAGCATTTTGGCAACATTACCGACAGATAGTGACCTAGGTTCTTAAATTGTTAAACACAATCCAAAATTTCATCGTACCGACGGGACTCGAACCCGCACCCCCTGGATTACACGTCCAGGTGCTCTGCCAATTAAGCCACGGTTCGATACCAATGTATCGAACCGTGGCTGTTACTGTTGAGCTAATAAGTAGTCATAGATGGCGCCACCAATGCATAATTGGGTTAACAAATGCAATCCACTAATTTCGTCGTATCGATGTATCGAACCGTGGCTTAATTGGCAGAGCACCTGGACGTGTAATCCGGGGGGTGCGGGTTCGAGTCCCGTCGGTACGATGAAGTTTTGGATTGTGTTAACAATTTACGAAAAATATAAAGTGTGAGACACTTCAAAGAAACATAATATTTGACCTAGGTTCTGTCTTTTATTTATAGTTCAGTTAGATATTGTGTATTGTGGTTTATTTATTTTCGATATTGACAGTAATCTTGCTAAACGTGTTTACACAATAAAATAGTTATTTGATCTGATGTCAATTGATCCAGTTTCTTGTAAGGATCAAAACAATAAAATAATATTTACTCAGAAATCACAATTACAGTCATAACGGTCGTACCGTGTCACAATAAACATTAATTACAAGTACTTAATAAATGCAGCGCTATCTGAGGAATGTTGTATATTTGAAATAGGTAGGTATTGCAGCACGATTATAGGTCACCAAGTATGTTGACAGACAATGAAATTCATTTGCTGGGAATGGTTAAAGTATTGAGGTTTCTCAATTCGACCGTATATTTTTTTTTTATGTTTATTCGCGGACAACTTCATTGTTTATGAGCCGATTTTGATGGTTATTAGGGTTCCGTACCTCAAAAGGTAAAACAGGAACCCTTATAAAATCACTTTCTTGTCCGTCTGTCTGTCCGTGTGTCACCACTGATTTTCTCAGGAACAGGTGGACCTAGCAAGTTCAAATTTATACCTGATACTGAAGTCTATAATCCCTATTGGGTGTATAAAAATCAAGGTCTTAGCCAAGTATTTAGTATAAGTTTCAAAAAACTGACTCGCGCGGCATGGAAGTCGATTCTTTTAGTTTTAAATTTGTTTGAGTGTTTTAATAATGTTTTAAGGTGTTAAATCTGCAAATTTGAATACTTTAGATACATTTTACATTTAAAAGCCTAATAACAATGTGTGTTGCACATCACTAGTATTAGGGGCAGTTTCACCGGTTCCTGATAATGCGTTAGATAGTTATCTGACACATAACGCCATATAAAAGCTGTCAAAAATCTGTCAGATTTCTTCATATTAGCGCTATCAGGAACCCGTGAAACTGGCCCTTAGTCTTGTTAGCCCCTCCAACTAAGCTAAATATGCCTGTGTCTGGAGTGTGTTTACGTCAATAGTGTTAAGCGTGGGGATCGAACTCACGACCTCTCGACCGACAGGCCGACACGCCTTAGCCATTGGGCTATTACCACTAGTAGTTACTATGATATATTTTATGTTAACACAGTAAGTAATTGGATAATGTAATTATTACGCAGGCGATACAAAATATCAGGAAAATCAAGAGCATATATATGCAGTTAATTTACCTTATACCAATTATTATCTGTTCTGTGCTTGCTTGTACTTCCTTCCTGTTACACATTAGAGTATTTATATATAAAACAGGAAAATATATGGATAAACTTATGTGAATAGGTAATCAAAAGGAATATTGTTTCATTTAGTTTTCCGGACTCGAAGTCATTATCAACACAATTCTATACCAATATTAAAATCATCATCATGATTAACAGCCAGTATTTGTCCACTGTTGGACATACATAGGACTCTCCCATGGCACCCTACTGAGCTCGATCTTCAGCTATTTTAGTTAATTAAAACAGCTTTACACTCACGGGTTAAGATATTGAAATTACTACGAACCATTTTGGATATTTTTGAAGTCATTTTTCACAGGAGTCAGGCCTACAAATATATATATATAATATATAACAAAACTGAAATCTTTCTCTTAATCTTTATAAAATTAGTTTAGAAACCAGTACAGTAAGTTGGCTATTTAGTAGATTATAGATGCGCATATTATTAGGAAATACAATGGAAATGGAAAAGTTGTTTGTATGTTTGTTTGTCACTGTCTAACGGCTTGACTAATTTGGCTGAGATTTTGCACTTAGATAATATACCTTCATTAAGGAACTGGGGTGGTTTGGGTAGACGCTGGCAGGAGGAAATGCCCAATATAACGTGAGCGGGAGGTCAGTGCAGGTCTTAGCACCCTTTTCACCAAATAGAATTTGAAGGTTGATTATGACATATGCCGGAAGACTGTTATTATACAGCTAAAAATCAGATATAGGTTTTAAATGTGTATATTTTTTCAAATATTTTATAGGCTAGTGTTTGATCACTATCTCGCCTGGTGGTAAGAGTTAATGTAGTCGAAGATGGTGAACATGCTAGACCTATAAAAATGGCCAGTACCCTTAGTACGAGTTTTCATCGTAAACGCTTCTGACAGATCTCACATAGTTTTCGACTCATTCTGGCTCCCTGATTGGTCTAAATTTAGTTAAGTGTAGTAACCACTAGAGGCGCTGTACTGTTATTCATTAAAAATTCGATAAACAATATCAAGTTTGGTATGAAAACTTGTACAAAGAGTAACATGCACTCTTTGACTCATCGATAACGTTTAAAATTCGAATGTCGTTGGTTGTATCTTGGACGATACGATTGGAAAGTAACTATTACATAATCTGTGTCAGTAGTTAGAAGTTATCTCGATGATAAGTTAATGCATCGTAATACAAATGTTGATATATAAAAACGGCTTGGCAAATTTAAATGGGACCACCTGGGAAGGGTACCCTTTGAAACAAAAAAGAATTTTCCAAATCGGATCAGGCATCTTCGGGTAATCGGTGAACATATATAAAACATTTAAAAAAGGTTTCGACGAATTGAGAACCTCCTCTTTTTGTGATATTAGTTAAACAATAAATGACATTTTAAGTCACAACAATAAGTTTTGAGTTAATAATAAGACTTGGTCAACTGACTTTAAAATTACATATAATAATGTAGCAAATGTTTTGCATATCAAGTATGTGAGTAAATGTGTTATATGTTCATGATATAGATATTTTTATATCCAAACCAGGAAATAATAACATACTACAACAATATGAGCAGAGTGTGTGTTAAATTAAATTTTCATGGTTGTAATACATTTTCAATAAGAGTATAAATTCTAATTCTAATTTGAGGTGGGGACGATACGTCCTGCATTGACATCCTGCTTGGTGTATTCCGGGGTGTATTGTGCACTCCCCCATTTTTTTAAATATCTTATAGGCTAGTGTTTGACCACTATCTCACCTGTTGGTAAGTAACAAGTTACCTTTAGCTTGTTTTCTATGTACCTATAGCTTGTTTAGTATTGTCATATGAAGTATATCTATCTCTCTCTTCGGTCTCGCATCTCGAGCGAGTTGCTCATACATTGAACATTGAAATAAAATCTAATATTTAGCATCATTTAATTGTATTGTGTGGTTTAATAAATAAATAAATACAGTACAAAATGTAAAGTGGTGTTCTTATTGATTAGGACAGGAATCCTTAACATAGCTAATTGAATTAAAACACTGGTTAAGCATGTAGGTTCTTTGAGTAAGTAGTTTCATATGCATACTTGCAGGATCAGGAAACTTCAGTTTGCAGTAGACTTGGGTAGTACGTGTATGATGTACTATAAAGTAACAATACCCGACACTGTCCTAAAAGACCTAGTACCATACGCTAAACGTTACTAGGACATTCGGACACTAGTACACTACACTTTACCGTGCTCACCTCGCCCAATATTCGTTGTACTTTAATGAAAAAGCACTATACAGTAAACATAGGCGTAAACGAGATAGATACATGGTCCGAGTCAAGAGTGCAATGGCATCACACAGGTAATGAAAGAGCAAGAGAGACAGCGGGTCGCGAGTCTGTTAAGAGTGCTAATAGGTACTATGTACTGTACTAATAAGGTGTACTAGTACATTTTTTGGACTGTACCATTAGAGTGCGAACCCTTAACTGTCCGATTTGGCACAAGACTAGTTTGCAGGATAGGATGCAGGGAATGGGATGTGACGTCAAATAAGCCTGGGCATACATATTATTATATTAGATTAAATATGAACTATTAACTATATTTACATTTTAATTTAGAAGGACTTAAAAAAATGTTCTCGTAGGCGCCAATATAATTAGCCAAAAACAAAAAGTAGTGCTGGTTAGTAAACCAGAGAAAAGTTGAAAAAAGAACATAAAAATTCAAAATCGCTGACTTTGACGTTTTGTAAATAGACCTCATTGTTTACTTTTGCGTTAAAAAAATGCCGCGTGTACGTGTGCGCTACTACTTACGAGTAGTTTCAAAACTTGTTCGTATTGCGAATACGAAATGATTACTATAATTCAATTACATAAGATAAGCGAAAAGCCTCGTGTACTCACCTTAGACCGGGGGAAAAGTTGTTCTCCTTCCGACAATCCGAATTCCACAAAATATGTGACCCACTCACAGAACTCAAAACAATAACATCAAACACATAAAACTTCACTAAAAGTTAATGTATACTAAAGTTCTCACTTAATTAGTTGTTTCATAATCACTTGTTATCAGTTTCAAAGTGTTTAACGCGTATTTTCGATTAAAATTGTGTCGGCATTTCAAGTTGTAATAAAGTTAAATTTGACAGTTCTTTCTTGGAGTTGGACGCTTTCTCGCTCACACATCCCATTCTTTTCGCAATCCTTCAAATTCAAATGACAGCACTCAGCAGTGAAAGCGATTGTTCGAATGGTCCGACTTGCGTTATAGCGGCGTATTGAGTTGAGACTGCTACAACATTGTTTTATCGTCAATTTATCATCATTATCAGCCATGGCTTCACCAATTTTTTTGAATACTAGCTGTGCCCCGCGGCTTCTCCTGCGTTAAAAACAACTTTTATTTCTTTTAATATTTTTTTTTCATAAGAACCATCTCCTGACGATGAAAAACACAACAAAAAAAGAATTAGCGAAATCGGTCCAGCCGTTCACGCGTGATGCCGTGACCAAGGGCAATTGGGATCAATTTTTATATATAAAGATTATATAGGCTAGCGTTTGACCACTATCTCATCTGATGATGCGATCAAGGATGGTAAGCACGCTAGGCCTAGAATGGGAACTGGCTCCTTAGGATAACTGCCGGAACACATAAGACGTTTGGCGATAGATTTTTTAACTTGATTGATTAACTAGATTTTTTAACTTTAAACTTGGGTGGTAGCTGGCCTGGCGGACACTAGACAGTGTCCTACCCCCGCGCTGAGGTAGGGGGTTTCTTAACGATGTTTTTCTTTCACCGGAGGGCCACTGTGAAAAGCGCACATACATTTTTCGATAGAAAAATACATCGGTGCACGACGGTGATTGAACTCAGTACCTCTGGCATCAAAGCCGACCATTCTCCCATTACACCACCGGGCCCTCAAAATAGTAACGACTTATGACAGTTAATGGCACGCCACTGAGCTCTATCGATCGTTAGTTATTTGTTTCTAACCGCTGCCAGCCACCTTGCGTCATCATCATCGCTCCATCGGAGGGCGCCCTACACTACGTAAACTACGTTTGCCGAGTCGTGGTCTCCACGGCTTACGGTAATGGTGGCCTAGGAGTTACAACAGCTTTTCAGAGCTCCGTTGTAATTCCATCCTCTCCGGGGCTTTAAATAAAACAAACATTGTTTCTACCTATTAATGGATATGAAAGTGGATGGCTATAGAGGAAGAGGAAAACCGAAGAAAGTATGGGTGGACTGTGCGATAGAAGATATGGATGTAAAGGGAGTGGATGCGGAAATGACTGCGGATAGATCCAAATCGAAGAGAATGACACGTTGCACCGACCCCACTTAAGTGGGATAAGGGTAGGAAGATGATGATGATAATGTATATTGCAAATTGCAATACTTGGAGCTACAAAAATAATAATATCAAAAACATGATACTCGAACATACAAAATGTGGTTTACCTTTTGTATATTTTTTTTTTGTTTCTTTGTAACTTATTCATGGCATGGTCAACAGCTTGACCGATTTGATTGAAAATTTGCATAAAGATAGACAGTATAATGGATTAGGACATAGAATATCTTAAAACGGGCGAAGCCACTAGGCAAATTACAATTTTTTTAATTTGTTTAATTTAATGCGTTACATTATGCTTTTTTGGAAATGCAAAAATAATTCACAATGACTTTAAAAATTCATAATTTATATATAGGTCAATCCAGCCATATACTAGACTGACTCAGGCTAGACTGACAAATCCCCATAGTGTGATGTATGGAACACAATGAGATGGTCCACGCGTTTGGACCAACTCATTGTTTATATCATATAGTGTATTTGACACTTAATAATAATAGCATGGCAGTCTTTACTTCACAATGAAGTTGGAAGGTGTATTCCCATAGATGTTTGGGTATTCCTTACCTCATCTACCCAGATTGGACTTCATTCCATATTTTATCTATGGTCATCTGCAAAGGGCGCGGCATCCAATCGCTGCATTCCAAACATATTTTTCCCGCCATTTTGCCTTTGCGCGGCGCGTGGAACCGGTTTCCGATCCTGCGGATCGATCGGTTACCTTAATCAATTTTGTAGAAAAATACCTCTGATTGACAATTTGATATCGTTTGCGTTATTTGCCTTGCGTATTTTGTGAAAGTAATGTTAAGGTGATAGACATTTCGAGTAATGTCTTGAAGATTACAGATTTTTTACGATTAGCTAATATGAATAATTCTTTAATTTTCTAGTTATTCAGGCATAGAATTATTACCTATCAGTATCTTCAGCAGTATTGTTTATCGCAACAGAACTACATGTTAAATTTCTGGATAAATATTTTATAATGACAAACAAAACGAAAGGAAGGATTAATCCAAATAGCCACATAACAAAAACAAATATTATAATGCCGCCCGTTTAAGTAAACTAAAGAATTAAAGATATAAAATATATCATTTAATATTCTTAAAATATCTCAATCAAAAACAACACCGGGTAAAGCTAAAGGTATTATTAGGTATACAATGTACTTCGAAATACTTCGAAATCTTCGAATCAGTGCGCTTCTGCGCTGTGAGTTGTGACGATACGATACAACGCCTTGTTTTCCTCCACTAATGGTTTATGTGGGATCGAGCTTGCTGTCAGTTTTTGAGCAGGCGTTTATTTATTTACAACCTACTCTAGCGCCATTTAGATGCTTTTATCTAAAAAAATATCTTTAAGATTCTTTCACTAATAGGAAGCAACATTATCAGCGAGTAACTTATGCTAAATTTTATCCCCGTTTTCTGACGGGAACGGGAACTACGCGGGTGAAACCGCGAGGCGCTGCTAGTTGCTTATAAATAGGTGTAATTGACGTTAATAGGTGTAATTGACGTAACTGTATTGTAACTCCATCAATCCTCAAATCAATCCAAAGGCGGCAATAGCCCAATGGATAGGGTATCGGACTAGCGATCGAGAGGTCGTGAGTTCGATCCCCACCCCACCCATTGCACTATTGACGTCAACCCACTCCAGACACAAGCATATTTAGCTTAGTTGGAGGGGTTAACAAGAATACTAGTAATGTGCAACCTTGCGAGTAATCTTAAAAAAAAAAAAATATCCAAAAACACTCTCGATGTTCCGTTCTCGAACTTCTCGAAGTCGACATCGCGTAGAGTCTAGTTAGCAAAAGTAGACAATCTTTGCCAATGTCTTAACCGGCTTCACAAAAAAAGGAGGTTCTCAAATCGTCAGCACCGTTTTTAGGGTTCCGTACCCAAAGGGTAAAACGGGAACCTATTACTAAGACTCCGCTGTCCGTCTGTCTGTCTGTCTGTCTGTCTGTCTGTCTGTCTGTCTGTCTGTCTGTCTGTCTGTATGTCTGTCTGTCTGTCTGTCCCTCTGTCACCAGGCTGTATCTCATGAACCGTGATAATTAGACAGTTGACATTTTCACAGATGATGTATTTCTGTTGCCGCTATAACAACAAATACTAAAACAGAATAAAGTTAAAGATAATAGAGGGTTGTATGGGCACAAGAAACGTGTTTTTTTCAGCATTTCACGCCATCTATGAACGCTTAGTTAGGTAAACGTCCCATAGATGGCGTTATATTGAAATGTCGATCCCTAACACCTTTGTTAGACGTTAGATGGCGTTATAAGAAACAAAATGGTTACTAATTATTATTTATTGTTGGCGAAAAATGATAGTGGTATTTTTGCTCGATCTTATAAAATACTGTAGTGTGGTACGGAACCCTAAGAGTGCGAGTCCGACTTGCACTTGGACAGTTTAATTTTACTTGAATTACTACTAATCTTACTATAACTCGAAGATGCCTGAACCGATTTGGAAAATTCTATTTTTGTTTCAAAGGGTACCCTTCCCAGGTGGTCCCATTTAAATTTTAACGAAATCGGTCTAGCCGATTTTAATATATCTACATTTGTATTACGATACATTTATATACCTTGACGACATACTAACACTGGCACAGATTATATAATAGTTACTACATCTACTACTGGCTACTTTGCCATAGAAAAGATAATAACACTTTGCCTGGCGCGACGTTTGAAGTCGGTTCTTTTGGATGTATCAAATTATCCTAAATTATTACATGACCACACTTAAGTGTTGGGTACACTATTGAGTATCAAATGAGTCAGTCACAGATTACTATATGTGTCTATATGGAATCTGTCGAAGTTTTCTTCGCAGTAGGAGCTTGCCATAATTTTTTTTTTAATTTGCCGCGCTTTTCAGACTACATTTGTTTGCCAAACTCTATCGTCGTACTCACGCTCAGTGTAATTATAGCTCTGTGTACTCACGTTACTTTCCCGTTTTTAGGGTTCCGTAGCCGAATGGCAAAAAACGGAACCCTTATAGATTCGCCATGTCTGTCTGTCTGTCTGTCTGTCTGTCTGTCTGTCCGTCCGTATGTTACAGCCATTTTATTCCGAAACTATTAGGACTACAGAATTGAAACTTGGTAGGTAGATGTATTCTATAAACCGCTTTCCGATTTTTATCCAAAAATAAAAAATATAAAAGTTTAAGGGGGGGCATCCCATACATGGAACTGGAACAAAAAAACATTTTTTTCGTCAAACCTATGCGTGTGGGGTATCTAAGGATAGGTCTAAAATCATATTTTCTCAAAGTCAATCATTTCAAAGATAGGCGCGTCTAAAGTGGTAAAATGTGTGTCCCCCCCCTCTAACTTCTAAAGAAAGGGAGTGAAAAATCTAGAAAAAATATATTCTGTAGATGAGAAAAATAACAACGAAAATTAGTTTGAACGAGATACAGTCAGCAGTTGTTGAGATACAGCGACCGCAAGTATAACTTTGTTTTTCATACAAACACTATGAAAAACAAAGTTATTTTTGTAGTTGCGAAAAATCAAAGTTATAGAATACTCTACTGTGTTACGGAACCCTACGAGTGCGAGTCCAACTTGCACTTGGCCAGTTTATATTAATTTATATTTTTTTAGGCCCATCTATCCTGTCGGAAAGCGATGATGTGCTTGGAGATGGTGAACACTCTAGGCCAAGAATAGTCTTACTCTCAAGGGTTGTGCTGCTGGAACACCGGTTATGGCGGCATATTTTCTTTATGATTGATGGTGTTGGCTACTTTTTTGGTAGCAAGTCAGGCGGAACATTGATATAATATGCTCCTACCATCTGTGGGATAATACCTGCGTGTAAATGAATGTGAATGTTTCATGTTTTTAACCTACTTCAAAAATCTAAGAGGTTCTCCTCGCTACAAACTGAAAATGACTAGTGCAGCATGTGAAGTCAGGTTTTATTCGTTTTTTTTAAGCTTCTTACTATATTGTAATATGATTTATTCTGTGCTATATCATAATAACACCTTTGGCTGTGTGGCTATGAACAACATGCCAACGAGGACACGTTTTATTTTTAGGGTTCCGTACCCAAAGAGTGCCAATGGGACCCTATTACTGAGTTTGAGCAGACAGTCCGCTGTCCGTCCGTCTGTCACAGGGCTGTGTCTTTTAAACCGTAATAGGTAGACATTTGAATTTTTCACAAAATACATTACTATGGCTGCTATAATATTAACTAACATTAAAAATAGAATAGAGGATAATAGAGGCTAAAATTAAAGGGAGATAATAAGTAAATTAAAGGAAGACAGTAAATAATAGTAGATTAGTAGCCAAGGGCTGTAAGGCATCAATTGCAGCCCGAGATATTTATCTATAGTTCGAGGGTGCAGTTGATGCTTACACCCGAGCTAACTACTCTGCTTTACATCTCGATTGTGAGGTAAGTAGAAAAAAACCGGCATCACAAGAATAAAACATTTTATTAGTTAAAATTTATAGTGAAATGATTGTTAATTGCTGCTTCAGCTTCCATTTTCATTGAATCGGGAGTGCAGCTTATTTCTTCATCACTTGCAGAACTCATGTTTTTTCCTAAAAAATAAAAAAATCCCAAAAACAAACAATTTTTAAAGTAAAAGTTTTCTATTCCCGCCTTTTATCATCTTTTTTTTTAATTTTTTTTTCAATAACGATATTGAGCTTCGCCGTTCGATATTTGAAATTGATGACTATTATACTCATACGAAGACAAGGCTGAATAGCGAAGGGACCTCTTTTGTCATTGGGCTGAATGCATGATGTCTATTGCCAGTGTGATGGTTAGATGTACGCAAACTTTTTGAAAGAGTGAAGAGTTTTTTTTTAATTACTTACCGGCTTTTCTAGCTACATTATTACCCTAGAGCGTTAATTGGTATAATACAAGCCCCATTTGGGGGTAATAAGGACCTACTTACCGAATATGAGAGATGTAAATGATATTACGCGTTTTGTGCTCGATCTTAAAAACTATAATATATTGAGACTTCATTAGGTACACACTTTGATTATATACATGTCATATACATGTTACATACATGTTAACAATTTACAAAAATATAAAGTGTGAGACACTTCAAAGAAACATAATATATACATGTCGTCTTATAATCAAAGGGTACTCAATAAAGTAGCAGTCAAAGTGATAATCCCTTTCATGGAGGATTTACTCTATCCTCCGTGGTCGCTCTTTAATAACTTGAAAAAATTTAATATAAATAATAGCTACGTTAAAAACGTGGCATCCCCTTTTGGGCTAAGTACACTAATTGTGTTAAGTTCTAAAAAAATCATATGTCACTATCAGCTTCAAACACTAAACGTCACCTTTACGTCAGCTGAGCAATCAGCTGTCATTGCAAAACATTTCAATATTATATCCAAATCAATAAACTTTACGTTTCATATTGAAATAAATTTTAAAGGCATAAAGAGCTATATATTCACTCAAAATTCTTAATAAAGTGGTGAAAATGCTTCAATATAATATTTAAATAGGAGTTTCATTGAACGACTGGTGTGGTTCTGCTGTTATACGCCTCGGAGACTTTCGCAACGGTCGAGCGATTGTTAAGGCCGGAAATGTGTATTTCGTTGTTGTTTTTGGCCTACAATCGACTGTGATGGATTTATCTCCTGACGAGGATCACTTCCAAGGCCGCCTACTGCATCAGGTAACCGTTTACTGCGTTTTTATTCAGTAAAATGATAGAGAATTCATGATGGCCTATTTGCCTGTTTAGTCGCATCGCTCATGCGCGGGGGAAGCAAGGCCGGTTTTACTTTCACGAAGACACATACATTACTTAATTTATGTATCTCGCTAATGTATGCTTAGATACGACGAGATATAATGGTTTTAAATAGCTATTGAATTATGCCACCTTTTGTTTTAAAAGAGCTACTTTGTATATTGCTATATACAAAGTATATAGCTAAAAAAAATATACTAGCTACATTGGAAATAAATTAGGAAATATTATTTAGCAAGAAAATATATATAAAGTATATTGTAGTGGTAGGACTTTTGCTAGTCCGCCTGGGGCGGTACCACCACTTTGTCAATTAATTCTGCAGTGAAATAGAAATGTTTTTCAGTTTGAATGGCAACATGTCTAGTGAAATTACAGGGCATGTGAGACTTAACATCTTTATGTCTCGCAGTGCAGTGACATGCAAAATTCTGGCTATCCAGAATTTTGCATGCTGCTGTATCTGTAATAGATAAACGTTATCGCTTACCATCAGGCGAGCGTCGTGCTTGCCCTGTTACCTTGTATTATAAAAAAAACAAAAAAAGGCCAAGTCAAAAGTACCTATAACCAAGGCAAGCATAGAATATAATATGACAAAAATCAAATTTTTCCTCTTTATAATATTAGTTTAGATAAACACATCTAGATGGCGCTAGAATAGGTTGAATAGCTCTCCTTGTAAATATTGCCTAAATGTATGAGATCCTGCATCGCGCAAACTAGATTTTCTGCGACGTTGGAACCTGATGCACTTGCATCTTAAAATTTGAACTTGTTATAGAATGTTTCCTCTTTATAATCCAGACTAATATTAGAAAGAGAACAGTTTTTTAACGAGTTCAACTTTTGAGATCTTTAATGACGAAGCAAGTGCATCAGTTATATATTGCGGAAAATATTGTTTGCGTGATGCAGGATCAAATACATTTAGGCAATATTTAAAGGAGAGCTATTAAAATCTACGCAAGCGCCATCTCTGGGCTTTATTTATTTATTATAGAAACCTCTGTGTTTGTTACCTAATCACGCCTAAATGGACGATTTTATCATACTGAAATTTGGGAGGGGGAGAATGGTCAGCTTTGATGCCAGAAGTACCGAGTTCAAACCTGTACAGATTTTTCAATCGCAAAATGTATGTGCGCTTTTCACAGTGGCTCTCCGGTGATGGAAAAACATCATTAAAAAACCAACAACCCCCACACGGTGGTAGGACACTATCTAGTGTCCACCTGGCCAGCTACCACCCTCAAGTTAGAAAATCTGTCGCCAAGCATCTAATGTGTTCCGGCAGCTATCCTTCAGAGCCAGTTCCCATTCCAGGCCTAGCGTGCTTACCATCTTCGACCGCATCATCACTTACCAATAGGTGAGATAGTGGTCAAACGCTAGCCTATAAAATATAAAATATCTATATGTTGGTAAGCTCCATGCTGATGACCTCTATGATGCTCTATGTGAGTGATATGTGAAGCCCGGCCGCGTTGCTAGTTTGTCAATGAATAAATCTGATTCTGAATTTTAACAGCAGTTTAATCATAGTCATTCTACCTCCCCAGGCGGCATTATGGGACAATTTAGAGCTTCTTCAAGAGCTTCTATTGACGGGAGTGGCGGCAGATTCCAGAGACAGTGCCAAACGGTCAGCTTTGCATGCAGCGGCTCTCGCTGAGAGGTCCAGATGTTTGGCAGCTCTGTGCAAAGCTGGTGCTGAGCTGGATGCTAAATCTGATGACTTTACTGGAGGGAAGGTAAAGGTGTTTTTGGGGTTCCGTACCCAAAGGGTTAAAACGGGACCCTATTACTAAGACTCCGCTGTACGTCTGTCTGTCTGTCTATCACCAAGCTGTATCTCATGAACCATGATAGTTAGAAAGTTGAAATTTTCACAGATGATGTATTTCTTTGGCCGCTATAACAACAAATACTAAGAACAGAATTAAGTTTAAAATTATAGGGGGTCCCCATACAAGAAACGTGATCTATGAACGCTTAGGTAAACGTCCATAGATGGCGTTATATTGAAATGCCGGTCCCTTACACCTTTTTGCTAACTTTTACATTGATACCGTGCGTTAGACGTTAGATGGCGTTATAAGAAATAAGCACGCGGCTCACAACTCTGTTTTGATAAAATGGTTAATAATTTTTTTTTGTGCTGGTGAAAAATGATAGTGGTATTTTTTGCTCGATCTAATAAAATACTGAAGTGTGGTACAGAACTCTACGAGTGTGAGTCCAACTTGCACTTGGCCAGTTTATTGAAATATGTTATAGCGTTTTACTACTACCTCGCCTCGGTTAGTGATGATCTGGTCAAAGATGGTGACTACGATAGACCTAGAATACTCTGACTATCACAGGCTGTGTGCTGCCAGAACATTAAGGCGGTTGATTTTGTAATATATATCGATCATTTATTATATATAAACGAAAAATACCGACTTCAAAGGCTTAAGGTTGCCGAAGGGAACCACAAAAAACCAAAACTTCATCTATGTATTTTAGTACATATTGTTCTTTTTTCCCTGACTGCGAAAGAAGGATGGTTGTTTTTCGAGTGTATGTATATTTCTTTGGCACGCCGTAGAGCCTAAGCGGCTAGTTGTATTTTTATGTAAGTGGTGTCAATAGATTCGCCTTAGGGGTAAGAGTGACACTGGGTATATCAAAATAAAAAAAAACAAATAACGAATTTTTGGCGCCAAAAAGTAATCTAAAAAAATTTATATTTTCAAAGGTGATTACGAATATATATATATATATATACACATATATATAACTTAATGTTTTATTGGAGTTTGGAATAAGAATTTCTAAGAAATATTTTTTCATGCAGTGAGTTTTTTTGTACTCTTCAATAATTCACTTGTTGTTGTTTTTTTTAATAAGCGCTGAATCAATTTCGATAAATTTTACATATATGGGACTACATCTAAAGCAGGTATGACCTACCCTTTGATTAACGAGTTTATAATCAAAGGACCTACCAAAGAAACTTTTTGTTGTTATTTTTTTGCTGTTGAGTGTCTCTATTAAGATTTCGTGTATGTTCGTTGCACTTCCTAAGAGTGCTTGCACCGTAAGATGTTTACTTTATTATTAGTTGTAAATACTGTAAATTTAATTCAATCATTGCATTTCAGACAGCTCTACACATAGCGGCCGAGCGTGGACACGTAGAAAATGTCAAGACGCTGCTCTCAGCGGGTGCTAGCATCTGTGTTGTGGACACTAATGGCGACACCGCGCTCGCTCTAGCTGAGAGAAACAGCCATAGACATGCGGCTAACGCGCTGAGAGAAGCTAGGGGTGAGTGTCTGACACTAGATAGAGTTATACTATTATACCTTTTATAGGACACATTTGAAATTATTACATACACGTTGCTAACGTACTGAGAGAATCTAGAGGTGAGTGTCTGACACTAGCTTGAGTTTACATTATAACCTTTATAGGGCGCATTTAAGATTTCCATGAAGTAGACACATAATGAGAGACACTCTCACAGACACGCTGCTAACGTACTGAGAGAATCTAGAGGTGAGTGTCTGACACTATCTAGAGTTTTTATCATACACTTTATAGGACACGTTTGAGATTTCCATGAAGTAGACACATTGAGAGAATCTCTCATAGACACGCTGCTAACGCACTGAGAGAAGCTAGAGGTGAGTGTCTGACATAGACCTCAATATCTGGTATAAATTTAATCTTGATAGGTCCACCCGTTTCTGAGATAATTCGTGGTGACACACGGACAGACGGACGGACGGACAGACAGACAGACAGACAGACAGACAGACAGACGGACGGACGGACAAGAAAGTGATCTTATAAGGGTTCCTTTTTTCCGTTTTGAGGTACGTAACCCTAAAAAGCTTCCGAGGGTGAAGAGATGCATTTTTGTTTCTATTTTACGCAAAAACAACTTACCGGAGACTTTAGGCACAGAACAGATGTATTATTGCTATACGTATTAATTTTTCTTCGATTAAAAATTTACACGCGCGCCCTTTTTAACCGACTTCAAAAAAAGGATGAGGTTTCTCAATTCGACTGGATATATGTTTTTTTTTTATGTTTGTTCGCGGATAACTTCGTCGTTTATGAACCGATTTTGATTATTATTTTATTGTTGGAAAGGAGATATCTCAAGTGTGGTACCATGGTAATTTTATCGAGGTCTGATAAGTATCTCCAGAGATATGGAGATAAACACCTTAAAATTGGTACTGAAAATTAATAGCGCGGCATTAAAGTCGGTTCTTTTTAGTTTTTTAAACGATCTTATGTTAGATCGCGCCCCCTAGGCATGAGCCTAGTTTGCCTTAGGTACAATCCGCCACTGGTGCTACATCGTCGATCGCATCGTCCTTTAACATTAGGTGAGATAGTGGTGAAACAAAGAACACAAAAAAAAACTTATATAATAAAATAAAGCTTGTACTAATGAAGCCAATTTAAGACAGATTAGTCAGCAAAACTATAAAACTAAGTAACAGGTTATCTAGGAGTAAGAAATTTTAGGTAGTATCTGACCTCGCAATAGAACATTCTAGTAAGATCTGTCGCTAGTATCAGGTTCACACCAGGCGAATTTGGTGTTCAACTTCCTAGGGTTGTACGGTACGAATAAAAATCGGTTGTCTGTAAAGTTGGTTTACGGACGATAGTTTAACGTGACAACGTCATAACAAAACATTGATGTGCATGTTCATATGCTATGTTATGGATCATGATCAATTTATTTTGTTAATTGCATATCCATATTCACATTCATAGAACAAAACATTAATGAAATCGACGCATGCGTACAATGAGCGTAACGGGCGCAGATATATGTAACGGCATAGAAAAGATAATAATACTTGGTAACGGGACAATGATAATTAGGCGGCAATAGCCCAATGGATAGGGTGTCGGCCTGGCGATCGAAAGGTCGTGAGTTCGATCCCCACCCTACCCATTGCACTATTGACGTGAACCCACTCCAGACACAAGCATATTTAGCTAAGTTGGAGGGGTTAACAAGACTACTAGTACTGTGCAACCCACATTGCGAGTAACCTTTTATTAAAAAAAAAAAATGAGCGTAACCGGACACTTTTTTGTGCATGCATGCAGCCGGCGTTCATCGATTTATTAGACGTTGTCACGTCAAAAAATAATAATATACCTAATAATACAAATACTCTCTCCCTACTTTTCTATAGATTAAATCGCGCTTGATTAGGCAATCAAATAGCTTAATTATAAACCTTATTATCGCTCTATAATGCCAGTGTAAATGTTCTTCCGAGACAAATAATTGAGTAACGAGACGAGTACTTTTAACCGGTACCTACTCAGTATCGATTCCAAAGTATCGATACTAAAAGTACTTGGTAATGAAAGAAAAGTACATCCTTAGGAAGTTGAACAACATAAATCGCCTTGTGAACTCGGCATTAGTTCACATGAACACTTTTTATTGCGAAAAACCACAAGTTTTGATTACGTCTTGCAAAAACTTTTGGTATAATATCATTTTAATATTATTTTTGGTAGCAAGCCAGGCGGTACATTGCAGATATAATATCACCTGTGGACGAATATTCGTAAATGCACAATAGGGAATATGCATGTTTTTTTAAATATTTTTATTTCACTCATTACATCCATATAACATAATAAAAAAATAAAATACTGCTGAAATTAGTCTAATTATTTTTTAAATAAACATTTAAATATACAAATACATTTGAGCAGTTTAAACGCCATCATTTCCCGGGCTCTTTGGTAATGCATTGTGACGTCACGCACTTACGTCAGACACACGCCGCTTGAAGCAAACTAGCTTTTTTTTCTTTAACTAAGACTCCGCGCGATTATTGTATTAAGCCAATGGCATGTTTTTATTAAATTATACAGTTTCTCTAATCTCGTACTCATTTTTATCTATATTAAATGGTTAGTAATATACATTTTTGCACAATAATACGCGGCAAACACAATATTTGGAAATAAATACAATAAGACCGCACCATACATTTATTTTTATGTTCCCGCGCTCAATGTTTCTATCACGTGGAGTAGTGCATAATGACGTCAACTTTCGATTCGTGATGGTGATGGTCACCCAATGGTGATCTGTTTTACAAACTTAAATTTCCCTCGCTTAAATTGCATTTTTAATTTATTATTTTAAGCAAATAAAATGGAAATAAATAAATAAAAAAGGTTTTACATATAACTCCAGGACAACAAAGAATCGAAAAAAGAAATTTCCAATAAATCTGAGTTTCATGCATATTCCCTATTACAGTTGCCATCTCTAGCGTCCTATTTATGTAGCAACGTAACCATCTGAAATAAATTAAAATACTTTTGTTATATTTTTTATACTTTCTAGCCATGTGGGTAGCACATTACTAGTAGTCTTGTTTACGATGTAACTATTATATAATCTGTGGTCTTGTTAACCCCTCCAACTAAGCTAAATTTGCTTGTGTCTGGAGTGGGTTCACGTCAATAGTGCAATGGGTGGGGATCGAACTCACGACCTCTCGATCGCCAGGCCGACGCCTTAGCCATCGCCGCTTGTTGCAAACTTATTAAGAAATACATTAAAATATGTATTGATTACAATATGTTATTTAAATTGTAAATTAATATGACTCACCTAAAAGCTCTTAATAGGCCATGCTTTTTATGTAAATTAACCGGTTTTTTAGCAAATGTAAGAAATCATATTTTAAGTATGATAAATTAACTTTGTGTTGCATAACTTGTTAGCCAAAGTTCTTACGTACCTGTATCAAGTTAAACGATATGACACTGACATTGACCGGGCGAGGCGTGGCCGCAGTTATAGCGATTTGACCTCCTCAAATCTCTCGTCCACTCTCTTTTAAACATCTTCTTTCTCTCATTTTCACCTGCTTTACTGGTTCTCTATGGAAATATATTGAAAATAATAAAATTAAGTTATAAATATTAAGTATATACCTACCTACTCATTACCATGTTTTATCATCATTTTCTTGTAAATATCCAAAATCAGTTCGTTTTGTTTTCATCCATGTATAGTTGTGTAAAGTTGATTCCGCAGAAATGAAGTATACATTTTTATTTATATTTATTATCTGTGTTTATAATGTATAAAAAGCGTCCTACGGTCTGTCTTTGTCACTCGACTAAACTTCACATTGGCGAAATTGTGGTGGCATTATCGCAAAAGCCAAAAACAAAGAAATAATAATAGCGATTTGACAGCTTCTATAACACGCCCCTTGCGAAGTGTATTAATGCCGCCAGTTCTGCCAAGGAATGATATTCCATTCTATGACGCCCCCGCCACGAAACACGAGTAGCGTAACTACAGGATGAATTCCGCCGCGATCAAGTGTAGTTTGAATTGCGGAACTGTAGCGGAACCAGCCCTTATAGACAAAATCCAATTTCTGTTCCCATTCACGCTAGCGCAAGTTCAAAATGTATGGGAATAACATTTTTTTTTCCGCAACTAAGATATCAGGCAATAAACGCACCCTTACTGCATTCGGAATTCGCATCGGAAATATAGGCATTTTCAAAGGTATAGAGTTTTTTTTAATAACATATTGGCTAGCGTTTGACGTTTTTTTTAGTTCGGTATTTTCGAAGCATTCGGGATCCGATTGGCGCGTTCATTACGAATGACGTCATCGACAGAAATACGTGGCTTTGGTGCAGGTTTGCCGATCCAGTGCATGCTGTACCGTAGAACTCAATCTTTTTTTCTTAACCTGTAATGTCCCACTGCTGGGAAAAGGTCTCCCCCATAGTCTTCCACGAATTTCTCTCCAGGGTCATGTCTGTCCAGCCAGGCTACTATATCGTCACGTTTCGTCACCGTAACGTCACCTCTTTCGTTGGTCAAGTTTTTATCTTCTAGTCTTTTTAAAAAACTCAAATACAAAACAACAATTCCTTTCGCTCCGACGCTCCGATTCCTACATTCTTCGCGCTCTTCTTTGGACGATTAGGCGCGTGCTAGACGATCGAAAACAAGGGTTTCTGCAGAAGATGCGACCGTCGGAGCATCGGTTGGGAACGCCGTTGGCGTGTCGGCTACTGTTGACAAAAAGTTCCTAACTACAGTGTGTACAACTAAATTTGAGCTCTAAGTGGCCACCACAGAATCCTTTTTTATGTAACGCTGACCGCAGATCTAATTGGCAACGCTCGTCCATCGTTAAAGGTCTTTGAAAGTCATATCGGGCAACAGCTGTCTACACTGCAAAAACCCACGCAGGTACCTCTGCAGAGAGGCCGGTTTTCAACCGTGTAGCAAGGGTTTTCAACCGACTTCCAAAAAGAAGGAGGTTCTTAATTCGTCTGAATGTTTTTTTTTAAAGAAAGAAAGAAACTTAAACTAACTCCGTCAATTATGAACCGATTTGAATGATTCTTTTTTTAATCGGTAGGGTACGTTTCCGAGGTCCCATTGTAATTTCATCGAGATCTGATAAGCATCTCCAGAGATATGACGATAAACGTCTCAAACTTGCTACTGAAATTGAGTCGCGGGCAGTCGCGGGGCATGGAAGTCGGTTGTTTTAGTTTTTAAACTATCTTAATAGCATTAAGCGCTATATGTGTGACCATACCTCATTCTACCTACATAATACATACTCTGCACGTATCTATCCAATTGAGTTAGTTCTTGTGTTGAAGTGAACGGATACGCACGTCACTTCGACTTACGTGGAATATTTATTCACGATCGATTGTGATATCGTGTACTCGTGTTTTGTGTTTACATATAGTTTATCGGTGCAGTGTTTATTTGATAAAACATAATTGTGGAGAAGGTTACTTGGCCATTCAATATTTTTCTGTGTAACTGTCTTATTCTTTCTATTGGGCTTTCCGAAGATTTAACTATCAAAATTAACTATTAAAGTAGATGAAAGAGTAGTTTATTTAGTCTCTCTATCAACATCAATGTTATAAATGCGAAAGCCAGTTTGTAGGTATATTTGTTTGTTTGTTGAACCTTTTCACGGTCAAACGGCTCGATCGATTTGGCTGAAATTTTGTACTGGGATAGCCAGTGTAGTAGATCAGGACATAGGTTATAATTTTTAATGCGGGCGAAGCCGCGGGATTCAGCTAATATTATATAACCTACGGTGAAAAGGTCTTAATATTTCTTTCTGTGGCAGTTCATGTTACTTCAGAACTCCATAATTTATTACCCGAATTTAATAATTGTTGTTTTGTTTGAGAGAGTATGCTTCCCGTTTGGTTCCACTGTAATTTTATCAAGATTTGTTAAGTATCTCCAGAGATGTAACGATAAACACCTCCGTCTTAGACAGATAGATAGATTATCACTTTATTACATACAACAATACAGAGGTATTTACAAACACTTAAAAACGAAATGTACAATCGGCAGACTTATCGCTGAACAGCGATCTATTCAAGACAACCGGGAGTCGAAAAAATATTAAACAAAACTTTGTACTTTTTGACCGACTTCAAAAAAGGAGGTTTCTTAATTAGACCGTAGATTTTTTTTATGGGTTTTCGCTGATCACTTCGTCGTTTATTAACCGATTTTAATGATTTTTTTTTGTTGGAAAGGAGATATCCCAAGGTCGGTACCATAGTAATTTCATCGATATCTGATAAGTATCTCCAGAGATATGACGATAAACGTCTCAAACTTGCTACTGAAACTGACTCGCGGGGCATGGAAGTCGGTTGTTTTACATTTTAAACTATCTTAATTATTATTGTAGTAATTATATGATCGTAAGTGTAGAAGCTCTACCTATTGGTTGGTCCTATCTGCAGGGAAATTCACAATTATTCGAAAACAAAATCTGATCCGGAAATTGTCTCTGCCTTGGAGCTGATTCTCAATCATTCGTATTTGTTATCGTATTATCATAAAAATGAGACCAGATATTAAAATTTGAAATAACCAACATAAAGTGAACCAACCTATAAACGTGAACCCACTCCAGACACAAGCATGTTTAGCTTAGTTAACAAATGCAATCCACTAATTTCGTCGTATCGATGTATCGAACCGTGGCTTAATTGGCAGTGCACCTGGACGTGTAATCCGGGGGGTGCGGGTTCGAGTCCCGTCGGTACGATGAAATTTTGGATTGTGTTTAACAATTTACAAAAATATAAAGTGTGAGACACTTCAAAGAAACATATAATGTTTAGCTTAGTCGGAGGGATTGACAAGACTGCTAGTAATGTGCAAACCATATTGCTGCTAAGGTTTTTTTTAACTCTACATACTGAGTACAACTGTCGAAATAAATAAAAACTAATATTAATTTATACCCTAGATAACGTAATTTGTATAGATATAATATTGCAAATGACCGTAAGTATGCATGAGACATTAAAACAAAGCCTTATCATCGGATGTTCTATCCAAATATTAATATTTACCGTATTTTGTTCTAGAACCATGCTAAGGCAATGCACAGACGCGGCAACTTTGATCGCCGAGTTGCGACAACTTTTTGTAAGATGACAGGCAAATTGAAAATAATGTACCTAATTAAATCCTTAAATACTCACCCAGAAAACGCGCAAATATTCCTGACTAAACGCGTAGGCGTAGGTATAACTTTTGGCTTCATTTTATTCGTCGCATAGTTCGTTATTTCAAGCTTTTATAGATACATGCTTTTATTTAACTTATTATTTTTATTTATTTATTTTTCTTAAGAAAATACAATGGCTTATATTCATATTATCTAAAAACCTAATAAAAAATAAGTTCACAAACGAAAATATCCGACTACTAAAAAATCACGCTCTAAAAAGCATGAAACAAGAGAATATTCTCATCTGAAATTGTGATGTGCAAACTATTCAATATGTACCGTGCATTAAATAAACAACTTATAATAGATATTTTATTGTATTTAATACATATTCTTAGTTGTATTCATAGGATAGCCGTTGTTGTATGCCACCTAGTGTAACAAAGCAGTACATTCTGAAAAGTAGTATTTATACTCTCAATATATAGTCCGTAAGTACCTTTTTAACACCGTTGCTCGTAAAGCTGATGTAATTCCACCGGTTTTAAATATGTAAAGCGGGTCATAAAAAACGCGTGTGTTACCAAAGCAAATAGTTAAGTTATAGTCCATACAAATTCCATAACAGTATTATTTGCCATTTCGCGCGCTGTTGCTATTCAAAGTTCGAACTAATCGCCGCGCGGCGCCAGTCAGTAGGCAGCGCTAGCGCGCTGTTAAAATGGCGGGAAAGCAACAGTGTGCATTCACAGATACAGTTTATTTAAAATAAAAAAATCAGTTTATTCGGTAATTTAAAAACTTGGCTGCATGCTCTAACGTCTTTGCCAACATTTTCACGCAGCTACGGCAGAAAATAATCCTCGCGCCATTTTTCTCAAATTTTCTTTTCTTTGTACTTGTATTGTGAAAATTTTAATATAACAACTTTCAATAATGAAGAAGAGCCATATATTACTTCAACTCCACCGGATATACTAACAGAAGCGCGAACCGCATGCGACAGCTTGCTGCCGTCCATATCCAAAGACAGATACATAACCACGTATGAAAATATAATTAAAAAACCAACTACAACTACGTATCATTTTAATAATTGTAATTTCACTAACTGTTTTAATAATTAGAAATGAACAAAATATAAAATGTTTTTTTTTCTGTTTCCTCGCAAATGTGTTAAAAAACGTCGTACGATATACGTACAATTACGCCCTCGCCTTCGGCTCGGGCTGAAATTCCGCCTCGCATGTTATAACCATCATAACGCACTAATATCGTAATGTACTATTACCTACTTATTTGTCATAGCTTATAATCATGAATGGCATGAACGGTAGTAAATAAATAAATAAGTAAATTAATAAATTAAGGCAGGAATTACTGTACAGTTATAGCAATTGAATAAAACACTTTTTAATGTGTATTCGATAAAAATCTAGTTGCGTCAACTAAAGGTGCTTCGTCTGTGTAACCCGTTAAACTGGTTGAGAGTTCTTAAAACGAGTTCTTTTTTTTAAATTAGCTTTTAGGCTTCGTTTTGCTGTTTTATTTGGATACCGTATCTTTTTTTTTTTCATTATAGCGTAACACTAGCTTATGCCCGCGACCTTGCTCGCGTGGCCTACAGATTTTCTCGTTGATGGTAAGCCTCTTCTTGGTAGCTAACTTTAAACGGAACTTGTATGTAATATGCTTTTACCAACTGTGGATACTAAAATACATTTAATATAATCATTGAAGATCGTTTAAAAAACTACATTTTAGTTTTAGTTACTAAAATAATGGACTTCTAATGCCGCGCTAGTAATTTTCAGTACCAAGTTTGTGTTGTTTATCTCAGTATCTCTGGTTCACAATTGACGTATATTAATCGCGTAATGTACATACAAAATAATGAATGATCGTACAAAACGAAAAAACCGACTTCAAATGCCGCGATAGTCAAAATAGCCAGTTGTCACAATCATGCCATCAATAAAGGTATACTAATTTGTTTGTATTAATTTTTCTCCAAATCTCCGGAGATATCATATCTCGATAAAATTTGAATGGGACCAAATGGGAGGCATAATAAAAAAAAAGAATTTTTCAAATTGGTTAATATTTGATGGAGTACTGAGGTAACAAACATCGAGAATTGAGAACCTCCTTCTTTTTTGTGAAATCGGTTAAAAACATACAGATGAATTGAGAACCTCTTCATTTTTGGAAGTCGGTAGAAAATAAACACACAAAAGTTCAGACTGTATTAAAAGATATTGGCCCCTTGTTGTTAACCTATCAACATTTATAGGCAAAGAAAAATTAAATTAGTATTTATTTATCATGACCTTATCATATTATTTATCTACCTAAAATAAAATCTATTTTTGTGTTCTTGACTCGAGAAAAAAATAAAAAAAGAACTCAATTGTCTTGAGCTCTATTATTTTTTTTATATAGGTTTAGAATTTAAATAGAATATAAACTTTAGAAAATTGTGGAAGATTTGCACCACAGATTTTTTGCTACCTAAAATGCAATCTATTTTTGTGCTCTCGGACTCATTTTTTTCTTTTTAGTAGGTTTAGATAGAACATTTTAGCAATTATTATACATATATTAGATACGTTTGGTCTTTTAAATAGCGTTTGAAATGTTGTCCGGCTGCTATCTATTATAAGGTCATACATGCAAACAATCACGCCTTTTCCCCGTTGTGGTAGGCAGAGACTACTTCTTTCCACATGCTACGATCCTGACATACCTCTTTCGCTTATAAGGTCATAGGTGTAAGATATTATATATCTATTTTGTGACGGATAATTTTACATTGAAATTGTATTTCGATTATAGAACTACAAAGTTAAATTTGTCCCTTAATTTAGTTTGACAAATTTGTACGGAAGCCTCGGTGGGCGAGTCTAACTCGCACTTTTTTTTTGTGACTAGCTGATACCCGCGACTTCGTTCACGTACACCAAGAATTGTGACTGTAAAGCTCTGTCAATCAACATTTATGTGATCTGGGTTATTTATGTTAAGTGTGTGTAAAAATCATGATTTTAATTGCACAAACAGTAGCCTATGTTCATTCTTATGTTAAATTTCAGAGTGTAATTTAATTAAATTGATTTTATCAACCGACTTTCCAAAAGGAAGGAGGTTCTCAATTCGTCTGTAGGTTTTTTTGAATGTATGTTACGCGATTACTCCATCAATTGTAAACCGATTTGAATGTTTCTTTTTTTAGTTCTCGGTAGGGTAGGTTTCCGAATTGGTCCCATTGTAATTTTATCGAGATGTGATAAGTATCACCAGAGATATGACGATAAACGTCTCAAACTTGCTACTGACATTGACTCGCGGGGCATTGAAGTCGGTTGTTTTAGTTTCTAAACTATGTTAATTTTTTTCTCAATAATAGTCCCTGAGTACCTATACTTATTTAACATTGTTTATTATCTTGAATGGTCGTATGGGTTTGGGCGACTGTAATGGACATTCTAAGAAATGCTGTAAAAAAATAAATTAAAGCAGCGATTACAGTTCTAGCAATTGAGTAAAACACTTTTCAATGTGTATTAGATAAAATCCTAGTTGCGTCAACTAATGTTGCTTCGTCTGTGTAGCGCGTTAAACTAGTTCTGAGTCTAAAAGACGAGTTTCTTATTAGCTTTTAGGCTTCGTTTTGCTGTTTTATATTTAGATGCCGTATCTTATTATTTATTTTCATTAACCTATATCGTTACACTAGCTTCTGCCCGCGGCTTCGCTCGCGTGGCCTACAGGAAACAAATGAAATATTTTTCTTCAGTACTAACAGTATAAGCGTTCTCACTCCCTCTATTGAAATATCATGACATACATATCTCTGGAGATACTTATCAGATCTTGATGAAATTACAATGGACCAACTCGGAAATGTTCCCTATCAATGAAAAAAATAATGATTCGAATCGGTTTACAATTGACGGAGTAATCGCGTAACATACTTACAAAAAAAAAAAACATACAGACGAATTGAGAACCTCCTCCTTTTTGTAAGTCGGTTGAAAATAAAGTCACAAAAGTCCAGACTGCATAAAAATATATTGCCCATATGTTGTTAACCTATCAATATTTTTATAGTCGAAAAAATACTTAAATTAGTATTTATTTATCATGACCTTATTAAATTATATACCTAAAAAAATAACATCTATTTTTGCGTTCTTTTTTTTTCTTTTTTGTTTAGATTTAGAACATTGTGGAAGATTTGCTCTCAAGAATCTTAGCAATAATTATTTTTGCAATAATTTATATTAAATGTTATCCCGCTGCTATCTGTGATAAGGTCATACATACATACAATCACACCTTATCCCCTTTGGGGTAGGCAGAGACTACTTCTTTCCACATGCTACGATCCTGACATACCTCTTGCGCTTATAAGGAAATGTTCCCTACCAGTTAAAAAAAGAATAATTCAAATCGGTTCACAATTTACGAAGTAATCGCGTAACATACATACAAATAAAAAATATAAAAAACATACATATTTTTAAGCGTTAAAATTTAACGAGTGTGTCCTACCTGTAATTGCTTACGGAGCCGAGACGTGGACACTGACGGTGCGACTAGTTCACCAATTCAAGTCGCTCAGCGAGCTATGGAGAGTGCTATGCTTGGAGTCTCTCTGATGGATCGAATTCGAAACGAAGTTACCTGTCAGAGAAGCAAAGTTATCGACATAGCTCAAAGGATTAGCAAACTGAAGTGGCAGTGGGCTGGTCACATCTGTCGTAGGACCGATAACCGTTAGGGAAGACGTGTACTAGAGTAGAGACCACGGCTCGGCAAAGATAGTGTAGGACGCCCGCCAGCTAGGTGGAGCGGTGATATACGCAAGCTGACTGGCAGCGGTTGGAAATAAAGAGCTGAAGATCGAGCTCACTGGCGTGCCATTAGAGAGGCCTATGTTCAGCTGTGGACGGAAATTGGCTGATTATGATGATGAAAGCGCTGAACTTTAATATTGTAGCTTTTTAGGGTTCCGAACCCAAAGGGTACCAACGGAACCCTATTACTGAGACTCCGCTGTCCGGCTGTCTGTCTGTGTGTCTGTCTGTGTGTCTGTCTGTCCGTCTGTCACCAGGCTGTATCTCATGAACTGTGATAGTTAGACGGTTGAAATTTTCACAGATGATGTATTTCTGTTACCGCTATAACAACAAATACTAAGAACAGAACAAAGTTAAAAATTAAAAAAAAGTTAAAAAAAAGTTTTTTACGATAGCGCCGCGCCATCTAGATGATCATTAAAGATGGCGCGCTATCGTCTTTACCTTAATCTGAATCTCGGAAGCGGCTCAAACGATTAAATAAAATTTAGTATATAGGGGATTTCGGGGGCGATAAATCGATCTAGCTAGGAATCATTTTCAGAAAATGTTGTTTTATTCGTGTTTTCAATAATCAACTTTATTGATAATAAATTTAAAATATTACTCTTCCCGACATCTATTGGCGAGTAGAGGTAGCTTAAGTGTTACTGTGTGGGTAAAGCAGTTAGTGGCTCTCAATTAAAAAAAATAGTATTTTTATTCGTCAATAGATGTCGGGAAGAGTCATATTTTTCTGTTTAAGTGGCAAAAAATACCGAGCAAAGCTCGGTCAACCAGATATTTAATAATATTAATTACTACTATTACTATTACTACTATATAATACTATTCTACCTTTGTTTTAACGTTTACTTAGTTGGTGTTCGGTTCGAAACCCTCCGTGTGCGGGACAAAAGTCTGACTCGCAATTGGCCAGTTTTATTTTAGTTTGCTAGCGCAACTGTCTATTTTTAGATCTCCTTGAGACTGTGGGTCAAATTTAGAATGCATTTAAGAATGTTATTTTTGTATTTATTTTGTTATTTAGTCTGCCATCTGTTGTTATGTCGAAATATTTTGTGCATATATTTTTTTCTGTATGGAACAATCAAAGATGTAAAGTAACAAACAATTTCTCTTATAATTATAGCAGGTAGCGTTTCTGTCACACTGTGGTTAGGATGCAGCACGTTTCCTATATAGCTGTTTACTAGACGTGTGTAACTCAGGATTGATTAACTAAAAAGAGTTATATCTCCTTAAACCAAAGACGTTTTCAGTATGTCTTACATTTCTCAACCGTGTCTTTAACTCTTTTATATCTTTGACGCAACGACTCATTTCCCGGAGGAGAGTAAGCGGAATGTAATCATATGACATACCAAGCATTAAAAAGGGAGAGTCACAGAGTTAGAGTAAGCAAGATGCATATAACTATCTATGCGTTAAAAAGAAAGCGTCACGGAGTTAGAGCAAGGGAGATGTAAACATATAACAATCTATGTGATAGAAAAAGAGCGTAGCGTCACGGAACTCCTACGCTACGCTCTTTTTTTATTAGGGATATAGAGATATAAAAGAGTTATATATATCTTTAGTTCAAAAAGATACATAGATACGTATCTTTTCTCTTTAAGGATATGGTTTGCACATGGCTACTGTTTACTCGCAATTTGAAGACTCACAAGAGATTCGCGTTACTGATGCAATTCCATAATCGACTTTTTAGGTGAATGATCAATCTAACATATTATTTTTTTACTGACTTCAAAAAAAATGTAGTTTTTAGTTCGTCTGTATATTTTATCTATGTATGCTCACCGATTTTTCTGTCATGTGGACCGATTTTCAATTTTTTTTTTAATTCGAAAGAGTATAGTACTCCTAACTTCTGAGATGGTCCCATTTTGAATTCATCCAGATCTGAAGAGTAGGTTTGAAGATATAGAGATAAACTCCACAAACTGGAGAGCTATAGAAAATGACTAACGCGGCATTTAAAGTACGAAACCCGTAACTCATACGTTCTCTATCAGCTCTGTAATAAATAAATAATACATTCTTTATTTATGTTTAATATTGGTGTTGGTACATAGCAATGGAGTTAACGTACAGATTATATTTATGCAGTATGGAGAGTACCTTAGCTGACCTCTGTAACCAGCACTAGGTATGACTGCTGATCCTGTTACTTTTATTTGGAATTTACTATTTGATTTATTTTCTATATTGTATTAAATTATGTAAGTGTATGTATTATAATATAGATACAACACATCGTCACAGTCTCTCAATATAACTCTCAGCTTTGTTGTCTGGAAGAAATCGCTTTAAAGCGATTAAAGCGAAAAGCTTTAAGCGATAAGACCGCCCTTTGCATAACTTAGAATAAGTCTGTTCCTTAAATATTTCTGTATTATTGGTGTGCAAATATAGCGTTTATCTATCTATCTATCTCTGTCAAAAGTAAAGTAAATGGTTGGGCGGAATATAAGTCTCTTCTGTCTGGCTTATGCCCAAGACGTGAGATAAACACTTGTGAAAGATGCTCTTAAAAGAATGCATTGAATATGCATTTCTAATTGGCATCGAACTTGTTATTTACGATAGAAACGAATGGTGAAAGGCGAATCGTAAATATAGTAGCAATAGATTGAGCAACATTTTTGACATCTATTAGTTTTCGTTAATTTTGTTTTTTATTCAACCGACTTCCAAAAAGGAGCAGGTTCTCAATTCGTCTATGTTTTTTAAAAACTTTTTTTGTATGTATGTTACTCGATTACTCCGTCAATTGTGAACCTATTCGAATGATTAGTTTTGTTATCAGTAGGGTACATTTTCGAGGTGGTCCCATTGTAATTTCATCGAGATCTGATAAGTATCTCCAGAGATATGACGAGATAAACATCGCAAACTACTGAACCTGACTCGCGCGGCGTGGAAGTCGGTTGTTTTAGTTTTTAAACTATCTTAATTATTATTATATATAAGCTAGCGTTTGACCACTATATCACATGTTGGTAAGTGATGATGTGGTCGAGGATGGTAGCACGCTAGGCCTAGAATGGGAACTGGCTCTCAAGGATAGCTGCCGGAACACATTAGATGTTCGTGACTTCACGCGGAATTTCAACTCTCTATATCTTCGTCTTTTTTTTGATAAAATAAAAAAATACGTATACAATAGTTTTTGATAATGTAAATGAAGGACAAAACATTGTTTAGGAAAGTGGCCTACAGTGGGTTACATACCTATATCCGTCTTGTGAATTAAGATAGTTTAAAAAATAAAACAAGGGACTTCCATGCCACGCGAGTCAGTTTCAGTTGCTAGTTTGAGACGTTTATTGACATATCTCTGGAAATACTTATCAGATTATGGATGAAATTATAATGGTACCACCCTTGAGATACCTCCTTTCCAACAATAAAATAATCATCAAAAGGTTCATGAACGACGAAGTTATCAGCAAACACACATTAAAAAAATCTACGGTCGAATTGAGAAACTTCCTCCATATTTTAAGTCGGTTAAAAACGTAAGTTTATACTAGATACTTTGGGCAACAACCCGCTTGTCCCAATAAATAAAGCAAATATCCGACCCAACCGTCTTCAATACTGGCTTGCACGGAGCGTAATGCCAACAATTGATCTTTGACTTGAGGAAGTGATCATTTGTGATAAGTAGAACGTAGTTCAACAAACGGCTACTAGGCTCTATGGCTCTAGTAAAGCCGACGAGCGCGGTTCTATTGTTACATATAGTACTAGCTGATACCCGCGACGTTCACGTTCGTTCACGTACACCAAGAAATGTATTACTGTAAAGCTAAGTTAATCAACATTTGTGTGATCTGGGTTGTGTAAAATTCATGATTTTATTTTCACAAAAAGTAGCCTATGTTCATCCTCATGCTATTAAAGTATCTCCTTGATAAATTTCAGTAACATCGGATCGTACGTTTAGGCGTGATTAGGTAACAAACAAACAGAGTTACAATCGTTTCTATAATATTAATTAAAGATCGTTTAAAAAACTAAAAGAACCCACTTCAAACGTCGCGTTAGTCAAAGTAGCCAGCAGTAAGTAGCATGTCATCGAGGTATACAAATGCATCGTAATACAAATGTTGATATATTAAATGAGCTCGACCGATTTCGTTGAAATTTAAATGGGACCACCTGGGAAGGGTACCCTTTGACACAAAAAATAATTTGCCAAATCGGTTCTGACAAATTGAAAACCTCCTCCTTTTTGTGAAGTCGGTTAACAAATATAAAAAAATAAGTTCAATATTTAAGATGTAAGTTTAAAGACTAAATAAACTGGCCAAGTGCAAGTCGGACTCGCACTAGTAGGGTTCCGTACCACACTACAGTATTTTATAAGATCGAGCAAAAATACCACTATCATTTTTCGCCAGCAAAAAATAATAATTAATAAACATTTTATTTCTTATAACGCCATCTAACGTTTAACAAAGGTGTTAGAGATCGACATTTCAATATAACGCCATCTATGGGACGTTTACCTAACTAACTGTTCATAGATGGCGTGAAATGCCGAAAAAAACACGTTTCTTCTATGGGGGTCCTCTATTATTTACAACTTTATTATTTTTTTAGTATTTGTTGTTATAGCAGCAACAGAAATACATCATCTGTGAAAATTTCAACTGTCTAACTATCACGGTTCATGAGATACAGCCTGGTGACAGACGGACAGACAGACAGACAGACAGACGGACAGCGGAGTCTTAGTAATAGGGTCCCGTTTTACCCTTTGGGTATGGAACCCTAAAAACAACCGACTTCCACGCCGCGCCGGTCAGTTTCAGTAGCAAGTTTGAGACGTTTATCGTCATAGCCCTGGAGATACTTATCAGATCTTGATATCTTGATCGAACGCCAAAAAGCTCATTGATGATGATCTACTTGTAAGCTAGACTCCAGAGTCTCGCGCATCGCCGCAAAGTCGCTTGTTTATCGGTTTTCTATCGGTTACATTTTGGAGAGTGTGTTTTGGAACTGCATAATTTGGTTCCACCTTCCCCATTTTATTATCGGACATCCAGAGACACTAAAAGGCGCCACCGATTAATGGTGGATATACCATCTACCCGAACAAAGCGATTTGCAGCTTCGTTCATCATGCGAACCGCCAGTGAATGGAATGCTCTGCTTGAGTCTGTGTTTCCGACTAAATACAACATGGGGGTCTTCAAATCACAAGTGAATAGCTATCTCTTAGGTAAGCGCGCTCCAGCATCGACCGCATCATTACTTAACATCAGGTGAGATAGTGGTCAAGTGCTACCCAGTTCTATGTAAAAAAAAGCCTATATAACGCCATAACGCCAATAAACAAATATTAATGCTTTAACTTGACTTGTCTTGAAATAACATACCTAACTGTATAATTAAAACTATTACATAACAATCTCCTACGCACTCAAGCCCGTTTTAGGATACCACTGATACAGTTGGGCGTAAAGTAGGCATTAGCTTGGAGGTCACGTCTAAATCCAATAAGTTGTACTTTACTTAGGAGAAGCCCGTTTCGTTTATTTTATGTAACTTGCGAGCTTAGGTTTAGGTGAAGAATATTTCTTATGTCTATGATATGAGTCAACTCATTACTCTATGGCAGCGGTTCTCAAACTTTTGAACTGAGCCCTAAAATAAATTAAAATCTAGTTTTTAATAAGGTGCTTTACTTTTTATTATTCGTGATTTTGCTCCTGCTGTTTTACCTGTCATTGCCTTGGCTTTTTACAGGCTTTTATTTTATATCTTATAGGCTAGCGTTTGAACACTTTCTCACCTGTTGGTAAGCGATGATGCGGTCGAGGATGGTAGCACGCTAGGCCTAGAATGGGAACTGGCTCTCAAGGATAGCTGCCGGAACACATTAGATGTTTGGCGACAGATTTTCTAACTTGAGGGTAGCTGGCCAGGCGGACACTAGATAGTGTCCTACCACCATGCGGGCTTGTTGGTTTCTTAACGATTTTTTCCTTCACCGGAGGGCCACTGTGAGAAACGCACATACATTTTTCGATAGAAAAATCCATTGGTGCACGGCGGGGTTTTGCACTCGGTACCACGAAATCAAAGCTGACCGTTCTCCCGATTACGCCACCGGGCCCTCAATCTGTACTGTAATGTCGATGATTGCATAGACATTCGTACAGATGGAGCCAAGATCATCTAAATTGAAATCCAATGATTTCGTCAAGAAATAAGTCGATTTTGTTAAAAATCTCTCCAGTAAAAGTCTTCTCCAGTAGTGTTATTAGGCAGCGAAGAGCATATAAGCATACAATATCACTTCCCAACAGGTGAGATAGTCGTTACAAGCTATCTTATAAGAAATTTAAATAATTTATGATCGTACAAAACGAAAAAACCGACACCACATGCCGCGATAGACAACGTACTGGCTAGTTATAATCATGTCATCTAAATATACAAATTTGCTTATATTGCTTATCTCCACATCTCTAGAGATAATTGTCATACGTCGATAATGACTAATATATATATATATATATATTATAATAATGACTAACTAAATGGGACCAAACGGGAGGCATAATCTCTCAAACAAAAAAATATTTTTTTCAAATCGGTCAAGATTTGACGGAGTTCTGAGGTAACAAACATAAAAAACTGGCCAAGTGCGAGTCAGACTTTTGTCCCGCACACGGAGGGTTCCGAACGCCATCTAGAGATTATCTGACGAACTTCTAACACCAACTAAGTAAACATTAACACAAAGTTGTTAGTAATTAATATTATTAAATATCTGGTTGACCGAGCTTTGCTCAGTATTTTTTGCCACTTAAACAGAAAAATATGACTCTTCCCGACATCTATTGACGAATAAAAATACTATTTTTTTTAATTGAGAGCAACTAACTGCTTGAACGACACAATAAAACACTAAAGCTACTTCTACTCGCCAATAGATGTCGGGAAGAGTCATATTTTAAGTTATTATCGATGAAGTTTATTATTGAAAACACGAATAAAACAACATTTTCTGAAAATGAATCCTAGCTAAATTATTTTGATTTTTCGCCCCCGAAATACTAAATTATATTTAATCGTTGGAGCCGTTTCCGAGATTTAGATTCAAATTCCGAGATTAAGGTAAACACGATAGCGCCATTTATGATGCTAGCTAGATGGCGCTATCGTAAAAAACACGTTTTTTGTTTTAAACCCTTTAATTTTTAACTTTGTTCTGTTCTTAGTATTTGTTGTTATAGCGGTAACAGAAATACATCATCTGTGAAAATTTCAACCGTCTAACTATCACAGTTTATGAGATACAGCCTGGTGACAGACGGACAGACAGACAGACAGACAGACAGACAGACAGCCGGACAGCGGAGTCTCAGTAATAGGGTTCCGTTGGTACCCTTTGGGTTCGGAACCCTAAAAATCACTATCACTATCTCGGCTTGTGGTAAGCGATGATGTGGTTGAAGAAGGTGAACACGCTAGGCCTAGAATACTCTGACTCTCAAGGGCGGTGTGCTGCCGGAACACCGTAAGGTTATTACGGCGGTAGATTTTCTCCTTGATGGTGGTAAGCTACTTTATGGTAGCAACATTGATATAATATGCTCGAACGAAGTAGACAGGTCAAACATACGGTCTAGGATTTGACCCGGCGATATGTGAGCATAAACTCACATTTCGAAATAACTCGAAACCTTTCTAACACTTTTGTCCTCATTTTTGATAGGAGTTAGGTCTACCTTAATTTCTATGCTCTTTAGCCATAGCTAATACCTATAGATGAATGTCTTACATAAATTGAACCTCATTTTTCTCTGCGTCGGTTATAAATACCTATCAGATGATGCACGGGTCACGTGTGACACACGACGCTTTGCGGTGGATAATGTAATTACTTGTCCATATCATATTACATCATTATATCGAAGGTGCTGATTTAGAGTCTGTGCAATAGAGTGAAATAGAGAACCGTCTTAGAAATTGGGCTCGCGTATTCTAATTTACTGTTTTGTTGCGTTGACAACACTGCTCTGTCATTCCCAGTACAACTAAAAATGATTGGTACTTGGTAGGTACCTACTCTTATCATTATCGTGTGCTACTAGGTAGGTATGTATCTTCCTTCCTTACCTTTGAATGTTAGTTCATCGTAACGCCACAACGGATCTGTTTTTGCACAGACTCTACTAGTTTATTATTGAAGACAGCTACTGCATGGTAGTAAGACACTGTCTAGTATCTGCCTGGCACGCTACCAACCTCACGTTGGAAAGTCTATCGCTAAACTGACTTGATACCAAAAATTAGCTTACCAATAAAATTAAGCTCACAATTTCCTTTGGAATGCCAAGTAACGTTTTGAAAATTAAGCACCAAAGTGACACTAAAATAATTTTGGAAGATCTCATATAATTTTGTGAAATAAATCACTCATTAATTCAATAAGTGAAATTGGACATGATACTACGACTTTATCACCTATATTATAATTAGTGAAGTGAAAGTGAAACTGTTAAGCCATGCTGCGCCGTTCCTTTTCTCTGCGCCATAATAAGCAGCAAGTTAAAGAGAAGTATCAGCCCCGGTTTAAAGAAGCCCCCGCTACGGTCGAGAGGACTGATGTTGATGCCGATGCAGCCTTCGATGCTAGTCATTACTTCATAGATGACGTGGCTGAACCATGGAGACAGAAAGGTAAAGTCATTTTTCAGTTGGATTGCCAATGCCCTACGGTCCCTTTCTGTGTCTTCTATGACCAAAAGAGGTTAGAGCATATTTAGCAAAGCTTTAGCAAAGACTTTGAGGGTCAAAGAAGGCAATGCAGCGTTCAACGTGGCTCATTACATCATCAATGACGTTGCTGATACCTGGAGACAGAAAGTACAGATAACTGTTTGCACTTTGCCCACCAATGCCCTGCGGTCTCTTTCTATATCTTCTATGAACTAAGAGAGGCTAGAGCATTTACAGTGATAGTGAAGCTAAAGGAAGGATTCAGCGATTAGGGGAATGTATTTAGGTACCTATTATTTCAACTTCTACAACGTGACAGAAGTCAAAAGACAGAAAGTATAAAATAAGTGAAATTTATAAACGCAGTTAATTTTAACTCTAAAAACGATAGGTTTTCTTTACTGAAATGTATCTGTGTCGTATCAGTTACAGACAGCCCCATTTTGTCGACTACCCTGTCCGTATTAGATTCCATTTCATATAGATTTTTACCATCTACTGTTATCTACAGATGCGTTGGAGCGCGAGCGGTTGGCGGCGCATGCGCAACTGCGGGAGCTTCTAGCGACGGGAAATGTACAGAAGCTGACTGAGAGGCTGCAAGCACTTGGTAGTGAAGCGGGGCTGGTTGCCAACTTGACGCCAGGGGGAGCTAACACGCTGCTTTATGTGTAAGTGGAATATTTCTACCTCCGATTTTTAAAATACTCACTGCCCACTTTTCTGCCTATTTATAACCCCCGACAAAAAAAGGGGTGTTATAGGGGCTGGTTGCCAACTTGACGCCAGGGGGAGCTAACACGCTGCTTTATGTGTAAGTGGAATATTTCTACCTCCGATTTTTAAAATACTCACTGCCCACTTTTCTGCCTATTTATAACCCCCGACAAAAACAGGGGTGTTATAGGTTTGACTGTGTCTGTGTATATTGTCTGAGGCACCGCAGTTCCCAAACGGATAGACCGATTTTGATTTAATTTTTTTGTTGTTTAATATATTGCAGTGTCAGTGATAGTTATCTGACACTGACATTTTACAGTTTAAGCCACTTCACACTACCAATTTGTCGATACGATTTTGTGCCGCGGTTGTTGGATGTTGGGAACCAGGAGACAGCACAGTAATGAACATTATTTTGTATTATGTGTAAACTTTGAGTATTCTTGAATGTGTGTATTTTTTGTATTAGATTCATACGTTGTGATTTTTATATTATTATTACTTTTTTATCTTTTTTATTTTCTGTTTTTAGTTTTACTGTTTTATATTATGTATGCGTTGGGAATAGGTACATACATAAATTATTAATACCCAAACACAGACTGGCAGATTTAAGGTAAAATTTGCTAACAAAAGTTAAGTAATAAGTGATTAGTTTTTGTTGTAATTATTATTATTAATAGTTTAAAATAGTTATATTATTTTGTCACTTACCTAAGTACATATTTGCTTACGTCTAAATATTATGTCAATATCTGAATGCAGTGATAACGATCTGTATATATCTTGTTCTTCTCAAAGCAGTGATTATGACTCCAGTTTTGCTAGTATTCCCACCCTTGAAGACCATATTGATTCTCAGTTTTCTGATGTACCAAAGAACTTTAATGTGATTCATATCAATGCCCAAAGTATTCCGGCCCACTTTTCCGATATGCAGGCGTCCTTCTACAACAAAAATCTTCATGCTATATTAGTCTCCGAGTCATGGCTCAAACCCTGTCTATCTACCACTTCCTTCTCCCTTCCTGGTTTCAATCTGATCCGCAACGACCGAATTGGTCGTGTTGGAGGTGGGGTTGCTATTTACCTCCGCTCACACATTCCATACTCCGTAATCAGTACCTCATCTCAACCGCCTCTCTCCAACGCTGGCGAGCACCTCTTTATAGAAGTGCCATTGTCGCACTCTAAGATATTGCTCTGAGTATACTATAGCTCTTCCCTACACGTTAATTACTTTAATTCCTTCGAAATTATTTTAGAAGACATCCTTCCTCTCTATAGTCACTCCATAATAATGGGTGACTTTAATACTTGTCTTCTCAAAAATGATAACCGTTCCTCTTCCTTTCAGTCTGTCATTAAATCCTGTAATATGCACATTCTTCCTTTAGGCGCTACTCATCATCTACCAAACTGTACTCCTTCACTACTTGATCTACTGTTAGTTTCTTCTCCTCATCATGTTGCAAAGCACGGCCAGTGCCCGGCCGATGCCTTCTCGCATCATGACCTTATTTTTCTTTCGTACAAAATCCGTCCCCCTAAAGCTAAGCCTAATATTATTCTTCAGCGCAATTTTAGTGGTATAGATCAAGATGCTTTTATTACCGATGCTCAAGCATTGGATTGGTCTCCGGTATTTGATGCTCAATCTGTGGATGAACAAGTATCGTTGTTTAATTCAACAGTTACCCAGCTGTATGACAAACACGCTCCTCTACGAGCGATTAAATTAAAGCATCTGCCAGCACCCTGGATCAATGATGAAATTCGGCAACTGATGCACAAAAAAAATCTAGCCAAATATAAATTTAAATGCCGTCCTAACGACTGTAATAAGTCTAAATTTGTGAAAGCTCGAAATCGCTGCAATGTGGTGTGTAGGGATGCTTTTCGTCGCCATGTTCACAAAACGGTTAATAATGAGGATCCTGCTAAAATCTGGCAGTTTCTTAGGTCACTGGGAATTGGTAAACCTCCTCAAAATTCTGTTCCACTTCATCTAGATATTCACTCACTCAACCTTCACTTTGCTTCTTCATCTGGTATTTCTGACACAGATAAAAATAACACTTTAGTCCAATTATCAAATCAACCAATTCCCTTTTATCCTTCCTTTGTCTTCGATCGATTATCAACATGTGACGTTAAGAAAAGCGTACTATCTATAACATCCAATGCTGTTGGTTGTAATAAAAAATTTTGGTTTATAAAAAATATAAACGTTACTAGTTGTAACATGAAGGTTATAGACTATAAAAAGCTAAAAATTAATGTTAGGTAGACAGTATTTATGAATATCGAGCGCCCTTGTTCTACCAAGATCTAAAACTTACCAGGATAAATCAGCGGTGTCATTGAGACTTTTAATCTCGGACCGGGGGACAGGCAAATGATATAACACTGTTTTGGGATTGTATGACAAATTTTAATACTTCGAAACGTCCCTTACCTCCAGAATGAGATACACATTATTTAGTTAAAGCCGGAATACTATGTCTAAACATTTGACTATAAATACCATTCGGTTTTCGTTACTTTTTAGGTTAATTTATTTTACATTTTACTACTGAAATTTGGTTATTGTCTTTCTTGCATCTTGCTAATATGAAATTAAAGTTTTAAGGGTAATAAAAAGAGTTATAATGAAATTAGCTTATCTGCAGCGTCCGGTGGCGTCTGAGCACACCGTTCAAAATAGACGACGACATCTAGCGTCGCTCAAACAGCTCAAAACTACGACGACATCCAAACGTGGTGCGTCGAACAAACATCTCAAAATAACGACGTCTTCCGGCGTCGTACAAACAGTTGACGACACCCATAGTCGCACAAACAGTAGACGACAGTCGTCCAAACAGCGCCATAGGCTGTAACCAAAAATCCGATTGTAATTTGTCGCCATGAAGGATGACGCGAAACATTTTAGGTTATCAAAAATTGACTCACCGCAAAATCACGACGTAATCATATGGCACTACGCCATAAGCACGCCGAGTATCACCGTAACGGCGATTTGGAATACGGATTCACTTAATAGAATCCGATTTATAAAATTTTCTAAAAATGACCCCTTTGTATGCCTAGGGGCAAGATAAAGTGACGTCTCCGATCGAGAATTGACAGATGTCAAAGTCATTTTTTTTTTGAAAGATTGTCTATAGGATATTGAATGATCCACAGACCAAGTAATAACTCGATTATTTAAAATCGACTAAAAATGGCTAAATACGAAAATGTTCTAAATTATTTAAAACCAAAAGGTAATTTTGTCAGTCTTAGAAGCTGAAATGTGCTTCCAAACGAAAAATATGTAACGAGTCGAAATACCTCGTTACAGTACATACCTTCCCAAAAAAAAATAAAAGAATGAAACTTCTTTTATTTTTGAGAAGAACTCCCAAAAAATTCCTAATAAAAACTTATTCAAAAAAATTAATAAACAGAAAATATTCCGCCACCAAAATATGAAATTTATTCAAATTAAAAGAAGACACTAATAAAGCATAACGTTAAATCAGTTAAGCTTCTAGCCACTGACTAAGTTGCTCTAGAAAAACAAGTTATAAAAACTTTCTAACTAAGTGAAAAACAATGTTAAGGTTTACCAAAACTAATCCATCAATATGACTCAATCCTAAAATCCATCACAAATTAATTATACTCAAGAGTGGATAAGCACCATAGCCTCCATCTACTTATCTGTATTACAAACCAAATAAATATTTCTGAAATATTTAACAAAAGTGTAGATAAGCACCATCGCCTCTATCTTTTATAATCTCAGAACGATTCTAACTAAACTAAAAGGTAATAACAAAGGTTATCCATATTGTAGTACGGTTAAGCATTAGCTGCCGACTATAGATAATTATTCACTGCAAAAGATTCAGTGAACAAGTTTTCAATGAAAAAGTTGAACAACAAAAGTTCAAATTATTCTCATAAAAATAGAGAACCAAAAATAATAAGTAGTGACCGGCTCAACTCTACCGACTTTCCGAACACTAACAAATTAATAAAAGGGTTTGTCAAAAAGACCAAAAATTGTATATTGTGACCGGCTCAACACCACCGACATTCCGTGCACAAAAACAATTTAACAAAAGTTTGTTGGGAAAACAACAAAGTTGTATTGTGACCGGCTCAACACCACCGACTTTCCGTCCACAATATCTAAAGTTTCCAACGCTTGAACCAAAAATGTCAAAGCGAGGAAAAAATGAAGAGTAAAAAACTTACCCAAAAAGGTTAACTGAGACAAAAGCTCAAAAGAGTCAAATCCGAGAGGCAAATCCGGGTAAAAATTATATAGAGCTCTAAGTGTCAAATCCGAGGCTTAGGTCTACAACAAACACAAACTAAATAATCTAAATAATATATAACATGCTTCACAAAGACTGAAACACATTTATATTAAAAATGTAATTTACACTATGTGCAGGCTATTTGAAAAGTGGAAAGCTTTTCATAGCAATCTAAAACAATATTTATACTAGAAAAGTGGAAAACTTCTCAAAGTATCTAAAAGAAAGTTGAGTACTTGAAAAGTGAAAAGCTTTTCAAAGTAACCAAAATAATAAAATATACAAAAATATACATAAGATCTTTTGATGCCAAGAACATTTCTAAAAGAAAATATAATCGTTAGATGTAGTTTTAAAGTTGGGTAAAAGTTTAAAAGTAGGATAAAAGTATCAAAAATAAGATGAAGGTATCAAAAATAGACCTAAGTTAGGTTTAGTATATTTAAAGTTGTATTTCAATAAAGTGTTGGTTTCCTTTCAGATAATCATCTTTCACCATGGACTTCTTCTTTCATACATCAAATCTCATTCTTCCACAAGCATTGTCCATCCCAAACAGAATATCAAAACAAATCTAAATAAAGTGTTAAATCTAAAAATGAAAATTTTAATATTTAATTATATCTTTAACATGATAACGTCCAGTACTTGTTTTATTAAATTCCTTTAGTACATAAACGTTAGGAGAAATTCTCTCTACAATTTCACATTTAATAAACTTAGGTGCTAATTTAGCCGAAAAATATGCAGGTGCATTTGACTGTACAAAACTTCTACGCCAAACTACATAACCGACATCAAAAGAAATGACTTTTCTTCCCCTATTATAATAAAGAGCATTACGCTTATAAGCTTTCAAAAGATAAGCTTGAACTTTAACAAAAACTTCACTAAGTGAATTTAAAGAGTGAGCATAAGTATCTCTAGTACCAAGCTCAAGTTGATCTAAGTTGTCAAAAGAGTTACTAAAACGGTGCAAAGATGCATCAAAAATAAGTTCTCTACCGAACATCAAAAAGTTAGGAGTGTACTCTGTAGCAAGATTTACACTACTATTTAAAGCTAATTGGACATGAGGCAAAAACCTTGACCAAGTTCGATGATCATTTTTAACAAAACAAGAAATACATGTTTCTATTGTCTTATTATATCTTTCTACTGGATTATTCTGTGGAGTGTATAGTGCATTATAAAATATTTTAGTAATGTTGAAATTTTTTAAGAAATCTACAAAATATTTAGATATAAATTGGGGTCCGTTGTCGGCCACTAAAATTTTAGGTACACCAAATTTAAGAAATATTTCTTTTTCAAAGATTTTACAAATTACTTTAGAAGTAGCATTTATCATAGGAAATATCCAACAATATTTAGTAAAAACATCTACAATTGAAAGAATGAATCTATGTCCAGAATAAGATTTAGGTAAAATCCCAATAATATCAACGGATCACATTACCATAGGTTGATCAACTTTCTTAGGGTTAACCATCTTACCAGCAGGAGCAGAAGTTGAATGTTTATAAGCTTTACAAATGTCGCAAGAAGAAATATATCTTTGAACGTCTCCGAACATTCCTTTCCAATAATAATGTTGTTTTATTTTATTAAGAGTTTTATGTATTCCAAAGTGTCCAGAATTAATATCATCATGATTAGAACGAATAGTATCTAAAACATGTTCTTTAGGTATAACAATTTTCCAATTCAAACGACTATTAGGGTCAAATTTATTTTTACAGTAACGATACAAAGTATTATCTTCTACTCGAAGGTTTTTCATTCTAGAAGGGTATTTTTGACAATTTATAAAGACTTTTCTATACCAAGGGTCTTCTATATCTTCATCTGGTGAGACAATATTTATAGCGGAAACTAATATTGAAGTTATATTGATTCTAGATAAAGCGTCAGGAACTTGATGTAAAGATCCTTTTTTATGAACAATATCAAAAGTAAATTGAGGAATACGTGCAGCCCATCGAGCTAAGCGTCCACTAGGGTTATTAAGTTTTAAAAGCCACTTAAGACTAGCATGATCTGTCACAACTGTGAATTTCATTCCTTCGACATAAGGTCTAAAATGTTCAATTGAATCTAAAACTGCCAAAAGTTCACGTTCAGTGGTACTATAATTTCTTTCACATTTATTTAAAGATCTTGAATAATAAGCAATTGGATGTTGTTCATTATTTTCGTCTTCTTGACTCAGAACACTACCAATTCCTACAGAACTAGCATCGCAATGTAAAAAGAAAGGTTTTTCAAAATCAGGACACTGTAAAACAGGTGTAGTTATTAAGGCATTTTTTAAATTAATGAAGGCTTCTTCAGCTTCTTCATTCCAAACAAAAGTATGTTTTATCTTTTTACTTCCGGAAGTTAATTTAGTTAAAGGGGAGGCAATATCAGCGAATTTACAAATGAAACGTCGATAATATGAACATAATCCTAAAAAGCTTCTAAGTTGTTTTACGGACTCTGGTCGTGGAAAGTTTTCTATAATTTCTAATTTAGACGGATCAGTATGTAGGCCTTGACTGTCTACAATATAACCGAGATAACGGAGTCTTTCTTTGCAAAATTCACATTTTTTAAGATTTACTGTTAAGCCTGAGTTTTTAAGTATTTCATGGACTTTTTTAAGGTACTCTATATGATTTTGAAAATTATCATTTACTAAAATCAAATCATCTAAATATTTAAACAGGACATTGTCAAATTCAGGTCCAAAGAGTTTATCAACCAAGCGTTGTAACTCTGCCGGTGCGTTGGTGATTCCAAAAGGCATCCGAACAAAATGGTACAAGTTTTTTCCAGGAACTACAAAAGCAGTCTTTTCACGAGAGGACTCTTCAAGTTTAATTTGCAGAAATGCTTTAGAAAGATCTATGGTAGATATGAATTTAGCCCCACGAAGGCTGTCTAATATCCTAGAAGGGTACGGCAAAGGATAAGAATCTTTAACAGTTATTGAATTTAATCGTCTCGAATCTAAACATAATCTGGTTCCACCATCTTTTTTCTCGACGGCTAATACAGGGGAACACCAAGGAGATTTTGAAGGTTCTATAATTCCTTCCTTTAATAAAACTTCCACTTCATCATAAAGTTCTTTTTGTTTAGCAGGACTCAACGGCCAATATCTACTTTTAAAAGGGTCGCCAGTAACGTTAATTTTATGTTCCACAAGGGTGGTAAGGCCTAAACCTTTTTTCTCATAAGAAATATCTTCAAACAAAGCAATGGTTTCATCTAATTGTTGTTTCTCAGAAGGAGTTAAATGAACTGTAGAAGTAACAGCGTTCACTTGAATTTTATTATTGTGAACATATTCAATATTTTTCCACAAGTCTTTAGCTAAGTTAAATTTCAACCAAAAATCAAATCCCAATATAATAGGTGGATCAAAAGAGGGTATTATTAAAAATTCTACAAGTTTACAAACATTGTCAACGGTAACCGGTAATCGCATAGAACCGATAACTTTTCTTGATGAACCGTCAGCAGTACAAGCGGAGGCATCAATAGGTTTAATTTGAAATCCTAGTTTAGAAAAATGCAAGTGTTGGTTATTACCTAAAACACAGCTATTTGAACCACTATCTAGCAATCCAGAAAAAGTTTCATTATAAATGGTAAATTTTAAAAATGGTCTAGTATCATTTTGTTTAGTAAAAAGTATAGGAGCTGCTTTATGAACAGAAAAAAATGTTTTTAAATAGTCAAGCCATTCTGAAAATTCTCTCTTACACGTATCATCATCAGGTTTATAATTGGGTATCGGAGCACCTGAAGTTTTTTTAAAAACTTGGGCCCGATGCCTTACAAGTTTTTTGAATTATTATTATTTTTAATATTGACAGAATGACAAGTATCACAGTTCTTTGTCAAAACGCCTCGTTTATGACATTTAAAGCACACAGGTCCAAGAATCTCTGTACACTCTTTATAAGTGTGGTCAGTCGACTTACACTTCAAACAAGAAAGTTTGGTTTCAACCGCATGAAAGTTTTGTTTAATTTCCTTTACAGGTTTTCGGTTAACTAAAATCTCTAATTCCTTACTAATTCGGATAAACTGTTCAATAGTGTCTATTGATTTTCCAAATAAAAACGGTGTGTAAATAGGTAACATGTTGTGTTTAATTATAGTTATCAAAACATTCTCAAAAGTTGGATTAGCTAATCTGCTAGACATATCTAAAATCTCAGTAATGAAATCAGGAAGTGACTCATTACTCCGTTGTTTGCGAGTTCTCATTTCATACTCCAAATGATAATCAAATTCAGGTTTGTCGAATCTGTTCAACAATTCAGTTTTAAGTGTTGTCCACGAAGAAACCTTAATTCGAATACTACGGAACCATTTCGATGCTGTTCCAGTGAGCAGATCAGAAAAAGAACCGACTAAAAAGTTTTCATCAAAGTTTTTATACAAAAAATATTCCTCAACTGAAGTGATAAAGTCTCTAACACAAGTTTTCCCATCAAAAGATATCTTACTACGCTTCAAATCAGGAAGTTTATTTGTTGAAGGCAAATGCTTTTTCAATTGTTCATTGAGTTGAACATTCATCGAGTTAAACGAAGGTAAAGGTGTAAAATTATGCAAGCTACTATGACCAAGGTTAGGTAAGAAAGGGTCAACAACCTCTACCTCTGTTGCATTCTGCATAACTAAATTATCCAACGCCGGATTAGAAATAACATCCCTAGAAGTACCAGGTAAATTCTCTTCCAACAAGGGTGGAAATTGAACCTGTTTGTCAGTCATGATGAATAATCAAAAATATTAAAGAAACAAAGACAAACAACCAACTAAAAATTCAAAGAATAGTTAAAACTCATCAAAGTTTATAAGATTTTTTGTTAAAACCGATTTAAGTTATTATGTTTTAAAGTTTATGTTAATATTTAATAATGTTCAAAAGTATTTAAAGAAATTTGAATGTACAAAGAAACATTCAAATTGTAAAGTATGTAAGATGCAAAAAAGATTCACAATTTATCTTAATTTTCAAGATCATTAACAACGGCTAAGGTTATATCTATTTGTGAAAAGTAAAATCAATAAACTGGTTAATAATTATGTTAATAAGCTAGTATTTTCTAATATGAATGTAGTTTAATGCTTCTCAACAGTAAACAAACGTTATAACTTTATATAAGACAAAGTTATATCAATTCAAACAAAAACTTAGCACTTTCAATGTGGTCAAGGTCAGTTCCTTACAAAATGTAAACAACACATATCTCAAATGTTATTATATAGTAAGTACACACTTAGATTAGTCTATCCAGTATATAAGACATATAAAGAACATTGTATGTTAATTAGTTTTGTTAAAATACAAAAAAGTTGTAAACAAAGTTACAATTCTGTTTTCAAAGTACAAAAACTGTAAAAATGCTAAAAAAATAACAAAAAATTGCACTAAATTGTGACAAGAAAAACAAAAATAAGATGCAAGAAAGATTATATATGTGGAGGTAACTCCGGTCCCTGTTCGGGCGCCAATTGTAATAAAAAATTTTGGTTTATAAAAAATATAAACGTTACTAGTTGTAACATGAAGGTTATAGAGTATAAAAAGCTAAAAATTAATGTTAGGTAGACAGTATTTATGAATATCGAGCGCCCTTGTTCTACCAAGATCTAAAACTTACCAGGATAAATCAGCGGTGTCATTGAGACTTTTAATCTCGGACCGGGGGACAGGCAAATGATATAACACTGTTTTGGGATTGTATGACAAATTTTAATACTTCGAAACGTCCCTTACCTCCAGAATGAGATACACATTATTTAGTTAAAGCCGGAATACTATGTCTAAACATTTGACTATAAATACCATTCGGTTTTCGTTACTTTTTAGGTTAATTTATTTTACATTTTACTACTGAAATTTGGTTATTGTCTTTCTTGCATCTTGCTAATATGAAATTAAAGTTTTAAGGGTAATAAAAAGAGTTATAATGAAATTAGCTTATCTGCAGCGTCCGGTGGCGTCTGAGCACACCGTTCAAAATAGACGACGACATCTAGCGTCGCTCAAACAGCTCAAAACTACGACGACATCCAAACGTGGTGCGTCGAACAAACATCTCAAAATAACGACGTCTTCCGGCGTCGTACAAACAGTTGACGACACCCATAGTCGCACAAACAGTAGACGACAGTCGTCCAAACAGCGCCATAGGCTGTAACCAAAAATCCGATTGTAATTTGTCGCCATGAAGGATGACGCGAAACATTTTAGGTTATCAAAAATTGACTCACCGCAAAATCACGACGTAATCATATGGCACTACGCCATAAGCACGCCGAGTATCACCGTAACGGCGATTTGGAATACGGATTCACTTAATAGAATCCGATTTATAAAATTTTCTAAAAATGACCCCTTTGTATGCCTAGGGGCAAGATAAAGTGACGTCTCCGATCGAGAATTGACAGATGTCAAAGTCATTTTTTTTTTTGAAAGATTGTCTATAGGATATTGAATGATCCACAGACCAAGTAATAACTCGATTATTTAAAATCGACTAAAAATGGCTAAATACGAAAATGTTCTAAATTATTTAAAACCAAAAGGTAATTTTGTCAGTCTTAGAAGCTGAAATGTGCTTCCAAACGAAAAATATGTAACGAGTCGAAATACCTCGTTACATGGTGGCGATGGTATAAGCCGCAACATGTGAGTACCAATCCTTGACACTATCCTCCCTGTCCTTTGTTTTATCCTTAACAACTCCTTAACTGAAGGTGTTTTCCCTTCCCCCTGGAAAGACGCACAGATAATTCCTTTACCTAAAAAACCCAATCCTATAACCCTCTCTGAATATCGACCTATCTCCATTCTTCCATTCCTGTCCAAGGTTTTCGAGCGTCTTGTCCACAATCAAATTAGTAGATACCTCTCCCTAAATAACCTTCTTAACCCTTTCCAATCCGGTTTCCGTCCAGGCCACAGCACCGTCAGTACATTAGTCAAAATCACCGATGACATCCGCCTCGGCATGGAAAACCGACATCTAACGGTACTAACATTGTTGGACTTCAGCAACGCGTTTAACAGTGTTAATTTTGATATCCTTTTAGCGATATTGCGCTCCATTAACGTATCTCCATTGGTAATCGATTGGTTTCACAGTTATCTGTACGGGCGCCGGCAGCGTGTTCGCCTTGATGATACTTTTTCATCGTGGTGTGACACGTCAGCTGGCGTACCTCAAGGCGGCGTTCTTTCTCCTTTACTTTTTGCAATTTTTATTAATTCAATTTCTCATAATCTCTCTTCTTCCTACCACTTATATGCAGACGATCTTCAGATTTACACCCAAGCATCTCTCGACAAACTATCAGATGCTATTGCTGCCACAAATGCTGATCTGCAACGTATATCTGTATGGAGTAAAGCATTTGGACTCAATGTAAATCCCACCAAAACTCAGGTCATGGTCATCGGTAGCTCTAGACTTATAACGAAAGTGGATTGGCAAAGGCTTCCAAAGGTGAATTTCGAAGGTATCGATATCCCGTTCAGCATATCTGTAAAGAATCTGGGACTCGTAATGGATCAATGTCTTAGTTGGGACTTACAAGTTCAAAACACTAGCCGTAAACTGTATGCAGCAGGGGCTTCGCTTAGAAGACTTCGTAATTTTCTTCCCATTACCACTAAAATTGCCCTCGCTCAATCTCTCTTACATCCCTTTCTTGATTATGCTGACGTCTGCTATCTATACCTTAGAGTGGATCAGCTAAATAAGCTTGAGCGTCTCCAAAACTTTTGTATTAGATTCATTTTTGGCCTACGTAAATACGACCACGTATCTCAGTTTCGCTCTCAGCTCAAGTGGCTTCCTATTCGTCTTCGCCGGAATACTCACATCCTCTCCCTTCTTTACAATATTCTTTTTAATCCATAAACTCCACGTTATCTTAAAGACCGTTTCAACTTCCTTCATAGCGCAAATACTCTTTCTCTTAGGTCATCAGAAAACTATACCCTCAGTTTTCCACCTCACAGTTCTGTGTTTTTTGATAAATCCTTCACAGTACAGGCTATTCGCCTATGGAACTCTTTACCTGAGGACATTAGAGCATCTCAATCCATTACTATATTTAAGGATCATTTAAAGCAATATTATCTGTCGTTGTAACTGGAGTCCCCTGTTTATATTTATTTATTTATTCTTTTTCAAGGTCATTTAGTATTATACTGTTCTAGCTGCATAAGATTAATTTACGCTTAATATTTGAGCCACTAGGTATTTATATAAGTTAGTTAAGTTTATTTACAGGTATATATGTATGTGATTAGTGTTTAGAGATGTTAGATACACCCGTCATTAGTCACATGTTCTATCCTCTCCATCCTAAGGTTGTCTGGAAGAGATCGCTATTAGCGATAAGACCGCCCATTGTAACACATTGATCTTAAGTTTACTATGTAAGTTAGTTTTAAGAAGGTGTAACAATAAAGAGTTATCTATCTATCTATCTATCTATATTTTTTTTCAATATCTTATAGGCTAGCGTTTGACAACTATCTCACCTGTTGGTAAGTGATTATGCGGTCGAAGATGGTAAGCACGCTAGGCCTGGAATGGGAACTGGCTCATAAGGATAGCTGCCGAAACACATTCGATGTTTAGAGGCAGATTTTCTGACTTGAGGGTGTAGCTGGCCAGGTGGACACTAGATGGTGTCCTAAAAAGCTACAATATCAGCGATTAACATAGGCAATATTTTATCCCCGTATCCTCACGGGTACGGGAATTACGCGGCTGAAACCGCGAGGCTTTACTAGTACTATGTAAAGATGTTAAGCGCCTCTTCTGGTTTTTCAGAGCATCAGAATCCGGTTTAACAGGCGCCGTATCGGCACTGTTATCAGCTGGCGCGGATGGTCGAGCTCATCCAGTCACCAAATACGGACCCCTGTATATAGCCTGTTACCATGGACATGAGAAGATCGCCAAATTACTACTCGACCAGTTCCCAACAGCTGTTCAGGTCAGATATATTTTGTGTGCTCCGTTGGCGTATAGAATAGATGGCTTGATTTTAAGTGAGAGGTCACCGTTACAAAGCCTAGCATGGGTGATCGTTCACAGGTGGTAGAATCATGAAATGAAATGAAATAATTTATTCATGAAAAGGCATAACAGTGTACATGATGTAACGAAGCCCTGGTACCTAAACTAGGCTCAAAGGCCCGTGGTATAGGATACCAGTTATCTACCGTCTAGAGGACTCAGTTTGATGCCTAAGAGTTACAATGAGTATATATTATTACAGTAAATATACAATTATAAAATAAAATAAAATACAGAATGTTTTTAATTGGTAGATTTTACAAAATTATAATAATTATTTTATTGTTTTATTTTTTTTAAAAGATTACTCGCAATGTGGGTCGCACATTACTAGTATTCTTGTTGTTAACCCCTCCAACTAAGCTAAATGTGCTTGTGTCTGGACTGAGTTCACGTCAATAGTGCAATGGATGGGGTGGGGAACGAACTCGCGACCTCTCGATCGCCAGTCCGACACCCTATCCATTGGGCTATTGCCGCTTATATTATATCGATGTTCTTCTTTACCGCCATCAAAGAGAAGTCAGCCGCCATAGTGATGATGTGGTCGAAGATGGTGAACACGCTAGGCCTAGAATACTCTGACTCTCGAGGGCTGTGTGCTGCCGGAGCACTAAGGTTATGGTGGTAGATTTTCTCCTTGATGTTGGTAAGCTATAATCAACCGGCTCGTCGATATATTCGTTGGTATGTTTTTTTTTGTATGTATGTTACGCGATTACTCCGTCAATTGTGAACCAAATCAAATGATTCATTTTTTAATCAGTAGGGTATATTTCCGAGGTGGTCCCATTGTAATTTCATCGAGATCTGATAAGTATCTCAAGAGATATGACGATAAACGTCTCAAACTTGCTACTGAAACTGACTCGCGGGACATGGAAGTCGGTTGTTTTAGTTTTTAAACTATTTTAATTATTTAGTAGTAAGTCAGGCATCGATATAATATGCTCTTACCTGTGGAATGCTGTTACCTGGGTGGTAACACACCAGCTTCTTGTATACAATGAGATGTGACACACGGCATCTTGGACCACATCGTCACATAACATCAGGTGAGATAGTGGTCAATCGATTACCTATTGAGCACTTGACACTCAATTAAAATCACAGGAAGGCACAGGTTTTTTTGGTCTTTTTCTAAGGATACAGCTGTCCGGAATCGGTAGAGGCTTTCGTTCGTCGTCAAGTGATAGCAAATATGTTTTTAAATATCTATCAAGATTTATTTATCACCATTTCTTTTTTTTCTTTCTCTATTTATGTTTCTTTCACGAAGCGTGGTTGTCTATTATACAAATTTTAATTATAATTTCAGCAAGAAACAGTGGAAAAATGGTTGCCACTTCACGCAGCGTGCATCGGCGGACATGCAACGCTCGTCACCTTACTACTGTCCTACCCATATCCACAGTCAGTGCTCAGTACTTACACGTGAGTATCCGGCTCGAAGGACCACTATCTATATACATATTATAAAATACTGTCACGTTGATGCTGTCTTACCCTTACCTGTAGTCAGTGTTTAGTACTTACACGTGAGTATCCGGCTCGAATGACCATAATTTACTCTAACACGTGCTCCTTGGTGGTACTAAATTAGAGCGTGAATTTTCTGTAGTCGGGTTTTAGTTTTTGAACTTACTGTGTATGTTTTTTTATAAGCTATTTCAAATTATTTAAAGCACAAAATTCATTTATTACATTTAAATTTTCAGAGACGCGAGAGGCCAATGGCAGTATTCCGCAGCGTTCGACGTGAACGCTCGCGATGTCTCCTCTCAGACGGCTCTCTACATAGCGTGCACTCTCGGCAACTTGGCTGTCGTCGACGCTTTGCTATCACATTCTGTACCATGCGTGGCTATTGGAGATTCTCAGGTATTGTTTACACTAATATACATACATACATAAAATCACGCTTTTTCCCCCATCGGGGTAGGCAGAGACCACTACTTTCCAATTTCCACATGCTACGATCCTGACATACCTCTTTCGCTTCTTCCACTTTCATGAGCGTCTTCATACATGCTCGCCGGTTATAAGTACTTTTGACTTGGCCTTTCTTTAAAACGTCTCCGATCTGGTCGTGATACGTTCGCCAAGGTGGGCCTCTACCGGCTGGCCCATTCACACTCGTCTTATAAATATGTTACGTCAATCTTTAGTCATCCATCCTCTCTAGATGTCCAAACCATCTAAGCATCCCTTTCTCTATCTCTATCATTTCATCTTCTACCACACCACAACGTTCCCTTATCACGTACACACTGATATCGTAATTTTTTTAATGATATAAGGTAATAGGACCAGCTTGACGCCCGAATTCGAAGTCGGTTTTTTCGTATTTTAAACGATATTAATTTATTAGAATACGTTTATTTAAAATGTTTAAGTTTTCTGTCACTCACACTTTATTAGTCAAACAGAATTCTTTTCAATAGACAAGCATTAAAAATGCAAATAATTAATCTGCTTTGAATCCCCAAACATCAAATATTCAAATAATTCATCTGCTTTGAATCCCCAAACATCAAACATTTAAATATTTAATCTGCTTTGAATCCCCAAACATCAAACATTCAAATAATTAATCTGCTTTAAATCCCCAAACATCAAACATTTAAATATTTAATCTGCTTTGAATCCCCAAACATCAAACATTCAAATAATTAATCTGCTTTGAATCCCCAAACATAAAACATTTAAATATTTAATCTGCTTTGAATCCCCAAACATCAAATATTCAAATAATTCAACTGTTCCGGCAGCTATCCTTGAGAGCCAGTTCCCATTCTAGGCCTAGCGTGCTTACCATCTTCGACCGCATCATCACTTACCAACAGGTGAGATAGTGGTCAAAACGCTAGCCTATAACGTATAAAAAAAAAAAAAAAAAAAAAACTGCTTTAAATCCCCAAACATTAAACATCCAAATATTTCATCTGCTTTGGATCCCCCAAACATCAAACATTTAAATATTTATACTGCTTTGAATCCCCAAACATCAAACATTCAAATAATTAATCTGCTTTGAATCCCCAAACATCAAATATTCAAATAATTCATCTGCTTTTAATTCCCAAACATTAATCATCCAAATATTTCATCTGCTTTGAATCCCCAAACATCAAACATTTAAATATTTAATTTGCTTTGAATCCCCAAACATCAAACTTAAATATTTAATCTGCTTTGAATCCCCAAACATCAAACATTTAAATATTTAATCTGCTTTGAATCCCCAAACATCAAACATTTAAATATTTCATCTGCTTTGAATCCCCAAACATCAAACAGTTAAATATTTAATCTGCTTTGAATCCCCAAACATCAAACATTTAAATATTTCATCTGCTTTGAATCCCCAAACATCAAACAGTTAAATATTTAATCTGCTTTGAATCCCCAAACATCAAACATTTAAATAATTCATCTGCTTTGAATCCCCAAACATCAAACATTTAAATATTTCATCTGCTTTGAATCCCCAAACATCAAACGTTTAAATACTTAATCTGCTTTGAATCCCCAAACATCAAACATTTAAATATTTCATCTGCTTTGAATCCCCAAACATCAAACATTTAAATATTTAATCTGCTTTGAATCCCCAAACATCAAACATTTAAATATTTCATCTGCTTTGATTCCCCAAACATCAAACATTTAAATATTTCATCTGCTTTGAATCCCCAAACATAAACATTTAAATATTTCATCTGCTTTGAATCCCCAAACATCAAACATTTAAATATTTCATCTGCTTTGAATCCCCAAACATCAAACATTTAAATATTTAATCTGCTTTGAATCCCCAAACATCAAACATTTAAATAATTCATCTGCTTTGAATATTAACTAGAATTATTTACGGGATTTCACCATGTTTTTTTTTTACTTTTCCTCCATGATTTGTAAACAAGTTAAGAAAGATTGTAAGCTCTTAAATGTTATTACAAATGAATTCTATCTTTTAATATTTTTGGCATTTGTAAACAGTGCCGAAACATCGTAAACTCACAAAAACCGAAAAACATGGCAAATATGCCTTGAATAACTTTTTTGTAATATTAATATATAGTTATGCGCTTGACCACTATCTCACCTGATGTTAAGTGGTGATGTTATGGTGAATTATACGCGAGTGGTTTAATATAAAACAACCATAATAAGTTTGTAATTCCCTTTGTATCTGACTCCAATATTTTTATGATAAATTCGTCGTGATTTTTTTTCTCATGACAATGTCGTATCTAACTCTTCTCATTTTCGGCAAATGAATGAAAGCTGAAACCTCTAAAGAGTTTGTCGCCACAATGTGATCGACGATGTTGCACGCTTACCTAAAAGATACCCGTTCACTGGCGATTTGAAGACCCCAGGCTGTAGCTGTAGGAAAACACAAACACGGGCAAGAAATTCCATTCCTTGGCAGTACGTATGATGAATGAAGAATTCTTATGTTAAATGTTTTTTCCTCAGCCCCCCTCGTCCCCCCCTCGAGCCGCCATCTTGTCCCCGCAGCGGGGGGGCATATCTCTTGGGATCCACGCTATCGTAAGCAAACTGACTGGAGCTAGCAGTGTGAGTTTGTATTTGTTTTTTAGGTAGTCTGCACCAAAAACCTTTTGCTAGTTAATGCACTTAGTTCTATTAAGATTTAATTAAATATTTGGCTAGTTTACAACAGCACTGATCCATGGACTACTCAGACAACCTATTTTTTTAAGGGAGACTTCGTCCTTGGAGTGCCATATTTCCGGTGTTTACGTTATATTTTTTTTAAAGGAAACGAGTAAAGCTTTTTGAGTGCGGTTTTTTCTTGCTTTTATTCATGATATATATGATAAATGTGTGACCCTTTGGCCATGGAATGACGGATGAGTTTTTCGTTTAGTACAAATTTTGAAAATTGGCGGCAATTTAAAAAAAAACGATCTTTCGCGTTTTTTTTCGCATAAAAAGATAAATGCAAAAATGTATCTATCGAAAAAACGATCCGTCATTCCGTGAAGACATATTTTCTGAGTATGCTCTCCAAATTTCAGGTCGGTATGTTAATTACAGCGGTCAGGAGAATGTCAGCCATTTTTAAAAACGTGTTTTCGAGAAAAACGCATTTAAAGTTTTGTGAGACGGTATCAACTTTAAACGCGTTTAAAATATCGTAAACGTTCGAAATCCGGGAAACGCTTCTGGGAAACTACTCACATGTAGATTAAAAATCCGTGATAAAAAAAAAAAAATTTTTGAAAAATTTCAAGGACGAAGTCTCCCTTATTGCTAACATTTTATAGTAATACTACAAGTAATCATGAAACGGTCACAACTTACGCTTAAATTAATTTTGTCACTATAATGGGGGTGAACATACCTCTGCAATGCAGGCTTCTAGTCTAGCGCAGAGATGTAACTTTAGTAATCATATTAATATTTATGTCTATTAATCTCAATGTATTTATACTGAATTGTGCAATCTAAATAATTTTCATTCATAGTGTTTATGAAATAAATGAAATTATAAATTAAATGAAATAATAATACATGATACTTAGGCCTAGTTTCACTGGTTCCCGATAGAATGACTGATATTTCTAATTACGAAAAGCGGCAATAGCCCGATAAAATTCTTGGTGTACTGGAGCGAAGTCGCAGGTATACGCTAGTACTCTAATTTGAGGTGGGGGCGATACGTCTTGCACTGACGTCCCGCTTGGGGTGTATTGTGCATTCCCCCCTGACAGCGACTAACCAAGCCAACCCAGCTCTTTTATGAAGCGAAGGTAGGCCCGGGGTCGCTGGCATAGCGCTCCTAGTGAAGTAGATGGTAGTGGTGTTGATGATGTCGAAGCAGATGACATGATGGATGATGGTAAGTGTGTGTGTGTGTGTGTGTGTGTAGCTGTGCCAAGAGCGACAGGCAGTGATGATGTTGACAATGAGGGTGGTAGTAATTGTTGTTGTTGTGGCAGGTGCTGGTGTCCCGCATCCATGCAACGGTCGTACAACCTAAATCAGCTAGTAGTATAATATAAGGGTGTGATTCCAGCGCACCCCGGAACCAGCGGAGCGTCGTGTCACTCCGGTGCGGTGTGACAGCATGCGCGGCGCGGACAGCGCGGTGGCGGCGGCTGCGCGCGGCGGTCACGTGCGCGTGCTGCGCAGCTTGATGCGCGCCGGGGCTCATGGACACGCGCCCGCCAGCGTGCCGCAGGTGAGTGTCACCCCTGCCGGTGTGACAGCATGTGACGTCAGCGGTCACGTGCTTCTTTCTATAGACAAACATTAAATTTGCACATAATTCATCTACTTTCAATCCTTAAACATCAAACATGCAAATAATTCATATACATTCAGTCCTTAAACATCAAACATACAAATAATTCATCTAATTTAAACACCAAACATCAAACATGCAAATAATTCATCTACTTTCAGCCCCCAAACATAAAACATGCAAATAATACATCTACTTTAATCGCCAAAAATTGAACATGCAAATAATTCGTCTACTTTTTTTGTGTTGGCAATAGCCCAATGGATAAGGCGTCGGACTGGCGATTGAGAGGTCGTGAGTTCGATCCCCACCCCACCTATTGCACTATTCACGTGAACCCACTCCAAACACAAGCATATTTAGCTTAGTTGGAGGGGATAACAAGAATACTAGTAATGTGTAACACACAGTGCGAGTAATCTTTAAAAAATAAAAAATAAAACTTTCAATCCCCAAACATCAAACCTTCAAATAATTCATCTACTTTCAATCCCTAAACATTAAACATGCAAGTAATTCATCTAATTTCAATCCCCAAAAATCGTACATGCAAATAATTCTTCTACATTCAATCTTTGAACATCAAACACGCAAGTAATTCGTTACGTACTTTCAATCCCCAAACATCAAACATGCAAATAATTCATCTCCTTTCAATCCCCAAACATCAAGAATGCAAATAATTCATCTCCTTTCAATCCACAAACATCAAAAATGCAAATAATTCATCTACTTTAATCACCATACATCAAACATGCAAATAATTTATCTCCTTTCAATCCCCAAACATCAAAAATGCAAATAATTCATCTCCTTTCAATCCCAAACATCAAAAATGCAAATAATTCATCTACTTTAATCACCAAACATCAAACATGCAAATAATTCATCTCCTTTCAATCCCCAAACATCAAAAATGCAAATTATTTATCTACTTTAATCACCAAACATGCAAATAATTCATCTACTTAAATCACCAAACATTAAACATGAAAATAATTCATCTACTTTCTATCAGCAAACTACAAACATACAAGTAATTCATGTACTATCTATACCCAAACATCAGACATGTAAATAATTTGCCTACTTTCAATCATCAAAAATGCAAATAATTTATCTACTTTCAAGCATCAAACATGCAAATAATTCATCTACTTTCAATCATCAAACATGCAAATAATTCATCTACTTTCAATCATCAAACATGCAAATAATTCATCTACTTTCAAGCATCAAACATGCAAATAATTCATCTACTTTCAATCATCAAACATGCAAATAATTCATCTACTTTCAATCATCAAACATGCAAATAATTCATCTACTTTCAATCATCAAACATGCAAATAATTCATCTACTTTCAATCATCAAACATGCATATAATTCATCTACTTTCAAGCATCAAACATGCAAATAATTCATCTACTTTCAAGCATCAAACATGCAAATAATTAATCTACTTTCAAGCATCAAACATGCAAATAATTCATCTACTTTCAATCATCAAACATGCAAATAATTCATCTACTTTCAAGCATCAAACATGCAAATAATTCATCTACTTTCAATCATCAAACATGCAAATAATTCATCTACTTTCAATCATCAAACATGCAAATAATTCATCTACTTTCAATCATCAAACATGCAAATAATTCATCTACTTTCAATCATCAAACATGCAAATAATTTGCCTACTTTCAATCATCAAACATGCAAATAATTCATCTACTTTCAATCATCAAACATGCAAATAATTCATCTACTTTCAATCATCAAACATGCAAATAATTTGCCTAATTTCAATCATCAAACATGCAAATAATTCATCTACTTTCAATCATCAAACATGCAAATAATTCATCTACTTTCAATCATCAAACATGCAAATAATTTGCCTACTTTCAATCATCAAACATGCAAATAATTCATCTACTTTCAATCATCAAACATGCAAATAATTCATCTACTTTCAATCATCAAACATGCAAATAATTCATCTACTTTCAATCATCAAACATGCAAATAATTTACCTACTTTCAATCATCAAACATGCAAATAATTCATCTACTTTCAAGCATCAAACATGCAAATAATTAATCTACTTTCAAGCATCAAACATGCAAATAATTCATCTACATCCATTAGCCAAACTCTAATAATGTATAATAAATATTGCAGAGTAACACAGACAACAACCGCACCAGCCGTCGACGGTCGCGGAGTGCGTGCGCGGACCGCACCGAGCCCAGCCCGAGTCGAGCTCACTATACTAATGATAGTAAGTCGTACCTTCATTATCATCATCACCATTCTATAATCGGACAACCAGGGATACTAAGAGGCGCCACCGCTTTATGGTTGATATGTCGCAGGCAGATAGTTTAATTAGCCGTTCAATCAACAGGCTAGCCTCTTTACTAAACAGCGCCGTTCAACTAGATTCCTGAATGATATTCAGCCATTTGAGAGCTCGAGAGCTTTGCCGCCGGAACACCGTCAGGTTATAGTGGCAGATTTTTTTCTTGATGGTGCTAGTAATTATTTTTCTATATATTACTTAAATATGTGCATAATCAATATTATGTTCTATGTTTAAAATTTAAACTAATATTACGAAGAGGAAGGATTTTATTTTTTGTTTGTTACGATTAAAAACTACTGGACCGATTTCGAAAATTCTTACATTTAAGGAAAGCTACATTATCAGTGAGTAACATAAGCTATATTTTATCCCCGTATTCTCACGGGAACGGGAACTACGCGGGTGAAACCGTGAAGCGCTAGTATTATAATAATAACTTGAATATCCCTCACAGGGGAGGTGCTATGGACAGCCTTGGCCGTAGCATGCCGTCTCCGTCACACGCAGGTGGCAGAGATATTGCTGTCTCATGGCGCCTCCGACCCGAACGGTCTCGCGACGCGAGAATGTGCTGTAAACGGACTCACCGATCTCATGGTCAAGATACTTGCTACTAAGGTACGTTTCTAAATAAAATTATATGCGTTTCTTGAAGTTGTGTTTCACTATTTCACATTTTATAGGCTAGCGTTTGACCAATATCTCACATATTTTTTTAATATAAAAATTGTCTGAAGTACTGAAACACACAGTTACGTGTATGGTTGGCAACCCTACTTTAATATATTTTTGATAGTCTGACGTTAACGATTGGATGACAACTGAATGGCTCATTACTTTTGTTTTTTTTTTTTTATAAATTCAAAGCGTTAAATTATGCTCTTGCTATGTTTACTTGATAGTTGATTTTGATTTATTTTATGATTTTGACGTGTATATAGTTTAAAATACGGGACTTATCGCGCTTAAAATATTAACCAAGTTGCATTGATCGTGGTCACGAGTCGTCTCGTATATATATAAACAGTATATATAAGTAAGTATTCTAAACCTAAATAACAAAGTAAACATTGTGTTTTAGTTTATAAATTATTTTTTACTTAAATTAGATGCACCCTATTGTTGACAGTTTTTAGATTCTTTCCATTCAAAGGTTGTCTGGAAGAGATGGATATTAGCGAATTCGATAAGACCGCCCATTGTCTATCTTAAATGTAATCTTTTGTTTATAGATAGATATACAAGTTTTATTTGTGGTGTGACAATAAAGTGTTTGTCTATCTATCTAATTTGTACTGTGTTATGCTAAGTATGCACTAATATGTTTTTTCACTTTCACTTTGACTTTCACTTTCCCCCCCAGGCGTACCCGGATCCAGACTACAAGTTAAACAAGTCCACAATAAGCGAACACGTGTTCTCCCGCAAACAAGACTCGGCGCTTACCTTCAGCTCGATGGCCCCTTCCACCGCCGTGTGTGTTAACTGGCGCGGCTTGGGGACGCACGTGCCTACTGTGCGGTAATTATATTGATATTAATTTAGTTATTTTTTTAGGGTTCCGTAACTTAAAAGGAATAAGATCGATTTTAAAACTAAAAATGAACCGACTTCAATGTCGCGCTATTAATTTTCAGTACCAATTTTGAGGTGTTTATCTCCATATCTCTAGAGATACTTATCAGACCATGATAAAATTAACACGGTACCACACTTGGGATATCTCCTTTCCAACAAAAAAATAATAATCAAAATCGGTTCATAAACGACGAAGTTATCCGCGAACAAACATAATATATATATATATATATATATATATACGGCCGAATTGAGAAACCTCCGCCTTTTGTTGAAGTCGGTAAAAAAAGGAACCCTTACAGGATCACTTTGTTGGCCCTCTGTCCGTCTGTCAAGACCCTTTATCTTAGGAATGCGTAAAGGTATCAAGTTGAAACTTATACTAAATTCGGACTGCGGTATCTTTCGGCTGTGAAAAAATCAAACTTGTATGTCAACGCGATCAAAAGATGTGACCGTTTATGTCGCATATTTTCGTATATTTTGCAACTTCACGCGGGAATCAAAACCTATAGGGTACTTCCCGTTGACCTAGAATCATGAAATTTGGCAAGCAGCAAGGTCTTGAACCATCTATATAGGAATAAATCTGAAAACGGTAAAAATGTAGTTCAATAACAAAAAGATTACAATTACAAACTTATTATTTGCGGTTGGTGCAGTACATTTTCTATACGGAACGGAAGTCTCGGTGGACGAGTCCAGCTCGACTTGGCCGGTTTTATTTTTGATGGGGAACCCTGTCTTCCACGCTTGGTCGGCCGAATCGCGCTGACGAAAACCGAAACCAAATATGGAAGAACGTGCGATCGTCCTCTTTCAGCCATTTTACAAGTCCCTCCCCTCCCTCCATCCATCGAGCTCACATCTTTTACATCTCCCATTGCTCCCTCGGTGACCCGTCGAGCCTCGTTTCGGACATTTATCTAGACACCTTGAAAGTCTTACCAACCATACTAGGCCTGTTTACTATCTTCTACCACATCATCGGTTACCACCAGGTGAGATAGTGGTCAAAGTGGTCAAACTCTAGCCTAGCCGCTGTGAAATAAATAGTCGGCCGACATTACTGTTGATGACCGATGCTACAGTCGGCGTCAGTCCACTGCTGGTCATAGGCCTCTCGTAATGATCGCCACTCAGCCCGATCTCCGGTTCTTCTTCTCCAATGACTGCCAGCTACCTTGCGCAGAGTTGCAGAACCGATAATTGATGGAGTAAACGAGTTCTGGAGTGGAGACCGCGTTTGGGAAAAAGTAGTGTAATATACATATCATCATAATTATATATCAATCCACTGCTGGACAAAGGCCTCACCTACGGCACACCACTGAGCTCGATCTTCAGCTCTTTGTTTTCAACCGGTGCCAGCCAGCTTGCGTATATCATCGCTCCATCTAGCTGGAGGACGTCCTACACTATACAATATGCTTATATCTGTCACAAAATACTTAATAGTACTACCACAGATTATATAATAGTTGCTACGTAACAGATACTTCACTCCCCTACAAAAACTCAATACCAACGTTTATTTCAGACAATACAAGCAAAAATGTGTCTAAGGCGCTCGACCTAGCGTTGTTATTACTTCGTTTAGCGCGCGATACAGTAAAGGGTTGACTCAATTAAATACAAAAAGGTTTACGAATTCTTTTTATTTACCTCACAAAATAACATCAAAATTCTGAACTAAGAGTCGAATTTGAAGTCGAGAAAGTGAATTTTACGCCGTTTTATCATTTTAGTATCGGTAGCATAAAAAAATGAAACATATTATGCTTGTTTTTTGTCAAACCCGCAAAATGACTATGAAAAACTTAAATAGTTTCTAATATAGAATACGAATGCGCAGTTATCCCGTCATTAGAATAATAATATACGTTGCGCGCGCGTGAGCAGTGACAACCGACTGGCAGATAGTACCGCCGGCGTTGACGAAAGTTAAGGTATAAATCGCAGTAGCTATGGGCGAGTGAGGGAGGCCTGGTACTACGTACAGAAGGCTCACTGTCTCATAGCAAATATGCGAGATTAAACCTAGTTACAATGTCGGTAACGTTCAATTACGCTACACGCTTCGGATGCGACCTTGAAAATAATAGCTTGTTATATATTGTGTAATAGTTGCGGCGCTCGTGTTGAGTCGAAATGCACCTTAAGTTTACGCAGCGAGAGTCTGAATTACTCAGCTACTGTTGGGTTGGGTGTTGTGAGAAAACATTGGAATTAATGATTTATTTAGAACAAAACTTACGACTAATAACAATTTGATAATAATTCGTAGTAGAATACACCGATGTGCAATGTACATTATACATTACTGACAATAAGCACATTCATGATTGTGGAGGTAGTTAAAAGTAGAGATTAGTAGCCAAGGGCTGTAAGGCATCAATTGCAGCCCGAGATATTTAGGCGCACGAGCGCAGCGAGGGCGCCTATAGTTCGAGGGTGCAGTTGATGCTTACACCCGAGCTAACTACTCTGCTTTACATCTCGATTGTGAGGTAAGTAGAAAAAAACCGGCATCAAAAGAATAAAACATTTTATTACTTAAAATGTATAGTGAAATTATTGTTAATTACTGCCTCAGCTTTCATTTTCATTGAATCGGGAATGCAGCTTATTTCTTCATCACGTGCAGAACTCATGTTTTTTTCCTAATTAGCACGTAATTATAAAAAAATCCCAAAAACAAACAATATTTAAAGTAAAAGTTTTCTATTCCCGCCTTTTTCATCTTTTTTTTTATTACTTTTTCAAGAACGAAATTGAGCTTCGCCGTTCGATATTTAAAATTGATGACTATTAGAGATGTTTTACCTGCAAATAAAAGATTTATTAAACATACTTACCTAATTCGAAACCTAATTATACATGAGAGTAGCGTACTTGATTTCCGCTCCAAAGTATCCGTGCTACGATTGGTCCGCTCGTTGCTCGTCCAATAAGCGTTGACTCCGCCCCTTCCGGTCCCCCTCCAGACGTCAGCCATCAGCCCAGGTAGTGCGCTCTGGCGCAGCTAGCTTCATTGGTTATCTCATGTTATAACCACCAGGCAGAATTTGAAAGTGTTAGGTTTCGAATTAGGTAAGTATGTTTAATAAATGTTTTATTTGCAGGTAAAACATCTCTATTAAACGACTGTACCGTAATTCGAAACCTAATTATACATGAGAGACGTGTTTGTTATCGCCTGGTGTTGATGGTGACGCCAATGTGATGTATAAAAATAAAGTAACTTCTACAAGCAATAAGTAATAAAAACCTCACAGGAAAGATATGTTTAGAGATAGCAATCACTTTATTCAATGTTAGTATACTATATATTTGAACCAAAACATTCAAAGTTTAGATAATTAAGTACATAATCAGCTTCTCAATATATATACATGTCTTGATATACATAATTTAAAATTAACCTTAGTGTATAGGCTCGAAGCAAGTTGCAAGCGAAGTAGATTTTATATTTGAGGGTTTGATTGCCTTACGATAGAACTTTTTGAAAGTATTGGCAGATTTCCAGTTTCCTCTTGCTAATATATCTTCCAGCTGATAATTTTCTATCCAATTTCTTGATGCAACCGCTGACCTAAAGCTACCAGGGGTAGCTTCAATTTTCGCCTCTTTGAGGATGTTTTTCATCCATCCTGCGATCATGGCTCGTGTTGCTGGCTTAGGTTTGCCATACGTACTGATAAAGAGGCTGTCAGAATTAGCAATTTCCCTTCTTGACTGAGATAGTCGTATCAGTTCAGTTACCCAAAAAACTGGATCCAAATTTCGGTTAGTTTTATTTCGTAACAGTTTCCAACCCGATTGTTGCCTGTTTGCGGTGTCTGTTTTTGAACCGTAAACGGGCCAAAGAATAATTTCTTTATCAGATATTTCGCAGTGTTCGGGTGAGACTCTAAGGAGAGTCAGGTCGTGTATCCGTCTCCCTGAACATAAAAGGAGGATAGCTGCTGTGTGCCCTGAAGTTGTGTAAAAGTTCATTTTATCCGATGATATCTGCTTGAGATGATGAATTAAAGTATCGACGTTCCAGACAGGTAACGGAGGCTTTTTCGGTTTTGCTAATGAAATTGCTTTTAGAACTTGTTTCACTAGTGGATGTACACTTAGCTTATTAGTCTCTTCTGGATTAGAAAGAGTCGACACAACAGATTTATGTACTAGAATAGTACTTAATGACAGGTTTTCCTTTTGATGCAAATCGGCCAAGAATCTTCCTAACTGCGACCCATCAGGTTTTCGTGGGTCAATAGAGTTTTTATCGCACCAGACGAGCCACCTTTTCCAGGCTGGTCTGTATGTGTTCAGAGTGGATTGTCTCCAACCGGCAGATAAGAGTGTTTTCTGTTCGTGACTCCAGTCAGTCAAACTCTGATCCCAGCCCCACATCTCCAAACTTCCAGCGTCATTTCCTTCACTCGCTGTGGTGGGCGGCCGGTAGTCGCATCTACTAGGACCTTCGATAACTTCGTGATCGTAAATGGAGCATCTAGTGCCCTGTTTTTTAGATCCGGTCTCCAGTAAACTTTTTCCCATCGAGGCACGACCACAAGGTAAGTTCCTGTTGCTTTGTTCAAGTGACTTAACACTTTCGGTATTAGGTGTGGTGGTGGAAACACCCAAGCTAGTCTGAATTTCCAGTTCATGCCGAGTGCATCGAAAAGCTGGGCTTGATCGTAGGACCTGTCGATCGTGCAGTAATGGGGTACTACATGTGCTCGGCACGATGCAAATAGATCGATTTCCGGTACACCCCACTTCTTGAAGATGACATCTGTCACTGTTGGCAAAAGATGCCACTCTGGAGGTGGTTTCAGACGAGATAAATGGTCTGCATCCGTGTTGTAGTTGCCCGGTATGTGATAGATTGTCATTTGAATGTCGTAATGATCTAGAATTTTGAAGACTTCCTTCGTGAGGCGCATTAACTCTGGTGACTTCGTGCCTCCTTCGTGACGAAGATATGACACCACCGTCCTGTTGTCGCATTGAATAAGTAGCGAGCGCGATTGGAGGAAGTGACCTTGATCTTGCAGGATTCTTAGTATAGCAATTATTTCCTTCAAGTTGCAATGAAGGTTTACCTCTGTGTGCAGCCAAGTCCCCTGCAAGTTCTGATTGTCTAGTTTGCCACCCCAACCAATGTCGCTCGCGTCTGTCGTGAGGTAATGTGATGGCTGGGGATTGTGTATGCGAGAGTTGGTTTTGTGCTTTTCCAGCCACCAATACAGTTCGCTCAGTGACTCTAGACTCAGTGTAATAGTTACGACTTGAGATTTTGCTAGGGCGTTCGCTTGAACTTGTAAAGATCGATAGTTTAGTCGTCCCCTTGGGACAACAAAGCTTGCGAAATTCAGGGTCCCTATGAGCTTTTGAATTTCTTTTAGATTTATTGTTTTTGATTTTATTCGGGTCTGTATTTGCAATTCGAGCCTGGCGAGAAATCTTTGCGGTAATGTTTTCGTATTGTTCCACGTGTCCCAATTCACGCCCAAATATTCTAATTTCTTTTGGGGTTTCCAAATAGATTTCTCTTTGTTTACCTTCCAGCCAAGATGCTCGAGTAGACTTACTACAGTGACAGCGTGGCTTTGTAGTATATGTGGGTTTTGGTGGGCTAAGAGGAAATCGTCCAAGTATACCATTATTCGCAAGCCTTGTTGACGTAGTTTCTGGGCGATCCAATTGCTCAGTGAGGCAAATGTTTTTGGAGCCGAGGCTAGGCCGAATGGCAAGCAGGTCATTTCGTACATTATGTCGCCGTAAATGAGCCGAAGAAAGCGTTGATGGTTCGGGGCGACAGGGAGATGAAAGTAGGCCTGATGGATATCGATTTTGGCCAACCAATCTTGTCCTTGGAGAAAGTCCGGGACACGGTGATGGTTTATTAATCTGAATTTGTCGGTGACAACGTATTTGTTCAGATTTTTTAAATTGAAAATTGGTCTCATCGTGCCGTCGCTTTTCGGTCTGAGGAACATCGACGATACAAAACTGGGTGAATGTTTCGCGATTCTTATGACACCTTGCGTGTGCATGTTGTGAATAATTTTTGTCATTTCTACGGAGTATGGTATCGTGGCTGTGCGATCGTTTGGTAGGTGTAATGGTGGTTTCTTTTTGAACGGTATGCGGTAGCCGCTTATGATGTTGAGAATGTAGGGCGGAGCCCCGAGCATTCTCCAACGAGTGTAGTATATTTGCAGCTGACCGGCACGGAATGGCTTCGAGTCAGTATCTCCGATTATTTCCTCTCCTATCCCGGTGGGATGAGGGAGAGTTACGCCTTTTGCAGGGCTGGTTATCGGATCGTCGCTTACCACCTCTACCTCGAAAGGAGTCGTTTGAAACATATTTACTTGAGTGCTGTTTCGTTTGCGGTTGTCGTCCTTGAAATAATTTGCGCTGGTTATTGGCTGGATGTGATGGACCAGGAACGTTCTGAGGATCAGAGGTGCGTTCCTTATTAGCCGCGGGAGGCCAGAAAACATTTTTAACGCCTCCAGCTTTCTCTATCGTAGAGCTGAATTTTTCAGGCTCGAAAAGGGTCGCGCAAGAAGGTGGTATTTTCCTCAGTGCACTTTTATGGAACGGATCTTTAACAGCCGTCAGTATAGACTCTCGTCTATTTTGAATTATTTCTGCCCTGTGGCCGCAAACTATCTGAAAAATATCGCTTGTAACTTTTGAGTACTCACCGCATGAAAATACTTCGTTCAGTTTTGAACCGATTTCTGTTGCGCTGGAATCTGTATGTTGTATGGCACATATCAGTTTTCTCATGTCAGACTGGAGGGCTTCTTTTTGTCGTAGCAAAGCATACGTCAAGCCAGCAAATGCATTCTCCATTTGTGCTGAGGACTTTGAGCTGCCGTAGCGCTTGATTTCCTCATTGGCATCAAGGCTTGTGTACCCAGGAGAATGAATATAGTTTTTCTGAGTGTCCGAGTAACGGACACTATTCCAATCAGGTTGTTCAAAGTGTTGCAGTTCCTTGAGTTGTTCTAGGTAAGCCGCCGAAGTCCGAGGGACTACGGGCTCGCTTGTTTTTGTCTTTACAGACAGTTGAAACTGTTGATCGTCGATCGACAGTTCAGTGTTTTGTACAGAAGGTGTTTTGGGTGCCTCCTCCTCGTAAAATTCACCATATGTGTTTGGGTCGCCATGGATGCTAAGGTAATCATCATCGTAATGAGAAGCAGGGTGATGAGTACTTTGATTGGTGTCATTTAAGCGGGACTTTATTTTAGATATTTCGGACAATAGTTTGTCGAACTTACGGTGTTTCCTCTTCTTACGCTTGTTCCTCTTACGCCTTTCATTTACACTGTTATTTGACGATGAAGAACTAAAGCTCGATGAAGAGCTCGAGCTTGTATCGGAGCTCGAACGTTGTAATGTCCTCTTCCGTCCTTGTGGTCTCACGTTTTCTTCCATTGTTGGAGCTGGACCAACATTATCCATTTTAAAAACCTTGAAACACAATAATTCAATAAGTAAATAAATTTATAAACGAACGGTAACACCGTTAATATTATATCGAATATATAAAATAATTATTTTCACTGCCTTACCACTTCAAAAGAAATTGTCAGAAAAAAATTATGTTATTCAATAAGTATTTGTATAGCACGGTGCGGTCTGTAAGTACTTTGCTTACGACCGCTCTGGATGAAAATCCAAACGCCAATGAAGCTAGCTGCGCCAGAGCGCACTACCTGGGCTGATGGCTGACGTCTGGAGGGGGACCGGAAGGGGCGGAGTCAACGCTTATTGGACGAGCAACGAGCGGACCAATCGTAGCACGGATACTTTGGAGCGGAAATCAAGTACGCTACTCTCATGTATAATTAGGTTTCGAATTACGGTACAGTCGTTTAATATACTCATACGAAGACAAGGCTGAATAGCGAAGCGACCTCTTTTATCATTGGGCTGAATGCATGATGTCTATTGCCAGTATGATGGTTAGATGTACGCGAACTTTTTTAAAGAGTGAAGAGTTTTTATTTTAAATTACTTACCGCCCTAGGGCTTTTCTAGCTACATTATTACCCTAGAGCGCTAATTGGTTACCTACAAGCCCCATTTGGGGGTAATAAGGACCTACCTACCGAATATGAGATATGTAAAAGATACTTTAATTATACTGTAATGCTTTACTTTTTATTAAAATTTACTAAAGTTTTAGCACAGCATAATTAATAGTAGGTACTACATTTTATGCATGCGACCGCTTGCGCGGCCTGGCGGCAATCGTGCTGAATATAATATCGTTTAAAAACTAAAAAACAACCGACTTCAATGCCGCGCTATTCATTTTCAGTACCAATTTTGAGATGTTTATCTCAATATGTCTGGAGATACTTATCATACCTCGATAAAATTACCATGGTACCACACTTGGGATATCTCCTTTCGAACAAAAAAAGAATAATCGAAATCGGTTCATAAACGACGAAGTTATCCGCGAACAAACATAAAAAAAATAAATATATATATACATACGGTCGAATTGAGAAACCTCCTCCTTTTTTTGAAGTCGGTTAAAAAGACCGTGGACGGCCCCGCGGCCGGTAGGTGAATAACGCGGCAAGTACATGGAGTGAGACAGTTCTATATCTGTCATCAATTAAAAATAACATTTTCTTTTCAGCATGTCTTGGCTCCGCATAGCCTGTCAACACGTCAACAACAAGTTGTCGTCCAGTTGTGCACTACACGCGCTCACCCGGCTCGACGTGGCCAACAACGAACTGCGATTGTTGCCTTCACAGTTGTTTACACTGCTTAGCATCAGGTGAGTACAACACAAAATAGATAGACAGATTAGCACTTTATTGCACATTGGAATACAAAGGTTTTTACAAATACTTAAAAAACTAAACGTACAATCATACAAACTATATAAAACAACGTATTGTTTTCTTTATTGTGTAACTAGGCACATAATAATAGTTGAAGAGCGTAGTTCTGAGTAATATTCCGTGACATCACTCAGGGTCCCAACAGAAGACTAGCGTTGGTCATGCCCAGCATGAGCAACGTAATGCTGAGTTGGGTCCTGTTTTGCAACAATGCTGTGTAATTTTTTCACATGTTACATGTTAATTTTATGTTTCATGTTTAAATAAGTGTAGCAGTTAAGTACTGTTGTTGTTTTGTTGTGAAATATATTTTTTTCTTTTTTTCTATTACAATCGGTGGCCTTATCGCTAAACAGCGCATCTCTTCCTGGCAACCGGGAGACGAGTGGAGATACATCATTATTAATATCGATGGTAGTGTGAATATAAGGAATTCAAATAAATACATAGGTATCTTCTGGGTATGTACGCTCCATCATTGATCGTATCATCACTTAACATCAGGTGAGATAGTGGTCAAGTGCTATCCAGTTCGGTGTAAAAAAAAACAACCTTATACCAAGTGCGCAGAAATTTATATTGCTTGCCCTCCGTTGAAGGAAAACACCGCGAGGAAACTCCCGGCTTAGCAAGGTGGCAGGATACAGGTGTTGCCAAGGTGTTAAAAGCTTGTCCAAGGCACTTACCAAGCACTGGTCACTCTCAAACCACCCTCAAGTTGTAAAATTTGTCCCCAAACATCTAATGTGCTCCGATAACTGTCTTTGAGAGTAACACCATCCTAGGCCTGGTGTCATCATCGTCCTCGACTGCCTCATTTCTTACCAACAGGTGAGATAGTGCTCCTTAGCATATTATTTAGTTACGTACTATTAAAAAAAACAAAGAAAATAAGCGCTTTGTTATATTTTTGATGTCACTTTTTGTCGACTCCCTATAATAATAGCTTTAAAATTGTATGTAAATTCACCCATGTTTCTTTTGAATGATAACGCCCTTCGCTCCCTTTCGATGTCTTACATTCAGATTTCCTCGAAATCTTCCACTTGACATTCACCAGATATATAAACGCAGCACAGAACAAGTTGGAACGCTTGCCTTTCCCCGGGGATCTCGTAGAAGACGACGATAGAAGGAGTAAACCGACCGTGGTAAAAGAGTGTTATACAGCACCTGCGCTACAAGAACTTTACTTACAAGTAAGTAACATTTGATTATTTTTATTTACTAGCTTCTCTATACGGTTTTGCATGTGTGAAATGTATCATATATGATTATAAATGTTATGAACAGGTAGAAGGGGCATTTTATCAACGTTTCGCCTGACTTGCTACCATAAAGTAGAAACTACTACCATCAACGAGAAAATATCCACATCCCTTAAGAGTCAACGTATTCTAGGCCAAGCGTTTCCACCATCTTCCACCACATCATTGCTTCCCACCAAGCCAGATAGTGGTCACACGCTAGCTTATAAGATGTAACAAAACATATTTTTAAAAAAGGGTGCGTAGAAAGCTACGCGTTAGAAGTGAAACTTCTAAGTTCATTCAATGTAATTATCAACATCACTAATTACTTTTTTGTACAATGCCCAAATGATAGCGAATACGTCTTCGTAGTTACGCCGTTCTAAAATAGAGGGCGTTTATAAATATAAAATATAACATGACGCTTACGTCACTTCCGCTGCTTTAGGACCGTGGTGCTACGTGACTTCCGTCAAATTTTAGCCCAGTAACTAAGGAAATTGCACTTCAAAAATTCAATATTTTCGATTTATTGTAGGTTTTGAACTTACCATTTAATCACTAATTTGCTTATCAGGATAACCGTCTGGAAGAACTCCCCCCCTCCCTGTTTACCCTACCTGCCCTGGTGACCCTCGACGTGTCTAACAACAAGCTGCGCTCTCTGCCGCCCCAGATGTGGAACGCGCCCTGCTTGCGAGACCTTAATGCGGCCCTGAACCACTTGAAGGATTTGCCGGGGGGTGATGTAAGTATCTGTATAATATATGAAATGTACTGTTGAGTTTTGGCGGGAAGTGAATAAGTGTGTGTGCTTTCTTTGTGTTTTCAACCGTCTTCCAATAATTTAAGATCGTTTAAAAATATAAAACAACCTACTTTAAACGTCGCGCTAGTTAAAGTAGTTTTCTAGGCCTAGCGTGCTTGCCATCTTCGACTGCATCATCACTTACCAGCAGGTGAGATAGTGGTCAAACGCTAGCCTATAAAGTATTAAAAAAAAAAAGTAGCTAGTATCATGTCATCGGAGTATACAAATGCATCGTAATACAAATGTTGATAGATTAAAAACGGCTCAAGCGATTTCGTTAAAATTTAAATGGGACTACCTGGGAAGGGTACCCTTTGAAACAAAATAAGAATTTTTCAAATCGGTTCAGGCATCTTCGAGTAATCGATGAACATACATAAAAAAATAAATGATTCCGACGAATTCAGAACCTCCTGCTTTTTTGTGAAGTCCGTCAGAGGGAGGTTATATGTTTTTTTTTGTATGTATTTTACTACGCCAATTATGACCCGATTTGAATGGTTCTTTTTTTAATCAGTAGGGTACATTTCCGAGGTGGTCCCATTGTAATTTCATCGAGATCTGATAAGTATCTCCAGAGATATGACGATAAACGTCTCAAACTTGCTACTGAAACTGAGCGGCGCGGCATTTGAAGTTAGTTTTATTTCGTTTTATAATCGATCTTAATTTATTGTGTTCAGACAAGCATTTGACCGCTACCTCGTTGGTTTCAGAGTGAACAAGACTGCGGTAGTCCGTTACAACTGGCATCCCCGGTCATTGAACAGCTGAGCGCTTCGCCCTCCAACAACGCATTCAGTTTTACTTCCTCGGTAATATACTTTAAACTATCTGTGCCCCGCGGGTTTACCCGCGTAGACATCGTTCCCGTGGGAATATCGGGATAAAAAGTACCCTAGGCCTTATTCCAGGATCTAAGCTATCTACATACCAAATTTCAGATCAATCGGTTCAGTAGTTTTAGCGTGAAGAAGTAACAAACACACACACAAACTTTCGCCTGTATATTATTAGTAGGATTCATTTACTAGTGGTAGAACTTCTGTTGCCTAGCAGAAGCAACTCATGGGGCGGTATTTTCAATTTGTCAGATTATTGAACCGACTTCTGAAAAGGAAGAGGTTCTCAATTCGTGTCTATGTTTTTTAGGGTTCCGAACCCAAAGGGTACCGACGGAACCCTATTACTGAGACTCCACTGTCCGTCTGTCTGTCTGTCTGCCCGCCCGCCTCCAGGCTGTATCTCATGAACCGTTACAGTTAGACAGTTGAAATTTTCACAGATAATGTATTATATAAATCTGTTGCCGCTATAACAACAAATACCCATACAAAAAACGTGTTTTTTTTTCTATAGCGCCATCTATGAACGATTGTTTACTTTATTAATAATGTGAGTGTTAGAAGTTCGTTAGATGACGTTGTAGTTAATAAGCATGTTTAGTATTGACACGTTAATATAATATTACCGTGGTATTATACTGCGGTTCGGATTGTTCGGAACCCTCCATGTGCGCTACAAAAGTCTGACTAGCACTTGGCCAGTTTTATTTGTATGTATGTTACGCGATTACTCCGTCAATTGAAAACCGGTTTTAATGAAATGTTTTTTCTATTGGTAGAGTAAATTTTCCAAGGAAGCTTTTATTCATTGCGGTAGGTAGAGATGACATCTTTCCACATGCTACGATCCTGACATACCTCTTTTGCTTCTTCCACTTTCATGAGCGCCTTCATAATTGCTCGCCGGTTATAAGTACTTTTGACTTGGCCTTTCTTTAAAACGTCTCCGATCTGGTCGTGATACATTCGCCTAGGTCGGCCTCTACCGGCCCATTTAATCATTGAAATATAATTAATTAATTTATTATTGAATGCCTTTAAGGTTGAATACAGAGAGCAAGCTGTAACTATCTAAATGCCTACAACTTACCTATACCTTACTTCAAATTGCGAGTGAATAGGTATCTTCTGGGTAAGCACGCTCTATCATCGATCGCATCATCACTTAACATCAGGTAAGATAGTGGTCAAGTGATACCCAATTCGTTTTTTTTTTATCTGACTAGCAATGTGTGTTGCACATTACTAGTGGTCTAACAACTCAACTAAGCTAAATATGCTTGTGTCTGGAGTGGGTTCACGTTAGGGGTGGGGGTTGGGTTCACCTTATCCTTTGGGCTATTGCCGCTTAGTTTAAATTTAAATTTAATAGAAATATTTTCGCGCTAGTCCATCACCCGCACGTTAAGCTGAAAACCAGCGTCTAGGTGTGTAACCCCAGACATATGTGCTGAGTTAAGAAAACCAGCGTCTAGGTGTGTTACCCCAGACATATGTGCTGAGTTAAGAAAACCAGCGTCTAGGTGTGTAACCCCAGACATATGTGCTGAGTTAAGAAAACCAGCGTCTAGGTGTGTAACCCTAGACATATGTGCTGAGTTAAGAAAACCAGCGTCTAGGTGTGTAACCCCAGACATATGTGCTGAGTTAAGAAAACCAGCGTCTAGATGTGTAACCCTAGACATATGTGCTGAGTTAAGAAAACCAGCGTCTAGGTGTGTAACCCCAGACATATGTGCTGAGTTAAGAAAACCAGCGTCTAGGTGTGTAACCCTAGACATATGTGCTGAGTTAAGAAAACCAGCGTCTAGGTGTGTAACCCTAGACATATGTGCTGAGTTAAGAAAACCAGCGTCTAGGTGTGTAACCCTAGACATATGTGCTGAGTTAAGAAAACCAGCGTCTAGGTGTGTAACCCCAGACATATGTGCTGAGTTAAGAAAACCAGCGTCTAGGTGTGTAACCCTAGACATATGTGCTGAGTTAAGAAAACCAGCGTCTAGGTGTGTAACCCCAGACATATGTGCTGAGTTAAGAAAACCAGCGTCTAGGTGTGTAACCCTAGACATATGTGCTGAGTTAAAAAAACCAGCGTCTAGGTGTGTAACCCTAGACATATGTGCTGAGTTAAGAAAACCAGCGTCTAGGTGTGTAACCCCAGACATATGTGCTGAGTTAAGAAAACCAGCGTCTAGGTGTGTAACCCTAGACATATGTGCTGAGTTAAAAAAACCAGCGTCTAGGTGTGTAACCCTAGACATATGTGCTGAGTTAAGAAAACCAGCGTCTAGGTGTGTAACCCCAGACATATGTGCTGAGTTAAGAAAACCAGCGTCTAGGTGTGTAACACTAGACATATGTGCTGAGTTAAAAAAAACCAGCGTCTAAGTGTGTAACCCTAGACATATGTGCTGAGTTAAGAAAACTAGCGTCGAGGTGTGTAACCCCAGACATATGTGCTGAGTTAAGAAAACCAGCGTCTAGGTGTGTAACCCTAGACATATGTGCTGAGTTAAGAAAACCAGCGTCTAGGTGTGTAACCCTAGACATATGTGCTGAGTTAAGAAAATCAGCGTCTAGGTGTGTAACCCCAGACATATGTGCTGAGTTAAGAAAATCAGCGTCTAGGTGTGTAACCCTAGACATATGTGCTGAGTTAAGAAAACCAGCGTCTAGATGTGTAACCCTAGACATATGTGCTGAGTTAAGAAAACCAGCGTCTAGGTGTGTAACCCTAGACATATGTGCTGAGTTAAAAAAAACCAGCGTCTAGGTGTGTAACCCTAGACATATGTGCTGAGTTAAGAAAACCAGCGTCTAGGTGTGTAACCCCAGACATATGTGCTGAGTTAAGAAAACCAGCGTCTAGGTGTGTAACCCTAGACATATGTGCTGAGTTAAAAAAAACCAGCGTCTAGGTGTGTAACCCTAGACATATGTGCTTAGTTAAGAAAACCAGAGTCTAGGTGTGTAACCCTAGACATATGTGCTGAGTTAAAAAAAACCAGCGTCTAGGTGTGTAACCCCAGACATATGTGCTGAGTTCAGCTTTTTTAGCACCTCACTGCTCATAAACTTATTTTAAAACCTGATTTCTTTCTTCTTTTTATGTTTTACATTATTATTATAATTAAAAAAATAATTAATTGTGAACAGGCCAGACGCTAGAGGCCGACCTAGGCGAACGTATCACGACCAGATCGGAGACGGTTTAAAGAAAGGCCAAGTCAAAAGTACTTATAACCGGCGAGCAATTATGAAGGCGCTCATGAAAGTGGAAGAAGCGAAAGAGGTATGTCAGGATCGTAGCATGAGGGAAGAAGTAGACTCTGCCTACCCCGACGGGAAAAAGGCGTGATTGTATGTATGTATGTATGTATAATAATTAATTAAATTTGTCACTATGTGAGTTTTTGCCAAATAAACGATTTTCTTTCTTTCTTCTTTCTTTCTAGTTCGGTGTAAAAAAAACCTGTTTTCTCAATAAATGATTTTGATTTGGTTTTGATAATGTTTAGAAGATGATTTTATTTTTTATTTTGTTTTTAGAAGTCATGGTCTCGAAGTCCCAGCATCGAACGAAGTGAAACCGACACGTTGTGTGAAGACGACAACTTGCCAGCTGTAGCCAACCGCGCAGGGAACGCCGTGTGAGTATACTCGTATATATCACTGTATATTATAGAATAGAATAACTCTTTATTAAACGGTGTTTCTCTGCGGGATCGAATCCGGAACGAAGTAATTCGCCAGAGAACTAAAGTAATCGACATAGCTCATCGGATTAGCAAACTAAAGTGGCAGTGGGCTGGTCATATCTGCCGCAGGACTGATAACCGTTGGGGTAGACTGGTTCTAGAGTGGAGACCGCGAATCGGTACACGTAGCGTAGGACGCCCTGTGACCAGGTGGAGCGACGACATTCGCAAAGCGGTGGGCAGTGACTGGAAACAAAGAGCCGAAGATCGGGCTCAGTGGCATGACTTGGGAGAGGCCTATGTCCAGCATTGGACTGATACCGGCTGATTATGATGAACACCATTCAGAAAACATTAAAAAACTTAAGTAAACATTCACAAATAAGTGTTACAAAAGGCGGTCTTATCGCTGAGAGCGATCTCTTCCAGACAACCTTTGGGTAATGAGGATTTGTTTAATGGACATGGCGGGGTAAATATGGTGTTAAATAACTTAACTAAAATAAATAAGTAAATACATAAACACTACACTGCAGATACATATAATACATAAATAATATATTTATCAATAAACAATACATATACTATATAAATAAATATAACAAGGAGAGAAAACAAAAAATCAGTAGGTAGCAATTTAATCTTACGAGAGATAGTGAGCTTTAAAATTATGTTATTTATTATCGTTTAAAAAACTAAAAGAACCTATTTCAAACGTCGCGCTAGTCAATTTCAATACTAAGTTTTAGGCTCCATATCTCTGGAGATACAGAGGTCTTCCACGAATCTCTCTCATCATACTGAACATATCTAGATGAAATTTAAATGGTACCACCTATGAAATAATATCATCATCATCATAATGAGCCAGTATTAGTCCACTGCTGGACATAGGCCTCTCCCAAGACACGCCACTGAGTAGCCAGTATCATGTCATCGAAGTATACAAATGCATAGATCATTTTTGTTGATTTATTAAAAACCTTTCGAATGATTTCGTTAAAATTTAAATAGGACCACCTTGAAAGCCCAAGCTGAATACCCTTTGAAACAAAAAAATAATTTTTCAAATCGGTTTAGGCGCGGCGAGGGATTCGATTGTTTTCTGTGAACAAAAAACAAAATTCCCCGCCGCGCCGTTCGCAAAATATCAAAATATTTTACCCAATTTAGTTTAAAAACAAGAGACATATAGAAACACACCGTTTTTGTATTCTTATACTAATCATGAAAGTTCAATATATTAACTACTTTTTTGTATTTGTATAGATGGTCAGACGCCCGTCGCGCCCACACATGGCGCGGAGTGGTAGAACCAGCCTCTCCCCCCGCCTCTCGAGGCGCGTCCCCCCTCCATTCCCTAAACCTCTCACACAACCAGTTCACATGCGTCCCCGCGGCGCTCGCCTGCCGTGCGCCTGCGCTCACTAGACTCAACATGGCGTATAACTCGCTCAGGTGAGTTGACATTGTTTGATAGACCAACAAATATAGAGAGTGAATAATATAGGTTCCATGATCAAACCTTGTGGCACACCAAAATTACATAACTGTATTAAAGTCTGTGCAAAAAGAGAACCGTCGTGGTTACAATGAACTGACAAGGTAAGGAAGAAGGGTATATACCTACCCAGTACCACCCGATAATGATAAGAGTAAGGTATAGAATAAGGTACTTACCCAAGGTATTAAACATTTTTAGTCGTATTGGCAATGACAGAGCAATGTTGTCAACGCAAAAAAACAGTAAATAAGAACCATTAACACGCGCGCCCTCAATTTCTACGAAGGTTCTCTTTTTGCACATACTCTATAAAATGTGTTTAAATCCCTGGAATTTACATCAGGAACACCTGTGTTGTGGAAGCCAGTCTCTTCTTTGAGCACAGTTTGTATGATATTGATGACTTAACTACTAAACAGAAAATACGGCACGTGGTTAGTTAGTTGAACAGTTTGATAGAGAAACTAATGTGGAGCGTGAATAGTGTAAGTTCCATGATGGAGCCTTGTGGTACACCAAAATTAATTAACTGTAATATAAAATGTGTTTAAATATAGACAAAGTATTTTTTTATTATTCTGGCTTTCTCATATGTACTTAACTGTGTAGTAATAAAATTTAGGTAAGTCAAATGCCTTATCAAAATCTAATAATATTTTGTTCACAGATCGATGTCATACGTTACGTCATATCCCACAAGTCTACGACAATTGGACCTCAGCCATAACGAGATCACTTGCTGGCCGAGCTTACCTCAGGTAAGAGCATTTCATAAACAGCCAGTATTCGTCCACTGCTGGACATAGGCCTCACCGACGGCACACCACTGAGCTCGATCTTCAGCTCTTTGTTTCCAGCCGCTGCCAGCCAGCTTGCGTATATCATCACTCCACCACGAAGCGTTAGAGCATTATCTTAGCTCAAAAATTTTTAAGAGAATAACTTTGTAGAATATGTCATAGTATACTTTCTACCGTAAGCAGAACCGCGAGGCATAGCTAGTTTTCTGACTAAAATCATGTGAAATTGTAGTATGTCGTCAGTATTGTGTGTCGCAATGGCAACTCCGATCAAGATCAAATGAGGGTAGTTTCAAACTACTCTCAATAAAAACAATGCTGATACCCACAACTTCAGTGTTCTCGTGACCACGGTCAATGCAACTTGATCGAAACGTCGAGGTAAATAAAATTATGTTTAGCGCGATAAGTCCCGTATTACAATATAATTAAATTGTAGTATTCCATTACTTATATAAATATTTTCTTTCAGCTAGAGCTATTCAGCGCCGGTTCTGGCGCGTTAACATGCTACTGCCGAGAGCGGGCCGCACCGCGCGCCGTGCCGTGCGGCTCGGCACGCATGCAACTGTTGAACGCGGCGTGCGTCGCCAGGCGACATACCAGACTTGAAGCGGTCAGAACGCTGGTAAGTTGATGAGGGCCCGGTGGCGCAATCGGGAGAACGCTTGCCTTTGATGCCAGAGGTACCGAGTTCAAACCGCCGTGCACCAATGGATTTTTCTATCGAAAAATTTATGTGCGCTCTTCACAGTGGCCCTCCGGTGAAGGAAAAACATCGTCAAGAAACCAACAACAACCTCCGCATGGTGGTAGGACACTATCTGGTGTCCGCCTGGCCAGCTACCACCCTCAAGTTAGAAAATGTGTCACCAAACATCTAATGTGTTCCGGCAGCTATCCTTGAGAGCCAGTTCCCATTCTAGGCCTAGCGTGTTTACCATCTTCGACCGCATCATCACTTACCAACAGGTGAGATAGTGGTCAAACGCTAGCCTATTACGTATAAAAAAAAAAAAAAAAAAAAGTTGTAAATTTGTAAGTCAAGGAGAAAATTTGCCGCCATAACTTGACGGTGTTCCTGCAGCACAAAACCCTTGAGAGTCAGAGTATTCTAGACCTAGCGTGTTCACCATCTGCGACCATATCACGACCTCGACATCATCGCTTACCACTAGGCGAGATAGTGGTCGAAGACTAGCCTATCAGATATTAAAATAATTAAGATAGTTTAAAAACTAAAACAACCGACTTCCATGCCCCTCGAGTCAATTTCAGTAGCAAGTTTGAGACGTTTATCGTCCTATCTCTGGTGATACTTATCAGATCTCGATGTCAAAAGTCAAAAGTCAAAGCATTTATTCAGTCGCGAGTGAAGAGGTAGATGCTTCTGTAGATCCCTCCTGCCCCCCGCCTCACTCTGCGCCCGAGCATGACTATAAAAGCGGACAAAGAGCGGGCATCTGGCTCACCTTTGTGTGGCCGTCGTACTGTTCAGACGTGGTGGTTATGTAGTTAGCTTAGACACATTATGTAAAGGTTCTTTAACATTGTATAGCTGCAGTTATTGTGAGATTCTTTATCCTTCTTCTGGTTGATAAGACTTATTATATTTTATAACAGATCCTAGCAAACAATCTGCTGACCCGCATCCAGCTGACGACAGACGACGACGGCCAGACTGTGACGGATGTCGCGCAGGACGCTGTAGCTGAGGAAGATGATGATTGGGTAAGATCCTAGATAGGCCCGCTGGTGTCGTGGGAGAATGGTCGGCTTTGATGCCAGAGTTACCGAGTTCAATCCCCGCCGTGCACCAATAGATTTTTCTATCGAAAAAAATATGTGCTCTTTTTACAGTGGTCCTCCGGTGAAGGAAAAACATCGTTAATAAACCCCCAACCCCCGCATGGTGGTAGGACACCCTAGCCAGCTACCACCCTCAAGTGAGAAAAATCTGTCGCCAAACATCGAATGTGTTCCGGCAGCTATCCTTGAGAGCCAGTTCCCATTCTAGGCCTAGCGTGCTACCATCTTCGACCGCATCATCACTTACCAACAGATGAGATACCACCATGCGGGGTTTGGGGGTTTCTTAACGATGTTTTACCTTCACCTTCCATGATGGTATGTTTTATCAATATTTAATCATGTTATGTCCCTAGGCAAGCGGTTCCACACTGAAAGGCAAGCTCCTATTCCCGCTGCTATCGATGTTAGACGTATCCTGCAACATGATACGTAACGTGCCGCCCCGGATACACGAGCTGACCAACCTCTCGGTGCTCAACCTGAGCGGGAACAACGGTCAGTTTGTATCATACTTTACATTCATTATATAAAAAAAATATTTTGTATCTTTTTTTTCCGTTGAGGTAGGCAGATACTACTTCTTTCCACATCCTACGGTCCTGGCTTACCTCCTTCGCTTCTTCCTTTTTTACTATATATAGATCTCGTATAATTCCCAAACAAGAAAACATGTTTATTTTACTTTATTTTGGACTTCTAGGATAGACGTAATATAAATTATACCATTTAAATACTAAGTCTTTTCATGGAGACCAATTTAACAATCTAAGTTGACAATAAAACGGTCAAGTAATTTCTCACGAACGCTGCTTTAGCAGTAAGAGATATATGGAAAGTTTTCTATAGAAACTTTCCATATATCTCTTACTGCGGGCTCTGGCTGGGGAGCTGGGAGCTGGCTCTCAAGGATAGCTGCCGGAACAAATTAGAGGTTTAGCAACGAATTTTCTAACTTGAGATTGATTGGATATTCAAAACACATCTCGTCACGTCTCCACTCGTCTCCGCTTTTGGTTGATAACAGGCCTTACAGACCTTTGTGAGATCTCTAATACAGTAGACTAGTGGTTGAGCCGTAAGGTTACTTTTTAACGCGGACGTAGTTGCGAAGCGCTTCGAACCGAATTCAAAATAAGGACGAGCTTTGTTTGTTTTAAAGGTAGTCCCATTTAATTAATTTATTCGTCACAACGTCACACAATGATCGTCCAGCCGAATCGTGCGTCCATTGTACGTAGCGAGGGTCAGTTTGTTTTGGCGGCCAAGCCCGGGGATTCTAAGCACCCCCTGCCCTGCCGTTACCGTGACCGCTGCCGTGGTCAGGAATAGCAGGGCGGCCGGGAACTGGGGGCCGCGGCATATTGTGACCTTCCATTTTTGTTGCATCCCTTGGGAGGTATTTGCCCTTATCTCCACGCTGGGCAGGCGGGTTGGCGATCGCAGGACGTAGCTTCTCGCACCGGTGACGCTGCTGCCCGTCACCGGACTGTAGAATTTAGCTACGCCATAGATATGAAATGGTTATACCGCTATTTGTCGGTCGCCAGAGCCTCGTTAGTTGGTCAGCAGGATGCACACGGGTAGGTGAGGTTGGCTGGGAGCACTGATGGTGACTGGTGGTATTTGTGCTTCCTTCCATCCCTTACACATACATTACATTACTCGAAGATGCCTGAACAGATTTGGAAAATTCTTTTTTGTTTAAAAGTGTACTTTTCCCAGGTGGTCCCATTTAAATTTTAACGAAATCGGCCGGGCCGTTTTTAATATATCAACATTTGTATAACGACGTATTTACGTATCTCGACGACTTACTACTTTTAGTCGTATTTTTAATTAGACGAAGTCGTGACGTTTACTGTGTTGTCAGTTTTTGATTAAATAAAATAGTGTTGTAACAAAGTTAATGATTGTAAAAATGAAATTGCCTCGATTATCTAGTGAATAGTTAGTGTGCCGAACTGCCGATATCGGGTACGGGGTTCGAATTTTAGTCGTGCTTTGTACATACCAACGCCAATGTTCCTATAGTATCTACCTATACTGATAAGCTGTCAAAAAACTGATTGTAGTTTCATACTACTAGTAACATATGTCAGAGCACTTTTATACAATTTTATTGTAATATAGATTTTTTTTTTTTATACGTTATTGGCTAGCGTTTGACCACTATCTCACCTGTTGGTAAGTGATGATGCGGTCGAAGATGGTTAGCACGCTAGGCCTAGAATGGGAACTGGCTCTCAAGGATAGCTGCCCGGAACACATTAGATGTTTTGGTGACAGATTTTCTAACTTGAGGGTGGTAAGCTGGCCAGGTGGACACCAGATAGTGTCCTACCACCATGCGGAGGTTGTTGGTTTCTTAACGATGTTTTTTCTTCACCGGAGGGCCACTGTGAATATTCTTTTAATTATTCACACTCATTGTTCATTCATCTGATTGAACGAGAACTGAACGCATCACTATTACCACAGATTATATAATAGTTACTACGTACCAGATACTTCACTGCCCTACAAAAACATAATACCAACGTTTATTTCAGACAATACAAGCAAAAATGTGTCTAAGGCGCTCGACCTAGCGTTGTTATTACTTCGTTCAGCGCGCGATGTACCGGTGCGCCCCGATACAGTAAAGGGTTGACTCAATAAACTAAAAAAAAAGTTTACGAATTATTTTCATTTACCTCAAAAAATTACATCAAACTAATAGTCGAATTTTATGTTGGAAAAGTGAATTTTACGCCGTCTTTTCATTTTGGTATCGGTAGCATAAAAAATGAAACATAATATGCTTGTTTTTTGTCAAACCCGCAAAATGACTATGAAAAACTTAAATCGTTTCTAATATAGAATACGAATGCGCAGTTATCCCGTCATTAGAATAATAATATACGTTGCGCGCGCGTGAGCAGTGACAACCGACTGGCAGATAGTACCGCCGGCGTTGACGAAAGTTTAGGTATAAATCGCAGTAGCTATGGGCGAGTGAGGGAGGCCTGCTATTACTTTAAATATAGCAACATTATTTTACAAAGTGACATTAGCTACAGGTCTACTGGCTACTTTGACTAGCGCGACGTTGGAAGTCGGTTCTTTTAGTTTTTTAAACGATCTTAAACTATCGTTTTTAAACTATCTTTTTATAGTTTTTTTTTTTTTATAATTTCAGACATAACAGATCTACCACCACAGATGGGCCTTCTCTCCCGGCTGTGGTCTCTGAACGCTACAGGGTGCTCTCTGCAGGAGCCTCTCCGCTCGATGCTGACTGGGGGGAAGTATAAGAGTGCAGACATCGTGGGCTACTTGAAGAGTGTGCTGCACGCCGCTACCAAATATACCAGGATGAAGCTCATGATTGTTGGACAACAGGTGAGACACAATAAACTATATATATATAACGTCGTGTGTTAAAAACAAAATTAAAAGACTGCCTTCTGGAGACCACGATTTGGCAAAATTTTAAGGCGGCAATAGCCCAATGGATAGGGTGTCGGCCTGGCGATCGAGAGGTCGTGAGTTAGATCCCCACACATTGCACTATTGACGTGAACCCACTCCAGACACAAGCATAATTTAGCTTAGTTGGAGGGGTTAAAAAGAATATACTAGTAAATGTGCGACCCAAACTGCGAGTAATCTTTGGATGGATGGAGGAGGAGAATGGAGCTATGATATTGATCTCATACCAGCATCAAATTCACTATCTAGTGTCCGCCTGGCCAGCTACCACCGTCAAGTTAGAAAATCTGTCGCCAAACATCTAATGTGTTCCGGCAGCTATCCTTGAGAGTCAGTTCCCATTCTAGGCCTAGCGTGCTTACCATCCTCGACCGCATCATCACTAATGGGTGAAATAATGGTCAAATGCTAGCCGATAAGTTGTAAAAAAAATATGTCTAAGAGCTGATATTCAATTGCTCAACGATTTTAGGTTTTTGCTATATGATATGCTATAGCTGATATCGCTAGACCTAGAATACTCTGACTCTCAAGGGCTGTGTGCTGCCGGAACACCGTAAGGTATTGGCGCTGGCTTTTTCTTTATGTTGGTAAGCTACTTTTTGGTAGCAAGTCAGGCGGAACATCGAAATAACATTCAGCTAGCTACCATCTGTAGAAGTGTGTTTTAATGATATCTTCATTATTAATATTAAGTATATTATTCCAGGATATCGGGAAGACCAGTCTACTCGAATGTCTGAGACAAGAATCAGCTTTACAGCATCGAAGGAAACCTACCGAGGTAAGGAAACATTTTATAAGAGACTACTTCATCATCATCATCATCAGTTTATACTAGTCCACTGCTGGACATAGGCCTCTCCTGTACTCCACTGAGCATGATCCTCGACTATTCTCGTTCAGTTCTTGACAGTGAACAGTGAACAGTGAACAGTGAACCTGAGCAAGCAGCCTAGCGTGTTTTTTTTTATATTAGTGTAGGCAAACAAGCAGACAGTCCGCCTGATGATAAGCGGTTACCGTCGCCTATGGAGATCTGCAGCACCATTGGCGTTGTTGATGCGTTGCCGACCGTTGAGGAATTTGGGAATACCCTTGTTAAATGACTTCATTCTATAGCTAGAGGGAAATATCGCTGCGGGCAGATCATTCCACATCTTACAGGTCCAAGGTGTTTACTACTTTTTAGTTAGAGCGTGTTTTATTGACCTAAATATTTTACCTAAATATCTTTTTATGAAAAACAAATATATTGTATTGAATACGATATTACACCCACTTTTTAAAAGTGTCTCAATTAGATTCCGTAGTGCTAATAAACCACTAAAAATTCACCAAATATTCACTCAATCGGTAAGTGCCATAAAAATGCATTTCAATTTTGCATTTTCAAATTTCGCGCGTAATTTGATAAAACGCTGGATGCCGTGGACGCCATATTGCTCTGTGGTCATGACGTCAGTTGGCTGTGTAAACAAATGTGATAGTTGTCAGTCGACACTTCTAAGTTAACATAGCCGTATGATGTAATAAGATGGCGAATTCTGGCGACTACTATTTCATGGTGTTATGAAACAGATTGAAAAAGCTGAAACCTTTGAGTTGTATTTTAAAATGTAGTTTGCTATTTTATGAACTAAAAATAACGTATTCCGACTGCTTTTTGCCTGCTTTTTGCCTATATTTTTAGATTTTTTTATATAGAGTAAAATATCCTATCGTGTTTGTGTGTTTCCCAGCACTGGGCGAAACGTATGGGCAACAAGTCCTCCCGACGCAATATGTCGACAGTCGGTGTTGATGTCGGGACGTGGGTCTATGAAAAGGGGAGGTCTTCTAGGGGTCCTATCACCTTCAGGACTTGGGACTTTGGAGGACAACAGGAGTGAGTGATATTTTATATAGCCATTTTAACCGACTACCCGAGAAGATGAGTCGTTTTTAAATAGTAAAACTAAACTACATATTTACGGTTTTCAGATGTATTCCTTTATAAGTGCTTCAAGACCTTGCTTTTTACCAAAATGCATGATTCTAGGTCAACGGAGAGTAACCTATAGGTTTTGATTCCCTCGTAAAATCGCGAAATATGCGACATAAACGGCCATATCTTTTGATCGCGTTGACTCACAGGTTTGATTTTTTCACAGCCGAAAGATACCGTAGACTCAAGTATTTGCTATAAGTTTCAATTTGATACAAACTTGACAGACGGACAGACAGACAGACGGACAAGAAAGTGATCCTATAAGGGTTATTTCCTTATAAGGTACGGAACCCTAAAATATACATAAATTGACTATCCTAACAAAAGGATAATAATTGGTCACTGCGTGCCGCCCGCCCGGCGGCTGGCCAGAGAACGACACTCAATGATAGTTTCATCCTGAGTGTGCGAGACAGTACGAGTATGAAATGACGTGCATCGTGCTGTTGGCACGGACGGGGTGTCTATGAATGGAGTGCGTACGAGATTGACATTATGTAGTATTTCTAGTACTGTGTCCATACATTTATACGGATATTTTGGGAAAAAAACAAACCTCGATAACTTTGTTAATAATAAGTGAAAACAAATTCTGACAGCGCTTTTATCATTGGTTGTCCCTCCTACAAATGCCTTTAGTATATAACATTTACATTGGTATATTTCAGGTACTACGCTACACATCAATACTTCTTGTCCCGACGTTCGCTGTATCTCGTAGTGTGGCGCGTCACAGACGGTAAACGTGGATTGGCCAGCGCTCTGGACTGGTTGAGGTAAATATATTATCATCATCGGCTGGCATCAGTCCACTGCTGGATATAGACCACTCGACTACTCCCAAGAAACGCCACTTCACCCGAACTCCGTTCTTGAAAGATGGAAAGAGCTATGCTCGTTGTTTCTCTGCGGGATCGTATCCGGAACGAAGTATTTCGCCAGAGAACTAAGTGTTTTTTTTTGTAATATTTCTACAGGTCAATACAAGCGCGCGCCCCTGGCTCGCCCGTCATCATGGTAGCTACGCATTACGATCAGGTCGCTAATGTAAGTACTAAAAACTGTTTACTGTTTAAAACAAGCTTTTTTTTTATACTTATTTAGAAGAAAAAGAGAAATTAAATTTAAGAGAAGAAATTATTTCTTACGGTTGGGTGGAAGAACGCTGAAAATTAAAAGCCCAATGTAAGGGGTTATAAACTAGCCTAGTGAAAGTACTTAATAAGTTTGAACAAAATTTTCCGAAAAAAACTTGTTTTTAGACCCCTTTGATTATTCACTTTATTCTGTTTTTTGTATAAGTTCTGTTTTTAATTCAAGTTAAAAAATCTGTCGCCAAACATCTAATGTGTTCCGGCCGCTATCCGTGACTTCTTCTCGGGTTTACCTTCGTGTACTCGTTTGTAAAAGCCAACGTACCGCACTAGTATCATCAATAACTATTACAGAGTCACCTGCCAGAGTCGGAGAGTCCAGAAACTCTCCAGAGGTTAATAAGATCCAGAATCATGGGGGCTCCTGATGCTGATAAGTTGGGGCTGCCCAGGGTACTGGACTCCTTGGAGGTAACAACACTAAACTCTGTTACCAAATATATAGCGATGTGTTCCGGCAGCTATCCTTTAGAGCCAGTTCGCATTCTAGGGCTAGCGTGTTTCCATCCTCGACCGCATCATCACTTACCAACAGGTGAGATAGTGGTCAAATGCTAGTCTATATCTATATATATAAAAGAAAGTCGTGTTAGTTACTACACTTATAACTCAAGAACGGCTGGACCAATTTTTATGATTTTTGTATTTTTAGAATTGTCTTTGTCAGGAATAGGATAATAAGTATTAAAAACAATGAATAATTCACCTTAAAAAATTATATAAGAATAAATATTTTGCCAAAATGTTCCTGGGTTTAAGTATTTTTTTTGTATAATTATAGCTCCACACGATCAGTGTATTTAGCCAGTGTCAAGTATAAAAATTCTTCCCATGTGTGGATAGCATTACAATATTCGGATTATCGCGTTTTTTTTTTTTGGTATAATTATGGCTCCACACGATTAGTGTATTTAGCCCGTGTCAAGTAGTAAGTCAAGTAAAAATTCTTCAAGTTTCTGTGAATTCAAGTCGTGTAGATTTTAAAAATGTCAAATATTGTCAGTAATGATAATTGTTTGACATATTTATTGATTGTCAAATATGCGTGCGTTCAGAAATGTATCGCTTACAAGCAACTTAAAAAAGTTTATATTTCCAAAAACTATTTTTACCAATTTTTATTCTATATCTGGATTGCCATAATATTGTATTCATTGTATTACGTCCATAAAAGCATAAATTAAGTTCATCTAAAAGGTAACACGACATTCATTGTCTGTCAGGTGGTACAAAGTTCGCCGGGCCAGCTAGTTTTATTATAATTTAAGATCGATATCAAAACGAAAAAAACTTTGAGGACTTCAAATGCAGCGCTAGTCATTTTTAGTATTAAGTTTGAGGTGTTTATCTCCATACTTCTGGAGATACTTATTAGATCTCTATGAAATTACAATGCGACCAAAGGGATAGCATACTCTCGCAAACAAAAAATAATTTTCCACATCGGTTAATAAAATGACGGAATTCAGAGATAACAAACATAACAAAGTAAATAAAGGCGAGTTTCCTTTTTAACCGACTTCAAAAAAAGGAGGAGGTTTCTCAATTCGACAGTTTTTTTTTTTTTTTTTTTATGTTTGTTCGGGGATTATCGTCATTTATGCCCCGATTTTGATTATTCTTTTTTTTGTTCGAAAGGATCCCAAGTGTGGTACCATGGTAATTTTATCGAGGTCTGATAAGTATCTCCAGAGATATTGAGATAAACACCTCAAAATTGGTACTGAAAATGAACATTGAAGTCGGTTCTTTTTTAGTTTTTAACCGACTTCAAAAAGGAGGAGGTTTCTCAATTCGACCGTATATATATATTTTTTTTAACAATATTATTGTTGAGTCTGTTAAAAACACAAATATAGTTAATGAAATGTTCATGATCAATGATGACGTTACTTTTGCGAGATATCAACTGCTCATTTGTGTTACTTGAAAGTCACAAATATGTCGGTGCTGTTGCAAGTGCCTTTTGAAAAATGGATAACTTACCAAAAACCATGGCAAATATCAGGTGATTTTTTAATGATATAGTTAGCAAACAAGCAGACGGCCCACCTGATGGAGAGTGGTCACAGTCGCCTATGAACACTTGCAACACTAGAGGTGTCACTCGTGCGTTGCCGACCTGTCAACATTCTTTTAACGTCCCTTTTGAAGGACTCCATGTTGTAGCTCTGCGGGAAAACAGCAAACGGCAGCTCTTTCGACATCCTCCTAAAAATAATTTTTGAAGTTTAGTTTATATTAATTTAACCCTCATTCGTGTCGTTATATACTACAATAGTATAATTCATTACAAGTGCGGAAAGGCTGTCATTGCAAAGAGTTCCGACAAATGTGTACCCGAGCCGAGGCGCGAGGGTTGACAGTCGGAACAAGTTGCAATGACGGTTCCGCACGTGTACTGAACGACTATTTTTAATACAGTTGCGAAAAAACGAAAAATTATTTGCTTTTTTCTCTTCTCTCCACGCAATAAATTCGTCGTATGTAGATATGTAGCGACTTTTTGACTTTTCCGGTAATTCGAATCCGGAGTTCGGGAAAGGTAAAAAAAAAGCAAGAGTATGTAATAGCCCACATCCCGAACGCTATACGTCCCTGCAATACGCCAACTTTTAAGCAACTGTATTTAAAAAAATGTTGTATTGTATAGTTTTTTACAACATGAGGTGTGTTTATAACTTAACAGGTATCTTGCAGCACACGTCACAACATCCGTTTGCTGGCTGACATCATATACTCCGTCGCATTTAGTGTCAAACCACCAGGTAATTGTAATTTACATTCACACTCACTCTCACACGCACTCACTCACTCACATACACTTACACTCACGGGAATAAACTTTGTGACTTGACGTATTGATTTGAGTAGACCTGATTTATCTATATGAATGAGAAGTTAGGTATTGAAACACAGTTTTTGTGTTTGAAAACCGAGTAGGATGGGATTTTAATAGTATCGCACGAGTGTTTTAATACCTAGATATGTACAGTTTCATTAAATACTTTATCTACACTAATGCAATAGGTTATTTAATTACCTATTCAAATAAAAAAAACCAAAGTTACCAAAAAGTTAGCTTAACGAACACAACAATGACTCCGTAACCATCGTTCAACCGCGTATATATATACGCGGTTGAACTAGCGCATAAACAATGATAAAATAAATCCGGCTAAGTCGAGTTGGACTCGCTCGCCGTGGCTTGCAACGTTGCAACGTTGGTTGGTACTAATTCAGCTTGACCTCTAAATTGTATGAGCGCTCATTTAATTGGCGTTGACTATGTATGTATGGGGGGGACACCTTTGAATTTTCAACTTTTTTTATTTTTTTGAATTTTTCCTTTATTCGTGCTGTAAAACCTTGCTTCTTTCCAAATTTCATGATTCTAAATCAACGGGAAGCTTATAGGTTTTATATTAGGTAAAGTATTAGGCATGTATATTGGCAAGTACCCTATAGGCCAAATAGGGTACTTGCGGATGACTTAGAATTGTCAATTTTGGTTAAAAACAAGGTCTTACAGCACAAGTAAAGGGAAAATTCCGAAAATTAAAAAATATTACAAATTAAGGTTAATTTTGGTACTTACAAGTTTCCGCGAAAATCTCAATTTGCCCATATCTTTTTGTCGTGTTGACTCAGGACCTTGATTTTTATACACCTAATAGGGACTATGGACCTCAGTATCTGGTATAAATGTATACTTGCTAGGTCCACCCGTTCCTGAGAAAATCGGTGGTAATGTAATCTATATCTATATATTTATAAAACTTTTTACATTTCAGTTGTACACGCACAAATTCTGTCATTATGCTACTCTTTTTTATTTCATAATACTGTGTGTATGTTCCAACAGGTAGCAAAGAACCTCTACTAGAACAACGCATCCCGGCGACGTATCTAGCTTTGGAGGAGTGTGTGACGTCACTCGCACAGGAACTACCCGAGCCTGTACTCACACATAACGAGTATAAGAAACTGGTGAGTGAGTGAGTGGGTGGGTGAGTGAGTGAGTGTGTGTGTAAGAACGGAAAATGATTATGTGTTAATTTTAGAACTATATATTCTTAACTAGAGGTGTTCTGCGGCTTTGCTCGCGTATACAAGGTGTAACACAAGGGTGTAGTAATATTGTAAGGTGTGTATGCATGTCACGAATCCTATACCTAAATATCAAACTTCAAATCGAAACTTTATTTCACCATACAAAGTTAAAAAAATAATTTTTTGCAATATTTTGGACAACCCTAACTGTTCTTTCGCCACTGGTCGCCGCCATTTTTCTTCTCTTCCTTTCTTTCGTGTTGCTATTGGCTGGCCGTATTTCAAGGACATGGCGCTCGTATCCGATTGGCCCGCGGTATTTCAAAGAAGTGATCGTTTCCGTACCCAATTGGCGAGCGGCATTCACAAAAAATGATTTATGGGTTGTCGGTTCCTTTGACCTAAATAATAAATTTTATTTTAAATTACTTTAGACAATGAATAAGTTTACTACTTGTGCTATTATTTATTCTGTGCGTGTACGTCTAATGCTGACTGCTAATCAGCTGACATTAGGGTTATAAATAGCGAAGTTTTTGGAAGAGTTCAACTTGTCATAACTCTGGATCCATGCTGCTGAGGAAAGCGAGACTTTGCAGGTAGATTATACATCAGGCTAGGTATACACACTTTAAATATTACTACACCCTTATGTTACACCTTGTATAAGTATTGTTTGTCCTATTCTACTCTAATGCTATTGATGTATTTGTTTGATGTTCTAGGTGACACAGTACATGCAACAAAAGAACCACAAGATGTTCCGTGATGCTGCAGAACTACACCAAGCGACCATGTTCCTGCATGAGAACGGTGAGTTAATACCTAATAGTTATGATAACCGTCCTAAGTACTACCTCCGCTACTACCGCCTACCGCCTACTACCGCCGTCGTAAGTCTTTACCTCCCATAATTTGTTCCTTATTAGCGACACTGTCGGATGATGTAATAATACAGGCAGTGTGTTTTATTTAAATCAACGTGTTCGATTCCTTGCTAGGAATATTGATTTCTCAAAAATCCAATGATGCAGTTTTAGTTTTCATCAAAACCGGGCCCGATATTCCTTTGGGTACTTTTCGCTATTCCTCATAGTTTTCAACCAACTTCCCAAAAAGAAGGAGGTTTGTTTGAGCCAGATTATCAGTTTGCTGTATTTTTTAATATGGCTGTACGCAAAACCGAATCGCGCCCAGCGACGCCGCGCCAGACGAAGCGCGTTGCTAAGCCGATAACGCCGATCAGTGACGACGTGTGCGCACTGCGCCGCCATATTTGCAAATCAGTTCGCTCTGTGAATTTGCAGTAGATTGAGTGGATTGCAATTGTACCTTTTTTTTCCTGTGAATCCAAGGGTAAACGCTTGCCGTTGTGTGTTTTTACTAGTGATATTGTGATAAACTGAACAAAAACTGTGACGTGAAGTGAACATAGCTTCTAACCTTTTAATTACGGAACCGCCGCTGCAAAGGCGTTACCGCCTACGTTTTCCACGTGGATGCGCTCGCTAGCCGACATGGGCTTATGCAGGTGTCTTGGTGCTGTTCAGGTAAGTGTACGACCATAAGGAATTTTGCGGCAGAATTATAATCTGGCGAGGCAGGTTTCCCTGGCTCACACAAGGTTCTCAATACGTCTGTATGTTTTTTTGTGTGTATGTTACGCGATTACTCCGTCAATTTTGAACCGATTTGAATGATTCTTTTTTTAAATCGGTAGGGTTCGTTTCCGAGGTGCTCCCATTTTAATTTCATCGAGATCTGATAAGTACTTCAGAGATATGACGATAAACTTCTCAAACTTGCTACTGACGTTGACTCGCGGGGCATAGAAGTCGGTTGTTTTAGTTTTTAAACTATCTTAATTATTGATTTAGCTATGCAGGCCCACTTGAGAAATTCACCCTGTGTATATGATATACGCAAGCTGGCTGGCAACTGTTGGGAACAAGGAGCTGAGGATCGAACTCACTGGCATGCCATAGGTGAGGCCTATGTCCAGCAGTGGATGATACTGTTTGTTAATAATGATGATTATATTATGTTTCTTTAAGTGGTAAACATTTTATATTTATGTACATTGTTACAAACAATCCAAATCATTATATTTTTCATCGTTTTCGCTATTTTATCGTACCTACCGACATCTCGCGTCGGATCTGAAAACTAACAATTTCATCCGAAGTGATTAACTTCTAAATAGTCGTCACAGATGGCACCACCAATGCACAATTGTTTAAAATGCAATCCATTAGTTTCGTCGTATTGCTAGGATCGTACTGTGGCTTAGTTGGTTACAGCGCCTGGACATGGTTCCCAGGAGGCGCGAGTTCGAATCCCGTCAGTACGATGAAATTTTTGATTATGTGAAGCAATGATGATAATGATGAATGTTATCAACAGGTGTGTTGCTACACTACGATGACGCTACACTCAAGCAGCTGTACTTCCTCCGACCGCAGTGGCTGTGTGACGTGTTGGCTCACGTGGTCACTGTCAGGGAGATTAACCCGTTCGCTTCCAATGGTGAGTTGGCAACATTACTTAATTCATTTGTAACATCTATATATTTACTAGCTGGCCCGGCGAACTTCGTACCACCTAACAGACAATGAATGTCGTGTTACCTTTTAGATGAACTTGTTTTAGGCTTTTATGAACGTAATAAATGAATACAAAACAGATAATTAATTTATTAATGTATTATGGCAATCCAGATATAGAATAAAAATTGGTAAAAATGGTTTTTGGAAATATAAACATTTTTAAGTGGTTTGTAAGCATACATTTCTGAACACACGCATATTTGACAATCAATAAATATGTCAAACAATTATCATTACTGACAATATTTGACATTTTTAAAATCTACATGACTTGAATTCACAAAAACTTGTAGAATTTTTACTTGACTTACTACTTGACACGGGCTAAATACACTAATCGTGTGGAGCCATAATTATACATAAAAAAATACGCCGGGATAAACAATTGAACATCAAATAATCGGCAGTTTTTAAACCCAGGAACATTATGGCAAAATATTGTTTTTTATATAATTTTTTTAGGTCAATTATTCATTGTTTTTAATACTTATCATCCTATTCCTGACAAAGACAATTCCAAAAATACAAAAATCATAAAAATTTGTTCAGCAGTTCTTGCGTTATAAGTGTAGTAACTAACACGACTTTCTTTTATATATATAGATTACTTCGTTATTGTCATACCTATATATACAGGGTAATTGGTAATTCGACGTATTCCCGGCAGGAGCATATAGAGGGGCTAAAATGCGACATATTTAGACCCCTCAATGTTTGACCGAAAGTTATTAGTTTACGAGATATTTGGGGGAAAGGGTACCGTACCTCTAAAAGAAAAGAGGAACCCCTTAAGATAACTTTGTCCGTCTGTCTGTCTGTCTCCATTTCCATGTTTGTGTCCATTCTGTCTGTATATAGACCCTTTTCTCAGGAATGCGTATAAGGATAAAGTTGAAACTTATATCAAATTCCCAGGTCTACGGTAACTGTCAGCTATGAAAATTCAGACTCGAAAGATATGACCGTTTATGTTGCATATTTTGAGATTTCACAAGGGAGACAAAACCTGTCTATAGGCTATTTCCCGGCGACCTAGAATCATGAAATTCAGCAAGAAGTAAGGTCTTACAGCACTTTTAAAGAAAAACATGTGAAAACCGTAAAAATATGTAGCTAACTGGCAATAAAATAAACAAATCTATTACAAAGTTGTTACGTGAAGATACCTAAGGCGTACCGCTGAATTGCAACCTACACAGCTACGTGCGTCATTGGATCACGCCGCATCAGCACATAGATTCCCACGATTGCATTACTGCTAATTTTGCATTCATGTATTTCTATAAATTTTTTACATTGTTTAACTAACATCGGTTGCGATAACTTGTACTTTTAGTTTAGTCATTTTACTTTTAATTAAATTAGTTCCAAAAGTTTTTTTTAAGTCCTTCGGTTGCGGCCAACGTAATTAACTTATTATTTGCTTTTTAATTCAAGACCGGTATGATATGACTCACGTAAATAGGTCGAAAGTCGATGGTGACGTGCGACCGGTTTCGAAGCGCTCGCACGTCGCCATCGACTTTCGACAACTATTTACGTGAGTCATACCGGTCTTTAGAGTTAAACTGAATTATACTCACGATACGTGTATTATTTGCTGTTGGTGCATTGAAAGCGTCTTAGCATCGTTCTATGGATCGAACTGCAAAGTTAAGTTTGTGCTCTCAACCAAGTTTGACAAGTTTGTACGGAAGCCTCGGTGCGCGAGTCCAACTCGCACTTGGCTGGTTAATTTTTTTATGTCTGTTTACCTCAGAACTCCGTGTTTTCTTAACCCATTCTAGGCCTAGCGCGCTTACCTTCTTCGACCGCGTCATCACTTACCAACAGGTGAGATAATGATCAAAACGCTAACCTATAGGATATTTAAAAAAAAAAACGATTTGAAAAAAATCTTTATTTGTTTGAAAGAGTATGATTCTTATTTGGACCAAATTGTGCTTAACTATAAACACCATTGACATACATATACGAACATGAAATACCTACAAAATAAACTGGCCAAGTGCAAGTCGGACTCGCACTAGTAGGGTTCCGTACCACACTACAGTATTTTATAAGATCGAGCAAAAAATACCACTATCATTTTTCGCCAGCAAAAAATAATAATTAATAAACATTTTATATTTTATAACGCCATCTAACGTCTAACAAAGGTGTCAGGGATCGACATTTTAATATAACGCCATCTATGGGACGTTTACCCTACTAAGCGTTCATAGATGGCGTGAAATGCCGAAAAAAAACACGTTTCTTGTATGGGGACCCTCTATTATTTTAAACTTTATTCTGTTTTTAGTATTTGTTGTTATAGCGGCAACAGAAATACATCATCTGTGAATATTTCAACCGTCTAACTATCACGGTTCATGAGATACAGCCTGGTGACAGACGGACAGACAGACAGACAGACAGACAGACGGACAGCGGAGTCTTAGTAATAGGGTCCCGTTTTACCCTTTGGGTACGGAACCCTAAAAAGGTGCATACCTAATTGGCATAATGGAACCTAAAATGGCTGCCATTGCTAGAATTGTGAAAGTTATTTCCATATACAGGTCGTTTTCGTTCATTATATCACAGCGCCTCCGTGTTTATATGTATTTCCTATCTCCATGGTTGACACAGAGTCTGTATCGCATTGTTTTCTCCAGGTATAATGAAGATTGAAGAACTGAGCCACGTGTTCAAGGCATCACCGATGTTGGTGCGGAGTGAAGATGCATCATCGCTGGGAGTGTCGTTACTGAACAAGTTCGAGCTGGCTCTGTGCTGGGATGCCAGAGTGCTGCTGGTGCCCTCGTTGTTACCGCCCGCGGAGCCTGTAGCGCCCCAGGTTACTTTACTGATCACATATAGATTTTTTTTATTTTTATTTAATATATCTTATAGGCTAGCGTTTGACCACTATCTCACCTGTTGGTAAGTGATGATGCGGTCGAGGATGGTAGCACGCTAGGCCTAGAATGGGAACTGGCTCTCAAGGATAGCTGCCGGAACACATTAGATGTTTGGCGACAGATTTTCTAACTTGAGGGTGGTAGCTGGCCAGGCGGACACTAGATAGAATCCTACTACCATGCGCGGGTTGTTGATTTCTTAACGATGTTTTTCCTTCACCGGAGGGCCACTGTGAATAGCTCGCATACATTTTTCGATAGAAAAATCCATTGATGCACGGCGGGGTTTGAACTCGGTACTTCTGGCATCAAAGCCGACCGGTCTTCCGATTACGCCACCGGGCCCTCAAATTATTATATTGGGCCCTAAATATTTAGTTATAATAAGTCTATATAAAAACCATTGTATTATTAACAGTTGTCAGTCCGTTGCCGTCAGCCGACCGGCACGCCCCGTCGAACATGGCCGGCCGCCGCGCCTCTAGCTCTGATGGACAGACAGACGGACTCGCCTACACTCATACGTAAGTATATTATACTAACTGTACCCTCACACGTGGTACAGGTACTACTTTTTGGTAGCAAGTCAGGCGGAACATTTTTGTTTATATCATTCTAGCTGATATACCCGCAACTTAGTTCACGTATGATCGGATCGTCCGTTTAGGCGTGATTAGATAACAAACAGACAGTGACAGAGTTACAAATGTTTTTATAGTATTAGTATGGCTATGTATGTAAAGGCTATCGTTTGACTATTATCTCACCTGTTGGTAAGTGATGATGCGGTCTGGTAGCACGCTAGGCCTAGAATGGGAATTGACTCTCAAGAATAGCTTCAAAAAAAGTTTTTAACAAATGTTTGGCGACAGATTTTGCAACTTGAGGGTGGTGGCTGGCCAGGCGAACACAAGATAGTGTCCTACCACCACGCCGGGGGTTTCTTAACGATGTTTTCCTTCTCCGAAGGGCCACTACATATTTTTTTAGGTAGAAAATCCATTAGTGCCCTGCGGGGATTGAAATCGCTACTGGCGTCAAAGCCGACCATATTCCCAATACACCAGTGGGCCCACAAACCAGTCCAATCTCAATCAGTCTATTTGTAAAGTACTGCCATCTCTTCTATCAATCAGTCTTTTTCTAAAGTACTCCCATCTCTTCTATCAATCAGTCTATTTCTAAAGTACTCCCATCTCTTCTATCAATCAGTCTATTTCTAAAGTACTCCCATCTCTTCTATCAATCAGTCTATTTGTAAAGTTCTCCCATCTCTTCTATCAATCAGTCTATTTGTAAAGTACTCCCATCTCTTCTATCAATCAGTCTATTTCTAAAGTACTCCCATCTCTTCTATTAATCAGTCTATTTCTAAAGTACTCCCATCTCTTCTATCAATCAGTCTATTTCTAAAGTACTCCCATCTCTTCTATCAATCAGTCTATTTGTAAAGTACTCCCATCTCTTCTATCAATCAGTCTATTTCTAAAGTACTCCCATCTCTTCTATCAATCAGTCTATTTCTAAAGTACTCCCATCTCTTCTATCAATCAGTCTATTTGTAAAGTACTCCCATCTCTTCTATCAATCAGTCTATTTGTAAAGTACTCCCATCTCTTCTATCAATCAGTCTATTTCTAAAGTACTCCCATCTCTTCTATTAATCAGTCTATTTCTAAAGTACTCCCATCTCTTCTATCAATCAGTCTATTTCTAAAGTACTCCCATCTCTTCTATCAATCAGTCTATTTGTAAAGTACTCCCATCTCTTCTATCAATCAGTCTATTTCTAAAGTACTCCCATCTCTTCTATCAATCAGTCTATTTCTAAAGTACTCCCATCTCTTCTATCAATCAGTCTATTTGTAAAGTACTCCCATCTCTTCTATCAATCAGTCTATTTGTAAAGTACTCCCATCTCTTCCAGAAGAGTCAGGCAGCATAACAATAGAGGGCAGAACTGGCGAGGCGTCCCTCCGTCGACTGTTACTGGTGACGTACATCCCGTGCGGGTTCTGGGCTCGACTCTGTACCAGAGTACTGGCTGACCTGGCTCTCACTTCCTTGCCGAGAGCTGCCTACCGCACCTTCACACCTACAGAGGTGAGTCTGTCTTGTCATGTTCATACTTATGTCAGCGTTGTCTTGTCATGTTCATACTTATGTCAGAGTTGTCTTGTCATGTTCATACTGAGGTCAGCGTTGTCTTGTCATGTTCATACTAATGTCAGCGTTGTCTTGTCATGTTCATACTGATGTCAGCGTTGTCTTGTCATGTTCACACTGATGTCAGCGTTGTCTTATCATGTCCATACTGATGTCAGCGTTGTCTTGTCATGTTCATACTAATATCAGTGTTGTCTTGTCATGTTCATACTAATGTCAGCGTTGTCTTGTCATGTCCATACTGATGTCAGCGTTGTCTTGTCATGTTCATACTAATATCAACGTATGTGCGGACAGTTTAGTACCGTAGACAGAGAAAAGAATGGACCGCGGGTAGTCCGTCTCCTTCCCACATGAAATAGGATATACTATGTTTCCATGTAACGGAAAAGGACAAAGCTATAATATTTCCCTCTCTCAATGCGTGCCGGTTTTTAAGGGTCAGTAACGTTGTTAGTCGTTTTTGCTCAACGAACTTTGACCTTTATTGCTATGTGTCACTGGGTTCTAAATACATGTATGGTTATGTTACAATTTTCTTTCTCATGTGGCCACGCTACCCAAATCTCTTTAGTTTTATCCCTCTACGGTATAGTATGTACAAATTTCAATTTCACATTACATTGTACACATATAGAACGTCATTGAATTACAATTAAATATAAAATAACTAATACATTGCAAAACCAGTACAAACGTAAAATAACTAATTGATATACATTGAACACAATGCAATATACATACATACATACATACAATCACGCCTTTTTCCCGTTGGGGTAGGCAGAGACTACTTCTTTCCACATGCTACGATCCTGACATACCTCCTTCGCTTCTTCCACTTTCATGAGCGCCTTCATACATGCTTGCCCTAACATGCAATATACGTGTGAAGCCAATAAAAGAAAAATTTCGTGCATGCAGTGAATTGGAATTAAATGTTGCCATTACTTGTAAAAAAATGCGTCATATCCATTCCAAGTTACGTGGCTAACTAGATAGTTAGTTACTGCTAACTAGAGTCGGACCAAAAAGAGAACCGTCGTGGAAATTGAGGTCGCGTCAGTCGTCGGTCGTTTTAATTTACTGTTTTTGTTTCATTGACAACACTGCTGTCATTACTAGTACGACTAAAAATGTTTGATACTTGGTAGGTACCTTATCTATCATTGTCGTGTGGTACTAGGTAGGTATGTACCTTCCTTCCTTACCTTTGAATGTTAGTTCATTGTAATGCCACGACGGTTCTCTTTTTGCACAGACTCTAGTACGCTAGATATGCTACGCTGTATTTGTTCCATTTGTACTAAATTTGACATAAATTGTCAGTATTTGCAAATGGCTGACTTAGTGAAGTATAATTCATATCGATTTTTTTTGTTTCATAATGGCTCCACACGATTAGGGTATTTCATGATTGTAAATGTTATATACCGCCTGTAAATTACCTACTTTTAATTGAATTTTCCCGAGCTATGTTTCGAGCGAGTCCGTCGCTCTTCCTCGGGAGGTCACGCGGTGAGATCGCGATGTTCACGCGATGTGACGCGTATTTCATGATGACATAAAAACTCGCAGAACTTTTCCCCGCTGAGAGAGGCAGAGACTACTTCTTTCCACATGCTACGATCCCGACATACCTCTTTTGCTCCTTCCAATTTCATGAGCGTCTTCATACATGCTCGCCGGTTACTTCTGACTTGTCCTTTCTTTAAAACGTCTCCGATCTAATCGTGATACGTTCGCCTAGGTCGCCCTCTACCGGTTGGCCCATTCACACTTGCAGAACTTCCTTAAACCAAATCCATTCCACTCACCATACACTCTCGCATCCTCCAGGTGGAAGATGACTCCATATCCAAAGCCCTGGAGCTGTCGTGGGGCTGGAAGCTGTGGAGGCGCGGCGTGAAGCTGGTGTGCGGTGAGCTGACCCTGCTCTCCGTGAGGGAGATACCCCCCCGGTGTGACGCGCTGCTGGGCCCGGGGGAAACTGGGGAAGAACGGGACTGCTGCGTCAGGTACTTTATACTACATTTTTACTTACATCATCATCATCATTATCATCATCATCAGCCGGTGTCAGTCCACTGCTGGACATAGGCCTCTCCCAGGATACGCCACTGAGCTCGATCTTCGGCTCTTCTTTTTGGGGTCCCTTATCGGTCTATAATTTATGATCGTTTTAAAAAAACTAAAAGGACCTACTTCAAATGCCGCGCTAGTCATATTCAGTACCAAGTTTGAGGTATATATATGTGCGTACCTGGAGATACAGAACATATCTCGATTAAATTTAAATAAGAACCTGGGAATCGGGATACCTAGCTGGCATGCCAGTGCTAACATGCTATTTATATATTGGCGGCTGGCCGATGTACTGGTAGGAAAAGCTGTTTACACGGTGCCAGTCACTGGCTCCAGTCTAGTTGGCATGCCAGCATTGACATCGTATACATCATATCCCAGCAGGCTTCGCATCCGTCAGGAAGGCGCATGGTGCAACTTAGACTTGGATTGTATATTTGACCCTTATTGTATATTTGACTTGAATTGTATATTTGACTTGGATTGTAAATTTGCCTTGGATTGTATATTAGACTTGGATTGTATATTTGACTCGGTTGGATTATACATTTGACTTGGATTGTATTTATTAATTGGATTGTATATTTGACTTGAATTGTATATTTGCCTTGGATTGTATATTAGACTTGGATTGTATATTTGACTCGGTTGGATTGTACATTTGACTTGGATTGTATTTATTAATTGGATTGTATATTTGACTTGTATTGTATATTTGATATCCCAGCAAGCTGCGCATCCGCCAGGAAGGTGCGTGGTGCGACTTAGACCTGGACTCGTCTGCTTGCATCGAGATCCTACTGCCGTCACAAGTGGCGGTCGCTAGGAGAGACGACGGACTGCCCATTGCTGGGTATCAGGTAACATCCTCTATTCTTGTACATTTTTTATATCATATAGGCTAGCGTTTGACCACTATCTCACCTGTTGGTAAGTGATAATGCGGTCAAGGTTGGTAAGGACGCTAGGCCTAGAATAGGCACTAGCTCTCAAGGATAGCTGCTATTGATTGCTGATAACTTGAGGATGGTAGCTGGCCAAGCGGACACTAGATAATGTCCTACCACCATGCGGGGGTTGGGGTTGTTTAACGATGTTTTTCCTTCACCGGAGGGCCACTACGAAATGCGACCATTAATTTTTCCATGGAAAAATCCACGGTGCACGACGGGGATTTAACTCTGTACCTCTGCAGGGCTAGCATGGCGAGGGGACTATTTATCCCGGGGAATAGATAAAAATCTTTTCCCCACCTGTCATTTTGTCCACATTCAGAGCATGGGCGCACAGGTGGATATATTTGTCACGGTGGATATGGAAGGAAAAGCCTTGTCCCCTTCATTGTTGCCATACATAGAAAATAAATTAAAATTGTATTATCAGTCATCATTATTTGATTCAAGTCGTCAGTTTTGATGTTTTGTTTTTCTTGTTAGTTTCATTATGACTCCACACAGTTAGTGTATTTAGCCAGTGTTAAGTACATTATTATCTCTTCTCTATCTTTATGTATATATGTAATTCTACTGTACGTGTGTATGTCACTGAACTCCTCCTAAACGTCTGGACCGATTTAGATGAATTTTGGTATGTGTGTTTGAGTTAGTCCGTAGATGGTTTAGATACACAATTGGACCCGATAGGTGGCGCTGCGAGACAAAGTCTGCCGGATCCGCTAGTATATATATAAAATTCTTACGTCACAGTTTTAGTGTTTATACTCCTCCTAAACGGCTTGACCGATTTTGATGAAATTTTATATGTATATCAAGTAGGTATGATAATAGGTTAACAACTAAAATTTAATACCCCTAAGTGTTAAGGGTGGCCCAAACGCGGGCAAAGTCGTGGGACGCATATTATACGTATATACGAGGGTCGTTCAATAAATACTTAGCCTACAAAAGAAAAACGAAAATTGCCGATTTATTTTTCTACATAATCTCCTTTTAACTCAATACACTTGGCCCAGCGATGCTCCAACTTTTTTAACCCGTCCAAAAAATACGTTTTCCTGAAGTCTGCAAAATAGGCCTCCGTGGCGGTGATGATCTCCTCATTCGACCCAAATCTTTTTCCGGCGAGTGACTTTTTCAGGTTTGGAAACAAAAAGAAGTCACAGGGGGCCAAGTCTGGAGAGTAAGGTGGATGGGGCAGCAAATCGTAGCGCAATTCGAGTAATTTGGCCACGGCGACGGCAGAGGTGTGAGCCGGCGCGTTGTCGTGGTTGTTGTCCAGTGTGAGCAAACGCGGCACCCATCGCGCTGACAGCTTTCTCATGCCCAGTTCTTCGTGGAGAATATGATGCACCGTTCCTTCTGCAATGCCCACAGTGTCAGCTATCTCGCGAACCTTCAATCGGCGGTCTGCCAACACGAGATCGTGGATTTTTTTTATGTTTTCCTCCGTAGTAGCCATTTTTGGGGCACCTGGGCGTGGCTCATCAAAAACCGACTTGCGGCCACGAGCAAACTCGTTAAACCAATTCTTGACGGTTGCCATCGAAGGAGAAGAGTCACTGTACACAGCATCCAAGCGATTTTTAATTTCAATGCGCGTTTTCCCTTCCAAAAATAAAAATCGAATCGCCGAACGATACTGCTCTTTTTCCATTTTTGTTAAACTGACCGACACGTTCGCTTTCAAAGGCTATTAAAACAAAACTAATAGAGGTCATTGTTTAAAACTTTGACAATAGGCTTCAAAAACATTGCACTGTACTATGGTAACATTTTTTTGTAATCGCATTGCCATTGGGCGATGAGGCTAAGTACTTGTTGAATGACCCTCGTATATAAAATTGTTTGTGTTTTCGAAAGTTCTCTTAATGTATTTTTTCCTCAAATTTGTGTTCTTCCGCGAGTGATAAGTAATACATAAGAAAAAATCTACTAAATTGCAATATATTTTTCAGTTACGAAGACGATCACAAGGTCTATAAGTTAGTTTGAGAATCGTGAGATTGAGATTGTTTCGATTTATTTGTTAATTTTTAGGCACTAACCTACTCTTTGGCTTTAAGTCAAGTTCCGTGTCTGGAAATTTTACCTCGCGATTAAAAGAAAATAGTATTTAAAAGAAATGCATAGATCGAGTGGGAAAAAGTAAGTAAGTATTGTGTATATCTTTAAGATGTCCATTTAACGGTAAAATCCGAAAATATGTAATTGACGTTCCATTTTGTGCGTTTCTAATAACGAGAAAATGTAGATTTAATACACACGCGATATTTTTAGGCAAATTGCGGTGATAGATAAACATAAACCCACCTCTTATGATAGTAGATACATTTGTCCTCTTTAAGTGTGAAATATCGCAGTTATTCCCTTTCCCTCTGTCGTCCATGCTTTACAAGGTGGAAATACTTAAACGTCAAATGATATACGGGGATAAATATTGTCTTTCCACTTAGCCATGCTCTGACAGGTAGAGAAAACAATTTTATCTCTTTTCAGAGGAGAAAAACAGGGGACAAACATTTTATCCCCTCGCCATGCTAGCTGCCCTGCTGGCTTCAAAACCGACCATTCACCTACTACACCCTGGTTTTAATTTAGCTACATAAATAACTTATTTGCAGAGTATAAGTCTAGAACCGAACCCGGAAGTGCTGGCCAAGGTTCTGGCTCTCATTTCCGACCACGTGGATCTTCTGCTAGAAGACTGGTACCCTTCGCTTGGTGAGTGTATACCGAACATATATTTAGCCACGATATTAACCTTTTTTTTAACCCCTAAATAGAGGTGGCTCGAAATCGGTTTTTCGCGTAACTAGTTTTACGTAGTTTCATGATTGCGCGTAAGCAGTTTTAAAAACGCTTATTTTAGTAACCCGTTATTTCTACACAGCACACACAGAGCTACTACGGAAAACAGTTTTGCACGCGTACTAAAATTGATGCTGTTAAATATCACGTTACAAAGATAAGAAAGCTTCGCATTGTATTGGTAATACATTATTTTGATCTTATTCACTACTAGCAGCCCGCCCCGGCTTCGCACGGGTAGAACATATATGCCTACAAAATTTGCATCAGTTTGTTGCATCGAATATAAATAAACTGGCCAAGTGCAAGTCGGACTCGCACTCGTAGGGTTCCGTAACACAGTTAAGTATTCCATAACTATGATTTTTCGCAACTACAAAATTAACTTTGTTTTTCATAGTGTTTGTATGAAAAACAAAGTTATCTTTGCGGTCGCCATATCTCTAAAACTGCTGACTGTATCTCGTTCAAACCAATTTTCGTTGTTAGTTTTTATTGGGATCTACAGCATATATTTTTTTTAGATTTTTCACTCCCATACTTTAAAAGTTAGGGTGGGGGGGGGGGGGGGGGGGACACACATTTTACCACTTTAGACGCGCCTATCTTTCAAATAATTGACTTTGAGAATAAATGATTTTAGGAACCTCGATGTCATTTTTGAAGACCTATCCATAGACACCCCACCCCACACGCATAGGTTAGAAGAAATTTTTTTTTTGTTTCAGTTCTATGTATGGGATGCCCCCGTTAAACTTTTAATTTTTTTATTTTTGTATAAAAATCGGAAAGCGGTTCACAGAATACATCTACCTACCAAGTTTCAATTCTGTAGTCATAACAGTTTCGGAATAAAATGGCTGTGACATACGGACGGACAGACAGACAGACATGACGAATCTATAAGGGTTCCGTTTTTTGCCATTCGGGTACGGAACCCTAAAAATGAACATATTTAACAAACATCGTCATATTTCATCCAATTTACACAAAACCTTAACGAATTATGCACCTAAACCTTCCTCATAAACACTCTGGCTATTGGTGAAAACCGCATGATAATCCGTTCAGTAGCTATTGAGATTATTGCGAACATACAGACAGACGCAGTGATGGACTTTATTTTATAATACTTACGTAGTGATATTAGACGGCCCTTTGGCGTAAAGGATAGTTACCCTGATTCTGACCCGACGGTCGTTGGTTCTAATCCTAGCTATATACCTACCAATGAAAGTTTTATGTGCATTCATGAATCATGAGTTTTCGTACAGTGGTAGTGGGATCATTCAATCTACCAAAAAGTAGCTTACCACAAAGGAGAACATCTGCCGCCGTAACCTTACGCGTTCCCCGACACAAAATGTACGGGTAATATACGTTTAACGTGTGTATCTGTGTATCTGTCTGTAGCATCTTAGCACCTAACCGGATGAACCGATTTTGTTTTTATTATTCATAGTTTTTTTTGTTTCATTGATGTCGAGAGTTTTCTTAGCTTTGATTCATGAAAATTCGTTCATTCAATCGTTATAAAACTATGAGCTTTTTTCTAGTTAATTGCGCTATGAAATCAACTTTCATAGGTCTGATCAATTCGAAAATCTTCTTCTTCGACGATATTGTAAGAACATGGAACATTGACCTGATGCTGGGACATCTCCTAGACTCTACAGAATACTCAAATCCTCACCAACTTCAGCTCAGATTTTAAATGTCGTGTTTAGAGTCATTGGAATGCTTTTAATGAAAAGATTATACATAGATCAGTCGGGGTGGTTTAAAATATTATATTATTATACTAGCAGCCCGCCCCGGCTTCGCACGGGTAGAACATATATGCCTACAAAATTTGCATCAGTTTGTTGCATCGAATATAAAATATGAACATATTTAACAACAATCGTCATATTTCATCCAATTTACACAAAACCTTAACGAATTATGTACCTAAACCTTCCTCATAAACACTCTGGCTATTGGTGAAAACCGCATGATAATCCGTTCAGTAGCTATTGAGATTATTGCGAACAGACAGACAGACGCAGTGATGAACTTTGTTTTATAATTCTTACGTATTGATATTGGACGGCCCATTGGCGTAAAGGATAGTTACCCTGATTCTGACCCGACGGTCGTTGGTTCTAATCCTCACCAACTTACAGCTCAGATTTTAAATGTCGTGTTTAGAGTCATTGGAAAAAGCTATTATACATAGATCAGTCGGGGTGGTTTAAAATATTATATTATATTATTATATATATAGATGAATATTATTTTATACAATAGATCATATTATTATACTATATTGACTTCAAATTGATTGTGATCGGTGGGGATGTACAGCATAGCTAAGCTTATAATAATATTTTCGTAGTAACTATGACCTAATCTGTGGTTTCACTGCAAATATTTTATTAATTTTGCGATGCGTGTTTGTGAAATTCGTGATATCTTCTAGAGTTTTCATTTGAATTATATACTGTAAAGGACAATTTTAATCTATAATATGTGGCCAAGCTAATTAACGTAATTATTTGGATAAGGATTAATACTATATACTTGAAAATAGCCTTGGAAGTTATGTAATATTTTTTAACAAAAATTTTAAGATTAAAATGGTTACTGTGAGTCAACCTTAAGAGATAGACATATGCTGTCGCGGACTTTTTTGTAGGTCTTATTAAGTTGTACAACTCTTGCATAGACAATATTCTTCTATCTATTTTCAATTGAGCAGCGTTCGTAAGAAACGTGTTTTTTCGACCGTTTTTTTGCCGACTTAGGTTGCAAATTAGGTCTCAACGGATGTACCTTTGATTTAAACGGGATAATATATAGCTTATTTTTATTCCGAAAGTCCATTCTATATATTAGTGAAACAATTTTTTAAATCGGGCCAGTAGTTTTTGAGCCAAATCATTACAAACATACAAAAATACAAAAATACAAAAATACAAATGTTCTCTCTTTATAATATTAGTATAGATATATAGATGAATATTATTTTATACAATAGATCATATTATTATACTATATTGACTTCAAATTGATTGTGATCGGTGGGGATCTACAGCATAGCTAAGCCTATAATAATATTTTCGTAGTAACTATGACCTAATCTGTGGTTTCACTGCAAATATTTTATTAATTTTGCGATGCGTGTTTGTGAAATTCGTGATATCTTCTAGAGTTTTCATTTGAATTATATACTGTAAAGGACAATTTTAATCTATAATATGTGGCCAAGCTAATTAACGTAATTATTTGGATAAGGATTAATACTATATACTTGAAAATAGCCTTGGATGTTATGTAATATTTTTTAACAAAAATTTTAAGATTAAAATGGTTACTGTGAGTCAACCTTAAGAGATAGACATATGCTGTCGCTGACTTTTTTGTAGGTCTTATTAAGTTGTACAACTCTTGCATAGACAATATTCTTCTATCTATTTTCAATTGAGCAGCGTTCGTAAGAAACGTGTTTTTTCGACCGTTATTTTGCCGACTTAGGTTGCAAATTAAGTCTCCACGAATAGACCTTTGATTTAAACGGGATAATATATAGCCTATTTTCATTCCGAAAGTCCATTCTATGTATTAGTGAAAGAATTTTTTGAATCGGTTCAGTAGTTTTTGAGCCAAATCATTACAAACATACAAAAATACAAATGTTCTCTCTTTATAATATTAGTATAGATTTCGTTAATAATGTCATTAGCTTGTCAATAATGTAATTATTAGTCACAGCACATCGCCGCACAAAACTGCGTCCGCGTAATCTAATAACCATTTTGCATTACGTTTTTGAGAAAAGGAACGTTTCTTATCATAAAATTGCTTACGAAAAATAACTGCTTACTTTTGATCCGCGAAACTACGTATACAGTTATTAGCCTCGTAAGCAGTTTCTAGAACCGCTTACGTTAAATAACGTCCACCACTACCACTGAGGCAAAAAGAAATGGTGTTATAAGTTTGACGTGTGTATCTGTGTATCTGTATATCTATGTGTCTGTGTATCTGTGTATGTGTATGTCTTTCTGTGGCATCGTAGCGCCCATATGGATGAACCGAATTTGATTTAGTTTTGTTTGATTGATAGGTGTCTTCATGTAGAGTGTTCTTAGCTTTGTTTTATGAAATTCCGTTCAGTCGCTGAAATATTATCAGCTCTTTTTTGTTTGTTAGCGAAAGTAAGTATAAAAATGTTTAAAGTTTTTGAGATTTCAAGTCACAAAAATAGGTCAAAGCATATTTCAGGTCAAGTTGAAGTCTAGTCCAAGTCTGATTTACTGAAGATCTTAGTAGAATTTTGGTGAGAATGCAAATAGCATGTTATTCAACATTGTGCTGTTTCCCTACACTCGCACACATTCACCGGCACTTAATGCTTAATAATCCACATTTATTACATATTGACTCGCGGAAGAACACAAGTTTTAAGAAAAAATACAATGAGAGCACACACACTTTACCACGTTCCCGCCAAAACTCTTCCATATTATACATTGACTTAAGACGCGTTATGATTTTGGGACCATATACTTGTGCAAACTTAATATAAGCGATTTGGAGCGACGATCTTTCCAAAGTGACTGGCTGTAATTTAATGCGAATAGCCGAAGATCGGTCTCAGTGGCGTAGGTACACTAGAAGAGGCCTATGTTGAGCAGTGGCCTCAGGCTGCTTTTCTGATGGTTGTGATGACCTATATAAAGCATTCTAGTCCTGCTTAGAACCGTCACAAGAAAGCGCAGACGCTCTCTAGAAGCCCTTATTTTCAACCGAGTTCCAAAAAAGAGGAGGTTCTCAATCCGTCTGCATGTTTTTTTTTAATGTATGTTACGCGATTACTTCGTCAATTGTAAACCGATTCAAATAATTATTTTTTTAATCGGTAGAGCACATTTCCAAGATACTCCCATTCTAGTTTTATTGAGATGTGATAAGTTAAGTATCTATTACATTTACTGGACCAAGTAATATTAATTAAGTACATAAGTAATTCGTTATTTAGAATATTATTTTTTAGATACTATTTTATATATTTTAATTTTACATTGCACGCCCGAAATGGGAAAACTGTTGATTCGCGTTACTACACATAAGACCCATGTACTTTCAAATATTATGTTTCATTGAAGTGTCACACACTATATATTTTTGTAAATTGTTAAACACAATCCAAAATTTCATCGTACCGACGGTACTCGAACCCGCACCCCCCGGATTACACGTCCAGGTGCTCTGCCAATTAAGCCACGGTTCGATCCATCGATACGACGAAATTAGTGGATTGCATTTGTTAACCCAATTATGCATTGGTGGCGCCATCTATGACTACTTATTACGTAAGTTAATAATTCGGAAGAAATCATTACAGTTTTCAAATCCGACGAGAGATGTTGCACTGCGTAAATCAAATGTACAATCCATGTACTTTCTTCACAGTTAATGCAATAAAGAACATTCTTATTCTTATATTCTTATTCTTATCTTCAGAGATATGACGATAAACGTCTCAAACTTGCTACTGAAGTGAAAACTTCTTTAGCGGCGTTGTGAACTTCTTTGGGATGGGTAAAAAATGTTAAACTCGCGTCAGGACACGTGACCAGATCGAAAATTCGTAAGACGGAGGGAGAGTAGACCAAATGCACAACGTCAATGTTCTAGTTATCACTTCTACCGGCACTCCCGGAGTGCAACCCGTTGTTTTTTCTCTTCTTCTTCTCTTACCTTCTAACTTTAATTATATTTTGTTGTTTGTGTCAGGAACACGTTTCGTGCACACCTCGGAAGGTCGGTGTCTCATCACACGGCTGGTGCCCTGCCCTGCGTGTCTACGTGACGTCACGCTGAGAAGACACGACGACATTGTGCCGCCCCAGGTATGCATTTACAACCTTCCGACTTCCAAAAATCAGAAGGTCTTCAAGTCTGTTTTTTTTTTTTGTATTATAGAGCATATTACTTGTTAGTAATACGCCCCTATTGTAACTACAACCTAGCCTTTTCGGCTAATAAGCAATTTTACTTTAGCCTAAACTGTATACATAAACTACTAAGAATGTGTCCATTGACACTTTTCTTATTGTCTCTAATAAAGATGTATACACATTGTTCAAGTGTTCATACGTATAGCACTTTATCACTAAACTTTATTTTTATACACTAGTTCGAACGGTTTTGTCCGCTTAAGTCTTCTTACTATGTTTGTATGGTCAAGGAGCTGGATTGCCTCGACATTCACATGATGGTGAAGTCTTTTTTCGTGAGCTTCTGCATACTTTGGACAATTTTGACGACGGTCTCAATTTTCAGGTCCCGATGTAGATCGTCATTTCTGATGTACCAAGGGACCATTGCGATTTCTCTCAATACTTTATTCTGGAACCGCTGTATAATTGATATATTGCTGTTTTTGGTACAGCCCCATAACTGTATACCATAGGTCCATACTGGCATTAGGACTTGCTTGTATAATAATAATTTGTTTTGTATTGACAACTTAGACTATTTGCCAAGTAGCCAATACAGTCGTCTGTATGATTATTTTTTTTGTGTATGTTACGCGATTACTCCGTCAATTGTGAACCGATTCGAATAATTATTTTTTTCATGGGTAGGGTGCATTTCCAAGGTGATCCTGTTGTAATTTCATCGAGATCTGATAAGTATCTCCAGAGCTATGAAGATAAACACCTCAAACTTAGTACTGAAAATTATTAACGAGGTATTTGAAGTCGGTTGTTTTCGTTTCGTAAACGATCTTAATTTACTTGCGATCGTATCTTATGACACTGGCTAAATACACTAATCGTGTGGAGCCATAATTGTGATAAAAAAGTGTAAAATTATTACGTAACAACCTGTGCCCCGCGGCTTATCCCGCGTTAAGAGTTTTCAGCTAAATCAGTCCAGCCGTTTGACCGTGAAGAAGTCACAAACTGACTTTCGTATTTATGATATTGGTGTTTTTTTATTTTATTTATCATTATCAGCCGGTATCAGTCCACTGCTGGACGTAGGCCTCTCCCAAGGTGCGCCACTGAGCCCGATCTTCGGCTCATTGGGAGGGATATGCGCCAATCGCCACGCTGGGCAGGCGGGTTGGCGATCGCAGGACGTAGCTCCTCGCACCGGTGACGCTGCTGCCCGTCACCGGCCTGTAGTATTTAGCTACGCCATAATTTGAAATGGTTATACCGCCATTTGTCGGCCGCCAGACTCTCGTTCGTTGTTCAGCAGGATGCACCACGGGCAGGTGAAGTTGTCTGGGAGCACTGGGGTGGTATTTGTGCTCTCTTACATCCCATTTATTTGATTACAGCTAGCATTCAGAAGGTTGGACCTAGGACCGGCCGAGCCTCGACCGCGGCTGTCTGAGGAATCTCGAGCTTCCGACGGTGACAGTGGAGTAGGCGCCGAGTCTAATGGTAAGCGCAATATCATTTTTATCAGCCTATATATAAGCGACTAGCTGTGCCCCGTGGTTTTACCCGCGTTTACATCGTTCCCGTGGGAATATCGGGATAAAAAGTACCCTATGTGTTATACCAGGGTCTAGGCTATCTACATACCAAATTTCAGTTTTATCGGTGCAGTAGTTATCAAACGTTTGTACAAACTTTCGAGTTTACAATATTAGCATTCCCACATAATGCAAGCATTTTACACACATTACACACGGTTTAATTTTAGTTTTTGTTAATACGTTTAGATACCTTAGTATACGATTTAATTGTATACAATTGTAATGTAAGTACGGCTAACTGCTAACCTTCGGGGGAGAGCGCTGTATGCTGAAACACAGCTGATGAGCCTATCTCAGCAGCAGATACTCAACAATGAACATGATCATAATAGCCTCACTACTTCTAGTTTAATTATTGTAACATTTTTTTCGAAATAAACGATTTATTTATTTTACACACATACAGAAACACTCAGGTATATAATAGGCTAATATAGTTTTCTTTAATTGCATAAACATTGTCAGAAGATAAATAAAAATTAGATATTAGGCGACAGATTTTCTAACTTGAGGGTGGTAGCTGGCTAGGCGGACACTAGATAGTGTCCTACCACCGTGCGGGGGTTGTTGGTTTCTTAACGATGTTTTTCCTTCACCAGTGGGCCACTGTAAAAAGCGCACATTAATGTTTTGGATTGAATTCGGTACCTCTGGCATCAAAGCCGACTGTTCTCCCACTTACGCCACCGGGCCCTCAAATTAATAATAACTACCCCCTGTTCCAGCGTCCTCCCGCATAGGGTCAGTAGAGGGGGTGGTTTCATCCCCCGAGTCGTGGGCGTATGCGTGGACAGTGGAGCAGTGCATATTGAGTGCATGTACTTCTACGCCCATTTCATGTCCACAACACGCCCATGTCGCCTTGAGACATGTTGCACCTGATACGGTAAGTAATTTAGTGAAGTAATTTAAGCAAAAATTGGCAAAATTAATGCAGTTGTTTTACCTATAGGGTATGTAGGTTATAGAGTACTCTCCCCCCCTTTCCGGGTGAGCGTCACCCCCCCGCGCCCCCGACAGTGTCCCGAAACATCATTTTTTACAGTTTTAAAGAAAACCGTACACGATACGTGAAAAGTGTAAACGAACGAAATAAATCTTGATATATTTACTATCTACCTGTAATACATACAAAAGCAATATCACTTATAGTTTCCGCGCAATATGCCACGAAAAATGAACATTTTAAATTATTTATCGATTCCCGGACTGAACAATTAGTTTTCTCAAAAACATACCACTATACCAAGATATGTAAACTAAAGCAAATAATACAACATGCTCTTTAGAACGAGGTATACTTTATTTCTAAACTCTGTGATTTGACGTTGCTATGCTTTTTGAAAATTTTCCATTATCAGCTTCTCTCGGCGATACGAAAAGTCTGAAGTCTCCTCCGCCGTCTGTTGACCGGGAAGAGTACTCTATAACCTACATATCCCTATAGGTAACACATCTTCATTAATTTTGCGTAATTTTCCACATGCTATCTAGAATGCTTGAACAAATTATAATGAACTTATTTTTACAAGCTTTTATTTAATAACAGTTCCTAAATAGACCTATCAAGAACTGTTAAAACTGGCCCTAAGTTTTTTTCTTTATGATGTAAGGTAACATGACTAGCACGGCGCTCCCCTGATGGTAAGCGATGACGTCTACCTATTACAGATACAGCTACATGCAACATTCTGGATGGTCAGAATGTTGCATGTCACCGCACTGCGCCTGTTACCTCGAGACATAAAGATGTTAAGTCTCATGTGCTCTGTAATTTCACTGGACACATTGCCATTCAAACCGAAAAACGTTGCTATTTCACGACTGAATTAATTGGCAAAGTGGTGGTACCGCCCCAGGTGGAATAGCGTACGCAAGGCCCAAAGTGCAGTAAATCTATTTTATTTATATATTTCTTATTTCAGCTTCTCCTAGACTTGCCAGAAGAATCTCGAGCCAGATGGGAACACATAACCCGCACATCAGTAGCCGGCCGCGGGGCCTTCGGTACCGTACTGAAGGCCCTATGGAAGCCCCCCGGGGCTTCAGAGGGTATCCAAGTAGCCCTCAAAGCGCTACAACCTGTCCCCCCGCCGGGCTCCTGTGACATACAGACGCAACATGCTTACAAGGTGAGTTTCAAAGTTAAACTACTTTAAGCGCACTGTTGTAAAAATTGAAGGAAATGACGTACCGTCACAGTCCGAAGGCAGCAAGCGACGTAAGCGTCATTTTATTTTTTATATTTATAAACGTCCTCTATTGTACAACGGCGTAACTAAGAAGACGTATTCGCTAAGGGTGAACGGATGGAGTTGTACAAAAATATAATTAGTGAAGTTGAGAAAAACAAAAATTCTCTTACTTTCTACGCACCCTCTTTTTTATATATCTTATAGGCTAGCGTTTGACCACCATTCACCACCATCGCCGAGTGGTAAGCGATGATGTGGTCGAAGATGGTGAACACGCTAGGCCTAGAAAGAATACTTTGACTCTCAAGGGCTGTGTGCTGCCGGAACACCGTAAGGTTATGGCGGCTGATTTTTCCTTGATAGCGGTAAGCTACATTTTGGAAGCAAGTCAGGTGAAACATGGATATAATATGCCTCTTCTACCTTTAGACGAACACTCGTGTTAGGATATGAACCGGCGATCTTTCGGTCGTGCTTTTTAGGGTTCCGAACCCAAAGGGTACCAACGGAACCCTATTACTGAGACTCCGCTGTCCGTCTGTCTGTCTGTCTGTCTGTCTGTCTGTCTGTCTGTCCGTCCGTCTGTCACCAGGCTGTATCTCATGAACCGTGATAGTTAGACGGTTGAAATTTTCACAGATGATGTATTTCTGTTGCCGCTATAACAACAAATACAAAGAACAGAACAAAGTTAAAAATTAAAGGGTTTAAAACAAAAAACGTGTTTTTTACGATACGATAGGATACGAAATTAATTCACCTCGACGCAGCTAGATGGCAGCACAGGAAAAATTAGCACGCGCAAGCGTTTCATTTGTTAAATTTGTGGGCCTCGGACTCGGTCCATTTGTTTACTTAGTTAAGGTTTATGTGCATAAATGTAGTGTACAGTAATGAATAATATATCTTCAATTTTAGTACTTAAAGAGCTTCAATTTGCTAGAATTAGTAGAAAGTTAGTCGTACGAAGTTCGTAAGTTCTGGTTCGTTCGTACTGCGAACACTCGGTCTTCCAGAGAATTTTTAATTATATTAATTACCTTTGTGTTAATATTTACTTGTTGGTGTTAGAAGTTCGTGGCGTTCGGACTTCGGAAATTCGGAACCCTCCGTGTGCGGGACAAAAGTCTGACTCGCACTTGGCCAGTTTTATTAATCTTCTATTTTTACAAGTTTATTCTTATTTCCAGGCAGCAATGTCGCGTTGGGACCGCGACCCTCTCGCCGGCGCTTGTCGCGCGTACTGCGGCCTGCGGCAAGAGCTGTCAATATTGTCGCGTCTGCGACATCCGCACGTGCTCCCGCTGCGGGCCGCGTGCTGTGCGCCGCTCGCTTTGTTGCTCGCTTTGGCGCCCGGGGTGAGTTTATGTGGTCCTTCGACCTGGGGTTCAGGATGAAATGTGGTCCTTAAAGCCGGACACAGGCAAAAAAATTAGGTCTTTTGGAACTTAATAACATATTTGTTTTAGAAAAATAATAATATGCTTAGTACCTTATTTATTAACTGACTTCACAAAAGAGGAGGTTCTCAGTTTGTGATTTTTAGGGTTCCGTACCCAAAGGGTAAAACGGGACCCTATTACTAAAACTCCGCTGTCCGTCTGTCTGTCTGTCTGTCTGTCTGTCTGTCTGTCTGTCTGTCTGTCTGTCCGTCTGTCACCAGGCTGTATCTCAAGAACCGTGATAGTTAGACAGTTGAAATTTTCACAGATGATGTATTTCTGTTGCCGCTATAACAACAAATACTAAAAACAGAATAAAGTTAAAAATAATAGAGGGTCCCCATACAAGAAACGTGTTTTTTTCGACATTTCACGCCATCTATGAGCGCTTAGTTATGTAAACGTCTCATAGATGGCGTTATATTGAAATGTGGATCCCTAACTCCTTTGTTAGACGGCTTTATAAGAAATAAAATGTTTATTAATTATTATTTTTGCTAGCGAAAAATGTAAAAAAATACTGTAGTGTGGTACGGAACCCTACTAGTGCGAGTCCGACTTGCACTTTGCCAGTTTATTTTTTTATATCTTATAGGCTAGCGTTTGACCACTATCTCACGCACCTGTTGGTAAGTGATGATGCGGTCGAGGATCATAGTATTGTAATAGTTATGTATGTTCTCCGATTACTCGAAGACGCCTGAACCAATTTGGAGATTATTTTTTTATTTGAAAGGGTGACCCCATTTAAATTTCATTGAGATATGTTCAATATCTCCAGATATATGGAGATAAAAACCTCAAACTTGGCACTGAAAATGACAAGCGCGACATTTAAAGTTGGTTCTTTTAGTTTTTTAAAGTATCTTAAAATATTTTTCTTCTCTATCCCCAGGGAGCATTAGACGGCGTACTCCGCGAGTACCGCGGTTGCGGCGCGCGTTTATCCGCGCGGTGCGCCCGCGCCGTTCTGTTGCAAGTAGCGCGCGCGCTCGAGTATCTACATGACCGAAGGATTGTGTACAGAGATCTAAAGGTAAGAGTAGGTGGTAGGAATGATAGGAAACTATCTAGTGTCCGTCTGTCTTGCTACCACTGTCTTCTTTTTTATATAGACTAGACTAGCTATGCCTAAAAAGTATCCTATGGCCTAATCCATAATGCTGGCTATCACTGTGTCAAATTTCAGCTAAATCGGTCCAGCTGTTTGATCGTGAAGAAGTCCTAAACAAACATAAACAAACTGACTTTCGCATTTATAAAATTGCGTTTGACCATTATTTTCTTTTTAGATGTATGTATGTATAAATGGAAAATATGTCGCCAGTATGTGTAACAGCTGTCCTTGAGAGCCAGGTATCATCCTCGACCGCATCATCACTTACAGTCATGAGAGATGACAAATTATAACATTTAATTAATAGTTAAATTAAAATATAATAATTAAATATTATGTTTCTTTGAAGTGTTTCACACTTTATATTTTTGTAAATTGTTAAACACAATCCAAAACTTCATCGTACCGACGGGACTCGAACCCGCACCCCCCTGATTACACGTCCAGGTGCTCTGCCAATTAAGCCACGGTTCGATCCATCGATACGACGAAATTAGTGGATTGCATTTGTTAACCCAATTATGCATTGGTGGCGCCATCTATGACTACTTATTACGTAAGTTAATCATTCGGAAGAAATTATTACAGTTTTCAAATCCGACGAGAGATGTTGCACTGCGTAAATCAAATATTATGTTTCATTGAAGTGTCACACACTTTATATTTTTGTAAATTGTTAAACACAATCCAAAACTTCATCGTACCGACGGGACTCGAACCTGCACCCCCCGGATTACACGTCCAGGTGCTCTGCCAATTAAGCCACGGTTCGATCCACTAATTTCGTCGTATCGATGGATCGAACCGTGGCTTAATTGGCAGAGTACCAGGGCGTGTAATCCGGGGGGTGTGGGTTCGAGTCCCGTCGGTACGATGAAGTTTTGGATTGTGTTTAACAATTTACAAAAATATAATTATTTATCAATTATTGTTCTTTTTATGTGATAACGTGTTATAAATCTATGAACTCCGGCTACACGCACGAAATAGTGTCACGTTCCGCGTGCAAGCGAGAGCGCGGAACAAGCGATAGAGAGGCACGATCGTATGACGTTATCAAGTGAAATTATCGTCCGTAAACCGACTTTACAGACAACCAATTTTGTTTTAGCTTATTACTAGCAATATATGTTGAACATTGCTAGTAGTATTGTTAACCCCTCCAAGAAGAAAAAGTCAATCGATATATTCATTGCGCCAACGAAGCTCTCATGATGATCATTGATGTGATTCCAGTCTGAGAACGTGTTAGTGTGGCGTCTGCCGCGAGTGAGCGAGACAGCTGCGAGTGAGACGTTCGACGGGCCGCTAGATGTACACGTCAAGCTGGGGGATTTAGGTATGTACATTATTTCACATTTTTTTGGATTAAAATTGTCTGCAGTACTGAAATATGTATTGGGGCTGCACGTAATAGTATGGTTGGCAACCCTACATTAATCAGGGGAATTAAACATTTTTTTAAGTGTGACGTTCGACGTTCAGATGCGAGCTGAATGGCTCATTACTTTTGGGTTTTTTTTAATCAAAAACAAAATTAATGGTTTATTTGTCTGTAATAAAAAATATACATGTGTCCAGCCTGCAAGGAATCGTACAAATATTGGTTTGTCACATCTACAATTAAGTTTAGATGTCAATAATATTATTACTTAAATTTCAATCTTACATATTTATAGATTTGTTATAACATAAACATTATTTCACGCTGTAAAAACATTTCTTCAAAAGCCATTGGCTAACTTTACGCTTGAAAACGTCACCATCTAGTATTTTTAAATCTTCTGGCAAATGATTATACACTAAAATGGACATATTGTATACATTCCGTTTATATCCTTATTACAGGATGGTTGCAATAACAGATTTTTATATTGTGCTCTTTTTATTAGCTTTTTATTAGCTTCACCTGTATGTTTGTATGTTTGTAACCGAGTTGTTTGGGCGCGATTTTGACCCACTTTAAACGGCCAGATTTCGTTCAAACTTTGTAGATTTATCGAGGACCGATGACAATACACTAATTTGATAAAAAATTATTCCATTTTTCAACGAATATTTGAATAAAAAAAAAATTTTTTAATCTATTATTTATTTGTAGTGTTGATACATCATTTGTTTTTGATAATAATTGGAATTACTGTGAACAAAAACACATAATTCTTTTATATATATACATACATGGCTCTACCATGTAGACGATGAAGTAGGATGAAGGACTCTGTGCTTTTTGAAAAGTGGTTTACAGCTATCCAAAAACAATGCTTTTAGACATATGAGTGATGTCCTCATATTGCAGGTATAAGTCGTCTCGCCCCTCCCTCCGGCACGAAGGGTTTCGGAGGTACGGAGGGCTTCATGGCGCCTGAGATCATGCGGTACAACGGAGAGGAAGAATATAATGAAAAGGTACACATTTTATGTATTTACTAGCTCCCCGCCCCTGGCTTTGCACGGGGGAAATGTATATATCATTTATACAGTAGGGCCTCGATCATATCATCCGGTAGATCATGTTAAAAATCCATCTTATAATCTTTTTGCGCGAGATTTTAGTAGTGGTAGGACTTCTGTTAGTCCGCCTGGGGCGGTACCAATTAATTTTCAGCTGTGAAATAGGAATGTTTTTCGGTTGAAATGGCGAGGTGTCCAGTTAAATTACAGGGCATTTGAGACTTAATATCTTTATATCTAGAGGTAACAGGCGCAGTGCAGTGACATGCTAAATTCTGGCAGTTCAGAATTTTACATGCCGCTGTATCTGAAATAGGTAGACGTTATCGCTTACCATCAGGCAAACGTCGTGCTTGTCCTGTTACCTTTTACCATAAAAAAAATATTTTTTGCTTGTGTTATGTACCATAATAGATAGAGTCTTGACATCTTCATAAAGTATGTTTTACTATGGCCGCTATAACATTTGATTGCCATTGAAACCAGTGAAACTATTTATTGCTATTAATTGTGGGTACAAGAGATCTTATTAACTATGCAAACAGACCCGGCACAATTTACTCATACGAGTGTATAGCTAAACTTACTATTATGTAATCATGATGATGAATATGAATTTAAAAAGTTAATATAAACAAATAATTAAAATAATAAATGCGCAGGTGCTGAGCTCCGAGGACCGCAAGGTCGTATGGAAGAGCAAGGAGCTGCATGGCCGGTTCTATCGAGTCTTAACGGGACCCGATGTGGACCTGCTCGCGTCGGTGAACTGGCTACGATTCGGGGACCTCTTTGGGGAAACCGAAGGTTTTGTTTGTGCAATTGCGGACGAAGTTATCAAGACGAACAACTACCGGAAATATATTATGAAGGACGGTACGGTCGACATATGTCGGGCATGCCGCCGTCCCGGAGAGTCACTCAGACATATCATTTCCGGTTGTTCTCATCTTGCTAACTCAGAGTACTTGCACAGACATAACCTCGTAGCCAGGATCATCCACCAGCAACTTGCTCTTCAATACGGCCTTGTCGAGACTGAGGTGCCGTACTATAAGTACACACCTGCGCCAGTTCTTGAAAATGGTCGTGCTTTGCTCTATTGGGACCGATCGGTTATCACGGACAGGACTATCGTCGCCAATAAGCCTGATATCGTGATAGTCGACCGGTCCCAGCGGCGGGCAGTGTTAGTTGACATCACCATCCCGCATGACGAGAACCTCGTGAAGGCTGAGAAGGACAAGCTTAGCAAATACCTTGACTTGTCTTTCGAGGTTACCGCCATGTGGGATGTTGACTCGACCATCATTGTTCCGATAGTTGTTTCTGCTAACGGTCTAATAGCGAAAAGTCTCGACCAACATCTGAAGAGACTCTCGCTAGACGGCTGGATCAAGGGCCAGATATAGAAGGCGGTACTTCTTGACACGGCACGCATCGTCAGGAGGTTCCTCTCTCTGCAGCCCTAACCACCGGTAGCTTGGGCCCTGCCCCGCTGCTGGTGGCACTCTAGGTTTAGGTTTTTTTATAATATTGTTTATTTTATAATATTTTTTTTTTATTGTTTTGATATCTATATTGTAAAAAAACCTAGACCTAAGATAAGAAAATAAATATGTGCAAAATAATAATATTATAATATAATAATAATAAACTTATTTTTCCGAAAAATTTTGTTCAATCGTAACATTCATAACCTTACATGTGCCAGTTTGATTCGCACTTGGCCAGTTTATTATTATTAAGTTTGGATATTGGTCTCTCATCGTTAACATATATCTGTCTCGTTCTCAGGTGGATTGTTTCTCGTTCGGTATGTTGACGTACGAGGTGGTGACGGGCAGACAGCCGTTCGAGGGTCACGAGGCTGTCAAGGAGGCGGTGCTGGAGGGAGCCAGACCTTCTCTCTCACCCAGGGTAACATTTTTAACAAATAACTTAAGGGCCTGGTGGCGTAATCGGGAGAACGGTCGGCTTTGATGCCGTGGTACCGAGTTCAAACCGCCGTGCACCAATGGATTTTTCTATTGAAATATTAATGTGCGCTTGTCACAGTGGCCCTCCGGTGAAGGAAAACATCGTTAAGAAACCAACAACCCCAGCATGGTGGTAGGACACTATCTAGTGACCGCCTGGCCAGCTACCACCCTCAAATTAGAGAATCTGTCGCCAAACATCTAATGTGTTCCGGCAGCTATCCTTGAGAGCAGTTCCCATTCTAGGCCTAGCGTGCTACCATGCTCGACTGCATCATCACTTACCAACAGGTGAGATTGATGACCAAATTGATGGATTGCATTTTTAACTAATTATGAATGTTCACTTACTTTTTAAAGGTCTGTATTAGTCATAATATTCATTACAATGTACGAGCTAGTGTAGGTTTTATCCTAGAGGTACAAGCTATGCTAAACAATCAATACATGTTTTACAAGTAGGAACACTTCTCTAACATCTACATCATACATTTACTAAAATACAATTACATAAGGTTATACATTTCTTATATTACATCATAAAATAAATATTTGTTTATATAAGCATGTATGTAGTTATGAATTGGTGGTGCCATCTATGATAACTTTTTAGAAGTTAATCATTCGGAAGAAATCATTACAGTTTTTAAATCCAACGAGAGATGTTGCACTGCGTAAATCAAATATTATGTTTCTTGAAATATAACACACTTTATAATTTTAACCGACTCCAAAAAAAGGATGTTTCTCAATTCGATCGTATATATGTTTTTTTTATGTTTGTTCCCGGATAACTTCGTCGTTTATGATCCGATTTTGATTATTCTTTTTTTGTTGGAAAGGTGATATCTCAAGTGTGGTACCATGGTAATTTTATCGAGGTCTGATAAGTATTTCCAGAGATATGAAGATAAACACCTCAAAATTGGTACTGAAAATTAATAGCGCGGCATTGAAGTCGGTTCTTTTTAGTTTTAATAATTAATCGATCTTATTGTACATTGTCACACATAATCTAAAATTTAATCGTATTAACGGGATTCGATCCCGCGCTCTCCTGGGAAACATGCCCTGGCGCTCTAACCAATTAAGCCACAGTAGCAGAGGAGTCACACCGTCCCAGGAGGAGAGTTCTAATCCCGTCAGTACGATGAAATGTTGGATTGTGTTTAACAATGTAGAAAAAATACAAAATGTAGATAACACTTAAAAGAAAATTAATAACAAATAACTTCACAGAGTGTCCTGAAAGTTAACGTTAAGGGGTACGATTTCAATACAAAAATATAATGCACAAATATGAGTAAATGGAGCAAAAAAATTGCACTGAAATCACATCTATCGGTCTTTAATAAGTATTCACATTATTAAATTCTCACGAGTGATATTCATGTTTTGTTTTAACTAACCGGCATTCACTCTTGTTTATTTTTCGGATCATGCTCCGACCGGTTTCAACTCGATTTGAGAGTATTCGTCCCGGGGACGGCTAAGAGAGCTGTGACTCGCGCTGGGAAGCTCGTGCGGCACGTCGCGAGTCACAGCTCTGGTTGCTGGTTAGTAATAAGATCGTTTAAAAAACTAAAAAGAACCGACTTCAATGCCGCGCTATTAATTTTCAGTACCAATTTTGAGGTATACATCTCCATATCCCTTATCAGGCTTCGATAAAATTACCATGGCACCACGCTTGGGATATCTCCTTTTTAACAAAAACAGAATAATCAAAATCGGTTCATAAACGACGAAGTTATCCATCCGCGAAAAAAAGGTTTTTGAAGACGGGTAAAAAACAAAAAAGAAACATTTTTCTTGTCGGGAAATTTACGTACATAATTTGACTGAATAAGTTGACATTATTTTGAATAATAGTAAAATTCAAGTTGAAACAAAATATTATTGATTGAATAATATGTTTATATTATTTATTTAAATCATGTACGTAAATATAATTCCCGACATGTAACGACCTATACAAAACCAATAGCTGCGATTTCAGTGGAAGTTTTTCCTCATATTACTCATATTTGTGCCTTGTGCAATATACTTATGTATGGAAACCTTACCTTCCTTTTAAATAGTAGCTAATGTGCGGCCGTACTAAGATCATCTTTGCAAAAAAATACAAAAACTTACATTCCGATTTTTTTATTTGAGTATGACAAGAAAGTATAGTAAGTGAGAGGGGGCGAGAAAGTGTAAGAGCGCAATTGTCCCATCCCCTCAGGACTTGGAGTACCCCTGCTGTATGCTAGAAACGATGAGACGATGCTGGTCCGGAGCCCCGGAACTGCGCCCCTCGGCCGCCGCCCTCGTCTCTGTGGTGTCTGCGCCCGAGTTCATCGCGCTAAGGGACGCCGCCGCCGCCAGGGGGCGCGACTGTGGGGCTGCTGGACTTGTCGCTCTACCTGGTAACTCTTTATATAGTTAATGTATATTAGGAATAATTGAGGCCCCATAACACTACCTTGTGAAACACCGCACTGATTGAACATTTTTCACTCTTCCTTGTAACTTCTTGCAATGTCTAAAGTTTATAGTTAATGTATGTATATCTATCGCAGAGATATGCAGCTTTAGCAATCATATTAATATAATGTTTAATAATCTTAATGCATTTATACTAAATTGTGCTAGCTAAATATTATTTATTATATTGTCATCATAATGCTTATGAAATATATGAAATGAAATAAAATGAAATATTAGGAATAATTTATTAATAATCTTCTTAGTCTTCTCGTCGCCTATACCGCAGTGTCTAAAGACAAAAGTCTTTAACCAGTGCGTCCTACCTGTGATGACATACGGAGCCGAGACGTGGACACTCACAGTCCGACTGGTCCACCAGTTTAAAGTCGCTCAGCGAGCTATGGAGAGAGCTATGCTCGGTGTTTCTCTGCGGGATCGAATCCGGAACGAAGTAATTCGCCGGAGAACTAAAGTGATCGACATAGCTCAACGGATTAGCAAACTGAAGTGGCAGTGGGCTGGTCATATCTGCCGCAGGACTGATAACCGTTGGGGTAGACTTGTCCTAGAGTGGAGACCGCGAATCGGCAAACGTAGCGTAGGACGTCCTGTGACCAGGTGGAGCGACGACATACGCAAAGCGGTGGGCAGTGACTGGAAGAGAAGAGCCGAAGATCGGGCTCAGTGGCACATCTTGGGAGAGACCTACGTCCAGCAGTGGACGGACACCGGCTGATAATGATGATGATGATGATCAATAATCTTAATGTATTTTTATACTAAATTGTGCTAGCTAAATAATTGTCATCATAATGCTTATGAAATAAATGAAATGAAATATTAGGAATAATTTAGTCCCCATAACGATGCCTTGTAGAACACCGCAGTGATTGAAAACTTTTAGCTCCGTCTATAAACAAAAAAGCGGTAATAGCCCGATGGCTAAGGCCTCGGCCTGGCGATCGAGAGGTCGTGAGTTCGATCCCCACACTTTTAGCGTGAAGATAGTTACAAAAAGACTACAGATATCTAACTGACTGATAAAAGCCCATTAAAAAATTTAATATTTTTACAGGTTATATGGGCAGATAAATATATTGGCCGTTTTTTTTAAGGATTGAAATATCGGCCTTTACGGTATTTAGCTAGCGCCTTTTTAATGCGACATGACATGACAGATGGACGAAAATGTGTGAGGCTATGTAATAAAAGTTTAACTTTACATTTAAGACATGTTTGTCTGTGTGTCTGCAGACGAGGCAGGCCACGGCTGGGAGATCTGGTACGGCGGCGAAGACCCGGAGAGAGTTCACACGTTGTTGGCTGATAAGGCGCACTTCACACAGCACCACACTGTCCGGATATTGCCTGGTAAGTGAAATATTAATGGAAAACTATTCTGTACCCTATTATATGTGTTATTTATTATTTATTTTGCCGTCACGGCAGAAACCGTGGGCACCTGCAAATTTTATGTGCGCTTTTCACAGTGGCCTTCCAGTGAAGGAAAAACATCGTTAAGAAACCAACAACTACACTATCTAGTGTCCGCCTGGCCAGCTACCACCCTCAAGTTAGAATATCTGTCACCAAACATCTAATGTGTTCCGGCAGCTATCCTTGAGAGCTAGTTCCCATTCTAGACCTAGCGTGCTACCATCCTCGACCGCATCATCACTTACCAACAGGGGAGACAGTGGTCAAATGCTAGCCTTTATGATATAAAAAAAAATCATTCAAATATTGAAAACCTTTCAACGTATTTGATGTGTGAATGTTTTCTACACATATTATATTTTCTCGGATTCTGATGGGAGTCGTCCATAGCACTTGGGTTTGTTAAGGTCGTACCCGACTTATACAACACCGCTCCGACCCGGCAAAATAATATTCATTAAAATGTGAGCCTTAGGACGTCCCCTGTAGACAGACTTTACATTGACAACACAAATTAGCAGACAGCTCGCATTAACCGAGCTGACCGTCATCGTACTACTTGATAGTTAAGGTCTCGCTTACTGCGCGCTTCAAGCCAGCGGTTTAGCGCGCAGACTGTTGCTTGAAGCCCATTGCGAGCTAATCGGTGCGCGGAAGGGGGGGGGGGCGGGTCGTAGACAGCTAATAGACTGACAACTGTAAGCGCGTGGACAGCTAGTGGCCTGCTAGCTGTCCGCGCGTGGATGTTGAGTAGTCACCTCCGTTTAAGGCGTTGTTGTGCAGGAGCGGTGTTTGTGCGGGGTCGTGTAAGTGGGCTACGACCCTTACCCAGGAGGCGCAGGTTCGAGTCCCGCTGGACGGAGAAATTTTGTATATTATAATTTGTCGTTTATATTGTTGACAGATAAATCTGAGGCAGTACTAGTGACGGCGATATGTCGCGTCGGAGATATGATGTGGATCGGCGATTCTATCGGCAGACTATCCGCTTACTCGTGAGTATTTAGTCTTAACTTATCTTTTCGATTTATGCGTCTAGTGATTAATGGTCAATGACAAGGTTGAAACTTCGAGCTAATAAAATATAATTTTTATAATTAGTGATGTTGAGAAATAAATTGAATGATCTAAGTTCATTCAATTTATTTCTCAACATCACTTCTACTTCTCAGTTTCACTTCTAACGCACCCTCTGTTTTTTATTTTATATTTATTTATTTATTTATTTATTTATTTATTTCATGGAAAGCTAACAGCTAATACATACATGAGTGAAAAAACAAAATAATTTTAGACCGAGAAGCCTTAAGGAGCTTTCGCCAATAGAAACGTAATTAAAAATGTTTAAAAGTTCAAACAGTAATAGTAAAAAAAATAAAATAAAAAAGATATAAATATTGCGTTGGTAGTGTAAGAAGTCATATACCAAACGGGCAAATGACACTAACAGCAAAACGTTTTGCAATACTATTAACTTACCATATCAATCAAACAAACAGGAATTTAAAATATAAAAATAAATAATATATTTAAATATATACATATATATATATATATATATATATACACACATTGACAATAAAATAATAATGCTAGTTCTGATTAGTTTAAGGCAAAAAAGTTTGTAGCTGCATTATTTTTAAATATATTAATTCTATCCGCGAATAAATCTACAGACTGAGAATGGCTAATATTAAAGCTACTACACACTCTGAAAAAAAAAGAGTTATTGCGATAGTTGGTGGAACAAGAATCAGAATAAAGTTTAAGGTAATTACGTCTTGTGACAGTTCGTGTGGGTATTTGGAATTTGATTTTTTCCAGGAGATTACTACAGTCTATTTTGTTTTTTAGTAATCCGTGAAGAAAATTAAGGTCGGCTACTTCTCTCCGAAGAGTTAGAGGAAGGAGGTGATGGTGCCTACAGCTTTCCGTGGAATCCTTGAATCGTAACCTATGTTTATAATTGATGAACCGTAAAAACTTATTTTGGATCCTGTCGATTTTATTGATGTAACAGTCGTATTGTGGGTTCCAAGCTTGAGAGGCATATTCAAGCTGACTTCTCACTAGTGAACAGTACAAAACTTTTAATGATTTAACTGTTCGAAAGTCTTTTGTGGTGCGAAATAAGAAGCCGAGAGTTTTCATAGCATTGGACGTAATATGTTCAATATGTTTGTCAAATAACAGTTTTGAATCTAATATAACACCAAGATCTCTGACATGATCTAAGCGATGCAGTGGTTGAAGGTTTAGATTATAATTAAAATGTATAGCATTGTGTGACCTGGTGAAAGTAATACAGTTACACTTAGACACATTAAGATCTAGTTTATTGTTATTACAGTAGTCCTGGAGTCTCATGAGATCCTGTTGCAGTAACTGGCAGTCATGGAATGTATCAATATTTTTATAAATTTTCATGTCATCGGCGAATAAAAGAAATTTAGAATGAATGAAGCAGCTGTTTATATCGTTAATAAATAATATAAAAAGCAGTGGACCCAAAATTGAGCCTTGCGGGACTCCTGACGGTATTGTGGAGAGAGGAGATCGAGAAGAGTAGCCATTGAGGACCACAGTTTGACAACGACCATGGACATATGAACTGAACCACCTGAGGAGGTCGCCACGGATACCCGCCTTACTTAATTTGGCTAAAAGGATTAAATGATCAATTCTGTCAAATGCCTTGCTGTAGTCGGTGTATATGGTATCTATTTGCCCCCCTGATTCCATTCCAGCATATAGATCATCAGTAAATGCAAGTAGGTTACTGACGGTCGACCTGCCCTTTAGAAAACCATGCTGTTCGGGCAAGAAAGTATGCTTCATAGCGGCGTATATCTGCCTATGAATTAACTTCTCATACAATTTTACTAATATACAGAGCTTAGATATTGGTCTGTAGTTTGTAATATCGCGCTTAGACCCTTTCTTATGTATAGGAGTAATAGTGGCCGACTTCCAAATCGACGGAACGATTCCTTCGTTCATAGATCGGGTAAACAGTATGCACAACGGTGATGTCAGGCTAGTCGCACATTTGGATAGTAACAGTGGATGTAAACCATCTGGTCCTGCAGATTTTTTACAGTCTAAAGTTTTTAGGAGATTAAACACATCTTCCCCTAAAATATCTACAGTGGTAATATCTGCCGTAGAAATGGGCGAGTTTAAAGTAGGAAAGATAACGGGCGAGTAAGTTATATCTGTAGGTAGATATGTAGAAGTAAAAAAATCAGCAAACGCATTACAGATATCCTCGCCAGTTGATAATAGCTTACTGTTATAGGTCATGGTAGATGGGTAGGCATTATGCTGTCTGTTGGCTTGAACATAAGACCAAAAGGCTTTTGGATTATTACGAACAGATTTTTCTGTGATGGTTATATAGTTTATGAAGCATTCATGTTCTACTCGCTTAGCCCGTTGACGCAAAACGTTAAAATCATTATAATCAGATTTATTGCAATATATTTTAAATTTTCTATGCAGCTTATTTTTTTCGTTCAGAATTTTTTTCAGCGCTGGAGAGTACCAAACAGGGTACCGGCTAGACGATATTAATTTTGACGGTACATATGCGTTTCTCAATCCTATTAATAAATCGTTGAATAATTGAACAGCTTCATCCATCGATCCACAGGACAATAAAGATTGCCAATTCTGTTTATCAAGATTTTCGCATATAGCTGCATAGTCTCCTTTACAATATTGGTACTTCAGTCTAGTGTTAGTACTCAGCGACGGTGAGTTGATAAAATTCAGCTTACAAGAAAGCGCTGGATGATATGGATCCTCGCTAACGAGTGGTTCTGAGCAATGGGATACCACAGTATCTCCGTTAGCGAGTACCAAGTCAAGTATAGTACTCAAATGATTTCGAATATTATTGTATTGTTGTAAGTCACAAACGTTCATTAAATCATTTAGTTCAATATGGTCGGAATTATTACCTATGAATGCAGGAATGATTGATGCGGTATCCGCAGATGGAGACCAAGTTACATCACTTAAGTTAAAATCGCCGGCTATAAAAACTTTGTCAAACGGGTTATTCGATACAATTGATAACACTTTCTCAGAAAAATTCATTAGTTGCGTAGTGAAAGAAAAACCTTGGTTTTGTTGACAGAGGTAAAGGCATCCAATGTGAAGATTGAGTGCAGGTGTACCTTTGCACGCATCAAACCTAACAGACAACCATATATCCTCGGCCGTGGAATGCCACTCAGGGCGCGCGAGCGCAGCGAGATCTCGCCGCACTGCGATAAGCGTTCCGCCTCCCCGGGATTGACCTACTTTCGAATAGTCTCTGTCTCGCCGCCACACCGTGTACTTGTCGCTAAAAAGTTCTTCATTCCTTATTCCGTCCAACAACCACGTCTCGGTTAAAATTATTATATCGTGATCACATAATTCAGTGCTCCGTTTGAATTGCACAGTCTTCGTTCGCAAGCCCCTAACATTTTGGTAGTATATACTGACCATTAAGATACACAAGCCGACCAAAACATCGTTTGGCCAGCTCGTGCCGCACAACAATCAGTAAAGTATATTATTGTTAAGATGAGGTTAGGGGCCCGCTGGACGAAAACAATACATTTCAAACGGTTAAATAGTGAGAATGTTGTATATACATTACGTATTTCAATAAAAGCCGAGACGTAATTGTCGAGAAACAAAGTAATAAAATGCATCGACGATACATAACAAGAACCGGTTAGCGACAGCGAGTCATGAGGCAAATATAAAAATGAAAAACAACCTGTAGATGCGTGTGTAGATGGCAATATTAATATAATATATATCGCGAGCTTAGTGTAGATTCTTAGAAGTTCAATATATAATGAGATGTGGTAAATAACGATTATTATTGCATTATGAAGTAAGCTATTAAAAAAAAAATGTGTATAAATAGAAATACTTGATTCCAGAATGTTTGACAGATATGGCTTACATATTTTAGTAAATAGGACGAAGTAAGTCCAATTGAGTAGCATAATAATAGAATTGCTGTAACTTAAGTAGGTAATTAAATAAAACAATAGCACTTTCACTAATAGTGGGAGTCATTTCAACTTTTGTAGATCATTTTCAGTGGTAATAGCGATGATTGGTGAAGTGTCATTCTTCCTCGTCAGAATTTTGGAGTTTTGGACCCATATATACCGATGGTTCCTTTCTTGAGCAACTTTTTTTGTTTTAGTTAGGAGTTGTTTGTTTTGTCTAGTTAGATGGTCATTAACGTAGACTTTGGTGGGGTTGCTCGTGAAGCCCAGGTCTTCGGCAGTCAGCGAAGTTTTGCGTGATCTGGCCGACGCCACAAAATTCTCTTTTAGATAGCGGCTCAGAAATCCTATGATTATAGGCTTAGGCTGCGTTGTGGAACGAGCCCTAGTAACAAAATTGATGTCGGCCTGTGATACCGGCTGCCCGATGACGTCACCGATCTTGCACACCAAATTAAGAAGATTCTCATTATTCTTCATTGGAACTCCCTTTATTTCTACATTATTAGCTCGCAGCATTTGGTCCTTAGCGGCTAGTTCGGCGGCTAGTTTGGTGAATTCGGTCTTTAATTGAGGGTAGTTTGGATCGGTCGACGGACTAGACTCAAGGACGCCTAATCTTTTGTCAAACTCCACTATCCTGACAGAATTTTCGGCGACTTCTTTTTTCACGGTGCACAGAGAACCTTCAAAGGTTTGCAAGTTCTCCTTCAGCATTTTAATTTCAGTCACAATAGAAGGTAACTGCTCGAGACGGTCGTTTATCCCGGTGATCCCATTACGCAGCTCCTGCAAGACTAGATCCAGCGTGGCAGGGCTGGCGCCGGCTGCTGACGAGGGAAGCTGAACAGCTGGGGACGACGGTGGATGCTGGGCCTGTTTTCCTTTGCAGCTAGAACACTGCACGGTGGCCTGCCTCGCTGCTCCCAACTTACGAAAATTTGTCTCAGATATATTAGCACATGAAAAGCAATACAATAATGTGCACTTAGAACACTTGACTCCATCGCTGTAATTTTTATAGCAGATTGGACAGTCGAACATTTTAAAAAATTAATATATGATATGATGCGCCGCGTATCGTAGGTAACTGGGTAGGTAGCTACGATATGGCGATATCGTACGTGCTCACTATGTAAGCGCGCGGCGCGAACTGACTACTACCTATTGCATGAGTGTAGATAAGGTAGTGTATGAAACTACACAACTAGGTATTGGAACACTCTTGTGATACTATTAAAAACTTCGTTTTTTTGGCTTGCTAAAAAAAATTTTTTGGGTATTCGACCTCTGGCCAGGCTTAGGCCAATATACTCCTACTCAGGCCTATAAGTTCAGTCAGTAGTGTCACGCGCGCTCTCGATCGGACGCGAGCCTTTACTTTACTATTCAATCTGTTTTCTCACAACACTCAACTTTACAGTAAGAGACAGCTGACGGCCCGCGAGCTGACCGAGTGATACAGACTCTCGCCACGCGGACTTACGGTGCATTTTACGGTGCGCAATATGCGCTTCCTATTATTACTATTAGTTTATTCTGTGTCGCAAAATCAAGGTCGCATCCGAGGCGTGTATCGTATTTTGAACATTACCGTCGTTGTAACTAGGTTTAATCTCGTATTTTTGTTATCAGGGAGGGCAAGTTCTGTACTTGTGCTATTTATTATTCTGTGCTCTGACGTATACCATACAATAGGTTCAATATATACCACTGAATTCCAAACCTTGTTTTATTGACAAAGGGCGAGTTCATCCCTAGCTAAGGATTTAAGTACTTGTCAATATGGGGGTCTTCAAATCGCGAGTGAATAGGTATCTTCTGGGTAAGCGCGCTCCATCATCGACCGCATCATTACTTACCATCAGGTGAGATAGTGGTCAAGTGATACCCAGTTCTGTGTAAAAGAAAATACACATTCGTATATTAATACCCCTCATTATGCAACAGTTTCATAAATGTCTATTAAAATCAAAGACCTTCTACTTTATATTAAACTTGACTGCGCACACCGGCCCTAATGAGACCGATCTTGAATCGAGTTTGTCCCTTTCTTTTGTATAGACAACTAATATATATACTATACATATAGTATAGAACAGATATAGCACTAGCAGGTTGTTAGACACACTCCCATCTTGGTGTCTCTCAATTGGGCAGTTTTGTTCTACAAAGCAATTACAACCTTATCGTTAAAGCATACGGATTAAATTGAATTTGTCAAAACATCTGCAGTGCACCATCCTTTTATATTACGTGTATGATTAAAATACAGTAAAATGTGTTTGTCCACAGAGCATCAACGTGCGCATTAGTGTGGAGCACTAGCGTACAAGACGTGGTGGGCGGGGCTTCTCACGGCATATCCTCGCTGTTCTCACTGGATACTATACAGCGAGTGGCGGTCGCTCTCTCTAGTGGCAGGTAATGTATATCTATCGTCACTAAATATTATAAAACAAAGGCCCCCGTGCCGCGGCTGTCGTTCTGTCTATCTGTCTGTTCGCGATAAACTCAAAAACTACCGAAAGGATTTTCATGCTATTTTCACTAATAGACAGAGTAGCGATGGGTCGTTGACGTATTTTTCGTTAACGCAACTAGTCCGTTAAATTAACCTCCGTCAACTAGTCGATTAACTAGTTAAATTGATTAACTAGTTAATGCTTCAACTATAGTCAATTTCGCATATGCTCGTATGAATTCAACCGCTAACGAAGTATTGATGATACAATCGTGTAATCCAAATAGTACGTTAATTGTATTTTAATTTTTTTAACAATAAATATATTTTGATTTTAAGTTTTAGTTTTACTCATGACGTAAATTTCTAAGAAATTAACATACTAAGTCTTGTTTTTTCTATAAAAAATACTTAGGCAGTTGAAATTCCCTTCGACTAAAAACGAATGTTACCGTTCGAAATCACGTTGACAGTTAATCGCGCAACGCGCCTCCGTTCGTTGACGTCAACTGATAGGTACGTTTCTCTATACTCTTGAATTTTGCCGTCTATGGATTCAACTAGTTGATCGGTGAACGGTTAACGGTCGAAACGTTGACAGTCGATGGACGGTTTTTTCAACTAGTTCGTTTAATCAACGCCCATCTCTAAGACAGAGTGATTTATGAGGAAGGTTTATATATCTCGTTTGGTGGTAAGCGATGATGCGGTTGAAGATGGTGAACACGCTAGGCCTAGAATACCCTGACTCTCAAGAGCTGTATGCTGCCGGAACACCGTAAGGTTATGGCGACAGATTTTCTCCTTGATGATGGTAAGCTACTTTTAGGTGGCAAGTCAGCGGGATATCGATATACTATGCTCCTACAACTTGTGTAAATTTACCAATATAAAATGTACTGTAATCCTTTACAATAAAGTCGGCAATAGCCCAATGGCTAAGGCTTTCGGCCTGTCGATCGAGAGGTCGTGAGTTCGATCCTCACCCATTGCACTATTGACGTGACCCCACTCCAGACACAAGCATATTTATCTTAGTTGGAGGTTAACAAGACTACTAGTAATGTGCGACACATATTGCTAGTAGCTTTTAATATGAACTGTAATTGTTTACAATAAGGTGTATTTTCGTGTAGGTTGTTCCTGGTGACGTCATATCAGCCGGAAGCGGAAGGCACGTTCATTTTAACGGAGCTGGGGATGGCTACTGACTTGTGTTGTCTCACGGCTTTGCCTGTCGATGATGGGTATGATTTTTTTATTATCTTCTTCAACCAAATTCGTAAAAGGAGGTTTTAATTTTTTTTGTTTCAAATATAGGCTAGCGTTTGGCTACTATCTCACCTGCTGGTAAGTGATGATGCGGTCGAAGATGGTTGCACGCTGGGCCTAGAATGGGAACTAGCTCTCTAGGATAGCTGCCGGAACACATTAGATGTTTGGCGACAGATTTTCTAACTTGAGGGTGGTAGCTGGCCAGGCGGACACTAGATAGTGTCCTACCACCATGCGATCTCAATTCGTTTGTATGTTTTATTTTTGTTTGTATGTTATGCGGTTTCTCCGCCAGTTGTGAACCGATTGATTATTTTTGTTATAGGTAGGGTACATTTTCAAGGTGGTCCCATTTAAATTTCATCAAGATCTGGTTAGTATCTCCAGAGATATGACGATAAACGTCTCAAACATGCTACTGAAACTGACTCGCGTGGCATGGAAGTCGGTTGTTTTAGTTTTTAAACTATCTCTATTTTAACAGACTTACTATAATGTATATATCCGTTTTTTGTATTTTTTAAAGACTTCACATATATATATATATATATATATATATATATATATATATATATATATATATATATATATATATAGCCGCGATAGTGAAAATATCCACTAGTCATTATCATGTCGTCAGGTATCAAAATTGTTTATATTGTTTATCTCCAAATCTCCGGAGAAGATTGTCATATCTCGATAAAATGTGTATGTGACCAAACGAGAAGCAAAATATTATGTTTCTTTGAAGTGTCACACACTTTATATTTTTGTAAATTGTTAAACACAATCCAAAATTTAACACATTTTTTTAAACACAAATTTTGGATTGTGTTTAACAATTTACAAAAATATGAAGTGTGTAACACTTCAAAGAAACATAATATTTGATTTACGCAGTGCAACATCTCTCGTCGGAATTGAAAACTGTAATGATTTCTTCCGAATGATTAACTTACGTAATAAGTAGTCATAGATGGCGCCACCCATGCATAATTGGGTTAACAAATGCAATCCACTAATTTCGTCGTAACGTCATTTCGCACCATGGCTTAATTGGCAAAAGCACGGAAGATGTTATTCCGGAGGTTGCGGGTTCAAGTCCCGTTGGTACGATTAAATTTTGGATTGTGTTTAACAATTTACGGGAAGCAAAATGTCTCAAACAAAAAAAAATATTCAAATCTGTTAAGATTAACAAACATAAAAAAAATTAAAAAATACAGTCTAATTAAGAACTTACTCCTTTTTTGTGAAGTCGGCTAAAAATGATTATTTTTAACGACTGTTTTGTATTTCAGTTACTCAGTATGGGCGGGCGGTGACTCTCTGTACACTTACCGTGTGAGCGGAGAGGGGGTGAGTGATGCGGAGTGTGCACACTCACAGGGGAGGGTCACTGCACTCACGGCTGGGGGGGGAGTCATCGGGAGTGGGGAGGGTACGTACTAGTCGTGTTCACAACGGCTCTAAATGCGCAGTAAAAAGCGCAGAATATTTCTTATGCTATAAATATCAAGTCTGCTTTTTCGTTTTAAATCGCAGTTCTGTTCGGCGCCGCGGCGTTTGCATGAAACGAAACGCCCAATGTTATATTAGTGTGCGATGTCGTTGTTTTATTGGACACGTCGAGATATAAAAGTCGAAATATTTTCGCGCTAGTTCATCACCCGCAGGTTTAGCTGAAAACCAGCGTCTAGGTGTGTAACCCCAGACATATGTGCTGAGTTAAGCCTTTTTGGCACCTCACTTCTCATAAACTTATTTTAAAACCTGTGTTCTTTCTTCTTTTGATGTTTTACATTATTATTATAATTAATAAAATTTGTTACTATGTGAGTTTTTGCCAAATAAACGATTTTCTTTCTTTCTATTAAAATAAAATAAGTGCGTTTAACTATTTTCTATATTTTACTTACCTAAAAAAATAACATAAGTATGTAAAAACGTAATAAAGAAAACGCATTTTTTTATTGGTAAACTAATTATGATTGGCGAAGCTGCGCGCAGATAGCAGTTTGCTGTAAATTTAAAACGCAGACTGCGTCAGCTATATTTTATTATCTGCGCTTTTTAACTGCTATCTAATATAACGAGCACCTTTAGTGCGTACACAAACAACTTTTATTTTCCTAATATTAATTATGTATTTATGTTGGAAAGGGATGCTTAGATGGTTTGGACATCTAGAGAGGATGGATGAAGAATAACTGTCAAAAAAGATTTATAAGACGAGTGTGAATGGGGCAGCCGGTAGAGGCCCACCTAGGCGAACGTATCACGACCAGATCGGAGCCGTTTTAAAGAAAGGACAAGTCAAAAGTACCTATAACCGGCGAGCATGTATGAAGACCTTATCAGAGAGCACTCTCATTACTCTTCGTTTAAAGCTACTCACATTGAACGTTACTGGGAAGGTTTCAGATAGGAGGTCATTCCACATCTTACAGGTACGTGGGAAGAACAATCGTGTGAAACGAGTAGTATGTGACGCCCACGTATCTGTTATATATATACATATGACCAGGTGGAGCGACGACATACGCAAAGCGGTGGGCAGAGACGGAAAAGAAGAGCCGAAGATCGGGCTCAGTGGCGTGTCTTGGGAGAGGCCTACGACCAGCAGTGGACTGATAAAGGATGATAATGACTTATCTGTTATGTGCGGATGTGCTTTTGACGGTGTCGGGAGTTTAGTCGGGACGGAGGTATGATATTAAAAAGCTCAAAACATTCCCCGTGATAGTACCTATAAAGAAGGCTAAGAGAGCCAACGTCACGACCAAGACTCAAAGGTTCCTAAAATATTAAAATTGGGTGATTATAAATGTTTTTTTTTAAAGATTACTCGCAATGTGGGTTTCACATTACTAGTAGTCTTGTTAACCTCCAACTAAGCTAAATATGCTTGTGTCTGGAGTGGGTTCACGTCAATAGTGCAATGGGTGGGGTGGCGATCGAACTCGCGACCTCTCGATCGCCAGTCCGACACCCTATCCATTGGGCTATTGCCGCTTTAAACACGTTTTACACATTGAGCGCCATGTGTTTCTTTCGGAAACACAAGCAGTGTATCTTTCGGAGGCATGTGTGCTCGCAAGGAAACACATTTTTCTACTACACTACTGAAATAGCATTAGAAGATGATTTATGCAAAAAAAAGCGATGTCCAAAAAATGAAAAACACGATTTATAGGCTTGGCGGTGAACGTGTTAAATAGTAGTGTTTCGTTATGACAGGTTCGTGCGTGTACCAATGGGACGTGACGTCACGGGAGCAGCTAGCTCGACTGGACTGCAGCAAGCTGGTGCCCTGCTCTGAGAGTCTGCAGTCTATAGGCACAGAGCTGCAACCTGCAGCTCATACTACTAGGGTGAATATACTCTACTATTTGTATCTATTTTTAATCTGTGAAATGCAGCTCAGACATGCACAGACTCTCTGTGCAAAAAGAGAACCGTCTTAGAAATTGAGGGCGCGCGTGTTTATGGTTCTAATTTACTGCTTTTGTTGCGTTGACAACATTGCTCTGTCATTGCCAATACGACTAAATAGTTTGATACCTGGGTAGGTACCGACTCTTATCATTATCGTGTGGTACTGGGAAGGTATATATATACCTTGCTGCCTTACCTTCGAATGTTAGTTCATCCGCGCATGGTTCATGCACGGCTGCGCACCGTTTACGCATCGTCGCAAGAAAACAATTGACGTGCGCCTCGGCGAACATCCCCGATTTTGACGTGATACCGCAGATTATATAATAGTTACTGCGTAACAGATATTTCACTCCCCTACAAAAATACAATACAAACGCTTATTTCAGACAATACAATTAAAAATGTGTCGAAGGCGCTTGACCTAACGTTGTTATTACTTCGTTCAGCGCGCGATGTACCGGCGCGCGCCCGATACGATGTGCATTAGTGTAGGGTTGACTCAATGAAATATTTATAAAAAGAGTTTTGAATGCCTTTTATTTACCTCACAAAAATGCTTATTATTCACGATAACAATGAAAACAATTGAGCTAGATACTAATCTTTTGATCTACATTTGATTATTGTTTTTTAATTTAAATTAAAGCTTACCTTTCCTCATCTACAGGTCATTTAAAAAATGATAGTGCCTTGTCTCCTGATTTTTTTTCTTTTCATAGAACTGGGTAGCGCATTTGACCACTATCTCACCTGATGTTAAGTGATGATGCGGTCGATGATAGAGCGCGCTTACACAAGAGATACCTATTCACTCGTGATTTCGATTAACATCCGTCAAATGAGCAATACTTTACTCCAGTCATTTTATTAATAATATACGTTGCACGCGCGTGAGCAGTGACAAGCGACTGGCGATAGCACCGCCGGCGTTGCTCGAAAATTTAGGCATAAGAGTACGTTCAGATGACAAGCGCTCAACGCGCGTTGAACGCGCGTTAAATTTTTGTATAGTGTTTACATGACACGCGCTTGTCAGGCGTCGAACGCGCGTTGCCGCGGCCGCCAAGGTTCAGTAGTACTAAAACTTAAACTTAATTCTAATACTTATGAACCCTAAAATACGTTTGGCAGGCGGGTTGGCGATCGTAGGACATAGCTCCTCGCACCGGTGATGCTGCTGCCCATCACCGGCCTGTTATCCGCGTCGAAAGCGCGCGCCAATGATCTCAATCAAATGATATCGGTTGATTGTTTCCTAGCGCGCCGCTCATTTTCCTCGCACTGTACAAGTGGAAAGGCATCGTTATAGTATACATATAATATGTCCAGGTGTTGTCTGTGTGCTGGTGCGGAGGCTCCGTGTACATCGGCACCGCGTGGGGCTGCGTCGTGGTCGCTGACGGAGCGCTGCGGCCGCTCACTGTCTTCAGACCCTACGAGAGTGACGTGAGTACATGTTGTATTCAGAACATCATCATCATCAGTTGGTGTCAGTCCACTGCTGGACGTAGGCCTCTCCCAAGAGCCCATTATTCGGCTCTTTGTTTCCAGTCACTACCCACCCCTTTGCGCATATCGTCGCTCCACCTGGTCACAGGACGTCCTACGCTACGTTTGCCGATTTGCGGTCCCCACTCTAGAACAAGTCTACCCCAACGGTTATCAGTCCTGCGGCAGATATGACCAGCCCACAGCCACTTCAGCTTGCTAATCCTTTGAGCTAATCTCTAAAGGTCTCCCGCCTAAGCGCACTGTGGTAAAATTTGACAGAAGTGACGTAGCGTCACGGTCTTAATCACCGGAAGTGACATCATGTTATAATTATAAACGCCCTCTATTGTAGAAAGGCGTAACTACGAAGACGTATCGCTATCATTCGGGCATTCGTCTCGCTAAGTTCAACAGATGGAGTTGTACAAAAACTAATTAGTGATGTTGAGAAATAAGTTAAATAAACTTGGAAAGGACAAGCACGACGCTCGCCTAATGGTAAGCGATGATTTCTACCTATTACAGATACAGTGAGTGGCATGCAACATTCTGGATAGACAGAATGTTGCATGTCTCTGCACTGCGCCTGTTACCTCGAAACATAAAGATGTTAAGTATCACACGCCCTGTAATTTTACTGGACACGTTGCCATTCGAACCGAAAAACATTTCTATTTCACGGCTGAATTAATTGTCAAAGTACCGCCCCAGGCGGTCTCCAATATTTTTTGATAATGTAAATGACGTACTTAAAATATGATTTTAGTGATCTAGTTTAACGAAGCAAAGCACGGTCAGTAATTGTATGTGTATTTGTGTACAGGTGAGCGTGATAATCCCCCTCCCCCCTCACAAAGAGGGTGACCCCCCCATGCTGGCTACCCTCGGGTGCGGATACCGCCCCCTGCTGCAGAGATATGCTCCCACACAGGTTATATACACTTATTATTTACACTTATATACAATGATTACCCTTATATACACTTATTACACTTATTACGCTTATTACACTTATTACACTCATATACACTTATATACAATGATTACCCTTATAATATACACTTATTACACCTATATAAAATTATTACACTTATTACAATTATTACACTAATTACGCTTATTACACTTATTACACTTATTGCACTTATATACACTTACTAGCTGTTACCCGCGGCTTCGCCCGCGTCATTTCAGTCTTTATGACCTTTGAGGTCAAAATCTATGATCTCTTTGGCCAAGTCACCATAGATGACCCTAAAGTCGAACTCAATATCCTCTATTGTTAAAGTCATTAATCATTTTGGTTAGGTATACGAAGTTGTGCTGCTTAAATGTTTGACTCAACACAAAAGTTCCTGAAACATTTCTTGCAAAGCAAATAAGGTGAATAGCTACGCAAGCGCAGCGAGTGCAATCATTGCGCAAGCGAACATTTTTTATTTGTTTTTCGACCTAATAATCAACTCACTGTAGATGACTCTTAGGTAGAACTCGATATATGTATTTGTTGTACATATAAAGTATGTATTGTATAATTTAAAATAATAATATATTGTATGCATTTATTGAAATATATATGGTGATATATATTTATGTATATATTTACATGTATGTTTATTTATATACCTATATAGGTAGGTATAGTGTAAGTAATGTATAAGTATGTGTCTGTATAATATAATATATATTTTACTATGGTATTTGTATGTATGAACCTGCATATATTATGTGTATAGTAAGTATTATACTTATATTAATAAGTAATATGTTTATTGCAGTTTCCTGTATCATATAATCGCCATCGCGAAACTCCCTTTGTTTTTGTTACTACTCCACACTTGGTTGTCTGGAAGAGATCACTTTATGCGATAAGACCGCCGATTGTATCACCGATTAAATAAATGTTAATATGTCTAGACTTAAGTTTCTTTCTTGGTATACAATAAAGAGTTTATCTATCGTCTATTGTTAAAGTCATTAATAATTACTTTTAACAATAAAAAAAATTTACGACTTTTTATGACCCTGACAGTTTTTATGATCTACTAAGTCAACATCGATGACACTCAGGTTAAACTTGATATCTACTAATGTTAAGGTTAACAATAATTATGATTACTGAAGGTTGTACTGTTTTAATTTATGATTCGTTTTGATGCATGTGGCTATTAATATACAAAAGTTGCTGAAATATTACCCACAAAGTAGACAAAACAAATGCTTGCGCGAGCGTAGCGAACACTATCTCTGGGCGAGCGTAGCGAGCGCCATCACTCGCGAAAATTTTTTACGACTTTTTATGACCCTGACAGTTTTTATGATCTACTAAGTCAACACCGATGACACTCAGGTTAAACTTGATATCTACTAATCTTAAGGTTAACAATAATTATGATTATTGAAGGTTGTACTGTTTTAATTTATGATTCGTTTTGATGCATGTGGTTATTGATAGACAAAAGTTGCTGAAATATTACCCACAAAGTAGACAAAACAAATGCTTGCGCGAGCGTAGCGAGCACTATCACTGCGCGAGCGTACCGAGCGCGAAATTTTATTACGACTTTTTATGACCCTGACAATTTTTATGACCTACTAAGTCAACATCGATAACACTCAGGTTTAATTTGATATCCACTAATCTTAAGGTTAATAATGATTATGATTACTGAAGGTTATACTGTTTTAATTTATGACTCGTTTTGATGCATATGTGGCTATTAATATATAAAAGTTGCTGAAATATTGCCTACAAAGTACATAAAACAAATGTTTGTGCGAGCGCAGCGAGCGCTATCAATGCGCGAGCGAAGCGAGCGCTTAAGGTTAACAATAATTATGATTATTGAAGGTTGTACTGTTTTAATTTATGATTCGTTTTGATGCATATGGCTATTAATATACAAAAGTTGCTGAAACATTACCCACAAAGTAGACAAAACAAATGCTTGCGCGAGCGTAGCGAGCACTATCACCGGGCGAGCGTAGCGAGCGCTATCAATGCGCGAGCGTAGCGAGCGCGAAAAATGTTTAATGACTTTTTATGACCCTGACAATTTTTATGACCTACTAAGTCAACACCGATAACACTCAGGTGAAATTTGATATCCACTAATCTTAAGGTTAATAATGATTATGATTACTGAAGGTTGTACTGTTTTAATTTATGACTCGTTTTTATGCATGTTATGCAAAATTGCTGAAATATTACTCACAAAGTAGATAAAACAAATGCTTGCGCGAGCGCAGCGAGCGCGAAATTTTTTTATGACTTTTTATGACCCTGACAGTTTTTATGACCTACTAAGTCAACACCGATGATACTCAGGTTAAACTTGATATTCACTTATCTTAAGGATAATAGTCATTACGATTATTGAAGATTGTACTGTTTTAATTTATGACTCGTTTTGATGCATGTGGCTATTAATATACAAAAGTTGCTGAAATATTACCCACAAAGTAGATCAAAAAAATGCTTGCGCGAGCGTAGCGAGCGCTATCACTGCGCGAGCGAAGCGAGCGCCAGAAATGTTGACGACTTTTTATGGCCTACTAAATCAACACCGATGACACTAAAGTTAAACTTGATAACTAAAATTAAAGTTAATAATCATGATGAATATTGAAAATTGTACTGTTTTCATATAAAATTTCAGCCGTATCGGTTAAGCCGTTTAGCTGATAAGAAGTCACACATTCACAAAATTCAATAAAAAAAACCTGGACACCCAGACTCGTTAGCCAAAAAAAAAGTATCCTATATCCTACTCTGCCCTATGAACTGTCTTTATACAACGTTTCAGGCAAATTGGTCAAGCAGTTTATTCGAGAAGAGGTCTTATATTGACAAAATTCAATAAAAAATATCTGGACCCCCTGACTTGATAGCCAAAAAAAAAGTATCCTATATCCTATTCTGCCCTATGTACTATCTTTGTACAAAATTTCAGCCAAATCGGTCAAGCCGTTTGACCGTGAAGAGGTCCTATATTTACAATATTCAATTTAAAATATCTGGACCCCCTGACTCGACAGCCAGAAAATAAGTATTCTATATCCTATTCTGCCCTATGACATGGATTCATACAAAATTTCAGCCAAATCGGTCAAGCCGTTTGACCGTGAAGAAGTCCCAAACAAACAAACAAACAAACAAACAAACAAATAAACAAACTGACTTTCGCATTTATAATATTGGTGTTGATTACACTTATCGAAACTCACTCAGAAAAATGACTAAAGCATAGAAGGAATTTTAAAGTTAAACACATGATGACACGTATTGCTGTCTCTCAGTTTGGATAAGTGTCACAATCAACGTGCAAGACAAGGAAAGAGATACATAACACTCTATAGTAAATTTTATAGTAACTTTTTTATCGATATCCAACCAACCCATACATCACTATTGTTTACGGCGTTAGGAATATAACTTGACATTTCTATAGACAACAGTGTACGTTTTTACAAGCTTTTATTACACACTATGTATGTTCGGGTGGAATCTTGGAAGCTAAATTTGACCCACTTTCCGATGTCCGATTGGACTAAAATTTGGTGTACTTATGTATCTTCGGTGACAATACAATGATATGGTACCATGGAGATGGTCTGATGATGGAGACGGAAGGTGGGCCACGGCATCTCTGTGATAAAACAACATAACCCCACCGAGATTGGGCTCGATTGATTTGTCTTGAAGAGAACTTTACGCCTATATGATATCCAGGGTCTGATGATGAAGCTGGAAGGTGTCCACGGCATCTCTGTGATAAATCAACATAACCCTACCGAGTTTGGGCTCGATTGATTCGTCTTGAAGAGAACTTTACGCCTAGATGATATCCAGGGTCTGATGATGAAGCTGGAAGGTGTCCACGGCATCTCTGTGATAAATCAACATAACCCTACCGAGTTTGGGCTCGATTGATTCGTCTTGAATAGAACTTTTCACCTAGATGATATCCAGGGTCTGATGATGAAGCTGGAAGGTGGCCACGACATCTCTGTGATAAATCAACGTAACTCTACCGAGTTCGGCCTCGATTGATTCGTCTTGAAGATAACTTTACACCTAGATAATATCCAGGATCTGATGATGAAGCTGGAAGGCAGCCACGGAATATCTGTGATAAACAAACAATACACTACCGAGTTTGGACTCGATTGATTCGTCTTGAAGAGAACTTTACACCTAGATGATATTTAGCGACTGGTTATGAAGCTGGAAGGTGGCCACGGCATCTCTGTGATAAAATAACGTAACCCCAGTGAATTTGGGCTCAAATGATTCCTCTTGAGGAGCACTTTACACTCAAATGATAGCCAGGATCTGATGATGAAGCTGTAAGGTGGCCATGGCATTTCTGTTATAAAGCAACATAGCCCCACCGAGTCGATTGATTTTCCTTGAAGAGCACTTTAGCCATAATCACATCAAATATCCGTGGAATATTGTAAAACATCATGCCTTCTCTTAAATACTTAGGTAGTAGGTAGGTAGTCGGTATCTATCTACCTACTAAAAAGTTTAAAATAAATTATAAGTAAAAAATATTTTTAAAAACAAGTTTTTATCTGGGACAACGAACTAAAATGTTAAAAATAAGTTATAGTAAGAATTTGGCGTGTAGGTACTTACCTATATTTTTAAAAGCTTGAGGCACTGAAGTATTGTAATTACCTAGCCTGAAAAACGGGTAGTGCTTCAAGCTTTTAAGAATATAGGTAAGTACCTACACGCCAAATACTTGCTAGAATTTATTTTTAACATTTTAGTTCATTGTCCCAGATAAAAGCTTGTTTTTAAAAATATTTTTTACTTATAATTTATGATAATTTATGGGTGTATACCCATGAATTTAGTGGTCTCTTTCTGACACACTAAATCGAAGGTAGTGTAACGAGCATAGATGTACAATGATCGCTTTTTATTTTAATGCTCTATCTTTGCTTTATGGCCGGTTTCTGAGTACATAATAAACCGACCATTAGTCATTTATCTAAGTACACTTAATACACAGGTTATATATACTTCATATTATTCAATGGATGTCATGCTTTTTGGTTGATTTTGATTTATAAATAGTAATTTTAATTTAATTTAAATATAAAGATATTTTATTTGCTTAAAACATGCGTATTACAAAAGGTTGTGACAAATATAATGAAAAGATCGTCATGTTTTGCCTTAAAGGGCGTGCAAACTTTGCAGATGGCGCTGCTACTCAGTTATATATACATTTCACTTTCATTTCACTGGTCAACTGAATTTTATGTGTACGCTTTCATATGTCGTAAATATCACAAAATAGACGGACTTACAATAATTACGAACATCCAAATGTTAACTCTATTTTTTGTGAAATAAGCATTCATTTCATTTTATTCACCGTATCCTCACTTACCAACAAGGTTACCAACACTTACCAACCAACAACCAAGGTGAGATAGTGGTCCAACGTTAGCATATAAGATATTAAAAAAAATTATAAAGCAAACGTTGGACTTTCATAAACTTCATATTTTAAGACAATGTCATCAATAATTTGAAATGGTATATTAATAATTGTATGTTTTATTTTACAGACAAGCAATTCTTCTATTCAGTTCACGGGGAACTATTGTCTACTCTGGCGCGCGCAGCACTGGCTCCCGGACTAATATACCAAGAGCTACCATCTTACTAATATTAACCACTCAAACTTCTTTTGGCCCACTGGGGAAAAAACAACGGAAGTCACGTAGCGTCACGCTCCGGATGCAACGGAAGTGACGTAAGCGTTATGTTATATTTAATATTTATAAACGCCCTCTATTGAAGAAGGGCGTAACTACGAAGATGTATTTGCTATCATTCGGACATTCGTCCCGCTAAGTTCGAGTTTCACTTCTAACGCGTAGCTTTCTACGGACCCTCTTTTTTAACCGACTTCAAAAAAAGGATGATTCTCAATTCGACCGTATATATTTTTATGTTTGTTCGCGGATAACTTCGTTGTTTATGAACCGATTTTGATAATTCTTTTTTTGTTGGACAGGAGATATCCCTAGAATGGTACCATAGTAATTACATCGAGACCTGATTAGTATCCCGCCGCGTCTGTCTGTCTGTTCGCGATAAACTTAAAAACTACTCAACGGATTTTCATGCGGTTTTCACTAATAGATAGAGTGACTCACGAGGAAGGTTTATGTGTACAATTCGTTATGGTCTTGTGTAAATTGGTTGAAATATAACAATGATTGTTGAAGACGTCAATTCATACTCGACGCGACAAACTGATGCTAAAATGTAGGCATATATACTCTACCCGTGCGAAGCCGGGACGGCTCCATAGTAACGAATATATTCATGAACTCGTAAATGAAAAGGTGGTAGGATCATTATATCGATGTTCCACCTGACTGGCTACCAAAAACCAAGGCTTATGCTTATCCTTGTGTTTTTTATCTAACTTTTTGCTAACGTTGGTTTCTGTCTGTCTGTCCGTCTCTCACCAGGCCGTGTCTCATGAACCGTGATAGTTAGACAGTTGAAATTTTCACAGATGATGTATTTCTGTTGCCGCTATAACAACAAATACTAAACACAGAATAAAATTAAAAATTAAATGGGGTCCCCATACACGTAACGTGTTATTTCGGCATTTCACTATAACGCCATCTATGAACGTTTGTTTACCTTATAAATTATATTAATAACCTACCCTAACACCTTTTTTTTCACTTAGAAAGCGTTCGACGTTCTTTAGATATTCGTTAGATGGCGTTGTAGTAAATTAACACTCGGCTCACAACTCTGTTTTAATAAATGTTTAGTAGTATTGTCACTGTAATGTAATATAACATTGGTATTGTACTATGGTACGGAAAGCTACGTTTGCGAGACGCAAGTCTGACAAGCACTTGGCCAGTTATTATTTGAATAGGCAACTACCTATGTCTTCGAGCATTTACCAATGGAGATGTTAACACAAGGCGTATCCCTCTGCTGGCCATATAGCCATTATTGGCCATATGAGCGTGCGTAACTACGCTGTATTTTTAATACTGTGTGCGTGTTTCCAGCTAGTGTGCGGGATCGTTAAAGTGAGTGATTTGTGTGTGTGCAATGCGTGTTTACCTCGTCCCCCGTAAGTATCGGCAGAAAAAAATGCTTGCGGATTACAACGTTAACATCTCCATTGGTAAATGCTCGAAGATCTATGTAGATAAAGTTGTGTATGAAACTGCCCATAACTAGGTATTAAAACACTCGTGATACTATTAAAAACCTGTCCTACTGCGCGGTTTTAAAACACACAGTCGTGTTTTAATACCTCTAATTGCGCAACAGTTTCATAAACTACTATTATGATTTCATTTATAGAGCTTGATCTCACAATTACTGTTTTTTTACGAAATCTAAGTACTCATGGTGAATGTTTTTTTAAGGCTTACTCGCAATGTGGGTTTCACATTACTAGTAGTCTTGTTAACCCCTCCAACTAAGCTGAATATGCTTGTGTCTGGAGTGGGTTCACGTCAATAGTACAATGGATAGGGATCGAACTCACGACCTCTCGATAGCCAGTCCGACACCCTATCCATTGGGCTATTGCCGCTTAAAACTTGTATAAAACTTTATAGACCTGTGTAATTTAAATTTAATTAAAGCTGAACTGAATTTCGTTTTGCGTAGAATTAATTATAATATTATTCCTCATGTGATATAGTGATTTTATTCACTTATGAAAAGCTATTTATTAAATGTAACAAAATTATAAATTATTTATTTCATTAGAATTGTAAAAAAACCTAATGCTTAACGACTAGAAATCGTATATTCGATACCTACAGTGTTACTTATAAACATCTATTGTTCAATTGCTGAACTGCCTCTCAGCTGAGAAGCTCTCAAGGACTTTCTCAACTTTTTTTCACTCATAAACGTTAGTCAGTCGTGGCTTGGTTAATGGTCGGTTTTTGAGGTCGGTTTATTGAGAGTTTATCTACTCAATTGTACCGTTATTGAATAGATAAACTCTCAATAAATGTACTCAGAAATCGGCCATGACACACGAAATAGGTATGCTGCCCCATGGGCTGTTGGCATAGATTATAACCAAATTATTCGAAGAAAGAACGATTCCAGCCCTAAGATATTCATTTTTTATCTGTAACGTACTAGATTTGACAGATCAAGTGACAGAAAAAATATCGCGAAATCCGCGCCAGTCTAGACTTGGCATATATCAGCTGATTGGTTCTGCCAGCGCCATCTTGCCTCTCAGCAAAACGTTGGTTAACTTTGAGAGCTGTCAATGCAATGCTCAACGACCTCTCAACTTTGATTACTGTTTATGAGTGAGATTTTCCTTGATCAGCAATTGCTGAAAATTTGAGACACGTTAAATGTAACAATGCTAAAGTTTAGATGTCGTATTATCGAAAGCCTTTTTTTGTGAAAAAAAATTACGCGTTTTGTGAGATCGTTGTCTAAAACGCTAGCTTATATGCTATTTAAAAACATCACAATACGTACCTATAAAATTAAAATAAATATTTTTGTAGAAACAAATAGCGTGCCACTAAATTGTAAGACTTATGAAAATTATATAACAATCATTAAATTATAATTATTATAAATATTAGTAATAATTTATTTGTTTGGATAATTTTACTTTGGTTGTGTTGTTAAAGTTATTTAGTTTTAAATTAGTAAATTGACCAAAATGTATAAATCTATTTTTCTGTATACATGCATAGACTAAATTGCCCTTAAGAGTCAGAGTATTCTAGGCCTAGCGTGTTCACCATCTTCGACCACATCATCGCTTACCACCAGGTGAGATAGTGGTCAAACGCTAGTCTACAACAAGCAAATAAAAAAGTAAACAGCAATTTCTTTCTACCCTATGTACAAAAAAATATATTAAATTGAAACTATGTTCTCAAAACCTATGTAAATATTAATTTCTTGTTATGTATATAATTTTATATAGTTTTCATGACAAAATTTAATACAAGTATCGGGCGTTTTCTTTTGCTTAAAGTGCATTTCAGACTACGCTGTAATAATATTATGTTATATCATATCATAATATATATCACAATATCATAATAACTTTATAGCACAATAATATCGCTCACCATACATGTCGCTTCTTTGCTTCAATAACGTGACAAGTCCGAAAATGTTCTACTTCGAAAATAAACCAAAAACACGGCGATTTAAATTATCAAATAAAATGTGTGTTTTTTCGGACTTGTCACGTTATTGAAGCAAAAAAGCGATGTATTTAGAACACGTTCACACTTAGCTATACTATATTGTATAAGCCGGCTTGCTTGTCTTGCTGAAATAATAGCAGAACAGTATAGCGTAGTTTGAAATGAGCTTTACTGATAGAGTCTGTGCAAAAAGAGAACCGTCGCAGCAATTGAGAGCGCGCGTGTTGATGGTTCTAATTTACTGCTTTTGTTGCGTTGACAACATTGCTCTGTCATTGCCAATATTATAAGACTAAAAATGTTTGATACCTTGGTAGGTACCTACTGTTATCATTATCGTGTGCTACTAGGTAGGTATGTACCTTGCTTCCTTACCTTTGAATGTTAGTTCATCGTAACGCCACGACGGTTCTCTTCGACGGGACTTTAATGTTATGTTTGTAGTTACCACAGATATCTAAAGATTTGGTAATTGCGCAGTTTTGCTATAGTCTGGATATCAGCTATTATTAACATACATTTCAAACGGACTCAGTACGCGGTAAAATCTAAAGAGGTCCAGAGACGGTCAAGCGTCAAGCAAGTAAATGTTTAGTTTGAGCCAAGCATTTTGACCGGACAACGGTCAAGCAAGCTTGGCCTTGGTGCTTAAGATCAAGCATACTTGCTTGATGCTTGAGCCAACCGTTTCGTACTTGCCGCGTGCTTGAAGTGATTTTATAAATTTTGCTTGACGTGACGGCTTGACGCTACGTTTTTATAGTATTCGCGACCGGTTTGATCAAGCATAGCCACAGATTATATAATACTACGTTTGACGCTACCTGTCGGTACAACAATCGGGTATTAAGTGAGTAAATCTGCTTGACGGCCGCATCAAGCTGCTTGGCTCAAGCAAAACAAATGTACGTTACCGCTTGATGCTTGACCGTCTACGCTCTCACGACATAAGTCTAGATATCTGTGGTAGGTACCTTCTTGGAGAAATACTGTTAACTTTAAGATACATAAACGAATACCAAAGAATAAATTAATATATTACATTTTAATTGCAATTTGTTTCATTTTTACGTTAAGTCCCGTGGAGATTAAAATCAGGCAAATATTCCGGTAGGTAGGTAGATGTGCCGGCATTGGCTCGCAATACAAAACACGTTTGATCTTGTCCACACACTGCCGGCGCCCGGCGCCGTTCGATCGGTTATTGTTTTTTTATCTGAGGTTGTTTGTTTTATTTCTATGGAAACGCATCTGCCACGCATGACAGCTAGACCACCGGGACCGGTGGCGGTCTTCGAGCATTTTCCAATGGAGATGTTAACGTTGTAATCCGCAAACATTTTTTTCTGCCGATCCTTACGGGGGACGAGGTAAACACTCATTGCACACACAAATCACTCACTTTAACGATCCCGCACACTAGCTTGAAACACGCACACAGTATTAAAAATACAGCGTAGTTGCGCACGCTCATATGGCCAATAATGGCTATATGGCCAGCAGAGGGGTACGCCTTGCGTTAACATCTCCTTTGGTAAATGCTCGAAGGTGGCGGTGGACAAATGCTGAAACGCTGTAAGGATACTGGTGAGATTAGTAATCATTATCTATTGAAGATTAAAAGAAACTGGTTAAATTTATTAGTTTTTATTATGATATAAGGTTAGACGACGCTCGCCTGATGGTAAGTGATGATGTCTACCTATTACAGATACAGCGGCATGCAACATTCTGGATAGTCAGAATGTTGCATGTCACTGCACTGCGCCTGTTACTTCGAGACATAAAGATGTTAAGTCTCACGACTCACATGCCCTGTAATTTCACTGGGCACTTTGCCACTCAAACCGATAAAACATTTTTATTTCGCGGCTGAATTAATTGGCGAAGTGGTTGTACCGCCCTAGGCGGACTAGCTGAAGTCCTGCCACTACAATAGATAACTAAAGAAACCTAGCCAAAGCTGTAACCTGCTAGTGTACGACGTTCCTATGGTATCTTTTGTTAATAATATTAACAAAATTTTGATTATCTAGAATGTTGCATGCCGCTGTATCTATAATAGGTAGACGTCATCACTAAGGCAAGCGTCGTGCTTGTCGTTACATTATGATATCATTGAGAATCTAACCTGTACCCTTAGTACGAGTTTTCATACCAAAATCGATATCGTATATCGTACAGATTTTGTGTGAAACAACAACAAACAGTACAGCGTCTCTAGTGGTTTTCACACTTAACTAAATTAAGACCAATCAGGGAGCAGGAATAAGTCGAAAACTATGTGAGATCTGTGAAAAGCGTTTACGTTGAAAACTCGTACGAAGGGTCGTCACGGTCACTGGTCATGGTCGACCAGGCGTGAAGAACCTAAAACGTCACTTTCGGCAAATAAAATGTGTATAAAATGTAAGGGTATAAAGTAAAACAAGTTATATCTATTTGAAATACTTTATTTGCAGTATAGTGCGCAGTCACGCACTGCGGGTATTTCACATCACGACACACACAGAGTAAAGCGTTCATTTATTGCATTTTCGTTGATTCTGGTCTATTATGGAACCCTGGATGACCTTGCGGGAAGCTTTACTAACTATATTGTAGATATGGAGAGTCCATTTTAGCCCATTCAGAGTTATTTTTACTTATTTAGATAAACACATTGTTATGATTTATATGGAAGATATGGTGAGAATAACAAATAATTATTTTAATTGTTGACTGTGATTTTGTCTGTGATATTTACGATTGAGTTATTTAAATATCTCACAATGTTAGAAGTAATATAAATTAAAATATTGTAGTATAATTTTTTGGTACAAATTTCCAGTATAATAATGTACACAATAATACATTTTACGTCTTTTTACGTAAGTTTTTGATCTCGGTAATACAAAAATCACGCACGACTAGACCAGTGTCAAAAATCCTTTTACCATTACCATGCCATACCATTAAATTTAACTAAAAAGATAAGGTATGGCTGGCAGCATCTTCCGACCATCGACTTCGCATTTGTGGTCCTTCGAGCCGGAGAATTTATGTAAAATTGTTATTTATACAGCGTTATCCTCATTCTCTACATATAAATTAATGTTGAAATTATGGTTTTATGGCCCAAAATAAGTATATAGGTGGCACCACTGGCGTAAAACATAAAACTTTGGACATATCGCCAAAAATGTAACCAAAATGTTGATCGAGATTATCTGTTCGACAAAATCGTACATAATCACAGATTTACCGATAATATTGTTGTTAGCACTATGCTCGTTCACGTGTTGGTAAAGATTCCGATGTACGATAAAAGTCTTGTAAGTAAATGAAAATAGCTGTGAAGTTCCGATCGGTATGCGAGCGAGTTAAATTGCAATAGTTATTATGATACTAGTGCGGTAAGTTGGATTTTACAAACGAGTAGACGAATGTAAGCCCGAGACGAAGTCGAGGGTTTACCATAGTTACGAGTTTGTTAAAACCAATATCCGCACGTGTGTCATACAACGTTTTCCAGCAAATTTGCGAGAAAACACATGAAATAATCAAAAAGTCGAAACAATCTTCGACGTTTCTAATAAGAAAATGGCGCAAATTTGCAAATGGCGCCACGTGTATTAAAACTTAGAACTACATCTTTCGTCTCATTTACTCTTAACTATTAAAGTGAGACAAATGTATCAATCAAAAGTGCTTTCAATGAGGTGCTAGCATTCAGCTTATTTATTTTCGCATTATAAAACTCTTTGGTGGAATTCTTATGTAGGTTTTACGGAAATTTAAAAAAAAAACTCGTAAAGGATACGCATGGTGCCATACAACTACGAGGAAGCGTGCGGTAAGTACTTTCTGCACGCTCCGTTGTATAGTGCGTAATTTTTAACTTTCAAACAATGTATACAGGCTTTGTAAATGCATTTTTTGAGCAAATGTGCTGAAAAATATAAAAGAGTAGTAAACGACATATTGCAAATCGAGGGCAGTTTTTGCTCGTTGCTTACCGACGCGAGAACGTGCAGCCTAATAAATATTTAAATGTGTATCGAAATGGTTTTGACACGCATTCACAAAAAAAACATAGCATCTTAAGTATTTCTTTAATAATATTAATTTTGTGTAATAATGTAGTTAGCATTTTAAGAAAATTAAATAGAGAGTTTCAATATGAAAATTCCGCAACAGTGACTGGTTTTTTGTGAGCGTAACATAAACACAATTTATTCTTACAATATATGGAGGGAGCTAAAGCTATTCAATTATTTTTAATATTACGTTTTGGTGTTTATAGGAGGTAGCTTTTATACGATTTTTTTATTAACTCTCATTAGTAACTATTGTCTATAAAAATCTTTAAAACTACAGTTTATAAAAACATTTATTCGCAAAAATTGGTTCTAAATCACTAAGCGTTCAGTATTGAGCTCTATTCATCGATGGTCACCACTTTCAATTCCCAGTTGCCACCACTCGTCTGGTGGCAATTGAGAAAAATAAATATTTCAAATGTCAATTTTCGCATTTGCCACCTGTAAAGTGAAAGCTAGTGAAGTAGTAATAACAGTTATATATAATTAAGTTGTATATAATGGCTAATAATAGAGTTCAATTTGGTGGTAACTAGGAATTAATAGCAAGGAACAATGCAAGTTTTTTTTTTCGTATTTTATACCCCACGTTGCGATTTTATCTGTGAACACGGTCACTGTCTGAGCTCGATAGTCGTTCACTAGGCAGCCAGATGTTTAGATATAAATAAATTTAAAAAAAACTAATATTTATATTTATTTATTATTCCATAATTTTATTATAGTATTGATTAGTTATTATGAGAATGCAGATCAGATATTTAGCAATGATTTTAAAATTCAAAATGGCGGATTAATGTTTCGTTCATAATCACAACTAATTGTTCAAGAAATACTAGGTTATTTTGTGTATCTTTAAAAAAAAAACTCAATGCAATTCTGGTTCATAAAAGTATAAGTCATAAGCTAAGAAATATTTCGTTTAAATTTATGCAGATTGTATGAATGCAGGATCAAATGTGAAAAAACCCTTTAGGTGTCATAGGCAGTATCATAATGTATGGTAGGGTAAACACTTAGGTATGGTCACCATTAAAAAAAATGCCTTTTTAATAATCAGTCCTGTCAGTTTATTTTACAAAATGGCTGCCTAGTTGACGATATGCATTTACAATAAATACTAAAAGCATTATTTTTTGAGAATCTAAGTGCCTTGTAGGTTAAATGTAGGTCTAGGGTGCACGCTCACAACACATAAATTCACGCCCATCTTCCCTTCATACCGCAAATGTGCCCAATTCTATTCGATTACATGGTGATGAATTACAATAAATTCGACGAAAATGACATTACACACATAGAAAAACTTTTGAGTCGAAAAATGTTTCAAAATGACAGCAACACTCCAGATGCGTAATTATTTTATTATTGTTAAGGCATGCGTCGATTAGACACTTTCGAACTTCTACAGAAATAGTTTTAATATTATTTATCATCAAATATTATGAACAGATAATGCAAAACTCAATGCATATCAATATCATCTTACCGACGCATACCTTTACAAAGTACATTATTGAAATCTAGCTTTCGACTTATTTTCACACAGCTTATAAAAAACTTAAAAATAATAAATACTGGGCACAATATAGCACATCAAAATACACCACTACCGACACTACTTAATACGCGTTTTATTTTTAAATATGAACCTTCGTATAGAAAAGTTATTGCAAACCGGAGTTTCAATGCGAATGCGCTGATGCCGCGCTAACAAACAGTATGACGCAGTTAATTTCTGTTTACACAAACGAATTACACACAGTATAGTTTTTATACAAACAAAAGTGAACTGCGCCTTGCTACACACCTGACACTAGATTAAAATATATATCATGCAAAAATACTTTGTTTAGTGCTACGTATGTATATTTATATAATACATACATTTGCTATTTACACGCTGTACTACTTAGTCTACTGGACTGTAAGCTAAGGACAGTGGTGTTCAACAACAGGTTATAAGAATGATGATATTTTACAATACCTAGAGTAATTAAATTAAATATGGCAAGCCGTTTTTATCAAATTACTTATTGTTTAATAAAGTTATTTTGTTTTATTACATTCAAATGCGATTATGTAACTTTTATATTGTTTTAATGTGTTAAACATTTTTTTAAATTATGTCTACTGTGTCTTTTTCTAAGTACACTGCACTCTTTCATAACAAAACTACTACTGTAATAATTAAGTACCAGTACAGTAAATAGTTCCAATATAAAGGTAGAAAATTCAAAGGAAAATTCTTCAGTTCGATACTCAATAAAATATATACATTTTCATGTGGCCACATTGTAAGTGCAAACCGCAGACCAATTATTTTGTGTGTACACAGAATAAAATAAAAATCACTATGTATTATAATAATTGTGTCCATAGAAATTGTCACCAAGAATCACTGTAGAACATATTAAATTTAACTTTTCAACGATAAAACTAACAGTTTTTTTAGTCTGTTGCTATCACCATTCCTATTCCCACTAGGAAAGGTAATGCTAGTATTTTGGCGAATAGGTATATTAAGTGGAAAACTCTTTTTACAAACTAACTATATACACTTTACACAAGCACTCATTTAACACTGTTTTAATTAGGTATACATTTCATAAGTTTAATGTCATACATACACTTTCTGAGTGACATAACAGGCAACACTAAAGCGATCGATTTATGGCAGGTTGAAAAACATTATAAATACATCGTTATCAGTGTAATTAACATGACACTTTATAAAAATGTTTTAATATCATACAATATCAAAGCGTACCTAGTGTTGTCTTACCGTCCAGTTAGAAAGTGTAGTAACTTTTATACACGTCCTGGTAGTCTTACATTGATCAACCCATGTATATCGTACGAACGATAGAACTATTTATACAGCTAAACAGCTGTTCCGCTTTACTTTACTACCAAAAAGTAGCTTACTACCGTCAAGGAGAAAATCTGCCGCCATAACCTTACGGTGTTCCGGCAGCACTAGACACACCTAGAGACTCTTTAGGCCGAGCGTGTTCACCATATCATAGCTGCACCAGGCGAGATAGTGGTCAAACGCTAGCTTATAAGATATTAAAAAAAATATTTCCCACTAAAGACGTTGGCGTATTGAGATCGATTTTGGTTATATATTAACATAATTAACTCCTTACTCATAGCTTTTATTTACAAGAATATTCTTGTGGGGACGTCTTTAACAAATGTTTAAAAAGTTTAAAAAAATCGCTAATGACGTCCCAACTGACTTTACGTATGAAAAAGGTTTATATGTCGAAATAGTGAGCGCGTCGCAATAATTGTGCAACAAAATAAATTAAAGATATTAGTGACAATTACCCATAAGTCACATAGCTTTACTTTTTTTAATTTAAGGGTAGCTTTACGTTACGAAATCAGTGAGCAATATTTATTTTTATACAATTATTACTGAATTTATTAATGAGCCGTTTTCATAAAACGTTTCACAATGTGGCTAAACTAACACTCGCTAAGTGGCGTTTAATGTGGAAAATACAAATTCAATTTAATTAAAAAAACATAGGGAATAAAAGCAGTTTAGACATCAACCGAAAAATAAAAACATTACAGTATTCTCCAAGTATCAAATGTACTCTTCCTATAGTGTCTCATATAGTTGTCATGCTAGGTAGACATTTTCTGGCACAACGACGAAATTTACCAAATTCAAGAGTTTACATTACGTCTCTGGGAATAAATAAAATTACATTTGCCAATAGTGACAGCTAGGATATTTTTACCATTTGCCACTAGTCGTCACAAACATGGTAGTGACAACTGAGAATACACGAAAGAAAATATAACACATACCTACATAGTTTTTCATACATTTACAACGCAAGTTATTTATTTACAACGATCTGCCGTCTGTTGTTTTCCCGCAGAGCTATAATATGGAGTTCTTCAAAAGGGGCTTTTAAATAACCTTGACACATAGGCAACGCATTAGCGACCACTTACCATGGGCCGTTTGCTACCTATATCATTAAAATAAACAAGAATATAGAAATATCCTTCGAGATCATGCAAGGAAAAACGACATACTAAAAAACAGGGCAACTAAAATCAACATAAAAGAAAACAACAAACTAAAACCATAATACATTTATTGAATAAGAATGTTAAAGTAAAATAGGCATGTAAAGATTATGAGAATACACATTGAGCAACTATTAATAATGTATACACTGCATTAGGGTGCATAGGATATGCTGTAGATAGAATTTGTTGCATCTACCTAAATGGCAGGATGGAATTTTAGATGCAAAATAAATCATCTAACACTATGGTATATATGTCAAACATATTATATACTCGTACGTACTACAAGGAGCCTGTTGAACAATGCCCTACACTTTAAATTTCCTAACTGAATTTATTTTGACATTTTATGAATTAGACATTTTTAGAATTTGCCATTTGTAGAATTTAGTCCTTTAGGTCCGTCACGTGTATAGGGTATTTCGAAATTCCGTTATTAAATTTCAAACGCAGTACACCTTCGATCAAGAATCTATAGATATAAGGTCGACGCAAAAAGAATGTCCCGACGAATAAGAGCTCACACCGGCGGTGAGCTCTTATTTTGTTTAGTTCGGTTCCAATACGGCCAACGTAAACACGTGTCACCATGCCTCAGTGTGCCTTTAGAAGTTGTAAAAATAATGCTCGAAAAACGAATTTAACGGACGGAGTGTCTTACTTCCGTTAAGTAAATGTGTATTATGTTACATTTTAAGCTTTAAACTAATAAATAATAAACATTTTGAATAAAATCACCAAATTTCAACCACATCTAAGAATATAAGTTTTAAGGTTTTCATGGTCACTGACAATATTATTAGAACTACTCACGGGATATTTACCATGTTTTTTATTAATTATGAGTTTCCGATATTTCGGCTCTGTTGCAAGCGCCATGATGACGGATGAACTGTAGATTGCGGGTCGAAGTAATGTTTACGAGCAAACGAAACGGACTACCCTCTTTCGTTCTCGTTTTGAACGCTCGGCACCGCTACCACTTGTTTTCACTGGATCTCGATCGCGACACACAACACTCGCAGTATCTTCCTGTTTTTTATCACTCCGCGGGCTTTTTCGGGATTTACATAAACCTACCACTGGATGCCAAATACTCGACAGTTTGAACCCGTCCTCACGATTGAAGTTTTGAAATTTATTAATTTCAATCGCTTCCCTAACCAATCTTGGTATATAGTGGCGTTCAGTCGACAGTATCTGAGGGTTATGTAACTCAATCCAGTGGTTTGTTCCAGACTCCAACAGGTGCTTAGCGATAGCAGATTTCTGTGAATCGTTATTTTTGACTGCTTTGATATGCTCCTTAACGCGACACGCTACTGTGCGTTTTGTTTGACCAATATAAGAGCTTCCACAGTTACAGTCAATTTTGTACACTCCAGGGTTTTCCAATGGGAATCTGTCCTTTGGCGTACGTAAAAATTGTGAAACCTTCTTTAAGGGAGTGAAAACAGTTTTGACTGAATATTTATTCAGTATGTTGGCCACTTTGTCTGTTACTCCATTCACGTACGGCAACTAAGCTGGTTGCCGTTCAACCTGGTAGTGTAGGTCACGTTTTTGTGTGCGTCTGGGTGGTGGTATTCGACCCATGTATCCATTCCTCTGTAGTACTCCACTCACATACTTTAATTCGTCTTCCAAATGTGCCTCGTCGCATAGACTATATGCGCGGTCAGTGAGGGCGGTCACCACAGAGTGCAAGTGACGAGGGTGGTGATGTGAGTTTCCATGCAGGTAGCGGTCAGTGTGAGTTGACTTCCTGTAGACTGAGTGACTGAGGGAACCGTCTTCTCGAACTCCAATCCCTACGTCCAGAAAAGCTATACTCCTCTCTTTTTCCATTTCATAGGTAAAATTCATTTTTCCATGGATGCTGTTCAGATGATTCACATAGGTTTGTACAACAGTTTCATCGCCCCTAAGTATAGCAAATATGTCGTCCACGTACCTTTTCCACAGTATCATGGAACATGGTGCGGTCGTACTGGCTTCTTGTTCAAAATACTCCATCCATATATTGGCAACAACCGGAGCCACTGGGCTGCCCATCGCCACACCGTCTAATTGGAGGTAGTATTCGCCTTTGTATACAAAGAAGTTTGTACATAAACAATGTTCGACCAGGTTGACATACTCCAAAGGAATGTCATTGTCTTGAATTTTTCTCCTGATGACTTCCAAACAATCAAGGATCGGGACGTTAGTGAAGAGTGATTCGACGTCAAAACTGACCATCACGTCTTTCTCAGATACCTTAATGCCTTTCAGAGTATCTATAAAATGGCGAGAGTCTTTTACAAAAGATGAAGTGTTCCCTGCTATGTGTTGTAAAACGCCGGCTACATGTTTAGCTAGATCGTAAGTTGGGGAGTCTATTTGACTGACGATCGGTCGTAACGGAACATTAGTCTTATGGACTTTAGGGAGGCCGTACAGTTTGGGTGGCTGAATATTTCGAGGTCGCAATACATCTTCACTAATTGCATGCATGCTTTCCTTAACAAGTTTTTGAGTAGCACGATTTATTCTCGCTGTTGGATTATAAGTCACTTTTTTGTAGATATTGGTATTACTCAGCAAATCTTGTATTTTGCTGTGGTAATCTGCCGTATTGATTACAACCGTCGCATTACCTTTGTCTGCTTTTAATATCAATATACTGTCGTCATTACGAAGACTTTTAAGTGCGGACAATTCAGCAACAGTGATATTAGATTGAGGAGTTTTTGTTTTGTTGTTGTTTTCGTAAAGTGACAGGAAACTCATAAATAATAAAAAACATGGTAAATATCCCGTGAGTAGTTCTAATAACATCTAAGAATGTTTGACCATGCTAGGCCAATATACGTACAAACATTTGTGTAACAGAACAAAGGATCCATGGAGTCGGTTGGATAATATTAGTTACGTTGATTTAACATGTTATACCTTGTTACTTGAATTTAAGAAAAAGATGAACTCTAATTAACCGACTTTCAAAAAATGAGCTTCTCAATTCTACAGTATGTTTTTATTGTATATTTGTTACCTGCGCGATTACTACGCCAAGACAGAACGGATTTTGATGGTTTTTTTTTTGGTAGGTTATAACACAGACGTGATATTTAGGTATACATGTTTTTAAACAATTTAGCACTTTTGCCATAAATCAAAAAACTATACGTCCAAAATGAATCAAAACGGCAATTGTACAACAAACTCAACTTATTTAAAGGACATTAAAAAGTAGAGTTTGTTGTATAATTAAATTATTGTATTTATTCAAAACAACAATTGTACACTAACAAACATAGATAGGTATCCAATATTCTAATCTTTCACTACATAACACGAATCTAATTTAAAAACAGTACATTAATACGTCTGGGATAAGGCTGGCGGTTAAGACCCGTTACATATAGTATATTAAGTACATTAGTACCGATCTTAAATATTATTATATTTCAGTTGTTCTAAAATTATATGATTTTTAAATTCGAATACGTCTCTATTCGCGCCGTGTCCTCCCGAAGTACAATTCGAGGAACTAAACAGAAACGAAACGGAACGATGTATCTTGTACGATATAGTCAAGGAGAAGAATACCCTAACTGTAACGTAATAAGGTTGGCTATGATATTTCGTTTCATGTGACAGATATTGTTTATTACTTTGCAAATTCTTTGTAACCGTCGAACACAAATACTTTTGTGACGAATAGCCGTAAGTATAAGATTATGTTTTACAGAATTGCGACTTTATTTTAAGGTATTATGGTCGTAAAGATGTTGATCATAAAACGGTTTTATAACTTTTGTCTCTGTTTATTAGTCAGTATATATAGCTGTATAAGTATAAATACACTTTGGACAGAATTTGGCTTTGATTTTGTAGGTAACCCGTTATCTATAGATTCTTGATCGAAGCAGTACACCCATCCAAATCTATGGACCCACCGCTCACGTATGGTAGAAAATTTCGAGCAGAAAAATGTACGTGTGTCATAGGTTAGATCTAGATGGATTTACTCCTTTCGAAATGGAATTTCGTTTCTATGTGGCGGGCCTTAAGATTCATTTGCCATTTGAAAATTGGCCATTCTGCGCCTAAGCCGTTCATTCACCTCGATATACGATTAGTAAGAAGGCGGAAACCTTCTGTCAAACACTAATGCCAGTCCAAAAAAATTATACACAATGGAGGTTGATGCATATAGAATAAACTAAATACTTACTACTACTTTTGAAGACTAAATATATGACCTTGAATCACGTTTATTAATTTTTCTTCAACCACGGTCCAACAGTAAAAACAAATAGATGCAACAAATTCCCCAACAAAACAACACGTAAGGGGCCGATTAAAACAAAACCTAAAACTAACGATTTAGACAAAAAATAAAACGTTCTAATCAATTTAAATCAGTAGATAAAACAAACATAAATGGATAAACACAAACAATAATACGTAGAGGCAAATAGATGCGAAGCCCTCAACCGAAACGTTTGCCCTTGCAACAGAATTATTTGAATTATAAAATGAAAATTGAGATAGTTTTTAAATATTTTAACGACATTATGTCGTTTTGCATAATCCTTAAGTTATTTGACCTTAACCGTAGATGGCTATGGCCGTAGATAAACAGTGACCTCGAAGGTCATCGACCTTTAACACCAAAGGTCAAATCATGAAAATATTTCCGATTGCAAGTGCACACGCCGCGTCTTAACAATGAAAAATGCATAACACTACACGAAACTAAAACGAAAAGTTAAACGTTAACATAATTAACTAATTAAACTAAATATATTACACAAGACAGCGGGACGGGGCAAAACGGAGCGACATTGTTCTAAAAAAGCACATTGGATAGTGCAATATCATATTAGTTTCCTCCATTGCCGCTAGATGGCGACTATAGAAAAAATAGACCGCGGTGGTTAATTCACTAATAAGCGAGTTAAGATAACGCATTAATTATCTAAAGGGTAGAACAAACCAACACAAGTTATCAAAAAAAAACGTAATAGTATTGGTTGATTATTTCCTCGCCGCTCATTTTCCTCATTCAGCCTTCGTTATGATTGTGATCCTAATAACTGGGCGAGGAAAGTGTGCGAGGAAACAATCAACCAATAGCATCACTTCATTATCCTAGCCTCGCTCAGCGCAGGTTGGTGATTGGTTGAATATAACCTAGATAGAACTTCCGCTTCCTAGATAGAACGCGGATTGCACACGCTTGGTTTGCGCGTACCTTTACCTCAACCAAACAAATTAACGTTGCAAAGCTTGATATTTGACTCTAACGTGACTCAAAAAGCATTACAATTTAATCAATACTATGTCCAATTACACAAACAATTTTTACAAAATAATCTTCTATTATTTTCAAGTATATAAAGTAATTGCATCGTCCCGCCATTATAACACCGAAAATAATAACACACGACCCTTCTGGAAGCATTCCTAAGGCCTAGCATACTGCCGTTTGACTTTCGACTCAAAATAATACATAGAAATACCAACTTTATGTATCAATGTATTTAGGGTCAATTTATACTAGCCGGTTGGGGAACCTTTGACAAACCACGGCCACGCCCCCTAACTAGAGCAGAGTCGAAGCGCATCGAAACGTCAATCTGAAACTTAACATAGCAAATTCACCCTTATCTCTACAATATAATACACATATATCTTCCACGATAAAAAGAGAAAACGCGAATTCGCGCGCATTCGACAGAATTAGCGCGTCGGAGCGTATCCAACGCTGATTGGTGCTTCGCTTTATTCGCTTCGCTGATTGGTGCTTGTGAAGAATTTGACGCATCGATACGCCTCGACTCTGCGCTAGTATAAATTGACTGAACAATTTGCTTAAAACAAAGGATTTGCCAAATAGAAGGACAGTACCGAACTCCTTTGAGCGTTGAGTAAAAAATTCCCGACGCAGCTAACGCTTTCATTCATTTTTTGACGTTTACGTCAACAACAAGCGTTCAGACGCCGCGTTAAGTACGCGTTCTGTTTGAGAAAGCCTTGAAGAAGGTTTGTCGATATAGCTCGTTTCAGTCGAAAATATACTGTATTTACCTAGATTTAGAGCTCATATTTCTGTGCATTATTGCGAGTTGAATTTGAATTCAGCGGCGTTAGTGCAAAAGCCCATTAATGGCACTAAGACCGGTATCATGACGGTATTAAAAAAAAGTGTATTTTCAAAGTACCCTCATTTTAAGACAAAAAGACTCACAGACTCTAAAAAGATTAGATTGTATTCTCTATTTAGATTGTATTTGACTTCTGATGTTATTTTTAAAACTGAATTGGTATAGCGACTGCGCATGTTCCCGGGACGCGCGGGTTTGAATCCCGTCAGTTTCGTGAAATTTTGGATTGCACACAATAATCAACAAAATAAAAATAACGGTGTAGAGACACTTAGGCTGACTTGCACCATGTTACTTCAACCTTAACTACCACTATAACCGGTGTTTTTGTATAGAGTTTGACAGATTTTTGACGTTTGTTATAGTTAAAAAGTAAGATGGTGCAACTAACGAATAAATAAGTCAGGCACTGTAACTGCCTTAAAAAAATGGCCCAACAAAAGTCGTGTCCAAGCAGGCGGGGTTAAAAGTCGTGTCCAGCGCGTCATTAGTCGGACATTTGTCTTGTTTGACTCAACTGTCATAACAGACATTGCAGCACATGCGCGAACCAATCCCTGCTTTCGTTCCGAATTTAAATCAATCTCCAAGCCAATCATTTGTAACTTCGGAAGTGATTCTTATTTTGAATCTACGTCGTTTTGGTTTAAAGTAGGGCCACTTTTTGTGTGGAATTTGTTCTGAATTAGACTTCCTGACTATTTATTAGTAGAGTGCAACTCAGCCTTAGGAGTAACATAATATTTTATTATTTAATTAATTCTTTGAGTGTTATTTATACTATATATTTTGTTTGTGATGTTATGTAGTAGAATTCTCGTCGAAAACCGACTGCAATACCTTAGAATCTAGTAGCTTTCATAGTAAAAAATCGGCTATTTTAACCTGTTTAGATTTTTTAAATATATTAAGGCTAGCGTTTGACCACTATTTCGCTTGGTGGTAAGCAATGATGTTGGTCTGAGATGGTGGACACGCTAGGTCTAGAATACTCTGACTGTCAAGGAACACTAAGGTAATGGCGGCAGATTTATATTTTGATGCTGGTAAGCTACTTTTTGGTAGCAAGTCAGGTGGAACCTAATATGCTCCACTTGCAGACTTTTTACCTTGTTTGAGAGAGTATACTTCCCAGGTGGTCCCATTTAAATTTCATCGAGATTTGATAAGTATCTTCAGAGATATAGAGATAAACATCTCAAACTTAATACTGAGAATTACTGGCGCAGCATTGGAAGTCGGTTCTTTTAGTTTAGTTTTTTTACACGACCTTAAATTATTTAGTTGAATTTTCAGTTCGTTTACCTCACTAGCACATTTTTCAGTCACAAAACCTCGATTTTTTTTGTAACATAAGAAGGTAAGACATCAGTAATTTTTTTTTTCGTAGTATAGTAAGTAAGAAATCTATTATTCCAACCCGCACCACATTCTAGCCCTAGCGTGTTCATTGTTCACCATCTTTGACCACCAATTTACCACCAGGCTAGATAGAGCGGTCAATCGCTAGCCAATCAGACATAAAACAAATTAATTCAAAGCATTTTGACTCTTACACATTTGTCAGAAGATTGAAACTCCCATCAACCTGCGAGCTTAAAAAAATAGTGACATCACACACTCACACATACAAATATGTACAAAATATATTCTAAGGCCGTTTGTTAATAACTAACTTATGTTTTACTTAAAATATGTCTATAATTAACAAGAGATATTGTGGTTTTAGGTAACTCCAAAAAAGTTCTTAACTACCCTCATTTTATCTTCTATTTATAGATCCAACTATTTTTTTACCGACGTCAAATAAGATCGTTAAAAAAACTAAAAAAGAACCGACTTCAATGCCGCGCTATTAATTTTCAGTACCAATTTTGAGGTGTCTATCTCAATATCTCTGGAGATACTTATCAGACCTCGATAAAATTACCATGGTACCACACTTGAGATATCTCCTTTCCAACAAAAAAATAATAATCCAAATCGGTTCAAAAAGACGTAGTTATCCGCGAACGTTGTTTCGCGTTGTTTCATAAACGACTTACTACCAAGATGACTTCGTCGTTTATGAACAGATTTTGATGATTCTTTTAATTAATAGACCTATGATATGTTAAGCGGCAATAGCCCAATGGCTAAGGCGTTGGCCTGGCGATCGAGAGGTCGTGAGTTCGATCCCCACCCATTGCCCTATTGACGTGAACCCACTCCAGACACAAACAATCATTTTTAGCTTAGTTGAAGGTTAACAAGACTACTAGTAATGTACAACACACTAAGTAAGATATTTTAAAAAAATCGACATGAAATTTTGACGAAATTTTTATTAGTATAGAAGCCATTTAAAATATGAATTATTATTGTGATTTTAATTTCAAAATAAGGGTAGCTAAGGCAAAATCTTTCCGTCAACAAAATTACATAGAACAATAGCAATATAGTTTATTTAAAATGCCACAGCTTTTGATATAGACAACTGTCATCACTTACCATTAGACGAGCGCCTTGCTTAATATTCTTTACCTAACAATTAAAATAACTATTGTTCCATATAAATTGCAATTATACTATCTGACGATACGTCGTCACAAAAATTTTCTTTGTAACTTATTGCTTCATTACATACTATCTGTGCCCCGCGATTTTACCCGCGTAGACATCGTTCCCGTGGGAATATCGGGATAAAAAGTACCCTAAGTGTTATTCCAGGGTCTAGGCTATCTACATACCAAATTTTAGCTCAATCGGTTGAGTAGTTTTAGCTTAAAGAAGTAACAAACACACTCACTAACTTTCCCCTTTATAATATTAGTAATAGCATTTAAAGTTGTCTAAACATGAACTAACCATCGAATACAATATGGTGATATTTAGCTTTCAATAAAATAATTGTGATATATTTTTCAAGATATTCTACATCTGCCATAAGTCTTTTAAGCTAGGAGTTTTCTAATGTAGCTCTGACGTCATCATAGTATACGCAATTTAGGTATAAATGACGTCACTGTAAAGAGAAGAAACGCGTTAAATTATCCCCATAACAGTTTTACTACTACGCTAAAAAAATTGGTTTTAATTTTTATTTTTTATATATCATATAGGCTAGCGTTTGACCACTATCTCACCTGTTGGTAAGTGATGATGCGGTCGAAAATGGTAAGCACGCTAGGCCGGGAATGGGAACTGGCTCTCAAGGATAGCTGCCGGAACACATTTAGATGTTTGGCGACCAGATTTTCTAACTTGAGGATGGTAGATGGCCAGGCGGACACTAGATAGTGTCCTACCACCATGCTTGGTTGTCTGTAAAGGTTTACGCAAGATAATTTTACGTGATAACGTCATAGGATCGTGCCTTCTATCGCTTGTGCCGCGCTTTATGTTATTAAAATGGCAGTAACTGTCAGTGGTAACTGTCACTGAAAGGTAGATCAACTGTCAGTTAAAAGAAAGTTATTGAAAAAGCCGGAAGAAGCCCTAACTTAATATATTGACATTTAAAGTTTTTTTTAATTCAAATTAGTTAGAAAACGCGTCCTAAATGTAATTTATGTTAGTCGAAAACTGTACACTCAATAATTCGAGAGTTCTCTAAACAAAAACTAAAACATAACAAACACACTACATTCAAATTTATATCTATGTCTTTGCTTTTAACTGTCTTCGAGTGAGGATGACAAAATGGCGGCTCTATAGACAAATGTAATGAAGCGTTTACAGATTTAAAAAAAAAAACCCTGTCACTGTTATCTTATTTTTGACATAAGCAATAATTCTGGATACACTTACTATATATTTATTTCTGACAGTTTAATAAGGTGGGAAAGGGGAGGGGGGGGGGGGGGGGGAGGCGGCGAGGGTTAAATCAGTTTCATTGACGGTTAATAGGTATAAAAAGGTTGTAAAAATGAAGCCTGATATTTATTGATTTTGCTATCAACTGGCCGAGTACTAAAAATTGGCCCTTTTCACCCTAACTTTCACTTTTCACTATATTAAGTGCAGATTTTACCAAACTCTGCTAAGAGTTGCTGCTCTAGAGTACAACATTGGAAACGTCAAGAAATGTATGGTTATACTTTAAACAAATGACAATTTACACGATCTAATCCAATATTGGTAAAATCTAAGAATGCTTGCTTCTGGCTAAAATGTGATAACAGTAACAGACGGTTTGTATTTTTTTTAAACGCCTCAGTTTATAAATACCAAATTTCAATAATAGTAGTTCAAAATCCAAACTGGGTATAAAATCAATACTGTTATGTTTTTGTGCACTATTTTTGGAATTCCAAATACGCAGGAATAATTTTTTTGTAATATTGTAGTACTATAGTATAACTTTTGATTTCAAACCCAGGGGCTAATAACTATTGCCAAAATTTGGTCCTATTTCCCTAAATGAACTTATATAATTATTTTAAACAAAATGGCGGATTTAATTCAAGCTGCATTCAAGGCTGCGTTCATTTAAAATCACGTGACGGCTGCGTTCTCTTGAAATCAATTTGATGGTTGAATTAATAAATCATAAAAATCAAAATCATATCGAAGGTTACTTTCCAACCCTTATATATCATTTCAAAACAAAATACCGTTTAAATCATTTAGATTAATTTTTTTTGAAGAATATTTCTTTTGTAAATTCGTTTTTCGCCGATTATTAAATGATTTTATACAATCGTTTTCATTTAATGTGTTTTTTTTTTCTTTTTGATTATACGATATTGAAATTACTGTTATTTTTGAATATTTTTTGACATTTATGTCGTTTTTGAACGATTACTTGATTATAATTTACAATTTCTTTGATTAAATTTTAATGTACGGTCATTAATCTTTTAATGAAAATTAAACCATATTTAATTGTTCTAAATATTGAAATTAGCATATTATTATTATTGGTATAGTTCTTTTGTGTAACTTGTATTTTCGACTGAAGCAAATATTTTGCGTTGATGTCATTTTGTAAACATGTTTTATTGCCCATTCTAAATATGCCAAAACTTCAAGCCTCTGAGGCTTTTCATTAATTTTGTGATTAAAATTAATGGTTTTTCATTTAAAAGATGCTTGGAAGATATTTCCATAAGTGATAAGGGAGTATATATTATATTACCAACATTCTTTATACGTCATGTTAAGGGATATTTCACAGATTTTATGACCGACTTTATACAAGAGGTAACTCAAGTCAGTCGACAAATCGATATTATTTTTACTATGTAGGTATGATAGCGCAAACCTTTTTACAGAATAGGTATACTGATTTTGGTAATTCTTTCACCGTTCGAAACGGTTTCCGCCGCAAGTGGACTAACATCAATTTTACCAAGATTGAAAATCCTCAGAGATATGTAATCTCCAGAGATATTCAGCGCAAAAAGAACTGAAAAAAATCGCGCGATAGTATGTGATGTCAATTAATTTGATATTTCCAAACGTTTTACTATAAACATGACCGTGCATAGCAGATTTTTGACAAAATTAATTTAATCCGTATACAATGAACATAAGGTTGTAATTGCTTTGTGCATCAAAGCGGTTCGAGCGAGAGGATGGTTGAAGTGAGTGTGTCCTTGTCTAACAACCTGTCAGTGCTATATATGTACTACATTATAAGCATAGTATATAAATGTATTTTTTGTGCCTTTCTTTAGTGGTCCCCACAAATGAAAGGGACAAACACCGTGCAAGTGTCGACCTCTTTCGGGCCGGTTTATGTCACAGTGCACAGTCGAGTTTATTTATAGTAAAACGTCATTGATATTTCCATAGTACATCTTATGTTATGTTCATTCAATGAATGATTTGTCTCGCCGTTGTGGTTCACTCGTTCAAAGTTCATTCTTCTCAGACAGCTCCTTGGTTCGTTTGTTTGTTTGTCACTCGGAATTATTGAAGTATTCCGATGCGTTCCCGCGACAAATGGGGCAGGTACGATTTGACTGGAAGAAAATAAAAATCGTGTTAAGACAGATTCGACCATATAAAAATATACATTTAGGTACAGTACAAATACAAATACAAATTGCTTTATTGCGAACAAATAAACATTTTACAATATAGTGTGAAACCCTGCTTTTTGCTTTAGTTTATAACTGTGTTGCAAAAAGCAGTGTCTTCCCAAGAATGAGAACAAAAATGAGTAAAAACTTGCTTATAAGTTAAGGATAATAAAACAATTTTAAAATAAACTAATTATGCTTAGATGTGTGTGTGTGTGTGTGTGTGTGTGTGTGTGTGTGTGTGCGTGTGTGTGTGTGTGTGTGTTTGTGTGCGTGTATGTGTGTGTGCGCGCGTGCGGTTTAGTGTGTGTACGAGTCATTATATATTTTATTATACGTATATGTGTTATACGTATGAGTACCATGCACTCTTTATGGCGGTTGTTTATGGTTGTTGTAAAGTACACTACGGGATCGACTTTGCACCGGTACAGTCGACACTCAAATCTTATCAAACTAAAAATCGCAAACAGAGGTTTTTTTATGATATAGGTAGCAAATTTTTTGACTTTGACTTTGACCACCACTTTGCCAATTATTTCAGACGCGAAATAGGAATGTTTTTCGGTTTGAATGGCAATGTGTCCAGTGAAATTACAGAGCATGTAAGACTTAACATTTTTATGTGTCGAGGTAACAGGCGCAGTGCAGTGACATGCAACATTCTGTCCATCCAGAATGTTGCATGCCGCTGTAATAGGTAGACGTCATCGCTTACCATCAGGCGAGCGTCGTGCTTGTCCTGTTACCTTTCACATAAACACTTGCAACACTAGAGGTGTCACTCATTTGTTGCCGACCTGTCAAGATTCTTTTAACGCCTCTTTTGAAGGACTCCATGTTGTAGCTCTACGGGAAAACAGCAGACGGCAGCTCGTTCCACAATGTACAAGTGTACGGGAGAAATGGCTGGTTGAATCGAGATGTGTGTGAAGTACAAGTCTAGATATTATGTGGATGAGCGTGTTGTCTATGGTGGTAAGCATTTGGATTGGGACGCCGGGATTAGATTGACTAGAAGTACAGCTCTCTAATAGCTACATACTTGGGCCCTGGAGGGCTTTGACGCCAGAGGTACCGAGTTCAATACCCACTAGAAGCACAGAGTTCCATTGAAAAATGTATGTGTGCTTTTTACTAGTGGCCCTCCAGTGAAGGAAAAACATCGTTAAGAAACCAACAACCCCCGCATGGTGGTAGGACACTATCTAGTGTCCGCCTGGCCAGCTACCATCTTCAAGTTAGAAAATCTGTCACCAAACATCTAATGTGTTCCGGCAGCTATCATTGAGAGCCAGTTCCCATTTTAGCGTGCTACCATCCTCGACCGCATCTTCATTTACCAACAGGTGAGATAGTGGTCGTTATGGCTAGCCTGTATGGTTTTAAAAAAACTTACCCTAAGCCATTTGTCGACACATTTGGCATGGAACTCGTGTGCGCACGGTAACACACGCAGCGACTGTCGTGCTTCAAACTCACACATACACACCACACACAGTGATTGTTCACCTGAAACACAACACATACATACACATATTATAAGAGTAGCAGCGTCTCGTGGTTTCACTCACATAGTTCCCGTTCCCGTGAGAACACGGGGATAAAATGTAGCCTGTTGTTATGTTACTCGCTGATAATGGAGCTTTCCATTAGTGAAATAATTTTTATAATCGATCCAGTAGTTTTTGAATGAAATCAATACAAACAAAAAATCAAATCTTTCCTCTTTATAATATTAGTTTCGATAAAAGCATCTAGATGTCGCTAACTCTAGCGAGTTGAATAGCTCTTCTTGTAAATATTTTCACCTAGTCCTTCATATACCTGTGAAGGACCAATTACAATTTCATCGAGATATGTTCAGTATCTCCAGAGATATGGAGATAAACACCTCAACAACTTGATACTGAAAAATGACTAGCGCGACGTTTGAAGTCGGTTCTTATAGTTTTTTAAACGATCTTAAATTATTATTAAATTATTCTGGATAAAGAAAAGTATAATAAACCCTAGAGTTTTTGATGAACGTTAAAAAAGGGATGCTTAGATGGTTTGGACATCTAGAGAGGATGGATGAAGAAAGATTGACGAAACAGATTTATGAGACGAGTGTGAATGTGCCAGCCGGTAGAGGACGACCTAGGCGAACATATCACGACCAGATCGGAGACGTTTTAAATAAAGACCAAGTCAAAAGTACCTATAACCGGCGAGCATGTGTGAAGGCGCTCATGAAAGTGGAAGAAGCGAAAGAGGTATGTCAGTAGCGTAGCATGTGGAAAGAAGTAGTCTCTGCCTACCACAAAGGTAAAAAAGCGTGATTGTATGTATGTATGTATATATATTTATGAAGTTACCTATTAACATTATATAATAAATATAGGCGTGACGAAAGATTTTGAAATCCTCTTCCGTAATGTGGAACACATTTACTATTCACGAAAAAACCTATATTTCGGTAATTAACTTCAGTTTAACGAAGTTTAAAACAATTTTTCTAATATTTATTGAGTAGTGCGCAAAAACATCTCACATGTGTCATGGCGTCGGCTGTGACGTCACGCATACGTTAATGACATACTTAACGTAGTAACTATTATATAATCTGTGACAATTAATACAACCTTAATAACATTTAACCAACATTTAATAACATTTTCAAGAAAATCTCATAAGAGGACCTAGGCGTGACGTCATGCGCTGTGATTGGTGTTTCAATGGCCGATTGCAGTATTTTAATGTTTTATTTTATTGAAAATCTCAATAATCTCAATTTTTATATAAAATTTAACTAGTATTTTAAATTGTTTTAATATGTATTTTCCCCTGAAATCATCAAAACTTCGATTTTTGATACTGTCGTCATGCCTAATTGTATGAAAATAAACTTATGAGTTAGTCTGGATAAAAGAAGTAAAATAAACCCCAAGGCTTGGAAACCGGGTTAAAAATTCAAACCGGTTTGGGCGTAAGTACATATGAACTTTTATTTTCGGTTTTCGTTCGTTCTATAAACCGCTATTGAACGATACTGAGCAAAAACCTTTTTAGTAAAGGTTTGGTTGAATAAACCGGTTTAGAACGGTTTTAACTATGGTCAGCGACCTAAAAATGGTCGCTAAATAAATTTTCAGCCGTGTGTGCCCTGACAGCAAGCAAACAACGATTTAGTAATTGTAAATCACATATTGAAAACAGCGGTCGGTCAAAAATATTATACATATATAGCAAGCAAACTTCGAAAAGTGCGAGAGCATGTTTTTTTAATCGCCCGTACTAAATTCAATAAGTACGCGTGAGCCTCTCGCGGAATAAACCGGTTTATAGAGGTTTTTAGAGGTTTATGAACGAAATAATTAAAAAACCGGTTTATGCCGTATTTAAACCGGTTATCCATAAACCGGTTCTCTATCGGTCTAACCCTGCTTCGAGCTAAACAATTGGTTTAAACCTTTAAGAAACGGTTAAGCATTAACCGGTTTAAAGCCTCGATAAACCCTATCTACTGACCTTGGTGCGTTTGTTCACAGTATTTGTAACTGGGCAGACTGTCTATCTCCTGCCTAGCTAAGCCACGGGGCTTCGCCTCTCCCAGCCGCTCGGCTAACGACAGTAGAGCTTCATAGTTCTCAGTTTCGGGAGATTCTCCCGCCTCTTCCCGGGTCTCCCCGGGGTAAGGAGATAGCGGGAACATTGCTAGTAGGTTCAGGAACACCTGTAAATAGTGAAGTGGTCTATTATTAACCGATTAAAATAAAGGAGGTTCTCAATTCGTCGGAATATTTTTTTTATGTAATGTTCACGGATTACTCAAAGACGCCTAGATCTGTTGGGAAAATGTTTTTATTTTGTAAGGGTACAATTCCCAGGTGGTCCCATTTAATTTTCTGTGGAGATACTCATTAGGTCTCCAACTATTGTACAATGGCACTAAACGGAAAGAAATCACCAGCTCAAATAAAGAAAATAAATTTCCAAATCGGTTATTAAATGAAGAGTGACACATTATAAACAACAAATGAATTGAGTACGTCCTCCTTTTTTGAAGTCGGTTAAAAACAGCTTAAAGCGATATCATCCAGAATACATTATGATAAGTATATAGTAAATATATAATAAGGAATAAGCAAATATCTATTACACTACTGAACCAATCGTGAGTGTTATTAATTCAGTGCGGGTGCGGCGCTCGTGAGCACACGTACTATTGATCCAAGAAGATAAGGCTCCGATTTCTTCGAAACCGAAACTAAACTTAAGTCCACTTTATTTTAGCGCAGTAGGTATTTTAGCAATACCTCCGTCCCCGTTACGGATATTTCAATCGCGTAGCAAGGAACTGTCAGCCAGCTAGCAAAAGTGACACAGGTCCAAAATAAAAAATCAAAACAAAGCATTTATCCAGTATGCACTCGTAGGCAGTATTAATATACGCACATATACACGTCAAAATCATAAAATAAATCATAACCAATTATCAAGTAAACATAGCAAAAGCAGAATTCTAACGCTTTGAATTAGAAAAAGAAAAAACAAAAGTAATGAACCATTTAGCTGTCATCCAATCGTTTACGTCAGAATATTAAAAAAAAATATTAAAGTAGGTTAAAACCAATCATACATGTAACGGTGTGTTTCAGTACTTCAGACAATATTTATATAAAAAAAAAAGAAAAAAGTGAAATAGTGAAACACAACTTAAAGAAACGCATACCAATCTAAGTACATATCATGATCCGAATGGAACTGATAGTCCGTCTGTCAGCTGCATAATGCATATTGTTTAAATAAAAATAAAAATGGCAAGCCTAGAAAGAAAATCTGCGGACAAAAGAGGAAAACTGAATGGCTGTTGAATCTACCGGTGTTTCGGAAATACTCCCATCAGAGAAGAAACACCAAGAAACTCTATGGGGCTTGTCTTGTCATTTTATCTTTTTTTTTAATTAATTGTACATGTCAGCTTTAACATTTTAACAAGATATTAATAAATATAATACAATTTATATTTGTTCTTGGAACTTGGGGCATTCAGGCCATGCATTTTTGTCATCCATATAGTCACCTATTGTATAGTATGATTTTTTCATCAAATTGGATTTTACATAGATTTTAAATTTGCTCATAGGCAATTGATCAATATCTTTGGGTAGCTTATTGTAAAAGCGTACACAGTTCCCCATGAATGAACCACTAACTTTCTGCAGTCTGAAATTAGGTATAATTAATCTATTTTTATGTCGTGTACTAAAATTATGTACATCAGACCTTTTCTTATAATCATTGATATTCTTGCGTATGAACATAATATTTTCATAAATGTATTGACATGCATGCCACTGTTAGAATTTTAATTTCCTTAAATTTTTCACGAAGTGGATCTCGCGACCTCATACTATATATAGAGCGAATAGCTCGTTTCTGCAAAACAAATATTGACTGGATTTCAGCGGCTTTCCCCCACAATAAAATGCCATAAGACATTATACTGTGGAAGTAGCTGAAATAGACCAATCTTGCAGTGGCTTCGTCCGTTAAAAATCTAATTTTACGTACTGCGTATGTAGCGGAGCTTAACCTACCTGCTAGAACCGATATTTGAGAACCCCATTGAAGCTTTGAATCCAGGGTTATGCCCAAGAATGTAGTGGATTCAATACAATACAAAACTCTTTATTGATTACCAGACATCATATTTACAAAATGTACGACTTATTTAGTATACAGTAATATAGTAAGGCAATACAATCGGCGGTCTTATCGCATAGAGCGATTTCTTCCAGACAACCTTGGCAAGGAAAAAGAAGAATTTAACCAGAAACTTGGCGGTAGCGTACAATAGAACCTAAATGATTAGAGATAATATAATTTAAGTTATACTATAAACGTACAAAAATAAATACTAGAATACTATTTTACTACTATAGTAACTATATTCAACAAGTTCTAATGGTACATCATTTATTAATATACTTCTATTTAGGAATCCCTTTCTTACATTTGGTAGAGAGAAATTAATACATTTAGTTTTTTTTTTGCGTTTAACAATAAGTTGTTGGTTGTAAACCAATTCAGAACCTGTGTTATTGATTTGTTTACATCGTCAAAGTTAGGTGTAGTCCTGTCTATTTTGAATATCAAGGAAGTATCATCTGCGAACAAAACAATATCACATAGGTTCTGTACGAATGACGGTAAATCATTGATATAAACTAGTTATAAAAAAGGTCCTAGGATCGATCCCTGCGGGACTCCCATTTTTATGAGGGATCCAGATGACCTGACGCCATTGACTTCAACCATCTGTGTTCTGTTACAGAGGTATGATGATACCAGATCAAGTGCCTTACCTTCAACACCGTAGTATTTTAATTTGTAAATTAGTGTTTCATGACAGACACAATCAAATGCTTTTGATAGGTCACAGAACACGCCAATAGCATCTTGTGCTTTCTCCCATGCATCAAATATATGTTAAAGAAGACCTATTCCTGCATCAGTAGTAGGAATAGGTCTTCTTAAACATATAAACTGCCTAGAAGACGCCTCGAGGGCTGAAGTGAAGCGCACTGGCCGCCTTGTGATATAATATTGTGTTAAAATAAATAAGGACCATTTTGAAAAAAACTATCCTTTAAATTTCCCTTTAAACTTTTTTTCCTATTTTTTGGTATATTTTTTGTAAGTCAGAGTTTAATGTACTTTAAGTAATACCCAAAAAACTATTTAAATTTCTTTGTTTTCGTAATTTTATATGATCGAGTGAAGTCGTAAATGTGTTTTGTTTTGATTTTGAACCATTTAATTATTTAGAATGTTTCTTGAACTACATCATATATTTTTTCTGATCAAAACAAATAATATTTAATTGTTTGCTGTTGAATCTAATACTTGTCGATTTGCAATATTTAAGCGTTAAACTCGCGTGAAATGGTCGACTGTCTGTTAGACGTCCGAGCATTTCACGTGAGTTTAACGGTGACATCTATACTAATATTATAAAGAGAGAACATTTGTATTTTTGTATTTTTGTATGTTTGTAATGAGTAAGCTCAAAAACGACTGAACCGATTTAAAAAATTCTTTCACTAATACATAGAATGGACTTTCGGAATGAAAATAGGCTATATATTACCCCGTTTAAATCAAAGGTACATTCGTGGAGACCTAATTTGCAACCTAAGTCGGCAAATAAACGGTCGAAAAAACACGTTTCTTACGAACGCTGCTTAATTGAAAATAGATAGAAGAATATTTTCTATGCAAGAGTTGTACAACTTAATAAGACCTACAAAAAGTCCGCGACAGCATATGTCTATCTCTTAAGGTTGACTCACAGTAACCATTTTAATCTTAAAATTTTTGTTAAAAATATTACATAACTTCCAAGGCTATTTTCAAGTGTATAGTATTAATCCTTATCCAAATAATTACGTTAATTAGCTTGGCCACATATTATAGATTAAAATTGTCCTTTACAGTATATAATTCAAATGAAAACTCTAGAATATATCACGAATTTCACAAACACGCATCGCAAAATTAATAAAATATTTGCAGTGAAACCACAGATTAGGTCATAGTTACTACGAAAATATTATTATAAGCTTAGCTATGCTGTAGATCCCCACCGATCACAATCAATTTGAAGTCAATATAGTATAATAATATGATCTATTGTATAAAATAATATTCATCTATATATATAATAATATAATATAATATTTTAAACCACCCCGACTGATCTATGTATAATAGCTTTTTCCAATGACTCTAAACACGACATTTAAAATCTGAGCTGTAAGTTGGTGAGGATTTGAGTATTTTGTAGAGTCCAGGAGGCTTCCATGTTCTTACAATATCGTTAAAGAAGAAGATTTTCGAATTGATCAGACCTATGAAAGTTGATTTCATAGCGCAATTAACTAGAAAAAAGCTCATAATTTTATAACGATTGAACGAATTTTCATGAATCAAAGCTAAGAAAACTCTCGATGCTCGGTTCATCCGGTTAGGTGCTAAGATGCTACAGACAGATACACAGATACACACGTTAAACGTATATTACCCCTACATTTTGCGTCGGGGAACGCCGTAAGGTTACGGCGGCAGATGTACTCCTTGGTGGTAAGCTACTTTTTGGTAGATTTAATGATTCCACTACCACTGTACGAAAACTCATGATTCATGAATGCACATAAAACTTTCATTGGTAGGTATATAGCTAGGATTAGAACCAACGACCGTCGGGTCAGAATCAGGGTAACTATCCTTTACGCCAAAGGGCCGTCCAATATCAATACTTAAGTATTATAAAACAAAGTTCATCACTGCGTCTGTCTGTCTGTTCGCAATAATCTCAATAGCTACTGAACGGATTATCATGCGGTTTTCACCAATAGCCAGAGTGTTTATGAGGAAGGTTTAGGTGCATAATTCGTTAAGGTTTTGTGTAAATTGGATGAAATATGACGATGGTTGTTAAATATGTTCATATTTTATATTCGATGCAACAAACTGATGCAAATTTTGTAGGCATATATGTTCTACCCGTGCGAAGCGGGGGCGGGCTGCTAGTAAATTATAAAATAATTACCTGGTAAGTAGGCGGTGGTGGCAGAGACAGTGGCGGCGCGACAGCTAAAGCTGCTGACACATGTGCCGGCAACGCCGCGCCTAGCAACCCGCCGCTCTGTTGACAAACACACATACATACACACTTTTGTATCACTTTTAGAGTAGATTACATTAGATTTAGGTTATCTGGAAGAGATCGCTTCATTCAGTATCTTATTGCATCAAGAATCAAAAAGAATCAAGAATCAAAGCATTTATTCAGTATGTAGGCAGTTTTAATATACGCACACATACACGTCAAAATCATAAATCATAACCAATTATCAAGTAAACATAGCAAAAACAGAATTTTAACGCTTTGAATTAGAAAAAAAAACAAAGTAATGAACCATTCAGCTGTCATCCAATCGTTTCGTCGTCAGAATATATAAAAAAATATATAGTATTAACAAAGTCTTAAATAAAATGTACAGTTCTTTATAGACCCTGGAATGGCACAGCAATGTTAATTATAATTAGGACAGAGGTCTAAAATATAAATATTACCCCTCAAAACTCATAAATAGGAGATTAAAAGGCTTATATTTCTTTTTGCAATTGGTTGGTCAAAAAAAGCAAATAAAAGGGGCGTAGCAAAAGCAGACCTTGATTTTTGTAAAAACAATTTTTTCCCTATGAGCATTTTCTAGGGAAGAAACGGGGGAATACATTTGTATGGAAAAGTGCACCCCGCATCTTAATTATATTGTAAAATGTCGTATTATACATACCTGTGTATGTATATGATGTATAGGATGATGTGGCCACCTCGCCGCGTGTCGGACGTACGGTCGAGCTGCGCGTGAACCCGACCCGACCACGCCCACGCCCACGCCCACGCCTGCGGCCACACCCACGCCGCCGCTGCTGCGACGCTGGACAAAACAAAACAAAAATTAATTCTATCCAAAGACATTTCATTTAAAGATGGTGCACTAACGGCCCGATAGAGACCGACCTTAAACGGAGTTTGTCCCTTTCTTTTGTATGGACCACATATTTATTTATATATAGTATAATACATATGGCAGGTTACACTGGCAGGTTGCTTTATTATATGCAATTGCTTTGAAATAAAAAATATTTGCCATTAAAAGTAATGATTCAGCTTTCATCCAAACGTCGAACGTTCAAACATGAAAAAAATAAATATTACCCTCATTAATGTAGGGTTGCCAACCGTACACGTGCACCCCCAATGCATGTATCAGTACTTCAGACAATTTTTATCCAAAAAATTGTGAAATTGTGGGTCACTGGAGTGTTCCTAAATCTTAAATGTTAAAACTCACGTGGTGATGCGAAAGTGGGTGCCTTGCGTGATGTGGAGCGACCAGTTCAAGCGGAGCTCCACGCGCCTGCAAAAACTGCATTGTTACAGACCTCGTTACACTGGAAAAACTTCTTAGATTTAGGCGCTCGTTAAAAAACTGGCCAAGTGCGAGTCAGCATCGCTTCTCTTATCGCACACTTAGGGAGGGTTCCGTACAATACGAAACATAATAGAGTTTCAATCTCATATATTTGATTAATTGATATTACCAAGAATATTTGGTTTGGTCGCGATCTAGAAAGACGGGGCTCGTTTACTAGCGCCATCTATGTCATTTTGCCAAAACTAATTAGATAGATGGCGTTTAAAAACACGTTCTTTGTATGGGGACCCCCTTTAATTTTTAACTTTATTTTGTTTTTAGTATTTGTTGTTCTAGCGGCAACAGAAATACACCATCTGTGAAAATTTCAACTGTCTAACTATCACGGTTAATGAGCTATAGCCTGGTGACAGACGGACGGACAGACAGACAGACAGACAGACAGACAGACAGACAGACAGACAGACAGACGGACAGCGGAGTCTTAGTAATAGGGTCCCGTTTTACCCTTTGGGTACGGAACCCTAAAAAAAGGGTGCGTAGAATGCTACGCATTAGAAGTGAAAATAAAACAGGCCAAGTCGAGTTGGACTCGCCCACCGAACCAACTTCTCAAACTAGGTTAATAATAAAGGACAAACTCAACTTTGATGTTTGATCCATACAAAATGTATTGCGCCAACTACAAATAATAAATTTGTAAAAGTGTTTAGTTATTACACTACATATTTACGGTTTTCAGATGTATTCCTATAAGCAGTAGCATGTAGCTTAAGTGGTTCAACACCTTGCTTCTTGGCAAATTACATGATTCTAGGTCAACGGGAAGTACCCTAAAGGTTTTGATTCCCGCGTGAAGTCACAAAATATACGATAATTTACGACTTAAACGGTCATCTTTTGATCGCGTTGACTTACAGGTTTTATTTTTTCACAGCCGAAAGATACCGTAGACCCGAGTATTTAGTATAAATTTCAACCTGATACCTTTACGCAATCCGGAGATAAAGAGTTTTACAGACGGACAGATGGACAAACAGACAGACGGACAGCGAAGTGATCTTAAAAGAGTTCCTTTTAAGGTACGGAACCCTAAAAAAAAACAAAAAAACTTCCGTTGCATTCGGACCGTGACGCTACGTCACATCCGTTGCATTTTACCCCAGCGCGCCTAAAGAAGTGTCACTTCAACAATGTACTTCAAGACGACAGTCGAAGCTGATTCTCTGCCTATTTAGCTCGAAGTGCAATATTTAACGTCGGCTACTATGAACCAGTGATTTTTAGGGTTCCGTATCTCAAAAGGGAAAAATAAACCCTTGTAGGATCACATTGTAGTCCGTCTCTGTCTGTCAAGGCCCTTATCTTAGGAACGCTTAGATGATACTGGGGGCCTAGTGCGAGTTTCTGTAGAATCATTTACTTGCTCGATCACGTTTATGTAAACTCAGATTTGTATGAAAATTACGACGTTGCCTCTTATGCACACTAGATGGCGCTCTTTAATTCCATACAAATCCGCGTTTACGTAAACGTGAGCGAATGAGATAAATTTAAAAAACTCGCACTAGGCACTCTGTACCCATACTAATATTATAAAAACGTTTGTAACTCTGTCACTATGTCTGTTTGTTACCTAATCACGTCTAAAAGGACGATCCAACCTTACTGAAATTTAACAAGCATAGCTACATAGCTTGAGGATGAACATAGGTTACTAAATTCTTGGTGTACGTGAACGAAGTCGCGGGTAAGCTAGTTTAATATAAGTTTCAACTTGATATCTCTACGTTTTCCTGAGAAAAAGGTTCTTGACAGACAGACGGACAACAAAGTAATCGTATACGGGTTCTTTTTTCCTTTTGGGGTACGGAACCCTAAAAAAGTTTATGGCTACCACTATTTAGCACCACCCAGAAATCACGTGACGGCTTGTTTGACTAAGCCTATGGAACGAAGATAAAAAATAATCCTTCCGTGGGTGACAATAGGTTTCAGTAGGTGACAATAGGAAAGTCTTCGCTGAGTGACAATAAGTGTATGTCTACGGAAGTAGGATGGTAACAATGACCTTCCCGTGGGTGCCCTGAGTGACAATAAGTGTGTCTACGGAAGTATGATGGTAAAAATGACCTCCCCGTGGGTGACAATGACCTACACGTGTTTACATTGAACTGACCTCTGTGTGTAACAACAGCGGCGCGTGATGTAAGTCAGCTGGCTGGAGGGGTGACAGTGCGCCGTCACCCACCACGTCCAAACGTGCTGCTTCCGCTCTCTGTAAACATATACTTACTTTTAGTCCATGAACAGTCAAATACTTTAGCACTTCCTCTTGAAGTGAAGTGACGATTTGGTCGGGGATGGTAGCATGCTAGGCCTAGAATGGGAACTGGCTCTCAAGGATAGCTGCCGGAACACATTAGATGTTTGGCGACAGATTTTCCAACTTGAGGGTGGTAGCTTGACAGGCGGACACTTTACAGTGTTCTACCACCATGCAAGGGTCGTTACTACATTGGTGCATGGTGTGTTTGAACCCGAGACCTTTCAAGTCTAAACTGACCTATTTTTTAATACCAGAGAGGCAAGTGTTGGAGCACTATCTCACCTGATGGTAAGTGACGATGAGATCAACGCTGTAAGTGGCTTGCCTACCTGTTCACTCGCGATTTGAAGACCCCCGGGTTGTAGTAATCGGGATATATAGACACCGGCAAGGAATTCCATTCTTTGGCAGTGCGTATGGTAAATTATGGCAAAAAAAACTTTCTCCCAAATAACACATTTTTTTAGTGGTAGTATAGGTGACAGCTTTCTGTTTCCGCCTTTTGTCCCCCGACACAAGTCGGAGAACGTCGTTCGAAACTAAAAATTTTGAAGTAACTCGGATGCAAGCTACTGTCCAACTCGCACCTGCGAGTTACACGTAAGTTACGTCCAAACAGTGCGAGTTACTCGGCAGGCTGACTCGCACTGTGTAAACTAGCCATCAAAGTATGCACTAACCTGAGATGCAGGAATGTAATGCGCGTGGTGATGCGGATGCGGCGGCGACGCGAATGGTCCACGAGGGGGCGGCGGTGGTGCGAAACTACCGTACTGCAACCCGGCATACACTGACCCCATCTGTATCAGATGGTTGGTCAACGGGGGGAGTGGGAGGGGGTATGCTATCTCTCGCTCTTGCTTGCTAAGTCTTCTGCTAAGACATTTTACTATAACTGTGCACTGCCGGCCCGAAAGAGACTGGCACTTGCACAGAGTTCGTCCCTTTATTTTGCTGGGACCACATATTATATATTACATAATACTATATATATATATATATATATATATATATATATATATTATGGTGGATTGGCAGGTTCTTTGACAAGTACACACTCTCTTCTAGGTTCCTTTCGGTTGGGTCGTTTTGAGTTCATAGCAATTTGCCGAATAGCAAGATTACCGAAAGCTTGTCCGGCAGAGATTTGATGGCGTTATTTATTTTTAATCATTGTTCAAGTTTTTGTCGAGTTTTTCAGTTTTTGTGAGGTACCTGTTGTAAGAGAAGTTGTTTCAGTAGCGCCGCCTGATGAGCGATAAAATAGTAGCGCCCATTTAACAGCTATCGTTCTTGGACAAGTTATGAAGTTAACCCGCCAGAGAGCGCTGTCGTTGGTAATTTTCAACCGACTTCTAAAAGAAGGAGGTTCTCAATTCGTCTGTATGTTTTTTTGTGTGTATGTTACGCGATTACTCCGTCAATTGTGAACCGATTCGAATGATTCCTTTTATAATCGGTAGGGTACGTTTTTGAGGTGATCCCATTGTAATTTCATCGAGATCTGATAAGTATCTCCAGAGATATGACGATAAACGTCTCAAACTTGCTACTGAAATTGACTGACGCGGGGCATGGAATTCGGTTGTTTTAGTTTTTAAACTAACTTAATTATATAAATTTCAATTAATTAGCTGTGTTTGCAAATTAGTTACACAAAATATTATATCATATTGTTCGAATTATTTAGAAGATTTGAACAATAAAATGAAATTTTTGAAAGTAAAACATACACTTTTCACTTTCACTTTTACTTTGGACTTTGTAATTTCTTAGCAAGAAGACTTTAGCAGTTTGAAGATAGTTAGCATACATTAGAAATACATATAGGTTCTTATTTAAACCAAATTGGACACATTTCGTAGTATTTTTGAGTTTCACAACAATTTAAAAGCGTACAGTAATTTAAAGATTTACAACAATTTAAGTTTTAACTTACAAAAATTTAAAAATTACAGTTAATTCGTTCGGAAACGTGTCAAATTAGATTAATTTATTTGTTTAAAACGCTAAAACCAAGTACCAGGGTAAAATGAACGGAAAAAGTTAATCTTTGAGCATTTGGTAGTTCAATTGAGTCTTTTTCTCGTCCTAATGTGAAGAGAAGTAATGCTAATTTAATATACAAATTATGATTCTTTATATTCTTTTTTGACAATAAGGGCCAGATTCAACTAAAGCTGAACGAAGAAGAATATTCTTAATTAATAGGATTTCAACAAGCTGGCAAATATTTTAAAATACAAAAAATAAAAATTTGATGGTCTCAATTGTCACTTTCTTTAGATAAATTATCTTATGTAGTAGTAGGGATGGTATTTTTTTTAAACTAGCAAAAAATTAAACAGTTGTCTATCAATAATTATAGATATTAAACTAACATTACTGTTTAAATAGTGTAGCTTTATAAATAAATGTATAGTAGTAGCATTCTGAGGCAAAATGTATAGCATAAAAATATATATCTTTGTACATAAAATAATTATAAAATAAATTTAACTTATAATAGTTTATAATTTAAAAAATAAATACAAATGTGTCGAAAATAAGTTGGTAGTACTGATGTGGGGTTTCAGGAGTTTAAAGCGTATGTAATTTAATATAAGCGTTCGTTATTATAACAATATTAAATACCCATATCTAGGGGATGATGAATTGTACAATAATAATATAAAACATAATATAAATGTACTAAAAATGATACACGGGTGTTTTAGAACGAGAAAGACTTGTATTAAAAATCATGTTAATAACCTTAACCTTCGACACGCACATACGAATATTTTGTTTTTCATTTTCACATTAAAAACAGCATCTTCAAGAAACAGCCAAGATCTAAATGAAAGCGACCAGCCAAATATTTTCCTTGTAATCTCAAAAAATCTACTAATTACTAAAGCTTGAGTTGCTAGCGGCAAGTAAATAAACAGTGTGAGACGAGTTGATAAAATCGACCAGTGTGCACCGCACCGGCGGTCATTGACCCCGCTAGCCGCGCCGCCATTGGTCCAACGCCGAGAAACTCGACGTGACACACTGGTCGAAACTCAACATCGTTATTTATACACGTAAAAACACGTAACACATTCACAGGGTTTCGAAAAGTGTGGAAATCGAGGCATGCGATACACGAACAGAAATGTGGGGTTAGTCGACTAATAAAAATATTTGGGGGGTCGCTACCGACCGGAGCTAATGGACTCTTTAGTAAACTATGTATGTAATGATTTTAGTAAAGAGCCCGTGTGTCTATGGAGATTTAACGCAGACTAGACTTTTACACAGTACTTATGTACAGAACCAAACAGTATGGAGATCCAGTGGCATGCTGCGCCGAGCACCGACGCCATTTACGATCAGATCGCAGTGAATCGTGTCTTGTTTAACTCATGCTGTCCTACACCTATACCATGTAATGTATGACTTTGACAATATGGCGTCAGCGCTTCGGCAAACTCAGTCAAAAATAGTGTGTTCTGAATTAAATAAATATTAAAATCAAAGTAGAGTCGGTTCGGAAAGTGTAGAGAATGAATAAAACATCGACAACTGAACGATATTAGAATGTCAACTTCAGTCGCAACGCAACAACAAAATCAATAGCATCGTCGTCCAATCAGCTGCGAGTACCGAGTCAAGCGTCTGTAGCTGATTGGTCGATGATGACGCGACACGTGCGACCAAGTCGACAAGTACCTAATGTAACCAAGCACTGTGCACTCTCTATGTCTTACATGTAATGTGACGCACTCTATGCAGCCTACCGCCACCTCGCTATTCACTCTGCGTCTAGCAGCTCTGATAGAAACTCAACACAAACCAATATAAGCTTTATTACAAGATGAGTAGGGTTTGCGTTTTGTTACGGGCACAGTCACAAGCCGCCGGTCGCTAAGTTGACAGGTGCTGTAGCGGATGTGTAAACAATCACAGAAAATGTGAAACTTGCCGATCTCACTGTCGATGTGTGTGCAAGCGTCTTGTTACAATCAGTGAGATCGCAAGGGATTAGTCACCGCTCCCGTACTAAATTTACTCGATTCGGACGATGCTGCAACGTTACAAGTTCTTGTAAGCGAATCAGCAGAAGTTGGAGCATCGCCCGGTACATTATAAACATATCTTAGAAAAATAACGAGCGTAGAATGCTATACCAGCTAGGTCGGGGCGAGTCCGCGGCGCAAGCGACATATAGTTACCACCGTCGTACTTCACAAGTTTCATCTGGGCATGCATCGGGTGCTGAGTTAACATACAAATGGTACGTGTCCGAGGAAACGTTTGGAACAAAAATTTCATATGTGTTGTTTCTTCTTTTCAAATTTTGATTAAGGTCTTGTATTTGGCTACAAGCAAGAAGTCGGTAATAATGTGTAAGTTTTGCTAGCCAATATGTTTAAAAGCCAGTTTTCAAACGTTTCCTCACAGAATAGTGTTGTTCCCCATCTAATTCGTAACATCAATACAATTTAATCACCAAACTAACAAATCTTAAGCTCGGGTGATGGGTATGCTGCTTTAGTATCGGAATCTTCAGGCGTGTCGTGACTTATTAACACGAAGATTAGCTTATAGTTGTGAAAACGATCAATGCTGTAAAGCTACAAGATCAAAAAGCACGCCAAAATTTAGTTTGTAACATTGAGACACCGCTGTGATCCATTTCATTCAAAGATGTTAGTATTGTATATGTTCAATTACGAGTATTATTGATTAATGATTAATATTTCACAGCGCTGTCACAACGATATCAACAAAGAAAGGAACCATTATAATCACAAAGTATAGCTAAGATAGAGCGAGTACTGAACGCAAACGCAGTTATTCAACAGGAGTCCAACTGATGTCGCCAACCAAGCCGAGTGGAGCCGGTACCAACCCACATGACAGGACACAAGGTCGGTCAAACTATTTACTGATACACATCCAGAAATCACGAAAAATATATAGTTTCTCTAACAATCACAATATCCAAAACTGAAGCGGAGGTAGTAAAAGATACTTGGAGTTTGCAAAGGATTCGCAGTGATTACTAAATCATTAAAAGCTTTCAAATGTGTAACATCCGCTAGTAAAGAAACTGTGAAACGTCTAATCGGGAGCTTGTGTTCACTGCATGCTTTGAACATGGGCCAACCGTGGCATTGCCACTGCATTATTCAATTCTAAAATAACATGTTTAACACAAAAAAACTTAACATTGAAGGCGTATCTGAACACTACACAGTAAATCAGTAAATAATCTAATCCAACTCAAAAAGTTGTAGCTTCACATACTAAGAACCAACAGACGGTTTCTATCAGATAAAGTTAGAACAAGCAAACATATCCAGCCATAAAAATCACGTATTAATTACAAGTTTTTTATATAAATAGCGTTAATACGGGCTAATAAGTGCGCCGGAAGGCTATAGAAGTCGCCAGGTAGCGATAGGAAGAAGCGTAGGTCGCTAGGGTTTAGTTATTTGGACGACATGATCGTATGTATGGCGACATTGTAGGAGCATGCCATAACGCCGCTCTGGTTTATCGTGCATGGACTATCGAGGATGAATCCTCAAAGGAGAACTAAGACGGTGACGATAAAGGTTATCGAATGGATAGATTTGAAGCTTGAAATGATGTACTAGATGCGCCTGTGTTAAGCGATTAGTGACGGACGCAGCCGTAGACCCAAAGCCGGACGACAACTCGGGAACTATTCACATTCAAACATGACAAAGCAAACCTTCCCTTCCAAGCGTACTCCTGCTGGGATCACGATCAACAATATCTTGTTAAATGTAATGAATACATGTGTGTATGTTTTTCACTTAGAAATATTAGTTTTTATTGTTTATTTATTAGTTGTATTGTCTTTATCTTTCAAGGATTAAAGTGATGTGTTAAAATTTCAATATTACTAAAATTGGTAAATAGCACTTATTCAAATCACAGCCATGTCATATACACAAATATTTATGTACCAATTTACTGTTATCTATAGGATGGTATGATACTGAACTAAAAATCAACGTGCTGAGAAGAATTGGTTCAAATGTTAGTCTTGCAGAGAAAAACCAGCTATAACTCTAGATGTTAAGCTGATCCTGTAGTGCCATCTTGAAGCAATTACAACTGGTCGTATAGGCCACCTTGAAACAATTACAACAATCTTGCTATTTGCATAACTCTAGATAAGTGTATGTGTGTAGATGTTACTTTATGTACCAAAAGTAGTTCTAGCCTATAAAACTCCATTATAACATGTTTTACTGTCTATAACGCTGAGTTGGAAATACTTGTTTGTATCTCTTAGAACTTCGTATCTCAGTGCTGTCTTTAGGTGTTGAATCAAATCAATTAAATCATAGTATGTATGTGTAATGTGTATAGAGAAAATGTTGATCGCACTCCAAGCGTAGCAGTCGAGTCCTACCTGATATCTCAAGGGCAGCGGCTGAAGTACTGGTGACGGATGCCATAGCTCGGCAGTTGGCAGCGCAGCGGCCGCCACCTATGTCCTTACTGCTTGTACCGGGCTCCATGGAAGATGGGTAGGCAATCCCGATATATACCCGATAGTAAACAATCTCGATTTGTATTTAGGAAAATTTTGATCCTATGACTTGGCCAAAGTAACTTTGAGAAAACTCGAAGAAGATCAAGTTTGAGTAAAGTCCATATTAAGTGTTTCATTTTGGAGTTTATTGGAGTTTACTCCTACAGAATCGATTTTCATATTTATGTCCGGGGTATGAAAATGTATGCGAGTAAACTCAAACGTTAAATGTTAAATGTTAAACGTTATGCGTTACGAGCTACAGTTTGTTCATTTTTTTTTAATAGGTAGGGAGGATCTTCAAGGTGGTGCATTAAAATTATATCTATCTATTCTATTTTTTTTTATAATAAAACGATTTCAAGTGTTATTTGATTTAGAGTTTTCCGGGAGGACAAAATTTTATCAAGATGTGCTTCTCATCAGTTTTTAAACTAAATTTTCGGGATTGCCTATTTTATCGTCCCCCATTGTAACTTAAAAATAACTTAAACACTAACACAATAATACATTCAAGTCTTACAAGCTAACTATAAGTATCCTTAGTATAAATAATAAGATATACCTTAAGAATTCTTATGCTATGCCCAGATTCAGTGCCTATCTGGTACTTTAGACAAAAGTGTAATATGTCTAGGAAAATAATTTGTATGCATTTGTAGTTATGTAAAAAAATAAACTATATAATCTGTGAACTGTTCTGCAGAAGTGAGTTTACGACCAATAGAGCAATATTTCAATGACATTTTCAAGCCTGTAAAAAATTTAAACTGAGATCACGGTAACGATTTAAATTTCACTTATATAAACTTTAAAATCTTAATTCAATCTGTAAAGTAAATCCCGGATAGATTTAATATTATAAGTAAGTACAGTTTAAGTTTCAAGTCTGTCCAATGTTCAACATAAAAAATATGTAAAATTTTCAATACATTTACTCGAAAAAGGTTTATATTACTAGGACCGAAAGTTGATCGTTTCGTACAATTGAAAAACAAGCGAACGCTGCTAGAGTGGGATGCAGATATGCAATTGCATAGTTGCTTCTCACTTGCGCCATATACTGACCAGTAACACAGAACAAATACGTATGTAATCTGTATTGTTTATGCCAGTAATTACGTAGCGCGCCAATATACTACAAAAAGGTATATGTCAACCTATTTAACAAATAACAATGATCTAACATTATCCTATAAAATTATTAACAAAAGAAAAATATGTTGTATGTTATTTGCCCGTTTCCTCGCAAATGTATTGAAAAACGTCGTGTAACGCACGGGTGAAAGGCAATAAAAAAACTAGTGACGTCGGAAACCTTAGGCTCGAGTTTCCATAATGTCAACTTGTTTTTTATAACCCCTTTTGACATCTTGTATCACAATTTCTTTGTTTTTTAAACGTGTACTGTTGACACATAATACAAATGATATCATCGCGAAACGTAAAATAAGGATGCGCTAACTTTTACAACGGTTTGGACGCAAAAGTTTACGTTCATCAATATGATCGAGTGAGTTCGATGTGTAAAGTGAATAGGCGGTCCGAATATTACATAGTAAATCGAGTTCTAAGAAGAATTAGTACTGCTAAAAATAATTAATAACAATGTATAAACATTTGTTTGAGCAAGTTTTGAAGGAAAATACCAACTGATTGAGTCTGGAGTGAAAACTCAAAATTAGGCCTCGGTTACGTTATTATCTACATTGTTTTTTTATAAAAAGGATTTGTATAAAGTGTCACTATCAAGTAAGTCAGAATAAATAAAAATGTTCATACATAAGTTCACCCCCTTCACCGTTTAACTTCTAGGAACTTTGAATTACATTTCATTTGATTTTTATCAACAGCAAAAGCATATTTTATTGATAAAAAGCAAGGTTATTTATAAACGATCCATTGATAAAAACAGCAAAAGCATGCTGTTTTTATCAATAAATTGTTTATGAATAATCTTGCTTAGTACTGACTACATACTGAATAAATGCTTTGACTTGACTTGACATAGATATTTTTATCTCAATGTCTCTATATCTAACTTTCAAGTTACCAGTACAATGTTACAGGCTACATTCGGACCGCCTATACATTCCGCGGAGAACATAAACTGTAAGGTTGTTCATACCTGGTTACGCGCGGCGTGATCACGATGATGCCACGGCACTGCTCCGGGAAGCGCCCCCAGTCTTGCACCCCGCAGCGACATCTGTAATTATCATCATTATCATCACGCCCAGATAGGAGACGTTTTAGCACGCTCAGCGCTAGTGTATAATGATACACCAAAGGGTGAATCACTGGAACTCAGTGTTGCCAACTCAATGTTTTAAAGAGAGCTAGATTACCTTTGAATAATATCGTTTAAAAAACTAAAAAGAACCGACTTCAATGCCGCGCTTATAATTTTCAGTACCAATTTTGAGGTGTTTATCTCCATATCTCTAGAGATACTTATCAGACCTCGATAAAATTACCATGGAACCACACTTGGGATACCTCCTTTCCATCAAAATAATAATAATCAAAATCGGTCCATAAACGACGAAGTTATCCGCGAACAAACATAAAAAAAAAACATATATACGGTCGAATTGAGAAACCTCCTTTTTTGAAGTCGGTTAAAAAGAGCTAAATTAGTGCTTAATTTTTCGACAAAAATATTCATATTATTATTTATAATTATTCATCAGAACTATTGAAATTGTGTGTCAAATTCACTAATTGTAATCTACTTGGGCTTGCTCCTGAGTTTTCAACATCCTAAGTTGCCATGGTATCAATTTTTTAGACTTCTTTTGGCACTTCTTAGTTGTGGCTGCATTTTATAAGGAGCTAAAATTGTTTTTTTTGGAGCTGATTAGTTGAAAATAGAGCTAAATTGGCATCACTGCTGTTAATACACCGTTTCACACAGTTTAGTACGGGATTATATAGAGTTGGCCCTGGAGAATTCGCCACTTTCTGAGGGTTGAAAAAAATTTGATATATAAAAAAACATAAAGTATAATGAGACTAAGGATACAAAATGCACACCTTAAAAAAGGGGGGTGGAAAAAAAATCTGGGTAAGTATATTAATGAGCCGTAGAACACATTCCTGCAATAAAAATAAAGGTTAAGTAACCTCGTGGAGCGGAGCGTTTTAAAGAAAGGCCAAGTCAAAAGTACTTATAACCGGCGAGCATGTATGAAGGCGCTTGTGAAAGTGGAAGAAGCGAAAGAGGTATGTCAGGATCGTAGCATGTGGAAAGAAGTAGTCTCTGCCTACCACAACGGGGAAAAGGCGTGATTGTATGTATGTATGTAGATTTTTACTCATATAAAGTAAAGTAACCTATTGCACGCCACTAAGCTCGATCCTCGGCTAATCTAAAAGTACACCGTCAAACTAGGTGGAGCGATGATATCCGCAAGGTGGCTGGCGAGAGCTGATATATTATATTGTACACTATTTCATGGACTTAAGGGCTGTAATATTCTGGCAATAATTAAAAAGGTCACGTCAAGAAGAAACTCTGCCGCCATAACCTTACTGTGTTCCGGCAGCACACAGCCCTTGAGAGTCAGAGTATTCTAGGCCTAGCGTGTTCACCATACTTTGACGACATCATTGCTTACCACCAGGCGAGATAGTGGTCAAACGCTAGCCTATAAGATATAGAAATAAACAAAATATTATATGTATTTTTTTTATCTGTATGTATGCAAGCATTTGTCGACTATCTCACCTGATGGAAACTGACGATATGAACGATGGGTGCGGCATACATGACTAGAAGATACTTAAATAAATAAACAAATAAATAAATCGTTTATTTCGAAAAATTGTTACAATCATTATACTAGAAGTAGTGAGGCTATTATGATCATGTTCATTGTTGAGTATCTGCTGCTGAGATAGGCTCATCACCTGTGTTTCAGCATACAGCGCTCTCCCCCGAAGGTTAGCAGTTAGCCGTACTTACATTACAATTGAATACAATTTAAATCTTATACTAAGGGCCGATTTTTCAATTCTTAGAAGAACGGCCAGATAGTTACCAATGCAATATATTTATCTGCCCATATAAACTACCGTATAAAACTTTCGATTTGTCAATGTGGTTTTATCAGTCAGTTAGATATCTGTAGTCTTTCTTTAATTTTAGGCTATCTTTTAAGGCTATCTTTAATTTTTTTTATTTATTTATTAAAGAAAAGATTACTCGCAATGTGTGTCGCACATTACTAGTAGTCTTGTTAACCTCCAACTAAGCTAATATGCTTGTGTCTGGAGTGGGTTCACGTCAATAGTACAATGGGTGGGGTGGGGATCGAACACACGACCTCTCGATCGCCAGTCCGACACCTTATGAAAAATTATATTTATACTAATATTATAAAGAGAGAACATTTGTATTTTTGTATGTTTGTATTGATTTGGCTCAAAAACTACTGAACCGATTTAAAAAATTCTTTCACTAATACATAGAATGGACTTTCGGAATGAAAATAGGCTACATATTATCCCATTGAAATCAAAGGTACATTCGTGGAGACCTAATTTGCAACCTAAGTCTGCAAAAAAACGGTCGAAAAAACACGTTTCCTACGAACGCTGCTTAATTGAAAATAGATAGAAGAATATTTTCTATGCAAGAGTTGTACAACTTAATAAGACCTACAAAAAAGTCCGCGACAGCATATGTCTATCTCTTAAGGTCGACTCACAGTAACCATTTTTATCATAAAATTTTTGTTAAAAAATATTACATAACTTCCAAGGCTATTTTCAAGTATATGGTATTAATCCTTATCCAAATAATTACGTTAATTAGCTTGGCCACATATTATAGATTAAAATTGTCCCTTACAGTATATAATTCAAATGAAAACTCAAGATATCACGAATTTCACATACACGCATCGCAAAATTAATAAAATATTTGCAGTGAAACCACAGATTAGGTCATAGTTACTGCGAAAATATTATTATAGGCTTAGCTATGCTGTAGATCCCCACCGATCACAATCAATTTGAAGTCAATATAGTATAATAATATGATCTATTGTATAAAATAATATTCATCTATATATATATATATATATAATAATATAATATTTTAAACCACCCCGACTGATCTATGTATAATCTTTTCATTAAAAGCATTCCTTGCTCCAGCAAGGGCTGTAATATTCTGGCAATAATTAAAAAGGTCACGTCAAGAAGAAACTCTGCCGCCATAACCTTACTGTGTTCCGGCAGCACACAGCCCTTGAGAGTCAGAGTATTCTAGGCCTAGCGTGTTCACCATACTTTGACGACATCATTGCTTACCACCAGGCGAGATAGTGGTCAAACGCTAGCCTATAAGATATAGAAATAAACAAAATATTATATGTATTTTTTTTATCTGTATGTATGCAAGCATTTGTCGACTATCTCACCTGATGGAAACTGACGATATGAACGATGGGTGCGGCATACATGACTAGAAGATACTTAAATAAATAAACAAATAAATAAATCGTTTATTTCGAAAAATTGTTACAATCATTATACTAGAAGTAGTGAGGCTATTATGATCATGTTCATTGTTGAGTATCTGCTGCTGAGATAGGCTCATCACCTGTGTTTCAGCATACAGCGCTCTCCCCCGAAGGTTAGCAGTTAGCCGTACTTACATTACAATTGAATACAATTTAAATCTTATACTAAGGGCCGATTTTTCAATTCTTAGAAGAACGGCCAGATAGTTACCAATGCAATATATTTATCTGCCCATATAAACTACCGTATAAAACTTTCGATTTGTCAATGTGGTTTTATCAGTCAGTTAGATATCTGTAGTCTTTTTGTAACTATCTTCACGCCAATAGTGTGGGAAAGAGATAATCTTACGCAGTGCTATAGATGTTAGAGCGAGAGCGAAGATTTACAACCATTTGAAATATTTTTATATAAAATATTTTTTTTTTTTGTTTTATTATGGCTCCGCACAATCAGTGTATTTAGCCAGTTTCTGGCCAATTGAGTGTAGCCGTAATGAAATAAAAAAAAATAATGACAATGTCAAGACTTGATGTCAAAACTTGTCACAAACTTAATTTATACCACAGAATAGTCAGCTATCTGAGGCACAAAGAGCCAAATAAATTAACTCCTCTGGTAAGGAATTTATTCCCGGGATTACCTCTATCTGTCTATTGAAAAATGCGAAAATATGCTATTATTGGTATAAACCCTATCTGATCGTGTAACTGAGGAATGAAAAATCGGCCCTAAGATATCTAAACGTATAAACAAAACTAAAATTAAACCGTTTTATTTGACATGTGTGAATGACATGTAGTGTGAAAGTGAGAGTGAAAACTTGGAGAGAGTATGTAATATTGAGACATTACCGGATTGATGTCGAGAAGTAGCGGCGTGTGGTGTGGTTCGATGATGCGGTCGTGCCAAACAGCACCGCCTTGGTTTACGTAGCGCATTCGCCGACTGAAAGTTATAATACACACAATATGTTATGTATGTTAATAGTAATTTACAAAACGAAAAAACCGACTTCACATGCTGCGATAGTCAAAGTACTGGATAGTTACAATCATGTCAACTAAGTATGCAAATTTGCTTATATTGTTTATCTCCATATCTCCGGAGATAATTATCATATCTCGATACAATTTGAATGGGACCAAACGGGAGCCATAATCTCTGAAACAAAAAAATAATTTTTCAAATTGGTTAAGATTTGGCGGAATTCTGATGTAACAAACAATAAAAAAAAACAGTAGAATGAAGAACCTCCTCCTTTTTTGTGAAGTCGGTTAAAAATATCTAAATATAATATACTTAAATTCAAAATGCAAAACCACCCCCGACTGATCTATGTACAATCTGTTCATTGAGACCATTCCGATGAGCTCAAACTCGACATCTCTGCTGTGAGTTGGTGAGGAGTTGAGTATACTGCAGATTCCAGGAGATGTCCCAGCATCAGGTTTATGCTACTATGTTCTTAGAATATCTTTAAAATAAGAGCATACCGGATTTCGAATTAATCATACTAGTAAAAGTACCATTTAGGAACGCGCTACCAGTGGAGATTAGACATGCCAAATCGCTGGCTATCTTTAATTTTTTTTATTTATTTATTAAAGAAAAGATTACTCGCAATGTGTGTCGCACATTACTAGTAGTCTTGTTAACCTCCAACTAAGCTAATATGCTTGTGTCTGGAGTGGGTTCACGTCAATAGTACAATGGGTGGGGTGGGGATCGAACACACGACCTCTCGATCGCCAGTCCGACACCTTATGAAAAATTATATTTATACTAATATTATAAAGAGAGAACATTTGTATTTTTGTATGTTTGTATTGATTTGGCTCAAAAACTACTGAACCGATTAAAAAAATTCTTTCACTAATACATAGAATGGACTTTCGGAATGAAAATAGGCTACATATTATCCCATTGAAATCAAAGGTACATTCGTGGAGACCTAATTTGCAACCTAAGTCTGCAAAAAAACGGTCGAAAAAACACGTTTCCTACGAACGCTGCTTAATTGAAAATAGATAGAAGAATATTTTCTATGCAAGAGTTGTACAACTTAATAAGACCTACAAAAAAGTCCGCGACAGCATATGTCTATCTCTTAAGGTCGACTCACAGTAACCATTTTTATCATAAAATTTTTGTTAAAAAATATTACATAACTTCCAAGGCTATTTTCAAGTATATGGTATTAATCCTTATCCAAATAATTACGTTAATTAGCTTGGCCACATATTATAGATTAAAATTGTCCCTTACAGTATATAATTCAAATGAAAACTCAAGATATCACGAATTTCACATACACGCATCGCAAAATTAATAAAATATTTGCAGTGAAACCACAGATTAGGTCATAGTTACTGCGAAAATATTATTATAGGCTTAGCTATGCTGTAGATCCCCACCGATCACAATCAATTTGAAGTCAATATAGTATAATAATATGATCTATTGTATAAAATAATATTCATCTATATATATATATATATATATAATAATATAATATTTTAAACCACCCCGACTGATCTATGTATAATCTTTTCATTAAAAGCATTCCAATGACTCTAAACACGACATTTAAAATCTGAGCTGAAGTTGGTGAGGATTTGAGTATTCTGTAGAGTCTAGGAGATGTCCCAGCATCAGGTCAATGCTTCCATGTTCTTACAATATCGTTGAAGAAGATGATTTTCGAATTGATCAGACCTATGAAAGTTGATTTCATAGCGCAATTAACTAGAAAAAAGCTCATAGTTTTATAACGATTGAACGAATTTTCATGAATCAAAGCTAAGAAAACTCTCGATAAAGACATCTATCAAACAAAAAAAAACTATCAATTATAAAAACAAAATCGGTTCATCCGGTTAGGTGCTAAGATGCTACAGACAGACACACAGATACACACGTTAAACGTATATTACCCCTACATTTTGCGTCGGGGAACGCGTAAGGTTACGGCGGCAGATGTTCAACCTTTTTTATTTTATATATATCTTATAGGCTAGCGTTTGACCACTATCTCACCTGTTGGTAAGTGATGATGCGGTCGAAGATGGTAAGCACGCTAAGCCTAGACTGGGGAACTGGCTCTCAAGGATAGCTGCCGGAACACATTAGATGATTTTGGCGACAGATTTTCTAAATTGAGGGTGGTAGCTGGCCAGGCGGACACTAGATAGTGTCCTACCACCATGCGGGGGTTGTTGGTTTCTTAACGATGTTTTCCTTCACCGGAGGGCCACTGTGAAAAGCGCACATAAATTTTTCGATGGAAAAATCCATTGGTGCACGGTAAGGTTTGAACTCGGTACCACGGCATCAAAGCCAACCGTTCTCCCGATTACGCCACCGGGCCCGGGCTCCTTGGTGGTAAGCTACTTTTTGGTAGATTTAATGATCCCACTACCACTGTACGAAAACTCATGATTCATGAATGCACATAAAACTTTCATTGGTAGGTATATAGCTAGGATTAGAACCAACGACCGTCGGGTCAGAATCAGGGTAACTATCCTTTACGCTAAAGGGCCGTCCAAAAGGCCGGGCGGTTTTCACCAATAGCCAGAGTGTTTATGAGGAAGGTTTAGGTCCATAATTCGTTAAGGTTTTGTGTAAATTGGATGAAATATGACGATTATTGTTAAATATGTTCATATTTTATATTCGATGCAACAAACTGATGCAAATTTTGTAGGCATATATGTTCTACCCGTGCGAAGCCGGGGCGGGCTGCTAGTAATTTATATATAAATCCATGGTGAAAGCCCATTACTTGTCCCAAACAATTACTGTTATTTAATATATATATGGTTATGTATATGTGTATTTAATATTATATATGCATACGAGGGTCATTCAACAAGTACGTAGCCTCATCGCCCAATGGCACTGCGATTACAAAAAAAATTTACCATAGTACAGTGCAATGTTTTTGAAGCCTACTGTCAAAGTTTTAAACAATGACCTCTATTAGTTTTGTTTTAATAGCCTTTGAAAGCGAACGTGTCGGTCAGTTTAACAAAAAAGGAAAAAGAGCAGTATCGTTCGGTGATTCAATTTTAATTTTTGGAAGGGAAAACGCGCAGTGAAATTATAAATCGCTTGGATGCTGTGTACGGTGACTCTTCTCCTTCGATGGCAACCGTCAAGAATTGGTTTAACGGGTTTGCTCGTGGCCGCAAGTCGGTTTTTGATGAGCCACCCCCAGGTGCCCCAAAAACGGCTACTACGGAGGAAAACATAAAAAAAATCCACGATCTCGTGTTGGCAGACCGCCGATTGAAGGTTCGCGAGATAGCTGACACTGTGGGCATTGCAGAAGGAACAGTGCATCATATTCTCCACGAAGAACTGGGCATGAGAAAGCTGTCAGCGAGATGGGTGCCGCGTTTGCTCACACTGGACAACAACCACGACAACGCGCCGGCTCACACCTCTGCCGTCGCCATGGCCAAATTATTCGAATTGCGCTACGAATTGCTGCCCCATCCATCTTACTCTCCAGACTTGGCCCCTTGTGACTTCTTTTTGTTTCCAAACCTGAAAAAGTCACTCGCCGGAAAAAGATTTGGGTCGAATGAGGAGGTCATCGCCGTCACGGAGGCCTATTTTGCAGACTTCAGGAAAACGTATTTTTTAGACTGGTTAAAAAAGTTGGAGCATCGCTGGGCCAAGTGTATTTAGTTAAAAAGAGATTATGTAGAAAAATAAATCAGCACTTTTCGAAAATTTTTGTTTTTCTTTTGTAGGCTAAGTATTTATTGAACGAGCCTCGTATATATGTATTTATATTAAATATATTTAGGAACATTATTATTTATGTAGGGTATTTTTATGTATTATATCATAATATACTATAATTTTAGTAGTCTATTTTGTGCTTCGAGCATTTACCAAAGGAGATGTTAACGCAAGGCGTACCCCTCTGCTGGCCATATAGCCATTATTGGCCATATGAGCGTGCGTAACTACGCCGTATTTTTGATACTGTGTGCGTGTTTCAAGCTAGTGTGCGGCATCGTTAAAGTGAGTGATTTGTGTGTGTGCAATGCGTGTTTACCTCGTCCCCCGTAAATATCCCCCGAAAAAAATGTTTGCGGATTACAACGTTAACATCTCCATTGGTAAATGCTCGAAGATTTTGTGTATTATTATTATAATAATTTTTTTCTGAGATCATTAATTGTATTGTACGCCACCCCCAAGTTTCTGTTTGTATTATTCTTTTCCATGCCAAGGTTGTCTGGAATAAATTGCTCTATGCGATAAGACCGCCGATTGTATTGCCTTATTATTCTACTGTGTTTCATTACATAGTATGTACAATTTCTAATTTCTTTGGTGATCAATAAAGAGTTTTTGTATTGTAAAAGTTGATTTCATAGTGCCATCAATTAGAAAATAGCTCATAGTTTTAAATCGGCTAAACGGATTTTCACGAATCAAAGCTATAATTAAATCGAAGTCGGTTCATCCGTTTAGGATCTACGATGCTACACACAGATACACACGTCAAACTTATAACACCCCCTCTTTTTGCTGTCGGGTCCGGGGTAAATAAATTGTTAGTCATTTATTGCTTACTTAAAGTCTAATTATTTAATTTTCAAGTTACCTTATGCCCAGTTCCTATAACATACGAACGGATCGTTTTGCTCACGATCGGTTAAATTTGACACAAGCATGTTTACGTCTCGTGTCAAATTTAACCGATCGTAAGGAAAACGATCCGTTCGTTTGTTATAAGGAGAACCGGGCATAAGTAGATAGAGCATATTAAGTACCTTGGTCTATACGATATGCTAGAAGTGACAGTAATAACAACAAATGACTTACGGAGGCGGTGCATAATGTAAAGGACGTCTTTCCGCCGCCGGCGGTGGCACTGGTGCGGTAGTTTCACCTGTAAAAAAAAGTTACTGTTAAAACAAACTGGACTGCAAACCGTAAAATACCGATTTCAATCCCCACCGAGCACCAATGGAGTTTTCTATCGATCGAAAAAGGTATGTGCGCTTTTCACAGTGACCCTCCGCTAAAGGAATAACATTGTTGAAAAACCTCCAACCCCCGCATGGTGGTAGGACACTATCTAGTGTCCGCCTGGCCAGCTACAACCCTCAAGTTAGAAAATCTGTCGCCAAACATCTAATGAGTTCCGGCAGCTGTCCTTGCCAGTTCCCATTCTACGCCTAGCGTGCTGCCATCCTCGACCGCATCATCACTGGGCCCTCTAGACTACTTTTTCCTCATGTTACGATCCTGACATACCTCTATCGCTTCATCCACTTTCATAAGCGCCTTCATACATGCTGGCATTTATGCTTGCTTGGCTGGATATTTACAAGACAGTATGTACTTACTTGCACATAGGAAAAATTGTAATAGCGGAAATTGTACGTAGGGGAATGCTGATTCCCACACAAATGCATGGTAGTGAATACAGAGTGCATCAAAAGAAGCATGAAAGTAAAATTATTGCTGTAGAAATGAGAAGTATGAGACTCTGATGTATAAGGTGGAGAACAATGTGATAAGGGAACGTTTTGGTGTGGTAGATGATGTAGTGACAAAGACAGAGAAAGGAATGCTTAGCTGGTTTGGACATCTAGAGAGGATGGATGAAGAAAGATTGACGAAATAGATTTATGAGACGAGTGTGAATGGGCCAGTTGGTAGAGGCCGGTTTTAAAGAAAGGACAAGTCAGAAGTACCCATAAGTGCGACCCGTAAGGCGAGCATGTATGAAGGCGCTCATGAGAGTGTAAGAAGCGAAAGAGGTATGTCAGGATCGTAGCATGCAGATAGAAGTAGTCTCTGCCTACCCCAAAAGGAAAAGGCGTGATTTTATGTATGTATGTATGCACTTACTTGCGGAAAGATGTCTTGAGATCCTGCGACGTTTCCTGGTGGGACTGTCTCCGTGCTTGGAGGATAGTTCTCCATCTGAGGAGCCTGCTGCCGCCTCCACGGGACCTTCCAGAGGGTTAGTGTCCTGTGGAGGAACAAAACAATATAACATTGTGTACCAGTAAACAAGGAATATCTTAATAATAAATATATATATATATTTATTATACTGTAACGTAACACATAAAGATTTTAAAAAAAAGATTATATGTATACTACTGATAGTTTTATGTTAACGTCTCTATTTTATTTATTGATTTGATTTTTTTTATTTTAAATATGAGTAGAAAGTGACCTTTTTTTTTTCATGTCTCGCTGCATGGATGGCTTGGTATTTTTTTAATTCATATTTTATTTATTTGGAATAGCGAGCACGTGCCGGAGGTGAGAGCCTCCATGACATCACTTTAGGGTCCCAACGGAAGACCAGCGTTGGTCATGTCAGTCATGACCAACATTATGCTGAGATGGGTCCTATTTTGCACCAAAACACCTGTTTTAAATTAGTACATAAGTTAATAATATATATGTTACTGTGTTTGATGCAAAATAAATATATTTTCTTTCTTTTCTTTCTTTCTAACACAACATAGTTATCCAATTTTCTGTACTCTTTTTACTGCGAATATATAATTAATTTCAATGTATTTATTTGCATAAAGAGGTAGGTACAAATCAATAAATCAACAGTGGGCCCCAAACTCGACTAAGCCTGTATCTTGGAAGCCCGGTAGGTGACAAATTCGAGTATCCTAAGTTGGAATTCTGTATGTGATGAACCATTTCAACACTTAAAAATATTAATGATGATTTCATCGTCATATCACCATCAGCCAGTGTCAGTCCACTGCTGGACGTAGGCCTCTCCCAAGATGCTCTACTAAGCCCGATCTTCGGCTCTTCTTTTCCAGTCACTGCCCAGCGCTTTGCGTATGTCGTCGCTCCACCTAGCCACAGGACGTCCTACGCTACGTTTGCCGATTCACGGTCTCCACTATAGGACAAGTCTACCCCAACGGTTATTTATCCTTTTTTTTTTTTTTTTGTGACCCAGGAAAATCCTTTATGGATACCAAATCGCCCGGGGGAGCGAGATGATTATGTGGGACTCGCTGCCTGAAAGGCAGGATACCGCACTAAAAACCTGGGGTGAGCCGTCATCCACCGTGGTGGAGCAAGATGGGGTTGCGCTAGCATTCACCAACTTGCCCCGGTGGCAGACCCAAATGGGCCTCTCTCCGCTCCTCTCTGCCGCTGCGGAGGGCTGATCACCTTGCTCACCAAAGTCAACCTTCAACCGTCATGTGGGGAGTGCAAGCCGTTGGAGAGTCCCCGACTCTCCAACAGTTACACCACAATGACAGAGGAGTGTGGCTCGTCTTCTCGTCAAACTTACCACACCCTCCGTCCCTCTGATGACAGGTGTGCGAAGAGCAAATACCCCTACTCACACACCGTCCGCTGTTCGTCTCGCATGCCATTGCCAGTGGCATACGAGACTCCACTCACGACCGTCACCGGCCCCACCTCTCGGCCCGAGTGAATCGGACCCACAGCCTTAGAGGAGTGTGGCTCGTCTTCTCCTCAAACTCACCACACCCTCCGTCCCTCACATGACAGGTGTGCGAAGGGCAACTACCCCTACTCGCACACCGTCCACCGTCCGGCTCGCATGACAAAAGCATGCGAGCAACCCTCTTGCAGCCGTTACCGGCCCCGCCACTAAGTCGGAGCATTATGCTCGGACCCACCACCGGGCGGCTCCCACCACCGAGCCCGCCCTGCCCCGTCACACTGTGCCCTCTGCTAAATATCAGAGGGACACGCGGAGGAGCCCCTCACGTGGGAACTTCGCTATCGGTCGACAACTTAACCCAGTAAACTAGGAAAAGTTGTCGGCCGATACCCAGGGTACACCACGAGGAGGTGTTCCGACCCTCACCCCGACGGTTATTTGTCCTGCGGCAGATATGACCAGCCCACTGCCAATTCAGTTTACTAATCCGTTGAGCTATGTCGATCACTTTAGTTCTCTGTCGAATTACTTCGTTCCGGATTCATCCCGCAGAGAAATACCGAGCATAGCTCTCTGCATAGTTCGCTGAGCGACAGCAGGATGCACCACGGTCAGGTGAGGTTGGCTCGGAGCACTGAAACACAAATACCACCGTATTTGTGCTCCCTTACATCCATTATTATTGAATACGTATTTGAAAATCATCTTTAGGTTTCTCTTATATTTTGAAAGACCATTCAGCATCTATAGCGATTTAAAGTTGGCTAACAACCGTTCTCACGAGAAATTTAATAGTTATTAAACGCAGTCTTCAGAAACACTTTTTTAGAAGTCTAAATAAAGTCATACTTCGCATGGTGTTAAGAGAAGAAATCATAAAGTCAAACTTACCATATGATGAGGCGCATGCAGCATATGCGGATGTGGCGCATGGTGCTGCGTGTGATGCGGCGTGTGATGCGGCGTGTGATGCGGCGTGTGATGCGGCGTGTGATGCGGCGCATGGTGCGGCGTGTGGTGCGTTGGATGATGCGCGTTGTAATGATGCGGCTCGCTGGAGGGACCCGCGCCTGAACCGCCGCCGCGGTGTTCTGGAACTGGAAATAATGGGGCTTTAATAATCTATCTAGATCGTTTAAATAAAACCAGCCAAGTAACTAAGTTATGTTTGACTAAGTTAAGGGCAAACTTAACTTTGCATTTAGATCCATAGAAAATGTACTGCACCAACCGCAAATAACAAGTTTGTAATAGTAAATTCACTTTTTTCTGTTTATTTAACTAGATATTTAAGGTTTTCATTTATTCCTATATAAGTGCTTCAAGATCTTGCTTCTTGCCAAATTTCATGATTCTAGGTCAACGGGAAGTACAAGTACGGGAACTACAAGTGTTGATTCCCTTGTGAAATTGTAAAATATGCGAAAATATGTGACATAAACGGTTGTATCTTTTGATCATGTTGACTTACAGGTTTCACACCCGGAAGATATCGTAGCCCCGAGTATTTAGTATAAGTTACAACTTGATACCTCTACGCATTCCGGAGATATAGGATCTTGACAGACGGATAACAAAATGATCCTATAAGGGTTCCTTTTTCCTTTTAAGGTACGGAACCAAAAAAAACTAAAAGAACCGACTTCGAACGTCGCGCTTGTCATTTTCAGTACCAAGTTTGAGGTGTTTATCTCCATATATCTGGATGCGAATGGGAACTGGCTCTTAAGGATAGCTGCCGGAACACATTAGATGTTTCGCGACAGATTTTCTAATTTAAAGGTTGTTGTTGGCCAGGCGGGTACTAGATAGTGTCCTACCACGGAGCAGGGTTGGAGGTTTCATAACGATGTTTTCCTTCACCGGAGGGCCAACGTGAAATGTGTACACAAATTTATCAAAATAAAAATTCAGTGCTTTGCTACACGGCGAGGACTGAACTCGCTACCTCTGGCGTCAAAGCCGACCATTCTCCAACTACGCCACTGGGTCCACTACGTAAGTATCTAAAAAACTCCGACAGTTATCAATCAGATAAGAACATTGGACAGTGTTCTTTGGTCATAGAAAACTGCATCAAAACTTGTTTAGCTGTTTTGGAGATATAGTCACAATGGTTTTTGCTTCATTTCAACATCTAACCCCAAAAGCATAATCCTGAGGGCCCAGTGGTGTAATAGAAGAATGGTCGGCTTGAAACCAGAGATACCGAGTTCAATCCCCGCCGTGCACCAATGGATTTTTCTATCAAACAATTTATGTGCGCTTTACACAATGCCCTTCCGGTGAAGGAAAATCATCGTAAAGAAACCCCCAACCCCGCATGGTGGTAGGACACTATCTAGTGTCCGTCTGGCCAGCTACCACCCTGAAGTTAGAAAATCTGTCGCCAAACATGTACTCATTAGATGTTTGGCGACAGATTTTCTGGCAGCTATCCTTGAGAGCCAGTTCCCTCTCTAGGCCTAGCGTGCTACCATCCTCGACCGCATCATCACTTACCTACAGGTTAGATAGTGGTCAAATGCTAGCCTATATCATATACTATCTGTGCCCCGCGGCTTCGCCCGCGTCACAGAATAAATAATAGTACAAGTACCCGCGTTAAGAAGTATCCTATAGGTATAGCTAAGCTAAGCTAGCCTAAACCATAGTACTGGCTAGGCTATCTCTATACCAAATTTCAGCTAAATCAGTCCAGCCGTTTGACTGTGAAGAAGTCCCAAACAAATAAACAAACTGACTTTCGCATTTATAATATTGGTGTTGATATATTATAAATTAAGATCGTTTAAAAAACTAAAAGAACCGACTTCAAACGTCACGCTAGTCAAAGTAGCCAGTAGACGCAGTAACTATTACATAATCTGTGCCAGTAGTTAGTTGTATGTCGTCGAGATAAGTAAATGCATCGTAATACAAATGTTGATATATTAAAAACGGCTCGGCAGATTTCGTTAAAATTTAAATAGGATCGCCTGGGAAGGTCAGGCATCTTCGAGTAATCGGCGAGCATACATAAAAAATAATTGAGCACCTCCTCCTTTTTTGTGAAGTCGGTTGAAAATAAACCTTCTCCGTTCCGTCGTGGTACGTAGTATATTTTCTATGGTCGTGGGTAAAAAAGTAAAAGTGAGTACATTCCATATTAGTTAAAAAAAATACAAGCCATCAACAATAAGAGCAGCGGATGACTCCATACAAAACGTGACCCAGTTTTGTCACAGCTAATTACAATAGTTACTTCGGTGATGCAACCGAGAAACTGTGGTGAGCGCGGTTGGTTGCGTGCATCACAGAGAAACGGTGGTTAACTGGTGGTAATTGATGATGGAGTCATTTACTTTCTTAACATTAAAGGAAATAATATTAGCTTTACTTTTCTATACTAAAGTACATAGTTACGTTTCAGATTTTTTTCCTTTATAAGCGGTGTGAGACGTTGGTTCGAGCCAAATTTCATGATTTTAGGTCAACGGGAAGTAAGTACCATATAGGTTTTGATTCCCTTGTAGCTTCACAAAACGTGCGAAAATACGTGACTAACGATTATATCTTTTGATCGCGTTTACTTACAGGTTTAATTTCTTCACAGCTGAAAGACACTGTAGACCCAAGTATTTGATATAAGTTTTAACTTGATACCTCTACGCATTCCTGAGATAAAGGGTCTTGACAGACGGACAACAAAGTGATCTCCTACTAGGGTTCCTTTTTCCTATAAGGTATGGAACCCTAAAAGTACGTTTACGCAACTTTCGTGGCGACCCACAAGACATGACGTCACCAGCTTTCATGGGGAAAGGCGAAGGGTGACGATCTGACAATGTTTTGCAACACATCGAGGCCGTGAAATCCAAGAACATGAAAGTTGCGACGAAAGTTGGCTAGCTGTGCTCTGCCAATATTTTTAAGACTTCACAAAAAAGGCGGAGGTTCTCAATTCGACTACATACCTATATATTTTTATTTTATTTTTGTTACCTCAGAACTCCGTCAAATCTTGGCCGATTTAAAAAATCTTTTTTCGATTAAGAGATTATGCCACCCAATTGGTCCCAATCAAATTTTATCGAGGTATTACAATTATCTCCGGAGATATAGAGATAAACATTTTAAACACATTACATACCTTGACGGCATATGCATGTGTATGTATACCTTGACGACATGATACTACTGGCTATTTTGACTATCACGGCATGTCAGTTTTTTTTTAACCGACTTCAAAAAAAGGAGGAGGTTTCTCAATTCGACCGTATATATATATATATATATATATACATATATATATTTATGTTTGTTCGCGGATAACTTCGTCGTTTATGAAGAGATATTGAGATAAACATCTCATAATTGGTACTGAAAATGAATAGCGCGGCATTGAAGTCGGTTCTTTTTTAGTTTTTTTAAACGTTATTATCGTTTTTACATGATCTTAAAATATGGTTGAGCCTCTCTCCTACTAATATTATAAATGCGAAATTATATGTAAAGAGTTGACATTTGATTTGGTTCTAACATCGCGGAAAATATCACTTGCGTGATGCAGGATCTCGTACATTTAGGCAATATATACAAGGAGAACTGAGCAATCGACTCCAGAGCCATCTATGTGCTTTTATATTAAGTTAAGGTGTAAGTACAGATGGACGGATGTATGTTTGTTACTCTTTCATGCAAAAACGGCTAAACGGATTTTTATGCATTTTTTTACCGACTTCACAAAAGAGGAGGAGGTTCTCAATTCGTCTGTATGTTTTTTTTTTGTATGTATGTTACGCGATTTCTCCGTCAATTGTGAACGGATTCAAATGATTCTTTTTTTAATAGGTAGGATACGTTTCCGAGGTGGTCCCATTTTAATTTTATCGAGATCTGATTAGTATCTCCAGAGATATGGAGATTAATACCTCAAACACAGGAAAATGCACTGGTTTTAGTAGAAGAGTCCCAAGAAGATTATACACAATGGAGGTTGCTATTGCATATACTTTTGAAGACTAAAAAATATGACCTTGAATAATGTTTTTACATCTTTCTTCACGTTGATTTTGGTTTTTGATGGATATTCTTACGGTAACTGTGAGCGAGATAGAAATAAAGGTGGGGATGACTATTTTTTTTCATTTTTTTTATATCTTATAGGCTAGCGTTTGACCACTATCTCACATGTGTCTAAGTGTGATATGGTCGAAGATGGTAAAGTAAGCACGCTAGGCCTAGTATGGGAACTGGCTCTCAAGGATAGCTGCCGGAACACATTAGATGTTTGGCGACAGATTTTCTAACTTGAGGCTGGCACCGACTTCAAATAGATAAGTGGGAAGCGCTTATAATAATTATATTAAGTAATTTATTTTTCGCTTTTGAGTGCCTGTTTGTTATGTATGTAGACGGTTTAATTTTTTTTGAAAAAAACTTATTATACAGATATTTTTTAACCTAGATTAACACATAGGATACTTTGAAAACGCGGGCGAAGCCACATGACGCAGCTAGGATTATGAATATATTTGTGAGACAAGCACTAGACTCTATCTCACCTGATGTTATCTTACAGGCTAGCGTTGGACCACTATCTCGCCTGGTGGTAAGCGATGATGTGGTCGAAGATGGTGAACACGCTAGGCCTAGAATACTCTGACTCTCAAGGGCTGTGTACTGCCGGAACACTGTGAGGTTATGGCGGTAGATTTTCTCTTATTAAACATACTTAGAATTCGTACCAAGCTTTATTTAATTTTTTTTTCCAACATGTTAGTTGGAGCTGTTCTTTACCTGGTCTCCGTCGTTCCGAGGGTCCGGCGGCGCGGCGTTCCGCACGCCGCGACCCGCCTGCGCCACCCCCTGAAAACATCCACATAAACTTTCAACTAGAGATCCAGAAAAGACTCCATTCACATTTTTTTCCCAAATTGGTCCACGCGTCATAAGCAATCGGGGAACATACATTAATATAATATCGTTTAAAAACTAAAAAACAACCGACTTCAATGCCGCGCTATTCATTTTCAGTACCAATTATGAGATGTTTATCTCAATATCTCTGGAGATACTTATCATACCTCGATAAAATTACCATGGTACCACACTTGGGATATCTCCTTTCGAACAAAAAAAGAATAATCGAAATCGGTTCATAAACGACGAATTTATCCGCGAACAAACATAAAAAAAAAAATATATATATATATATACGGTCGAATTGAGAAACCTCCTCCTTTTTTTGAAGTAGGTTAAAAACTGGCCAAGTGCGAGTCAGCATCGCGTCTCTTATCGCACACTTAGGGAGGGTTCCGTACAATACGAAACATAACAGAGTTTCAACCTCATATATTTGATTAATTGATATTACCCAGAATATTGGGTTTGGTCGCGATCTAGAAAGACGGGCTCGTTTACTAGCGCCATCTATGTCATTTTGCCGAAACTAATTAGATAGATGGCGTTTAAAAACACGTTTTTCTGTATGGGGACCCCCTTTAATTTTTAACTTTATTTTGTTTTTAGTATTTGTTGTTCTAGCGGCAACAGAAATACACCATCTGTGAAAATGTCAACTGTCTAACTATCACGATTAATGAGCTATAGCCTGGTGACAGACGGACAGACAGACAGACAGACAGACAGACAGACAGACAGACGGACAGCGGAGTCTTAGTAATAGGGTCCCGTTTTACCCTTTGGGTACGGAACCCTAAAAAGGATCTAAAATATTGTCGCTTGAAAAAGTGAAAAAAACATTGCAATTACTCGTTAATAATTAAAAACTACCGACAAAACAACCGACTTCCATGCCCGAGTCAATATCAGTAGCAAGTTTGAGACGTTTATCGTCATATCTCTGAAGATACTTATCAGATCTCGATGAAATTACAATGGGACCACCTCGGAAACGTATCCTACCGATTACAAAAATAATCATTCGAATCGGTTCACAATTGACGGAGTAATCGCGTAACCCCCTTTTTACAAGGGAAGGTTACAAAAGATATGTTCTGACCTATACTGCACCGACGTCGGTCATGGTGTGGTGGTCGGACGTCCCGCTTCGCTGGTGGTTGAGGCGCTGAGGAAGGGGGTGGGGACCCCCCGCACGCCTCCTTGGGGCTTCCAGCACTGCTACCATCACTGTAACAACAACAACACCATGATGAGCTGGATAGACACTGGATAACACGGAGTAATTGACACGAGCATAAAAATTTGGGGTTACATAAATAATCTAGAAAGGATGGATGAAGGAAAATTGACGAAACAGATTTATGAGATCAGTTTGAATGGGCCAGCCGGTAGAGGCCGACCTAGGCGAATATATCACGACCAGATCGGAGGCGATTTAAAGAAAGCCAAGTCAGAAGTACCTATAACCGGCGAGCATGTATGGAGGCGCTCATGAAAGTGGAAGAAGCGAAAGAGGTATGTCAGGATCGTAGCATGTGGAAACAAGTAGTCTCTGCCTACTTTGCACGTATGAGTCGCAGCCAACTAGCTTAATTAGCCGTTTAATCAACAGCCTAGCCTCTTTACTTTCAACTAGTGGCCTGGATGATATTCAGCCGTAGCGTTTATTTTTGTAAATTTTTAAACAAGTGTGTGAACAAAGTGTGTGACACTTCAAAGAAACATAATATTTGTAGCGTTTATTACAACATTTAATAAACTGGCTTAGTCTGACACTAAACACACTAGAGAACAGTAACCACCGCGTGAACTAGAACTGACGCCCTGGCCACAGATTATATAATAGCCCTGGCGTTCAAATAAAGGTACAGAAGACCTTCAAGTGGCTTAATATCATTCAGGCCGCTGGTTGAACGGCGCTGTTTAGTACAGAGGCTAGGCTGTTGATTGAACGGCTAATTAAGCTAGTTGGCTGCGACATATATATGTATATATATTTAGACCTGACAGGTATCAGAATGAACCTGGACGGGGTTAAATGAACCTTTTTCAACCCCCGATGCAAAAAGAAGGGTGTTATAAGTTTGGCGTGTGTATTTGTATGTGTGTGTCTTCCTGTGGCATCTTACTGCCCAAACTGATGAACCGATTTTGATCTAGTTTTATTTGATTGATAGGTGTCTTTATCGAGAGTGTTTTTAGCATTGACTCATGAAAATCCGTTACACGCAGAACTAGAATGATCTGACTCTCAAGAGCTGTGCTGCTGAAATACCGTAAGGTTATGGCGGATTTTATGGCGGAAAGTAACTTTTTAGTAGTAAGACAGGCGGGACATCGATGTAATGCTGCTACCTGCTACCACCTGTGGTAAGTTTATACTAAGAAAATAACTTATGTATTGTCGCCTACCAGTATATAATGTTATATTTTCGACCATATCATAACACCAGAAAGGGGTCTAACATGTCGCTGGGTCTAAGGTACACAATCCACCAGGAGAGTATAAATGTCAACATTTTATATGTACTAAGAACACACTGTCTTTTTTACCAATGCAAGATATTTTGGACCATATCACAAGAGCAGTAGGCAGAGAATCCAATTTCCGAGCACGTATCAACATTATATACTAAGAAAAGATTGCTTTCTTGCACATTCAAGATATTTTCGACCATATCAAATCGCTTTAAGATACAAATTCCACAAGTTGACTACGTTTCCACAGGCTGTTTTGTAACTAGCTATCTTCGACCCTATCATCGAGAATGGAGGGTACATAATCGACGAGCCCAGTACGTGTCAAGTCTAAAGATACGAATTCCTCAAGCTAAGTACTTTTCTACAGGCTGTTCTCTACCTAGCTATCTTCGACCCGATTGTCGAGAATGGAAGGTACATAATCGACGAGCCTAGTACGTGTCAAGCTGTCAAGTCTTGGCGGAAGCGTGCGAGATAACACGCGTTATCTGAGAGCGTGCCTGGACACAGATTAGTTACTAGTCTCTACGTGCCAGAGTCAGATATGAGGAGACGGCACGCGTTTGGAAGGAGAAGACGATTTGAGTTATCAACCGACTTCCAATAAACTGGCCAAGTGCAAGTGGGACTTGCACTCGTAGGGTTCCGTAACACAGTTAAGTATTCCATAACTATGATTTTTCGCAACTACAAAATTAACTTTGTTTTTCATAGTGTTTGTATGAAAAACAAAGTTATCTTTGCGGTCGATCTCTAAAAGTGCTGACTGTATCTCGTTCAAACCAATTTTCGTTGTTAGTTTTTAGATTTTTCACTACTTTAAAAGTTAGAGGGGGGGGGGGACACACATTTTACCACTTTAGACGCGCCTATCTTTCAAATGATTGACTTTGAGAAAAAATGATTTTAGGAACTTCAATGTCATTTTTGTCCTAACAGTTTCAGAATAAAATGGCTGTAACATACGGACGGACAGACAGACAGACAGACAGGCATGACGAATCTAGGTTCCGTTTTTTGCCATTCGGCTATGGAACCCTATCTGTACCTCGTCTGTACGTTTTTTTGTATGTATGTTTGTTACGCGATTACTCCTCCAATTGTGATCAGATTCGACTGATTATTTTTTTAATTGGTAGGGTAGTACCTCTAAGGTCCCATTGTAACTTTCTCGAGATCTGATAAGTATCTTCATTTTCAGTACCAATTTTGAGGTGTTTATCTCCATATCTCTGGAGATACTGAACATATCTTGATGCAATTTAAATGGGACAACCTGGGAAGTTATAAAAAGACTCTTTCAAACAAAAGAAGAATTTTCCAAATCGGTCCAGGCATCTTTGAGTAATCGGTGAACATACATTAAAAAATAAAACTGGCCAAGTGCGAGTCAGCATCGCGTCTCTTATCGCACATTTAGGGAGGGTTCCGTACAATACGAACCACAAAAGAGTTTCAACCTCGTATATTTGATTAATTGATATTACCAAGAATATTTGGTTTGGTCGCGATCTAGAAAGACTGGGCTCGTTTACTAGCGCCATCTATGTCATTTTGCCGAAACTAATTAGATAGATGGCGTTTAAAAACACGTTTTTTGTATGGACCCTTTAATTTTTAACTTTATTTTGTTTTTAGTATTTGTTGTTCTAGCGGCAACAGAAAAATCTGTGAAAATTTCAACTGTCTAACTATCACGGTTAATGAGCTGTAGCCTGGTGACAGACGGACGGACAGACAGACAGACAGACAGACAGACAGACATACAGACAGACAGACAGACAGACAGACAGACAGACAGACAGACAGACAGACAGACAGACAGACGGACTACGGAGTCTTAGTAATAGGGTCCCGTTTTACCCTTTGGGTACGGAACCCTAAAAATTAAGTCCGTTAAAAAGTAGTTCAAATGTTCAAAGATCTGCTGAGGTACTTAAAACCATGGGGAATCTCGGTCATTTTGACCTATTTATTTATCAGAACTGCGTTCTACACGAGTCTTCGCTCGATAACAAATACCCAAGACTTGTATAATGTGATGACGTCATGAGTGCGATGACGTCATAACTGCCGCTCGACTCGACTTCTTTGTCTCGCAATGTATGCGTTCCTACGACGTTATCTACAACGCATAAGCCTTCATTCAAACAAAGGTTTAATGTTAAACCGTGTCGACTAGTAAGTAAATTGTCCTTTGTAACCGACTTCACAAAATAGGAGGAGGACTTCACAAAGAAGGTGAAACTGCATAAAAATGCGTTCAGTAGTTTTTGAGTTTATGGCAAACAGAGAGACCGACGCGGCGGGGGACTTTGTTTTATAATATGTAGTGAATCACTAGATGCCGAAGTTTTCGGTAATTGAATGTATCACTTACTAGTGACGAAAACTTCGGCATCTTCTTAATAAAGTTTAATTAATTCTACAGTTTTCCTTAAGTTTGCTTAAGGAACAAATTATGGGAAGTAATGACATACGGTCATTACTTCCCATAATTTGTTCCTTATTAGCGACACTATCGAATGGTGTATAATGGTGTTTTTTAATTCCTGGCTAGGAATATTGATTTTTCAAAAATCCAATGCAGTTTTAGTTTTCATCAATATCGGGCCCGAGACTCTTTTGAGCATTTTTTGCTCATAGTTTCTGATTTGACAATGAAGGCCCACTTGACAAATTCATCCTGTATAACGACTGTAGTGTCTCGCGCGGCAACCATGACTTATCAAAGCCTACATAGAAATACGCCCCGTCCCGCGACACTGCATACATAATTAAATAACTCAGAATTATGAACGTACTTTGTACCAACCATAACTGTAAAAATAAATTTATAAGCATAATAATACCACAGATTATATAATAGTTACTGGGTAAATAATACTTTCCGTTGTTAGGTTGGCTAAACAGTACATTCATAATTCGGGTATCAGGTATCGGGTAGGGAAGTGCCAACTCTTATAACGTTGTAGAGTGATTCAGTACTGTGATACGCCCTACAGGCATCCTACAGTAAGGTCGTGTTCTATTATCAACAAAATCAACACCAATGTCATAAATGCGAAAGTCAGTTTGTATTTTGTTGTTTGTTTGGGACTTCTCTACGGTCAAATGACTGGACCGATTTAGCTGAAATTTTGCGCAGGAATAGCCAGTACTGTGGATTAGGCTATAGGATACTTTTTAACGCGAGCGAAGCCGCGGGGCTCAGCTAGTATATAACCTTTGGGACCATGAGTTCTAGTAATTTGAGGTAGTTTAACAAACTAAAAGAACCGACTTCAAATGCCGCGCTAGCCAAGTGTACTATGTTTGAGGTTTTCATCAACATATCTCTGGAGATACTCGTCAGATCTCGATGAAATTACAATGAGACTACCTTGGAGATGTACCCTACCAATTACAAAAGATTAATTCGAATCTGTTCACAATTGGCGGAGTAATCGAGTAAAAAACATACAAAAATAAACTGGCCAAGTGCAAGTCGGACTCGCAATAGTAGGGTTCCGTACCACACTACAGTATTTTATAAGATCGAGCAAAAAATACCACTATCATTTTTCACCAGCAAAAAATAATAATTAATAAACATTTTATTTCTTATAACGCCATCTATGGGAAGTTTACCTAACAAGGCGTTCATAGATGGCGTGAAATGCCGAAAAAAACACGTTTCTTGTATGGGGACCCTCTATCATTTTTAACTTTATTCTGTTTTTAGTATTTGTTAGTATTTATATAGGGGCAATCGAAATACATCATCTGTGAAAATTTCAACTGTCTAACTATCACGGTTCATGAGATACAGCCTGGTGACAGACGGACAGACAGACAGACAGACGGACAGCGGAGTCTTAGTAATAGGATCCCGTTTTACCCTTTGGGTACGGAACCCTAAAAACAACAGAGGAATTGAGAACCTCCCCTTTTTTAAGAGTCTGTGAGTACTTCGGCCTCAAATAGCAAATAGGCATAATGTTAGTACTAAAATTATATAAAGTGTAAAGTGTCTCGTGCGACAACCATGACCTATCGAACCTACGTACGACCTACAAGCATCCTACAGGAAGGTCGCGACGTTTGCTGAAACCTGGGGCACTACTTGTACTATTCATTATTCTGTGCTTGGGGGGCTACCATTGGAGCCACTTCAGCCTCCGTAGAGACGTCGGAGCGCTATCCATCTTTTACCGTCTCTATAATGGGAAATGCTCTGAAGTGCTTTTTGACCTTAATCCACCATCGCCAGTCTTTTATCGTACTGCTCGGCACCGTCAAAAAGTTTATGAACCGATTTCGATTATTCTTTTTTTGTTCGAAAGGAGATATCCCAAGTGTGGTACCATGGTAATTTTATCGAGGTATGATAAGTATCTCCAGAGATATTGAGATAAACATCTCAAAATTGGTACTGAAAATGAATAGCGCGGCATTGAAGTCGGTTGTTTTTTAGTTTTTAAACGATATTATTTTAATCCGATAGGGTTTGTTTCCGAGGTGGTCCCATTGCAATTTTATCAAGATCTGATAAGTATCTCCAGAGATTTGACGATAAACGTCTCCAACTTGCTACGGAGACTGACTCGCGGGATTGTCGTACCTCGATACAATTTGAATGGGACCAAACAGGAGGCATAATCGCTCAAACAAAAAAATATTTTTGAAATCGGTCCAGATTTGACGGAGTTTTGAGATGACAAAGATATAATATCGTTTAAAAACTAAAAAACAACCGACTTCAATGCCGCGCTATTCATTTTCAGTACCAATTTTGAATATCTCTGGAGATACTTATCATACCTCGATAAAATTACCATGGCACCACACTTGGGATATCTCCTTTCGAACAAAAAAAGAATAATCGAAATCGGTTCATAAACGACGAAGTTATCCGCGAACAAACATAAAAAAAAAAATAATAATAATATATACGGTCGAATTGAGAAACCTCCTCCTTTTTTTGAAGTCGGTTAAAAAAACAGTCTAATTGAGAACCTCCTCCTTTTTTGTGAAGTCGGTTTAAAAGTGTGAATGCGTTGCGAAGTCTTTTTTTCAGAAGTAGTATAAGAATCGAGTCACGTTAAAATACCCGTAAGGTTTCGCTCGCATGCCAATAGTTAGATGTCTGGGGGCCTACCATGATCTGAAATATTATATTTTTAACTGACTTCACAAAAAAGGAGGAGGTTCTCAATGAGACTGTATATTTTTTACACAAATTTTATCGAGCTATGACCATTATCTCTGGAGATATGGAGATAAACAATATAAGCAAATTTGTATGCTTAGATGACATGATTATAACTAGCCAGTACTTTGACAATGGCGGCATGTGAAGTCGGTTTTTTGTTTTGTACGATCATAAATTATTATTACATTGGCCGTTTAGCGTGGCAAACGTCCGTCAAGAATTAAGAGGGATCGCCGGGTGCACTTTTCCATACAAATGTATTCCCCTGTTTCCTCCCTGGAAAATGCTTCCTGAGCAAAATGTATTTCTACAATAATTAAGATAGTTTAAAAACTAAAACAACCGACTTCCATGCCCCGCGAGTCCATTTCAGTAGCAAGTTTGAGACGTTTATCGTCATATCTCTCGAGATACTCATCAAATCTCGATGAAATTACAATCGGACCACCTCGGAAAGTTGCCCTACCGGTTAAAAACAGAATCATTCGAATCGGTTCACAATTGACCGAGTAATCGCGTAACATACACACAAAAAAAACATACATACGAATTTAGAACCTCCTCCATTTTGAAAGTCGGTTGAAAAGAACAAGAGCAGCAGATTTTTTTTAATGCAAATTTCCGAAGTTGTCTCACTGTAATTTCATCGAGATCTGATAAATATCTTCAGAGATATGACGATAAACGTCTCAAACTTGCTACTGAAACTGACTCGTTTTTTAGGGTTCCGTAGTCCTGACAAGGAACCCTTATAGTTTCGTCATGTCCGTCTGTCTGTCTGTCCGAGGTTTTGCTAAGAGACCGTTAATACTAGAAAGCTGTAATTTTTTGTAACTAAATGACGCCGACAAAGTGCTGAAATAAAATTTTGAAAAATATTTTTTTAGGGTAGCTCCCCTATATGAGAAGTGGGGATGATTTTTTTTTTCATCTTCTACCCCATCGTGTGGGGTATCGTTGAATAGGTCTTTTCAAATTACTTAAGGGTTGCTAATACCATTTTTCGATTGAATGCTCCATTTACGAAATATTAAACTTAAAAGTGCAAATTTTTGTTCCAGTAGGGCGTCCCCCCCCCCCCCCCTCTAAAAGCTAAACTGCTGGCTTGAAAAATCTGGAAAAATTCGTGATAATAGCGCATTTCATGAACTGTAAAGGAAAATTATAGCGGTTTAGATAAATTTATTAGTTTAGCAGTAATAGTCGTGAACTTGGGTGTTGGATAATTTTGTACCAAATACAAAATCCTTTAAAGTGACAAAGACGGAGTACCTTGCTGCTTGTTTATAACGGGTAAAGACTTGCATTGAATAACAGGCTACTACGGAACCCTACACTGCGCGTGGCCTGACACGCACTTGGCCGGTTATTTATATTGATTTTAAACTATCTTAATCATTTTGTAAGTGTCAACTAGACTTTATTATATTGTATTGCATTTCCTCCTTCAGTGTAGTTGTGCAAAACGAAAGATACCATAAAAGCCTTCTAGCTGCACCGTAAGTGAACCCATAGCGGAGCGGAACTAACATTATAGGTTATTCTGTGACTCAGGTCAAACTCCTAGGCGAGATTAAGCCTTAGATTGTACCTTTTTTTACCTTCGTGCTACGACAGTACCTATACGGCTTCGCCTTTTTACATTTTGATAGTTCTAAATAATTTTCCAGGGCCGGTAGTCTCTACATGCATAGCGATGAGTTTCGAGCGATAATATGTCGATACGAAAAGAGATGCAGATAACAAATGTCTAGCTGCATCTCATTCTAGCAGACGTTTGCGATGACAAGACGTATCGCTATCAATGTAGGTAGAGACTTCCACCCCAGCACTACATTTTTAAACAAATTAATAGTTCAAATAGCCTTAATTAGTTCTCAGTTATAGGTACATATTAACATAATGATAAGGTAACAAATGATAAGGTTGTCTGGAAGAGATTGCTATAAGCGATAAGACCGCCGATTGTTTTACAGTGTTTCAAAAATGTATTTTTTTGTAATCTTTTACAAGGTAATCAATAAAGAGTATTTGTATTGTATAATGTAAACATATCTGGATCTTAAACAATACAAAACTAGGAGTGAGAGAAAATATTAATAAAAATGATGATGAAGTATAGTTATATTAGCAGTAAAATACAAAACGAGTTGAATTTTTATCATATTTTTTTTTATATCTTAGAGGTTTGACCACTATGTCACCTGTTGGTGAGTGATGATGCGGTCGAAGATGGTAAGCACGCTTGGCCTAGAATGCGAACTGGCTTTCAAGGATAGCTGGCGTCAGATTTTCTAACTTGAGGGTGGTAGCTGGCCAGGCGGACACTAGATAGTGTCCTACCACCATGCTGGGGTTGTTGGTTTCTTAACGATGTTTTTCCTTCACCGGAGGGCCACTGTGAGAAGCGCACATACATTTTTCTATCGAAAAATTTATGTGCGGCCATTGGCGGCACGGCGGGGTTTGAACTCGGTACCACGGCATCAAAGCCGACCATTCTCCCGATTACGCCACCATATTTTCACATATATTTCGATTTCACAAGGGAATCAAAACCTATAAGGCACTTTCCGTTGACCTAGAATCATGAAATTTGGCATGAAGCAAGGTCTTGCTAGCACTTATTAGGAAAAAATTGAAAACCGTAAATATGTATTTTAGTAACAAAAAAGTTAATTTATTATTACAAAGTTATTGTTTGCGGTTGGTGCATTAACCGTGTCTAGGCATCGGTTTCAGGATCGAACTGCAAAGTTAAGTTTGTATTTTAACTTAGTCGGTGGGCGAGTTCAACTCGCACTTGTCCGGTTTATTTACCTATTAATTAAGTACTATTATTTATTATGTGCTGTAAAATACCTATAACCGGCGAGCATGTATAAAGGCGCTCATGAAAGTGGACGTAGGGAAAGAGGTATTTCAGGATCGTAGCATGTGATTTGCTTCTTTTTCATCGTACATCATACGTACTGCCAAGGAATGGAATTCCCTGCCCGAGTCTGTGTTTCCGATTACATACTTACTAGACGTGTGTAACTCAGGAGTGATTAACTAAAAACAGTTATATCTCCTTAAACCAAAGATTATATCTGTATATCTTATATTTCACCACCATCTCTTTAACTCTTTTATATCTTCAACGCAACAACTCATTTCGCGGAGTTAGAGTAAGCGGGATGTAACCATATAACATACCATGCGTTAAAAAGAGAGGGTAAAGGAGTTAGAGTAAGCGAGATGCATATAACTCTATATGCGTTAAAAAGAGAGCATCACGGAGTTAGAATAAGGGAGATGTAAACATATGACAATCTATGTGATGGAAAGGGAGCGTAGCGTCACGAGTTATTAGGGATATAGAGATAGAAAAGATATATATATATCTTTTGTTTAAAATGATACGTATATATCTTTTCTCTTTAAGGATATGGTTTGCACATGGCTAATACTTACGCATCGTCACTTAACATCAGGTGAGGTAGTGGTCAAACGCTTGCCTAAATTGTATAAAAAAAATAACTTAGGAGTCTTTACGTCGCGAGTGAATAAGTATCTTTTGGGTAAGCGCGCTATATCATCGACCGCATCGTCACTTAACATCAGGTGAGATAGTGGTCAAGCGCTCCCCATTTTCGCGTAAAAAAAATGTGGAAAGCAGTAGCCTGCCTACCCCAACGGGAAAAAGGCGTAATTGTATGTATGTATGTCTATGTCTAAAGTAGTTACTCTACCGGCGGTGATAAGTGTCTGCGAACCAAGCCTATTTATTTATTATCATACATCCGCCATGTTGACGCTCATTTTGTTGGCGCTTTATAAATAGAACAGAGGGACGGGTGCGTCATACCATACTACTGACCTGACATGCAGAGTTCGCGGATATATATCAAACTGGGTTTGACGATATATATCAAATGTTTTTTTATTTAATTTTAATTTATTGTAATTTATTATAAATATTAATACAAAAATGTTAAACGCAATCCAAAATTATATCGTACCGACGGGACAAAATAAAAAAATAAATTCTGAGGGGACGAATAAATTTTGGATTGTGTTTAACAATTTACGAAAATATTTATAAAGTGTGTAACACTTCAAAGAAACATAATACAATAAATAAAACTGGCCAAGTGCGAGTCAGCATCGCGTCTCTTATCGCACACTTAGGGAGGGTTCCGTACAATACGAAACATAACAGAGTTTCCACCTCATATATTTGATTAATTGATATTACTAAGAATATTTGGTTTGGTCGCGATCTAGAAAGACGGGGCTCGTTTACTAGCGCCATCTATGTCATTTTGCCGAAACTAATTAGATAGATGGCGTTTAAAAACACGTTTTTTGTATGGGGACCCCCTTTAATTTTTAACTTTATTTTGTTTTTAGTATTTGTTGTTCTAGCGGCAACAGAAATACACCATCTGTGAAATTTTCAACTGTCTAACTATCACGGTTAATGAGCTATAGCCTGGTGACAGACAGACGGACAGACAGACAGACAGACAGACAGACAGACAGACAGACAGACAGACAGACAGACAGACAGACAGACTGACGGACAGCGGAGTCTTAGTAATAGGGTCCCGTTTTACCCTTTGGGTACGGAACCCTAAAAATGGTTTAAGAAATTAATACTAATTAAGTAATTTTTAGCGTTTGTACTTACTGTATTTACTATTTCTACTTCCTATTTAATGTTTTTTAGTGATTTTGCCTCATCTAAAAGAAAATTTGATGTATTGGTTTATTTTGTCTGATTTTAAGTACTTACCTAAATAATAAAACATTGAAAAATTGTAGTTTTTTTTTGATAATTTTGGTATGTAACAAATATACAAATAGTATTCATAAATAATACAATAAAATAATAATATAACTTTCATACGAAATTGATATGTATCAAACTTGATAAATATCATAAATATCCGATATATTTTGATATTTATAATAAATATCGGATATTTTCGAACCCTGCAGTGACACGCATGACTAGCAAGGCCTCGCGGTTTCACCCGCGTATTTCCCGCTCCCGTGAGAATACGGGGATAAAATATATGTTACTCGCTGATAATGTAGCTTACTATTACTGAAAGAATTTTTAAAATCGGTCCAGTAGTATTTGAGTTAAATCGTAACAAAAAAAAACAAATATTTCCTCTTTTTTTCTAGGGGGCTTGTTTATGTACTTATGTCACCTAGCTCTGAATAGTAAATGTTTTTTATGTCTGATAGGCTAGTATTAAACCACTATCTCGCTTGGTGGGAAGCGATGACGTCATCGCAACTCTATGGTATAACAATAAAGAGGTTAAGACGAAACGCAAGGTGCACTTTTCCATACGAATGTATTCCCCGTTTCCTCCCTGAAAAATGCTTCTAGAGCAAAATTTGTTTAATACAATAAATCAAGGTCTGCTGTGGCTACGCCCCTAACATTTGCTTTTTTTGACCAACCAATTGCAAATAGAAATATGACCCTTCAAAAATCTTAAAGAGGAGATTAAAAGTATTATATTTCTTTTTGCAATTGGTTGGTCAAAAAAAGCAAATGTTAGGGGCGTAGCCACAGCAGACCTTGATTTTTAGGGATAAACATTTTGCTCTAAAAGCATTTTCCAGGGAGGAAACGGGAGCATACATTTGTATGGAAAAGTGCACCCCGCGTTCCGTCTAAACAAAGCGTTTATCTTTTGTTTCTCAGCCAAAACATACCAAATGCAACCGTCCGTAGAAGCGCGTAGAAATGCGTCTCTCTACAGTTGGTTTCACTTTACTCTGCTTTCACTAGTAACTGTTAACTGCACTGTGTACGCTTTTGATGGTCACATTACGACATCTTGCGCGCGAGCGTGACTACTACGCGACGCCTGTGAATGTGACACTCAAATGGAACTAAACACGTACTAACTGCTGGGTTAATCTGTGAGGGATAAGTATTGCGAATATATTGGATGGACTTTTAATGGCGGCGCCTCACATGTGCTTATGACTTGGTTCCAACGTTGGCTACGAATAGAATGGCCAATGTGTGGATGCAACCAATCTGTGGATCGAGAAGCGACGTTGGACCCAAGTTGCCCCCCGCCTACACACTTCACTCCCCTCGCCTTTGAACTTGTACAAAAAACCGACACAAGTCGGGTTGACATTGGCTATTGGACGCAATGTTCTGTTTTTATCCAATAACGTTTCAAGATCGATCCTCACCTTGGTGTGTTGGAGCCAAAAGTATAACTTAGAGCCAACATAGCCCATGTGAGGCGCCAGCATAAGATGTGACCGAAGCCCTACAATCGGAATTTGGGTATGTATTAGATTCCTCTTTCGTTGTAGCTGCACTGAACGTGTTCTGAGGAGACTGTCCGTTGAAAAGGAAGGTTAAATAAATGGCTAAGTGCAAGTCGTACTCGCACTCTATGGTTTCGTAACACAGTAGAGTATTTAACAACAATCATTTTTCGCCAACAGAAAAAAATCTTTGTTTTTCACTTTGTTTTTTGTTTGTACTTTGTATGAAAAACAACATAATATTTGATTTACGCAGTGCAACATCTCTCGTCGGATTTGAAAACTGTAATGATTTCTTCCGAATGATTAACTTACGTAATAAGTAGTCATAGATGGCGCCACCAATGCATAATTGGGTTAACAAATGCAATCCACTAATTTCGTCGTAACGTTACTTCGCACCATGGCTTAATTGGCAAAGCACCGGAACATGTTATTCCGGAGGTTGCGGGTTCAAGTCCCGTCGCTACGATGAAATTTTGGATTGTGTTTAACAATTTACAAAAACAAAGTTAAGTAAAGTAAGTATTTGCGTTTTAAAAATGTGATATATCGCAAAAACTGCTAACTATATCTCGTTTATACCAATTTTCGTTGAAAGTGTTTATAGATCTACAGCATATATTTTTGAAGGGAAAACTTCTTTAGCAGCGCTGTGAACTTTTTGGGATGGGTAAAAAATGTTAAACTCGCGTCAGAACACGTGACCTGATCGAAAATACGTAAGATGGAGGAAGAGTAGACCAAATGCACAACGTTAATGTTCAAGTTTTCACTTCTGCCGCCACTCACGGAGTGCAACCCGTTGTTTTTTTTCTCTAATTCGAATAGGCTAGCGCTTGATTACTATCTCACCTGTTGGTAAGTGATGCTGCGTTCGAGGATTGCAGATTGCAGCACCTTAGGCCCTGAATGACAACTGGTTATTAATTAGGACAGCTGCCAAAACATTTATGCTGTTTGGCAACAGATTTTCCAACACGTTTTTTTATTGACAGGTTTTTATAATTTTTCATTGAAAAGTAATTTCAATTGCATTGCATTTCAAGTATTGAAAGGCTAGCGTACATTCTATTAAAAAAAATTCTGACGGTCACAAAGGGCCAAACGACAGGGCCAGGGTCTCAGCCTTGTACCACTGCCGTATGCAGACCATTGTGGACTGTATAAATGTGGTACCAAGGTCGATTGTTAGGTAGAATGGTATTGAAGGCAGTATGCCATTACTCTGACGCAATCAATCGCGATTTTCTGACGACGCAATACGAATAATGGTCTGACGGTGCGAGAGGCGTTCTGGTTTATGGTTATACTAGCTGTTACCCGCGACTTCGCCCGCGTTATTTGAGTATTTATGACCTACCTTTAGGGTCATGATTGATGATCTCTAAGGCCAATGTCGATCTTCAACCATATCCATACCAAATTTCATCAACATTGGTCCAGCCGTTTGAGCGTGAAGAAATAACAAACATATAAACACACTCACAAACTTTAGCCTATAATCTGTATCTAATAGTCTGTACCTGAACATGTTTTGGAGATTTTTGATTTTTTTTTTTTATATTAGCTGGACCCGCAGTTTTACCCGTATATAGACATCGTTCCCGTAAGAATATCGGGATAAAAAGTACCCTATATGTTATTCCAGTGTCTAGGCCAGGGATGGCAAACCTTTGGCAAATAATGGCACGCGACACAATATTTGGGCACGTCACCGATCATAAAATTCATTATGCACTAAAATGAAACAAGAACTCATTATAAAAAACCGATTTTAAACGCATTTTCAGTAGCAAGTTTGAGGTGTTTATCTCATACATTAAAAAAAATGTTACTTTCGAATTGAGAACCTTGTCCTTCTTTTTATTTCTTATTATGATTTTCCCAATAATCACAAAGTCAAATCTATTTTTAAGGCGGCAATAGCCCAATGGATAGGGTGTCGGACTGGCGATCGAGAGGTCGTGAGTTCGATCCCCACCCCACCCATTGCACTATTGACGTGAACCCACTCCAGACACAAGCATATTTAGCTTAGTTGGAGGGGTTAACAAGAATACTAGTAATGTGCAACCCACATTGCGAGTAATCTTTAAAAAAAAAAAAAAAAAAAAATTATGGCACGTCTATAGATAGAACATTTCTTTTAAAAAAAATGGCACGTTGATACATAAAGATTCGCCAATCCTGGTATAGGCTATCTACCTCAGAGCAATAATTACTATTGCCAATGCCAGCTAAAAATTCATCAGCTAGTTTCGGATGTTTATCTCCATATCTCTGGAGATACTTATCAGATCTCGATGAATGGTACCATTCTAGGGATATCTCCTTTCATACAAAAAATAATCATCAAAATCGGTTCATAAACGACGAAGTTATCCGCAAAGATAAAACATCGGGATATGGGTCTAATTTAGCTTCCAAGATTCCACCCGAACATACATAGTGACATAAATACATACATACATACATTGCAAGTTACATAAAAGCTTGTAAAAATATATATACGGTCGTCTTGAGAAATCTCCTTTCTTTGAAGTCGGTAAAAAATGAGTAGCGCGGCAGCTGAAGTCGGCTTTTCTCATTTTGTGAACGGTTTTTAACCGACTTCAAAAAAAGGAGGAGGTTTCTCAATTCGACCGTATATATATATATATTTTTTTTTTATGTTTGTTCGCGGATAACTTCGTCGTTTATGAACCGATTTCGATTATTCTTTTTTTGTTCGAAAGGAGATATTCCAAGTGTGGTACCATGGTAATTTTATCGAGGTATGATAAGTATCTCCAGAGATATTGAGATAAACATCTCAAAATTGGTACTGAAAATGAATAGCGCGGCATTGAAGTCGGTTGTTTTTTAGTTTTTAAACGATATTATAAATTATAGACTGCTATTACGCCTGTAAAAGCTTCATTATAAATTGCAACTGAAAAGTTGGTAGATTTAGAGCATTCTCTAAAATATTATGTTTCTTTGAAACGTCACACACTTTATATTTTTGTAAATTGTTAAACACAATAAAAAAAAAACACAATGTAAATTGTTAAACAAAATATAAATTGTGTGACACTTCAAAGAAACATAATATTTGATTTACGCAGTGCAACATCTCTCGTCGGATTTGAAAACTGTAATGATTTCTTCCGAATGATTAACTTACGTAATAAGTAGTCATAGATGGCGCCACCAATGCATAATTGGGTTAACAAATGCAATCCACTAATTTCGTCGTATCGATGGATCGAACCGTGGCTTAATTGGCAGAGCACCTGGACGTGTAATCCGGGGGGTGCGGGTTCGAGTCCCGTCGGTACGAAAAAAATGTTGGATTGTGTTTAATAATTTACATTCTCTAAAAGTACAGTATGCGTTCTAGGCAATTAACCACCAGTCGTCGGTCGGTCGGTCATCCTTACTGGTCTAGATTTAGGTGAAAGTTGAATAGAGGCGAGAGTTCGTTAATTTATAATAATTAACCGCAATATGTGCTCTGGAAGTATAACAATTAAGATAGTTTAAAAACTAAAACAACCGACTTCCATGCCGCGCGAGTCAGTTTCAGTAGCAAGTTTGAGACGTTTATCGACATATCTCTGGAGATACTTATCAGATCTCGATGAAATTACCATGGGTTGCAGCCTTGCGCTATCTCCTTTCCAACAAAAAAAAAATCAAAATCGGTTCATGAACGACAAAGTTATTCGCAAACACACAAAAAAAAATTATATATGTACTAGCAGCTCGCCCCGGCTTCGCACGGGTAGAACATATATGCCTACAAAATTTGCATCAGTTTGTTGCATCGAATATAAAATATTAACATATTTAACAATCATCGTCATATTTCAACCAATTTACACAAAACCTTAACGAATTATGCGCCTAAGACCTAAACCTTCCTAATAAACACTCTGGCTATTGGTGAAAACCGCATGATAATCCGTTCAGAAGCTATTGAGATTATTGCGAACAGACAGACAGACGCAGTGATGGACATTGTTTTATAATACTTACGTAGTGATATTGGACGGCCCTTTGGTGTAAAGGATAGTTACACTGATTCTGACCCGAGGGTCGTTGGTTCTAATCCTAGCTATATACAATGAAAGTTTTATGTGCATTCATGAATCGTGGGTTTTCGTGGGATTATTAAATCTATCACTAATTAAGATAGTTTAAAAACTAAAACAACTGACTTCAATGCCCCGCGAGTCAATTTCAGTAGCAAGTTTGAGACGTTTATCGTCATATCTCTGACTTATCACATCTCAATGAAATTACAATGGGACCACCTCGGAAACGTACCCTACCAATTACAAAAATAATTATTTGAATCGGTTCACAATTGACGGAGTAATCGTGTAACATACACACACGAATAAAGACAGAAAAAAGAAACATACAGACGAATTGAGAACTTCCTTCTTTTTGGAAGTCGGTTGAAAAGTAGCTTACCACCAAGGAGAACATCTGCCGCCGTAAACTTACGGCGTTCCCCGACGCAAAAAGTAGGGGTATTATCCGTTTAACGTGTGTATCTGTGTGTCTGTAGCATTTTAGCACCCAACCGGATGAACCGATTTTGATTTTATTATTACTTACTTATTGCACTGGCGCGCTGACACTAAAGTGGGTCTTGGCCTCCGACATTAAGAGACGCCATTTCTCCCTGGATTGCGCGACCTCTTGCCAATCGGACACCTGAAGCTGGTTCAGATCTTTTTGGACTACATTTATATTTTTACATTTTATTATTGATAGTTTTTTTTTATAGATGTCTTCATCGAGAATGTTCTTAACTTTGATTCGTGAAAATTCGTTCAATCGTTATAAAACTATGAGCTTTAATCAACTTTCATAGCTCTAATCAATTCGAAAATCTTCTTCTTCAACGATATTGTAAGAACATGGAAGCATTGACCTGATGCTGGGACATCTCCTGGACTCTACAGAATACTCAAATTCTCACCAACTTACAGCTCAGATTTTAAAGGTCGTGTTTAGAGTCAATGGAATGCTTTTAAAGAAAAGATCAGTCGGGTTGGTTTAAAATATTATATTATATATATAGATCATTATTATTTTATACAATAGATCATATTATTATACTATATTGACTTCAAATTGATTGTGATCGGTGGGATCTACAGAAAAGCTAAGCTTATAATAATATGTTTGTAGTAACTATGACCTATTCTGTGGTTTCACTGCAAATATTTTATTAATTTTGCGATGCGTGTATGTGAAATCCGTGATATCTTCTAGAGTTTTCATTTGAATTATATACTGTAAAGGACAATTTTAATCTATAATATGTGGCCAAGCTAATTAACGTAATTATTTGGATAAGGACTAATACTATATACTTGAAAATAGCCCTGGAAGTTATGTAATATTTTTTAACAAAAAAATTAAATTGAAAATAGTTACTGTGAGTCAACCTTAAGACTCTTCCATAGAAACTATTCTTTCATCTGTTTTCAATTGAGCAGCGTTCCGAAGAAACGTGTTTTTCCGACCGTTTTTTTGTCGACTTAGGTTGCAAATTAGGTCTCCACGAATGTACCATTGATTTAAACGGGATAATATATAGCCTATTTTCATTTCGAAAGTACATTCTATATATTAGTGAAAGAATGTTTTAAATCGGTCTAGTAGTTTTTGAGCCAAATCATTACAAACATACAAAAATACAAATGTTCTCTCTTTATAATATTAGTATAGATTACGGTCGAACAGAGAAACATCAGTTTTCCTTTTTTTTGAAGTCGGTTAAAATATAGTTATTTCGAACCGTAGTTAATAGATTCTGGTTAGTGTTTTTACACACAAACGTGGTAGGCAGAGACTACTTCTTTCCACATGCTACGATCCTGACACACGTCTTTCGCTTCTTCCACTTTCATAAGCGCCTTCTTACATGCTCGCCGGTTACAGGTACTTTTCACTTGGCCTTTCTTTAAAACGATAAACTTCAAACCTACTCTTAACGGATTTTCATGCGGTTTTCACCAATAGACAATGATTTGTGTAAATTGGTTGATATATGACGTCGATTGTTGAAGATGGTAATTCATACTCGACGCAACAAGCTGATGGAAAAATGTAGGCCTATATTATACTAGCTGCACCCCGCGGTTTTGCCCGCGTTTAGTCCTGTTTATAAACCTTCATCTTGAATGACGCTATTGCTGAAAACAGCATTAAAAACCGTTGCCTAGTTTAAAAGATCTAAGCGTACAGGGGCCTTATTCAGTATGACCAATGAGATAACGCATTCCACTCGTTTGCTGCTTTTATTTTTGGTACCGGAAGTAAAATTAAAAAAAATATATAATACCTTTTTTTTTATTAATTTTTTCACAAGGTGTCCGTGTGACCTTCTGCTGTTGGATTTTAGTTTTGATTTGATGCCACAGCTACGAAAAAAAATTACAAAAAATAATTTAAAAAATTAAAAAATATGCGCAAAAGTTCCGCAAAGTGTTAACGCGCCACGTTACGTTATTGAAAAAATGTATTCTGTATGCCATACAATATGTAAATTATACAAAACGCGCGCGTTACACGTCCTCATATGTCACGATATTTTGACATCTCAAAATGCGCTCATAACCTTACCCTACCGCATTGAAATTGGCATAGAGAATACCATAACGCGGAGATAACGTAACACGGCACGGTAAGACTTTAAAATGGTCATACTGAATTAAGGCCCCTTTTAAGGCGCCCTAATTCCCTAAGTGTTATTACACTGCACATATATAGGCGAAACGGGTCCTCTCTTGCTCCCTAATTAGGGGCCTCCTTTACTGCCTTACTCAATATTACACCTCCCAGATTAAGGAGTCAGAAACCCTGATTCAGTGTGGTGTAATTACCCCTTAAAGATAAGTCTTATCTGAATCCTTACTTATATTATACGAAAGTTTGTATGGATTATGTATGTTTGTTACTCTTTCCTCGTCAACGATTGGATGACAGCTAAATAGTTCATTACTTTTTTTTTTTAATTCAAAGCGTTAAATTCTGCAATTGCTATGTCTACTTGATAATTGATTATGATTTATTTTGTAAGTTATGATTATGACGTGTATATGTGCGTATATTAATACTGCCTAGACACTGAATAAATGCTTCGATTCTTAATTCTCTGACTGAACCAAATGAGCTGAAATTTGGTATGTAGATAGCCTAGAGCCGGGAATAACACATAGGGTACTTTTTATCCTCATATTCCCACGGTAAAGAAGTCTGTCTATGCGGGTAAAACCGCGGGGCACAGCTAGAATAATATAAATATTAGTTTAAAAAAACTAAGAAACACGCTTTTTATAGAAAACCGAACTAAAAAATAGAAAATAAATTTAAATAAGAATAGTGTTAAAAATTTCAATAAATATAAATATTTTATTGACAGATATGAGCAGAGTGATTATCATTTTGATAATATCTTAAAAGTACCCCACGCTTTTTTTAACTATTCTTAATTCAAATTTATTTTTTAGTTCGGTTTTCTATAAAAAGCGTGTTTTTTAGTTTTTTTTAACTATTATTTATTTTCTACTTTTTATTTGAAAAATGGAATAATTTTTTATCAAATTAGTGTATTGTCATCGGTCCTCGATAAATCTACAAAGTTTGAACGAAATCTGGCCGTTTAAAGTGGGTCAAAATCGCGCCCAAAGAAGTCGGTTACAAACATACAAACATACAGGTGAAGCTAATAAAAAGCTAATAATAATCACTACGTGTGCGAAGCCGGGGCGAGTCTCTAGTTTCTATACATTACAGTGCCTATCTAAAGCCTACAGTTTCCCAAGCACTTAAGCATATCCTGTACCAACACATTACGCGAAATACTCGTCCCCCTTAGAAACCAAGCATTCAAGTATGAACGTAGGGCGACGGTTCATTGACCTGTAGCTTTTAGGGCATCGTCATGCTTTTTTTCAGAACAGTTTACACAAAAATGCACTTTATAGCAGAGGATTTAGTGTGCATTTCCCCGTGCAGTGTTTACATGCGGATGCGTTAATGCAATTTGAACCTTACGGTTGTTGTGGTGATAATTTATTTTGCAATTGTGTTATGAAATAATGAAATTCTGGAATAAATAAGTCTATTTTTAATACGCTTTTATTAGCTTCAGACGTATGTATGTGTGTATGTTAGTATGTAACGGAATCTTTGAACATGATTTTAACCCCCTTCAAAACGTCGGATTAACTCGAAATTTGGCATACTTATTAAGGACAGATGACAATAAATGAATTAAAAAAAAAAAAAAAAAAATTCGACTAAAAAATGTAAAATAAATAATAGTTTAAAAAAAATACGCTTTTATAGAAAATCCAACTAAAAAATAGAAAATAAATTTTAATAAATTTGAATTAAAAATAGTGTAAGAAAAAATGATTTTATTGTAAAAAAAGCGTGGGGTGCTTTTCAGGATATTATCAAAATAACCCTTCTAGTCATATCTGTTCATAAAAGATACCATGCACCCCACGCTTTTTTTTTACAATAAAATCATTTTTTCTTACACTATTTTTAATTCAAATGTATTTTCAATTTTTTAGTTGGATTTTCTATAAAAGCGTATTTTTTTAGTTTTTTTAAACTATTATTTATTTTATGTTTAAAGGCAAGTGCATGTTGCAATAATATACATTAATTGGGGCAAGAATTATGAGCTTGTTTCCAGATATTTTTTTTAATAGGCTAGCGTTTTTGTTTTAAAATTATCGTGAATTTGTAACATTATTAATGTCATATACCGACTGTAATTCACGTACCTTTAGTCGAATTTTCTCGACCTAGGTTTCGAGCGAGTCCGTCGCTCTTCATCGGGAGTGAGGTCACGCGGTGAGATCGCGATGTTCACTGTTCAAAATTTGACTAAAGGTACGTGAATTACAGCCGGTAATATAAATTTAATAAGGCTAGCGTTTGACCACTGTCTCAATAGTTGGTAAGTGATGATGCGGTCGAGGATGGTAGCACGCTTGGCCTAGAATGGGAGGGAACTGACTCTCAATGACAGCTGCCGGAACACATTAGATGTTGGCGACAGATTTTTCCAACTTGAAATCAATGCCCAATTTGTTTCAACAGCTGTGCTTGAAAGCCAGTTCCCATTCTAGGCCTAGCGTGCTATCATCCTCGACCGCATCATCACTTACCAACAGGCGAGTTAGTGGTCAAACGCTAGCAACGATATAAAAAATGTGAGATAGTGAGACTGGCTTCTTAATGACCAAATTATCCCATGCAATTAAATATTTAAAGACGATATTTAAAATACAATAAAACAGTGGTCAATGACGAATATTGCGCAGTGCTTATTCAGACTTACATATTGCCGTCTCTGTCTGTCCTTTAGCGTAAACGGTAGTGCGAGCGAGAAGACACATATTATAATAAATTATGTTTGCAGCATTGAGTGAGGCCGTTCGAATGCGAATTTACGCAAATAATTTGGAAGGTTTTTCTTGTTTTACTCGATTACGACGATTAAGAGAAGGTTATTTACTCAAGTAGGTATTTAATTTGTTCGAGGATTTTGCTAGATCTATATCTCCGAAGATATATTTAGTTTAAGGGTAGGCACATTTTTTTAATATCATATAGGCTATAGCGTTGGACCACTATCTCGCCTGGTGGTAAGCAATGATGTGGTCGAAGATGGTGAACTCGCTAGGCCTAGAATACCTACTCTGACTCTCAAAGGCTGTGTGCTGCCGGAACACCGTAAGGTTATGGAAGATTTTCTAATTCATGGTACCTAATAAGCTAGGTAATTTTTGGTAGCAAGTCAGGCGTAACATCGATATAATATACTCCTACCCAAGGCTTGGAAACCGGGTTAAAAATTCAAACCGGTTTGGGCGTAAGTACATATGAACTTTTCTTATCGGTTTTCGTTCGTTCTATAAACCGCTATAGAACGATATTGAGCAAAAACCTTTTTAATAAAGGTTTCGTTGAATAAACCGGTTTAGAACTGTTTAGAACGGTTTATAGCTGTGGTCGGCGACCATTTTTCAATGTTCAGCTGTGTGTGCACTACTAAGCAAACAACGATTTAGTAATTGCAATTCACATATTGAAAACGGCAGCCGGTCATGAAAATTATGTATGCCAAGCTAATTTTGAAAAGTGCGAGAGCATGTTTTATATATTGCCCGCGCTAAATGCAAGTAAGTACCTACGCGTGAACCTCTCACGGAATAAACCAGTTTATAAAGGTTTTTGAACGAAATAATTAAAAAACCGGTTTATGCCGTCTTAAAACCAGTTATACATAAACCGGTTTCTAGCCCTGCTTCGAGCGAAATTGTTGGTTAAAACCGGTTTAAACCTTTAAGAAACGTATGCGCTGGTAGTTAGTTCCAGTTAATATTTTTTGATTTGTATGATGATTATTGGCGTCAACAGAATAGAGATAAGGATAGATAGGTGAACTTACACGTGTACAGCTTCCGTCGAACGTAATGGATCACACCATCGTTCACAAAGTCCATGCAGTGGTTTATATGCAATGTTTTGATAATGCACTTCACTGGCACTGAAGTCTACAGTTAAGGATACGTACTTACGAGAAATTTGGATTATTTTAATTAGGTAATTGGTTTTACGTATTTGCGCGTGCGACCTTCCGGGTTCGCATTTGACATCACACTCAATATGTCTTCCTTCCCAATTCACTTCAGGGCTTTTCGAGCCGCCGGACGTGCGAAAGGGATGCGGAGAGGTGACAAGTGGGGAGGAGAAAGGGATGGGAATATGTTGCGACGCCAATTACATAATATATGCGAATAGAAAAAACACTCCGATTTTAACAATTAATGGCGTTAACATCCCCCCCGGCTTGACAGGACGAAAGGCCTTCAAAGTTACAAGGTGCATGCAAATAAAGGTCACTTCAGCGCGCATAAACAACAATGCGCTAAGCAGAAGTACCAGTACAAATAGGTAATCTAATTAAGACAGCCTGATAAATATTTTAATTTATAATGTGTTACAATTTACAATTATAAATAAGTTAACATTAAATAAGTTATATGTATTCCTAAACAATATGATTATGCTAATTCTAATAGCTAAGTTAGAGTTGTGGACTGTATAATTTATTGGGTTGGTAATGGATAAACCTTTACCGCAGGACGGCGATAAACACCTGTCCTAGTACGAACATCTAAGACTCTTACAACCGAATCTTTGCCTTCAAACGTGCGCTCGACCACACCAATAGGCCAATCGAGGGGAGCGCTGTTTGCTGACTCAAGCAGCACGACAGTTCCCTTTTCTATGGAAGCAGTAGGCTTTGTCCATTTTTGTCTCATTTGAAGAGTGTGAAGATATTCGATCTTCCATCTTTTCCAAAAAGACTGGACTAGGTGATCAACAACACGTTTTCTTTGCAAAAGATTGACGTTTTGGTCGGTTAAATCTTCCGCGGGCAACGACTTGAGCGGGGTCAAGACCAAGAAATGCGCGGGAGTCAGCGCTAAAGGCTCCGCAGGATCACTGCTCAATACTGACAGTGGGGCGTTAGTCAAACGACCACCAACGCGTAACACTCCATCTTCATCAACAAACGCATTGAGTTTGCGAAAAGCTGGCTGCAACAGTTTACCTGCCTTAAGTTTCGCAATCTCATCCGCAAAATACATGAACTGGAGATTTTTGATTATAGCAAGTTCTGCAATTTCCAAATGGGAAATTTCAAAGGTGTTCGGCAATTTTTTGGTAAACCGAAGGACGTAAATCACGATCCTTAGCAATTTATTCCATGTAGAAACTCGATTCGCGAGTTCGACCAATGGAGGTAGCGGTGGGGGGGACGAGTTCGTCGTCACCAGCGCACTCACCTTTGCTTCAGGAATTTCTTCTTTCGAAATTGATTCTTTATTTAATGGCCATTCCGAGCGAGGCTGATAAGCAAACCTAGGCCCATTGAACCATAATGGATGTACAATCAACTGAGCGGGTGTTAATCCACGACTCAAACAATCTGCGGGGTTATCTTTACCAGCGATGTGGTAAAAGTGACAGGGGTCAAGGTTCCCTTGAATCTGTGAGACTCTATTTGCAACAAATGTTTGCCAGCGACTGGGCTCAGAGTCGATCCATGCGAGCGCAACTTTACTATCGGTAAACGCGTACACCGAACACGAAGGTAATGCGTAGGTATCTATAACCACTCGCATGAGTTTGCTCAAATTAAGACTAGCACAAAGTTCCATCCTAGCGATTGTCACGACAGATTTGGATGGTGCAACCCTTGATTTGGTGCATATGAGGTTAACCACGGTATAGTCCATTTTCGGGAAATACACGTGCACATATAAAACGCCTCCCATCGCAAGCTCAGAGGCATCTGCAAACCCCAAGAGGGAAATGACACAATCATCGGTGACGCCTATGTGACGCGGCAATTTAATGTTTTGAAGCAACGGCAATTCAGATTCAAAATTCTGCCATAATTTGACTATGTGTGGGGGAGGGCTCTCGTCCCAATCTACGCCAACATCCCACAGCGACTTCACCACCAATTTCGCCATAAGAGTGACAGGAGCAATAAACCCCATCAAATCCCAAAGACGCGCGATTCGAGATAATATGTACCTCTTCGTACACGGGCGCGGCTCGAGGTTGACACTAAACGTAAATACGTCATCAGCCGGCAACCAATGCAATCCCAATATTTTTAATTGGTCATCAGGAGTAAACTCCACGGTTTCTGAAACACGGTGATCGGCAGGAATTTTTGCCATTACCTCAGGGGAGTTACTCGAGAACTTGACCAGCTCAAATCCTCCAGCAGCGAACATTTTTATCAACTGATCGGAAAGATCGATACCGTCATCGATAGACAAGCAACTAGTAGCCAAATCGTCCATAAAAATCTCACGTTGAGCGACGCGACTGGCCTTCGGATAACGATTGGACTCGTCTTTCGCCAATTGACGAACCGATCGTACGGCTAAGAACGGACTGCAACATAAGCCGAATGGAACCCGCGTCATCTCAAAAACTTGAATCGGTTCATTAGGATCGAATCGATATAACAATCGTTGAAAACACCAGTCGTCTTCATTCATCAATATTCGCAAGTACATCTGACGTATGTCTGCACTTATCGCGATAGGCAGTAATCGAAACCGCAATAATATTTGGAATAAATCATTTTGAAGATTAGGTCCAATATGTAAGATGTCATTTAAAGACATTCCGCTCGTCGTTCTACAACTAGCGTCTAATACCACTCGGAGACGGGAAGTACTTTTATCACTCCGCAATACAGCGTGGTGAGGAATTACATAATGCGGCTTATTAAAGTCCGCGATGCTACTATCAATCGCTCGTAAATAGCCTTTGTCCAAATATTCCTTGAATACATTGTCGTATTCCATTTTAATTGAAGGATCCGCCAAAAGTTTTCGCTCGAGTGACAAGAACCTACGAGTCACGGCAGTCATCGAATCACCTAAACAAGTTTTATTATTTTCTTTAAACGGCAGCGAAACGACAAAACGGCCTGAGTCATCGCGTCGTGTCGTATTCAAATAAAACTCCTCACAGATCCGTTCATCAGGTGACAACAAATTATCGGTGTTGCTAGGTACTTCTTCTAATTCAAAAAACCGACTTACGCTGTCATTGAGCGACTCGTTTATGGTGCAAAACGAACGAACGATATTGCAAACGGGATTAGCAACCGGTGCTTGGCCTACGACAAGGTAACCTAATAAGGTTTCAATCGCGACAGGCTCACCGGGGTCCCGTGAGACGGTGCGCGGGCGCAAAATGCGCGCGAAAAGGTCCGAACCTAAAATGAGGTCAACACCTGACGGCGAGCTAAAGCGACAATCCGCCAACGGTAAATCATGCAAGTAATCCAGTTTAGCGGTATCAATAGTTGAAACCGGAAGTGCATCCGTAATCCTATTAACCACTAACGGTTGAATAGTAAATTTCACGTCATCGTTATGACGAGATCGAATTGTCAGGCAAGTAATACCTTCGATAGGGTTGGTGACGTCACCAACGCCTGAGACATATTTATTAGCGGTCGGGTAGACCGACAGGTTTAAACGGCGACAACACTCAGTAGTGATAAAATCGCGCTGCGACGCGCTATCAATGATGGAACGAACTATAAACACATTACCCATTTCGTCAACTACGTGACATTGCGCGGTGCCTAATAAGACAGAAGTCGCGGGTTTAATGTCAGTCGAACCGACAGCGGCGCATTTCACACCCACAGCACACAACGTAACAGGACGGTCGGCACTACATTGTCCGTTAAGACTATCCCCGTGTGAACTTTCAGAACGCGCGTTTTTTATACGCTCGTCTGCAGGCACTGTTTGTTTATCTGCGTTAGAGATAACAGCGGGACTCCGACTTACTGGGGAGGTACCCTTATTATTCGACGCGGTTGCATTCCTATAGGAGGTAGCATCTACGTTATCGAAATGGAGGAGATTGTGATGTCTGCGCGAACATTTAGAACATCGGGACGTATTTTTGCAATCAGGTAACGCGTGTTTATTAAAACAATTCACGCATAAATTGTTACGTTTGATTATCGCAAACCGACTATGAGAAGACGATGACAGGAATGCGGGGCAGTGAACCAACTTAGTGTGGTCCGACTGGCCACAGCAAACACAATTAGAGTGTTCCTGCACGTTTACAAATGTCTTAACGTTACTAGATCTTAACCCGGAAGATTTATTCGACAGTTGAGTTGTATTTGAGGCGACGTTTTTGCGAGGTTGAATTGATTTTACGGTTGTAGTTGTTGCATTATGTGCCCGTTGTAATAAATGGGCTTGTTTACGTACAAATTCGACAAACTCGGAACAAGTAGGCATTTTGTTAGACACGTCATTAGTAAGCGACATTTCAAAGGCCTTTACTGTTTCGAGGTTAATCTTTTTGTAACCGATGTGAATAAATAATAGATCTTCCAAGCTTGTTATTTTTAATTGATGCAGAGCAGAAATTATCGAGGAGAAATTATCGATAAAATCTCCTAAACCAGTAGGCGTGTTATCAGCATCTGGAAGATTCATTAATTTATCCAAGTAAGTCGCAGCTAACAAACGTTTATCATTGTACCTATTTAGTAAGGTATTCCAAATGACCTTGTAATTTTGAGCTGATGGCAAAATTCCCTGACAGACTATTTGTGCCTTCCCTGTCAGTTTACCAATTAGGTATTGTACCTTTTCGCCGTCAGATAACTCAGGATTCTCATGAATAGCAGTACGAAAAGTTTCATAGAAAATGGGCCAGCTTTCTGGTTCCCCCGAAAAAGAACACAACTCTAACTTAGGTAGTCGAATGTTCATTAATTTATTCTGTCTCTTTCCTACCGAATTTTCTGAGCCCTCATTATTCGTTGTTAATTGTTTAATTTTAAATTTAATCTGCGAGTAAATTTGCTCAAACGCCATCAACGTCTGATATGAGTTCGTAGGTTTTTTAGAAGAATCGTCTAATGAAACTTCATAATTGCATTTAAGATCGAGCGTTTCTACGTATTTATCGCGAATACTGTCAATAGTAAAGCTAGATGCGAGAAATGACTCAATCACTGCAGCAGACTTTGTGCAATCTAACGATAACATAGAATCGTATATAGATTGAATGTGCTCGAAATAAGCTGATAGTTTATTCTGAAGCCTATCAATTTCTTTGTCTATTTTAGGACCCATATTGAACAAGATAATTAATTACAAACTGCAATACTAACTTATTCAAAGCTATATGTACTGACAGTAAATTAAATTACCTATTTGTACAAAATGGCGCACACTGCTTGCGACTAACCGATACAAATATTACAATATAACTGGGTTGTTAATCCAGGCCGAAGTGACCAAAATATATGTATGCGCTGGTAGTTAGTTCCAGTTAATATTTTTTGATTTGTATGATGATTATTGGCGTCAACAGAATAGAGATAAGGATAGATAGGTGAACTTACACGTGTACAGCTTCCGTCGAACGTAATGGATCACACCATCGTTCACAAAGTCCATGCAGTGGTTTATATGCAATGTTTTGATAATGCACTTCACTGGCACTGAAGTCTACAGTTAAGGATACGTACTTACGAGAAATTTGGATTATTTTAATTAGGTAATTGGTTTTACGTATTTGCGCGTGCGACCTTCCGGGTTCGCATTTGACATCACACTCAATATGTCTTCCTTCCCAATTCACTTCAGGGCTTTTCGAGCCGCCGGACGTGCGAAAGGGATGCGGAGAGGTGACAAGTGGGGAGGAGAAAGGGATGGGAATATGTTGCGACGCCAATTACATAATATATGCGAATAGAAAAAACACTCCGATTTTAACAATTAATGGCGTTAACAGTTAGGCATAAACCGGGTTCAAGCCTTGCTCTTACCGCTTGTACGTCTACACACTAGTGTACACACCCGTGATAGAATTTGAGCCGGTGACTGCTCACTTAGAAGTCGATCCATCTATGTATCCATTATTCCAACGGGGCTAAAAATAAATAATAGTTTAAAAAAACTAAAACACGCTTTTTATACAAAACCGAACTGAAAAATAAATTTTAATAAATTTAAATTAAGAATAGTGTTAAAAAATTCAATAAATATAAATTAATAATAGTGTGAATACAAAAATATATTTTATTTTTAAAAAAAGCGTGATGTGCATGGTGTCAATAGTTATAAATATCTTAAAAGCACCCCACGCTTTTTTTTAAATAAAATATTTTTTTTTTATTCACACTATTATTAATTTATATTTATTGAAATTTTTAACACTATTCTTGATTTAAATTTATTTTCTATTTTTTAGTTCGGTTCTCTATAAAAAGCGTGTTTTTTAGTAATTTTAAACTATTATTTATTTTCTACTTTTTAGTTGAAAAATGGAATAATTTTTTATCAAATTAGTGTATTGTCATCGGTCCTCGATAAATCTACAAAGTTTGAACGAAATCTGGCCGTTTAAAGTGGGTCAAAATCGCGCCCAAAGAAGTCGGTTACATACATACAAACAACCTATGTGAACTTGGCACCCGACTTTCGAAAAATTTATCTTTTTTTGTTTTTTTTAGGAGCATAAGGTAAGTAGTGGTAAGTAGTGACACTAACTTTATTTGTAGTATTTCCAAAAAAAAAAAAAAAAAATTACAAAAAAATGTCAGACCCCGAAAGTGAAAAAATTTACTTTTTCCAGCTGATTCTTGTTCGCAAACGTTAGTAGTGGATTGTAGTGAATTTTGTTTTGTTTGTAGTAAAACCAAAAAAAAACTAAAAATTAAAATAAAATGTTCTCCAACATTTTTTCAAAACAATTTTTTCTCCATTAATTCAATAAGAAAGCCTAAGCCTAACCAATCACGCTTGAAAATAACTAGAGGACGTTCCTAAAGGTTAGTATTGGATGATGAAGGTTACAACAAACAAAAAAAAAAACGCTACTTCAAACGAAATCAAGTTACTACAAACGAAAATAACACTACTACAAACGAAATCAAGTTACTACAAACGAAAATAACGCCACTACAAACGAAATGAGGTTACTACAAACGAAAATAACACTACTACAAACGAAATCAAGTTACTACAAACGAAAATAACGCCACTACAAAAGAAATGAGGTAACTACAAACGAAAATAACACTACTACAAACGAAATCAAGTTACTACAAACGAAAATAACGCCACTACAAAAGAAATGAGGTAACTACAAACGAAAATAACACTACTACAAACGAAATCAAGTTACTACAAACGAAAATAACGCCACTACAAACGAAATGAGGTTACTACAAACGAAAATAACACTACTACAAACGAAATCAAGTTACTACAAACGAAAATAACACTACTACAAACGACATCAAGTTACTACAAACGAAAATAACGCCACTACAAACGAAATGAGGTTACTACAAACGAAAATAACACTACTACAAACGAAATCAAGTTACTACAAACGAAAATAACGCCACTACAAACGAAATGAGGTTACTACAAACGAAAATAACACTACTACAAACGAAATCAAGTTACTACAAACGAAAATAACACTACTACAAACGAAATCAAGTTACTACAAACGAAAATAACGCCACTACAAACGAAATGAGGTTACTACAAACGAAAATAACACCACTACAAACGAAATCAAGTTACTACAAACGAAAATAACGCCACTACAAACGAAATGAGGTTACTACAAACAAAAATAACACTACTACAAACGAAATCAAGTTACTACAAACGAAAATAACGCCACTACAAACGAAATGAGGTTACTACAAACGAAAATAACACTACTACAAACGAAATCAAGTTACTACAAACGAAAATAACACTACTACAAACGAAATCAAGTTACTACAAACGAAAATAACGCCACTACAAACGAAATGAGGTAACTACAAACGAAAATAACACTACTACAAACGAAATCAAGTTACTACAAACGAAAATAACGCTACTACAAACGAAATGAGGTTACTACAAACGAAAATAACACTACTACAAACGAAATCAAGTTACTACAAACGAAAATAACGCCACTACCAACGAAATGAGGTTACTACAAACGAAAATAACACCACTACAAACGAAATCAAGTTACTACAAACGAAAATAACGCCACTACAAACGAAATGAGGTTACTACAAACGAAAATAACACTACTACAAACAAAATCAAGTTACTACAAACGAAAATAACACTACTACAAACGAAATCAAGTTACTACAAACGAAAATAACGCCACTACAAACGAAATGAGGTTACTACAAACGAAAATAACACCACTACAAACGAAATCAAGTTACTACAAACGAAAATAACGCCACTACAAACGAAATGAGGTTACTACAAACGAAAATAACACTACTACAAACGAAATCAAGTTACTACAAACGAAAATAACGCCACTACAAACGAAATGAGGTTACTACAAACGAAAATAACACTACTACAAACAAAATCAAGTTACTACAAACGAAAATAACGCCATTACAAACGAAATGAGGTTACTACAAACGAAAATAACACTACTACAAACGAAATCAAGTTACTACAAACGAAAATAACGCCACTACAAACGAAATGAGTTTACTACAAACGAAAATAACACTACTACAAACGAAATCAAGTTACTACAAACGAAAATAACGCCACTACAAACGAAATGAGGTTACTACAAACGAAAATAACACTACTACAAACGAAATCAAGTTACTACAAACGAAAATAACGCCACTACAAACGAAATGAGGTTACTACCAACGAAAATAACACTACTACAAACGAAATCAAGTTACTACAAACGAAAATAACACTACTACAAACGAAATCAAGTTACTACAAACGAAAATAACGCCACTACAAACGTAATGAGGTTACTACAAACGAAAATAACACTACTACAAACGAAATCAAGTTACTACAAACGAAAATAACACTACTACAAACGAAATCAAGTTACTACAAACGAAAATAACGCCAGTACAAACAAAATGAGGTTACTACAAACGAAAATAACACTACTACAAACGAAATCAAGTTACTACAAACGAAAATAACGCCACTACAAACGAAATGAGTTTACTACAAACGAAAATAACACCACTACAAACTAAATCAAGTTACTACAAACGAAAATAACGCCACTACAAACGAAATGAGGTTACTACAAACGAAAATAACACTACTACAAACGAAATTCAGTTCTACAAACGAAAATAACGCTACTACAAACAAAATGAGGTTACTACAAACGAAAATAACACTACTACATACAAAATCAAGTTACTACAAACGAAAATAAGACTACTACAAACGAAATCAAGTTACTACAAACGAAAATAACGCCACTACAAACGAAATGAGGTTACTACAAACGAAAATAACACCACTACAAACGAAATCAAGTTACTACAAACGAAAATAACGCCACTACAAATGAAATGAGGTTACTACAAACGAAAATAACACTACTACAAACAAAATCAAGTTACTACAAACGAAAATAACGCCATTACAAACGAAATGAGGTTACTAAAAACGAAAATAACACTACTACAAACGAAATCAAGTTACTACAAACGAAAATAACGCCACAACAAACGAAATGAGGTTACTACAAACGAAAATAACACTACTACAAACGAAATCTAGTTACTACAAACGAAAATAACGCTACTTCAAACGAAATGAAGTAACTACAAACAAAATAAACGCTACTACAAACGAAAATACCGCCCTCACAAGACGAGTTAATTATTTTTGGAACGTAAATCCCGACAGCGTGATAAAAGTTAAGTGATTAAACTATTCCAAACCCCAATCAAACATATAAATATATATATATATATAAGCATTATCACTCTTTAAAATTCTTTATTTTGATATCACACTCGATGTATTTTTTAAATCATTAATATTTCGTTTGCGTTACTGTTTTGCTAATCCCAATTTGCATGTTTGCTATACAAAAGACTTCAACGCGTAGCTTGTTTTTCCGTCCGAATAGTCGAACCTTTGCCAGTATCAGTTTGCAAGTTTGAGTTTTATACAAAATACTTTACCGCGTGACTTGTTTTTCCTTCCGAATAGTAGAATTCGTTAATCGTAATGTCCATCTCGTTATTTTGAGATTACTTTTCGGCACCAAATCTACTGTTTTTTTTTATGTTTGTTACTTAGGAACTCCGTCGTTTATTACCGATTTGTTTTTTTTTGTTTGGGAGAATTACGAATAAAAATTAAACATAAAAATTTTAAAGTCATAGATAAGATCTATCTTATACTATAAGAATCTTTGTCATGACATACTGACTGACTGACTGACTGATAGACAATGTACAGTCTAAACCGCTGGTCTTAGAGACTTGAAATTTGGAGGGTACATTTATCTTAGAGCGTAAAGGTGTAAAGGTGTAAAAAGTGTAAACTAAGAAAGGATATTTCATAATTCACCCTTTTAGGGGATGAAATAGGGGTTTGTATATACAAAGTTTGTATGGAGAAACAAGATTAGATAAGACTTTACTATTCGAAACTTCACACAAATGCTTCATTAACAAAATAAGTAAATACGAGTTTCAGGCTTTTTCGAAATTCCTCCCCTGAGAGGATAAAATGGGGTTACAAAGTCTGAAAATCAATATTGTTTTGGATTGCGCAGAAATGTGTCATGCAGATAGTAATTACGACGTTCGATTCCCTCTAAGAAATGATTTTCTAAAATTCACCCCTTTAGGGTATGAAACGGAGGCTTAAAGTTTGTATGAAGAAACAAGATTAGAGTCTTTTCTACTCGAAACTAAGTAAAAAAATTCACACAAGTACTTTAGTACATAAGCGAGTAAAAACATGCTTCAGGCTTTTTAGAAATTCCACCCATAAAAGGGTGATGTGGTGTAACAAAGTCTGTAATCAATATTGTTTCGGATACATTTATAGTATTAAGCTATCCAAATATAACAGACAGAGCCCGTTTCACCGGTGCCTGATATATATATTAGTAACTTATCAGACAGATTTTCTTAACTTTTGTATGGTCTAATCTATCAGATAAATATTTAAAACTTTATCATGAACCGGTGAAACTGGTTCTTAGTATGTTTACTAAGCAGTCGGTATCATTGAAATCATTGATTAGTTTTGTTCATAGATATAGGAATAATACCTTATTATTCCTATTTCTATGGTTTTGTTATTACCGCCTTGTGTGGGTAATTTGCGCGCCTGCTTAACTTTCTTGGATGTTGTAGCAGTTTCTCAGGCTCTCTCTCCAAAAATTGTTTTATACGTGAATTTGGCGCAAACACTACATACTGAGTTTCCGGATATTGGATCCTGCCAATAGCCATACCTATGCTTGTCTCAATAATTTAAGATGGTGACCAAAACAAAAAAAAACTATTTTAAAAGCCGCGCTAGTCATTTTAATTTCCAAGTTAGTTTGTGGTGGTTATCTCCATATCTCTGGAAATCATCAATCATATCTCAAGTAATTTAGGATTGTTTACAAAATAAACAAAAAGCTCTTCCTATAGAGCGCTAGTAATTTGTGGTACCAAGTTTGAGGTGTTAATATCTCTGGAGATACTCATCAGATCTTAATGAAATAACAATGGGACCAAACGGAAGGTATGCACTCTCAAACAAAAAATAACCGGCCAAGTGCGTGTCGGGCCACGCGCAGTGTAGGGTTCCGTACCGTTATTCAGTTCAAGTCTTTACCCGTTATAAACTAGCAACTAGGTACTTCGTCTTCATTGTCACTTTAAAGGATTTATTCTAAGGATTTTGTATTTGGTACAAAATTATGCAACACCCAAGTTCAACGACTATTACTGCTAAACTAATAAAGTTTTTTGCTAAACTTTCGTAAATTGTCGTAAATGGAGCATTCAATCGAAAAATGCATTATATGTATTAGCAACCCTTAAGTCATTTTAAACTATAGACCTATTCAACGATACCCCACACGATGGGGTAGACGACGAAAAAAAAAATTCATCCCCACTTCTCATGTAGCGGAACTACACTAAAAAAAATTTTTTTCTAAAAAACTTTGATCACGTCTTGTGCCAGTAATCATTAGCAGCGAATCAGTTCGCGTTCGGTAATCAATCATATACCTCGCGGCTCATTATCATATTATCAATATCATAAGTTTTCTACAATATATCAGTTAAAATTTAAAAAAAGGATGTACGGTCCGCACACCCTGGCTAAGTGATAATACGTAATCTAATTGTATCAGTAAAACTCTGCTATAAATTTTAACTGATATATTGTAGAAAACTTATGATATTGATAATATGATAATGAGCCGCGAGGTATATGATTGATTACCGAACGCGAACTGATTCGCTGCTAATGATTACTGGCACAAGACGTGATCAAAGTTATTGGTTGACACTAATTAAGTGGGACAATGTACGTGCTCGTACAAAGAAGGTTTCGCGAAAATCTAAATTTGCCCATATCTTTTTATTGTGTTGACTCAAGACCTTGATTTTTATACACCCAATAGGGATAGGGACTATAGACTTCAGTATCAGGTATAAATTTCAACTTGCTAGGTCCACCTGTTCCTGAGAAAATCAGTGGTGACACACGGACAGACAGACGGACAGATGAACGGACGGACAGACAGACAGACAGATAGACGGACAAGAAAGTGATCTTATAAGGGTTCTTTTTTATCTCTTGAGGTACGGAACCCTAAAAAGATATCGATGAATTGAGAACCTCCTCCTTTTTTGTGAATTCGATTAAAAATAAACTTTGCCACATTTAAACTTGTGGCAAAGTTTAATTGCATTTGCTATTATGTAGTTGAAACATGACTTCAACAAAAAAAGAAATAATGGGATAAGCCATATCAATAACAATTGTATACTAAAAAAAGTTTTTAATAAAACAAAGATAAAATTTAAAAAAAAATATGATAAAAAAATTACAACTTCTTTGACGTCTTCTACGAAGGAAAGAAAGAAATTATACAGAAAAACAAAAAAAAAACATATAAAATAAAAACAACAAAAATATTAAGAAATTAAACTGAATTATCGCTACGACTGTCGGGCGCCAAGAGAATAATGGTATTTTGTCTAATATTCAAATGTCATATATATTAGTAGTTTATTTTATGTTACATAATGAGAAGTATTAAAACACGAGCGTATGTGTTTTAATTGTACACACGAGTAAGTGTATTTAGGCGTATTACACCAGTGTAGGAGTTATGTGCCGTTTCATATAGGTACTACTTATTCTACTATCATATCGTCAAATACGAATAATGCACGTTAAAACCAGTTTATATTCATATAGTTTACAAACACACAACCGAAATGAAAAATAAATAAAATGACTCACGACAACTCAAACAACAATGGCTCCTAAGTCAGAAGTTCTGACTCGGTTAATCCATAATGGCTAGGGCGCAAGCGCAGTGGACTCTAATTGGTTCTGACTCATGATCAACTTGAGCTAACAGCGCATGAGCCTTCCATAACCAATGATAAAAATCTTACTTAAAAAAAAATTAAAGTGGGTTGCCAACCATACATGTAACTGTGTGTTTCAGTACTTTAGACAATTTTTATATAAAAAAAATAAAAAAGGAAGGGAAATAGGCATTCCTTTTTATAAAACCCGAAAAACCATATTGATTTTAAGACTGTGTAACCCCACTTCACCCCTCTTAGAGGTGCAATTTCGAAAAAGCCTGAAACACGTATTACTTATTGATTTACAGAAGTACTTATGTAAAGTGTTGAATAAAACAGACTATCTAATCTTGTTTCTCCATACAAACATTGAACCCCCGTTTGGGAAATCCTTTCTTACACCGTAAGGGTACGAAGAGAAATATACCCTCCTAATTTCATGTCTCTACGACCAGTGGCTTAGGCTGTGCGTTGTCTCTAAGTCAGTCAGTCAGTCAGTCAGTCAGTATGTCAGAACAAATATTCTTATAGTATTAGATATTTATTATAAGTTGTTTATTATTTATGTACATAATATTGAATAGTTGTAATTCTATTTAAAGTATTTTGGGGTTTATGTATAATTTTATACATTTTTTTTTTTCAAAATTAGGATACAAGTATTATATCGCCTTATCATACTATAATCTAATCTAGTTAAGCTAATAAGTAATTTAAATCTAACATAAACTTATACATTGACATAAATAAAGAATGTGCCTATCAGCAGCCTCTTCTTATTGTCTCTTTTGTTAAGGTAAATACACATTGTTATCGTGTTCTTTATGTACATAGTACATACACTATATTCTACTAAGGTTCACTATCATTATCACTACACTTATTCGAACAGTTTAGTTCTTTTGTGTCTCCATATCTGTAAGGTCGAGGAGTTGTATTGCCTCGAATTTCACGTGATGGTGAAGCTTTCCTTCGTGAGCATCTGCCCATTTTTTTGATGGTACTGGGGACAACCTCAATGTGAAGATATACATGCATACAGTTATATACATACATATCGAGCAACAAACACATAAGCTGTACTTTGCTACTTTGCGCCGCCGTAGTCGGGTAAGAACGCCTACGGCGTCCCTCCTCCTCGTAGGCAGCTACACAAACGTAGCAAGTTCTGTAGTATAAATATGTTGTATTATGGTAGCGTCGAATCCCGGACGGCCGCCTTGAGCGGGAACCACTCGCTCGGTGCCCCGGAGAACTCGGGCAGGTCGCAGTTGTAGCGGCGCTGAGGTCAGGCCAAGTTAGCGAACGCGTCCGCCAGCTGCTCGATGTTCCTCTTCGAACGACCTGGAGTGAGATCTGTAATTATTGTTATACCTTACACGACGTGTTTCCTCTCTGGCGCAGCGTGGAGCTTCGACGTGCTCACCCCGTGTTGTCTGCTGCAGCCACTCGTCGACCTTCTTGTGGTCGTCCGCCGTTGTGTTAGGTTCATCCTGAAGACTACGTTGTCTTGTAGCGTAGCTACTTGTACGGCTAGCCTCTTCTTGATGAGGTTCGGTTCAATGGTTAGCTCCCTCCTCTTTACCTCGGCGGTCTCAAGCTCCGCCAAGCGTAGAAGTAGAGTAAGAGTTGGTAGTACGTAATACGTTGTGAGAAGGCAATCGTGCCCGCTCTCTTGTAGCCGCCTCCGGTTCTGGTCGCGTAGCTTGCGACAGTGAGGCAGACGGCTTCCTGGTCAGCCTCCGTAGCCGCTCCTTCTCTAGGTGGCGACGCTCCTGTGCGGCGTGATGCTCTCCCTTGCCGTCGTACTCTGAGCGTCACCTTGATTACGGGTAACAACCATTTTAAATAAACAACAGTTATTACAGTTCTACGACGTAGTGGGTCTACGCCGTTGTAGCATCAACTCGTAGACACGTAGCACGTCCGTAGAGTCGGGATCAGCGGGTTGCGCCGCGCTCTCGAACTCTTGCTGTCGTTGAATGTTGCCGTGAATGGCCCGGCTAGTCTGCTGGCTGCAGCTACACAATGCAGCAGTCCCACAGGTCAGCGGGGTCAAGGTGACTTCAGCTGAGCGAGCTGATACCAGCTCGCTCAGCTGGGCCTAGCTAGGCCGGCGTAGCCCTGAGAGCTACGCATCCTCATCCTCGGGCAGCGGTCGACGCAGCCGTCCGTAGTGAGCTCTGACTCTCTGACTCTACGGACGTGCTACGTGTCTACGAGTCTATGCTACAACGGCGTAGACCCACTACGTCGTAGAACTGTAATAACTGTTGTTTATTTAAAATGGTTGTTACCCGTAATCAAGGTGACGCTCAGAGTACGACGGCAAGGGAGGGCATCACGCCGCATAGGAGCGTCGCCACCTAGAGAAGGAGCGGCTACGGAGGCTGACCAGGAAGCCGCCTGCCTCACTGTCGCAAGCTACGCGACCAGAACCGGAGGCGGCTACAAGAGAGCGGGCACGATTGCCTTCTCACAACGTACTACCAACTCTTACTCTACTGCTACGCTTGGCGGAGCTTGAGACCGCTGAGAAAATCGCCGAGGTAAAGAGGAGGGAGCTAACCATTGAACCGAACCTCATCAAGAAGAGGCTAGCCGTACAAGTGGCTACGCTACAAGACAACGGAGTCTTCGGGATGAAACTAACACAACGGCGGACGACCACAGGGAGGTCGACGCTCCACGCTGCGCCAGAGAGGAAACACGTCGTGTTTGTTTGTCGTATAACAATAATTACAGATCTCCAGGTCGATCGAAGAGGAACATCGAGTAGCTGGCGGACGCGTTCGCTAACTTGGCCCGACCTCAGCGCCGCTACAACTGCGACCTGCCCGAGTTCTCCGGGGCATCGTGCGAGTGGTTCCCGTTTAAGGCGGCCGTCCAGGATTCGACGCTACTATACAACATAAATATACAACAGAACTTGCTACGTTTGTGTAGCTGCCTACGAGGAGAACCCAGGGACGCCGTAGGCATTCTTACCCGACTACGGCTGCGCAAATAAGCAAAGTAAAGTCTTTGTTGCTCGATATGTATGTTTATAACAGTATGCATGTATATCTTCACATTGAGGTTGTCGCCAGTACCATCAAAAAAATGGGCAGATGGTCACGAAGGAAGGCTTCACCAGCACGTGAAATTCGAGGCAATACAACTCCTAGACCTTACAGATATGGAGACGCAAAAGAACTAAACTGTTTGAATTAGTGTAGTGATAATGATAGTGAACCTTAGTGGAATAAAAGTGTACTAGCAGTGCCCCGCGGCTTCGCCCGCGTTAATAACTTCATTCATTTCTTTAATTTTTTTCGTAAAAACACATGTAAAACTGAATTAAACGTAGACCATATCGGTCAACCCGTTTTCAAGTTATGGCGTGACCAAAGGGACTCATTTATAGAAAACCCAGAAAATCATATTGATTTTCAAACTTAATTTTGTTTGTTTGTACCCCATCTCACTCTCTTAAAGGTGGAATTTCGAAAAAGCCTGAAACACATACATGTTTACTTACTTATTTACAGAAGTACTTGTGAGAAGTTTCCAATAGAATAGACTATCTTATGTTGTTTCTATATAGAAACTTTGAACTCCCGTTTCATACCTTTAAGGACTGAATTTTGGAAAATCCTTTGTTAGCGGAAACCTGCGTCATAACTCATAACAACTATCTGCATGCCAAATTTCGCCAAATGCGTAAAGTGGTTTGAGCTGTGCGTTGATAGATCAGTCAGTTAGTCATTCAGTCGGTAACGTTTGCCGTTTATATATACAGATTTCATTATTTACGTTAAACTGTATTTCCCTGCATAGTGAATGGAACCAGGAAATACATGTTTTCTATACTTACAAATTTCATTTTGCACACGAATGTTGAGTTTTCAAACCAATTATGTAATAAAATTTACCATAGAAATTTTATCACCCTGTTTAACCATTTAAGGGGATAATTTTTGAGAATTAAAGAACCTGCGAAAAAAAACAAATCGGTAATAAACGACGGAGTTCCTAAGTAACAAACATAAAAAAAAAACAGTAGATTTGGTGCCGAAAAGTAATCTCAAAATAACGAGATGGACATTACGATTAACGAATTCTACTATTCGGAAGGAAAAACAAGTCACGCGGTAAAGTATTTTGTATCTCAAACTTGCAAACTGATACTGGCAAAGGTTCGACTATTCGGACGGAAAAACAAGCTACGCGTTGGAAGTCTTTTGTATAGCAAACATGCAAATTGGGATTAGCAAAACAGTAACGCAAACAAAATATTAATGATTTAAAAAATACATCGAGTGTGATATCAAAATAAAGAATTTTAAAGAGTGATAATGCTTATATATATATATATATATATATATTTATATGTTTGATTGGGGTTTGGAATAGTTTAATCACTTAACTTTTATCACGCAGTTGGGATTTACGTTCCAAAAATAATTAACTCGTCTTGTAAGGGCGGTATTTTCGTTTGTAGTAGCGTTTATTTTGTTTGTAGTTACTTCATTTCGTTTGAAGTAGCGTTATTTTCGTTTGTAGTAACCTCATTTCGTTTGTAGTGGCGTTATTTTCGTTTGTAGTAACTTGATTTCGATTGTAGTAGTGTTATTTTCGTTTGTAGTAACGTCATTTTGTTTGTAGTAGCGTTATTTTCGTTTGAAGTAACTTGATTTCGTTTGTAGTAATGTTATTTTCGTTTGTAGTAACCTCATTTCGTTTGTAATAGTGTTATTTTCGTTTGTAGTAGCTTGATTTCGATTGTAGTAGTGTTATTTTCGTTTGTAGTAACCTCATTTCGTTTGTAGTGGCGTTATTTTCGTTTGTAGTAACTTGATTTCGTTTGTAGTAGTGTTATTTTCGTTTGTAGTAACCTTATTTCGTTTGTAGTAACTTGATTTCGTTTGTATTAGTGTTATTTTCGTTTGTAGTAACCTCATTTCGTTTGTAGTGGCGTTATTTTCGTTTGTAGTAACCTCATTTCGTTTGAAGTGGCGTTATTTTCGTTTGTAGTAACTTGATTTCGTTTGTAGTAGTGTTATTTTCGTTTGTAGTAACCTCATTTCATTTGTAGTAACTTGATTTCGTTTGTAGTAGTGTTATTTTCGTTTGTAGTAACCTCATTTCGTTTGTAGTGGCGTTATTTTCGTTTGTAGTAACTTGATTTCGTTTGTAGTAGTGTTATTTTCGTTTGTAGTAACCTCATTTTGTTTGTAGTGGCGTTATTTACGTTTGTAGTAACTTGATTTCGTTTGTAGTAGCGTTATTTTCGTTTGTAGTAACTTGATTTCGATTGTAGTAGTGTGATTTTCGTATGTAGTGGCGTTATTTTCGTTTGTAGTAACTTGATTTCGTTTGTAGTAGTGTTATTTTCGTTTGTAGTAACCTCATTTCGTTTGTAGTAACTTGATTTCGTTTGTATTAGTGTTATTTTCGTTTGTAGTAACCTCATTTCGTTTGTAGTGGCGTTATTTTCGTTTGTAGTAACCTCATTTCGTTTGAAGTGGCGTTATTTTCGTTTGTAGTAACTTGATTTCGTTTGTAGTAGTGTTATTTTCGTTTGTAGTAACCTCATTTCATTTGTAGTAACTTGATTTCGTTTGTAGTAGTGTTATTTTCGTTTGTAGTAACCTCATTTCGTTTGTAGTAGCGTTATTTTCGTTTGTAGTAACTTGATTTCGTTTGTAGTAGTGTTATTTTCGTTTGTAGTAACCTCATTTCGTTTGTAGTAACTTGATTTCGTTTGTATTAGTGTTATTTTCGTTTGTAGTAACCTCATTTCGTTTGTAGTGGCGTTATTTTCGTTTGTAGTAACCTCATTTCGTTTGAAGTGGCGTTATTTTCGTTTGTAGTAACTTGATTTCGTTTGTAGTAACCTCATTTCGTTTGTAGTAACTTGATTTCGTTTGTATTAGTGTTATTTTCGTTTGTAGTAACCTCATTTCGTTTGTAGTGGCGTTATTTTCGTTTGTAGTAACCTCATTTCGTTTGAAGTGGCGTTATTTTCGTTTGTAGTAACTTGATTTCGTTTGTAGTAGTGTTATTTTCGTTTGTAGTAACCTCATTTCGTTTGTAGTAACTTGATTTCGTTTGTATTAGTGTTATTTTCGTTTGTAGTAACCTCATTTCGTTTGTAGTGGCGTTATTTTCGTTTGTAGTAACCTCATTTCGTTTGAAGTGGCGTTATTTTCGTTTGTAGTAACTTGATTTCGTTTGTAGTAGTGTTATTTTCGTTTGTAGTAACCTCATTTCATTTGTAGTAACTTGATTTCGTTTGTAGTAGTGTTATTTTCGTTTGTAGTAACCTCATTTCGTTTGTAGTGGCGTTATTTTCGTTTGTAGTAACTTGATTTCGTTTGTAGTAGTGTTATTTTCGTTTGTAGTAACCTCATTTTGTTTGTAGTGGCGTTATTTACGTTTGTAGTAACTTGATTTCGTTTGTAGTAGCGTTATTTTCGTTTGTAGTAACCTCATTTCGTTTGTAGTAGAGTTATTTTCGTTTGTAGTTACTTCATTTCGTTTGAGGTAGCGTTATTTTCGTTTGTAGTAACTTGATTTCGTTTGTAGTAGTGTTATTTTCGTTTGTAGTAACCTCATTTCGTTTGTAGTGGCGTTATTTTCGTTTGTAGTAACTTGATTTCGATTGTAGTAGTGTTATTTTCGTTTGTAGTAACTTGATTTCGTTTGTAGTAGTGTTATTTTCGTTTGTAGTAACCTCATTTCGTTTGTAGTGGCGTTATTTTCGTTTGTAGTAACTTGATTTCGTTTGTAGTAGTGTTATTTTCGTTTGTAGTAACCTCATTTCGTTTGTAGTAACTTCATTTCTTTTGTATTAGTGTTATTTTCGTTTGTAGTAACCTCATTTCGTTTGTAGTGGCGTTATTTTCGTTTGAAGTAACCTCATTTCGTTTGAAGTGGCGTTATTTTCGTTTGTAGTAACTTGATTTCGTTTGTAGTAGTGTTATTTTCGTTTGTAGTAACCTCATTTCATTTGTAGTAACTTGATTTCGTTTGTAGTAGTGTTATTTTCGTTTGTAGTTACCTCATTTCGTTTGTAGTGGCGTTATTTTCGTTTGTAGTAACTTGATTTCGTTTGTAGTAGTGTTATTTTCGTTTGTAGTAACTTGATTTCGTTTGTAGTAGTGTTATTTTCGTTTGTAGTAACCTCATTTCGTTTGTAGTGGCGTTATTTTCGTTTGTAGTAACTTGATTTCGTTTGTAGTAGTGTTATTTTTGTTTGTAGTAACCTCATTTCGTTTGTAGTGGCGTTATTTTCGTTTGTAGTAACTTGATTTCGTTTGTAGTGGTGTTATTTTCGTTTGTAGTAACCTCATTTCGTTTGTAGTGGCGTTATTTTCGTTTGTAGTAACTTGATTTCGTTTGTAGTAGTGTTATTTTCGTTTGTAGTAACTTGATTTCGTTTGTAGTAGTGTTATTTTCGTTTGTAGTAACCTCATTTCGTTTGTAGTGGCGTTATTTTCGTTTGTAGTAACTTGATTTCGTTTGTAGTAGTGTTATTTTCGTTTGTAGTAACCTCATTTCGTTTGTAGTGGCGTTATTTTCGTTTGTAGTAACTTGATGTCGTTTGTAGTAGTGTTATTTTCGTTTGTAGTAACTTGATTTCGTTTGTAGTAGTGTTATTTTCGTTTGTAGTAACCTCATTTCGTTTGTAGTGGCGTTATTTTCGTTTGTAGTAACTTGATTTCGTTTGTAGTAGTGTTATTTTCGTTTGTAGTTACCTCATTTCTTTTGTAGTGGCGTTATTTTCGTTTGTAGTAACCTCATATTGTTTGTAGTAGCGTTATTTTCGTTTGTAGTAACCTAATTTCGTTTGTGGTAATGTTATTTTCGTTTGTAGTAACCACATTTCGTTTGTAGTAGTGTTATTTCCGTTTGTAGTAACCTCATTTCGTTTGTAGTGGCGTTATTTTCGTTTGTAGTAACTTGGTTTCGTTTGTAGTAGTGTTATTTTCGTTTGTAGTAACCTCATTTCGTTTGTAGTGGCGTTATTTTCGTTTGTAGTAACTTGATTTCGTTTGTAGTAGTGTTATTTTCGTTTGTAGTAACCTCATTGCGTTTGTTGTGGCGTTATTTAGCTTGATTTCGTTTGTAGTAGTGTTATTTTCAATTGTAGTAACCTCATTTCGTTTGTAGAGTCGTTATTTTCGTTTGTAGTAACTTGATTTCGTTTGTAGCAGCGTTTTTTTTTGTTTGTTGTAACCTTCATCATCCAATACTAACCTTTAGGAACGTCCTCTAGTTATTTTCAAGCGTGATTGGTTAGGCTTAGGCTTTCTTATTGAATTAATGGAGAAAAAATTGTTTTGAAAAAATGTTGGAGAACATTTTATTTTAATTTTTAGTTTTTTTTTGGTTTTACTACAAACAAAACAAAATTCACTACAATCCACTACTAACGTTTGCGAACAAGAATCAGCCGGAAAAAGTAAATTTTTTCACTTTCGGGGTCTGACATTTTTTTGTAATTTTTTTTTTTTTTTTTGGAAATACTACAAATAAAGTTAGTGTCACTACTTACCACTACTTACCTTATGCTCCTAAAAAAAACAAAAAAAGATAAATTTTTCGAAAGTCGGGTGCCAAGTTCACATAGGTATACAAACATACAGGTGAAGCAAATAAAAATCTGAGATCTCGAAGAAGTTTGCGTACATAGTAGGTAGGTATGTGTATTAACAACGACCCAAACATTCCATAACCCCTTCTCATTTCCCAGTTAGTTAAAGTGAAAACAAAAAACACGTTGAAATGAAACCCACACAAAGCCTAACAACAAAGCACTCTACACCACAGTATAACCACCAGTTACAACAGAATACCAACTGCGCGTTAAAATCACCTATTTTGCAGCACGCGATAAAATCCCACAGCCTAGCAACAACCCAACTGCATCGACCAGTAATAAATCAGAATGCCAACTGCACGCTACAACTACCAGCTAGTCTGTGGCACGCGATATGACCGCACGTGCGCGCATGCGCGTGACGTCATCGTGTTTGTAAACTGGTCCCCAGCTGATTGTATACACTCATACATACGTATAGATATAGTACTCATATTATGTACATGTAGTAGGAATCTATAGTATGCTAGGCGTTGCCGTTTCGTTTCGAGGGATGTCGGCTACATTTTAAACCGACTTCACAAAAAAGGAGGACGTTCTCAATTCGTCTGTATTTTTTGTTTTTTGTGTATGTTACGCGATTACTCCGTCAATTGTGAACCGATTCGAATGATTATTTTTGTAATCGGTAGGGTACGTTTCCAAGGTGGTCCCATTTTAATTTCATCGAAATCTGATAAGTATTTCCAGAGATATGACGATAAACGTCTCAAACTTGCTACTGAAACTGACTCGCGTGGCATGGAAGTCGGTTGTCAGCATCGATATGAACGTACGGTTGTCAGTTTTGAAACTATCTTTATAGGGAATATGCATGATATTTTTAAATATTTTTAATCACTGTTTGCATCCATTAAAAACAGTAAAAATATGAAATAACACTGAATGTGTTCAAATTAAGCTTAAAAAAATTGTTTTGGCATTGAAAAAATATGAGGTATCTAAAACGCTGCCAAATTTTCGCGCGCCTTTGTGACGTCACAGTGCACCGCACGGTGTCCATAGATTATATATTTTTATTAGAAATAGTACGTATTCGTACAACAGTGCATAGTTCTATGAAAAAGATTTAATCTGTGGAGACCGTGTGGTGCCCTGTGACGTCACTTTCTAATTGACAAGTGGTGATGTGTTTCGCAAATTAAAATTTCCCACGCTTTTTATGCATTTTTCATATAATATTTTAACACATTTAAGAGTATTTTATTTATAAAAAAATGTTTAACAAACAACACCAGAACAATAATGATTCGAAAATAAATGATTTCAAGTAAATGTATACTACATGCATATTCCCTATTATGTAATTCGCTTTTGACTGGGAGTGTGTCTAGAACCTTGCAAATAGGGATGATGGCTGGGTTAAAAAAAAGTGGGGCAGTCTTTGGTGACTGCCGATAGAAGTGAAAACTAAGTAACTTGTGAATTGTATCGTCGAGATACTCAGTATACATATAGCTCATGGGAAGCGTGCGGTGACGATGACGCGAGTTCCATGATTTTTAGGGTTCCGTACCCAAAGGGTAAAACGGGACCCTATTACTAAGACTCCGCTGTCCGTCCGTCTGTCTGTCTGTCTGTCCGTCTGTCACCAGGCTGTATCATGAACCGTGATAGTTAGACAGTTGAAATTTTCACAAATGATGTATTTCTGTTGCCGCTATAACAACAAATACTAAAAACAGAATACAGTTAAAAATAATAGAGGGTCCCCATACAAGAAACGTGTTTTTTTCGGCATTTGACGCCATCTATGAACGCTTAGTTAGGTAAACGTCCCATAGATGGCGTTATATTGAAATGTCGATCTCTAACACCTTTGTTAGACGTTAGATGGCGTTATAAGAAATAAAATGTTTATTAATTATTATTTTTTGCTGGCGAAAAATGAGTGGTATTTTTTGCTCGATCTTATAAAATACTGTAGTGTGGTACGGAACCCTACTAGTGCGAGTCCGACTTGCACTTGGCCAGTTTATTATTCACACATAAAGAGCTCAACGAGAATAAAGAAGTTTTCACTTGAAAAATCATTATTATCATGATGATGATGCTTTGGCTTGCAATATCACGGTTCGCTTGGTTGCTACCTAGACAATACGATTGCAATATAACAGTGTTTTTCAACCCTTTTCATGACGCGACCCCCAGGGGGTCGCGACCCACACGTTTAAAAACACTGCAATAGAATATGGTGGTCTCTACCTCTTGGCCTATAAGGTTTTATAGGCACCTATTTATAATACGTGTTTACGGAAACGGCTCGCTTCGATATTGATATATTAATGTATTATTCAAGATATTATTGCTTCTTGTGTGTTTACTGATAAGATCGTTTAGAAAACTTAAAAGAACCGACTTCAATGCCGCGCTATTAATTGTCAGTACCAATTTTTAAGGTTTTTATCTCCATATCTCTGGAGATACTTATCAGACCTCAATAAAATTACCATGGTACCACACTTGGGATATCTCCTTTCCAACAAAAAAAGAATAATAAAAATCGGTTCATAAAAGACGAAGTTATCAGCGAACAAACATAAAACTCTTTCCCTGTCATTTGTGGACCAAATTTCAATTTTTTTTTTCGTATCTCTTGCGAAATCCTCCCGATGTTGTGGTCCCATTGTAAATTCATCGAGATATTATGTGTATCTCCAGAGATATGAAGATAAAACACCTCAAACTTGCTACTGAAAATGACTAGCGCGGCATTTGCGATCATATATCGCGCGAAGCTAACAAAAATCACATCCAAATCAGAGCAGCAGCAGGCCTCCCTCACTCGCCCATAGCTACTGCGATTTATACCTAAACTTTCGTCAACGCCGGCGGTACTATCTGCCAGTCGGTTGTCACTGCTCACGCGCGCGCAACGTATATTATTATTCTAATGACGGGATAACTGCGCATTCGTATTCTATATTAGAAACTATTTAAGTTTTTCATAGTCATTTTGCGGGTTTGACAAAAAACAAGCATAATATGTTTCATTTTTTTATGCTACCGATACTAAAATGACAAAACGGCGTAAAATTCACTTTCTCGACTTCAAATTCGACTCTTAGTTAGGAATGTTAATGTTATTTTGTGAGGTAAATAAAAAGAATTCGTAAACTTTTTTTTTATTTCATTGAGTCAACCCTTTACTGATCAAGTGCGCGCCGGTACATCGCGCGCTGAACGAAGTAATAACAACGCTAGGTCGAGCGCCTTAGACACATTTTTGCTTGTATTGTCTGAAATAAGCGTTGGTATTGTGTTTTTTGTAGGGGAGTGAAGTATCTGTTACGCAGTAACTTTTATATAATCTGTGGCAGCAGTCTTATGTTATGTTACATAGTCTGTATGCACCCTTAAAGACATTGGCGGACATACGAACAAACATACATACGGGAATACACTAATACAGAAATTATTTCTTTGAAGCCGGTTAAAACTCCATCGAAATAACAGTAACAGTTGTTGAAAAAATTGCGGACATACCATACAGGTCGCATACAGAACCTCTTTTTTGCAGTCGGTTAAAACTACTAACACAGCCAGTTTCAACGAGGTTGATTTTCTTCCGCGACACTTTCCCTTAACGTAACGGTACCGCGTCAGCGCATAAAAATCGACTTGCCACCAAACTGGATACAACTGGATAGATTTCCGGAAAAATCTAGTTCTTTGATCAAGGATGACATTTATATGGAGTTTCAATCGGTCGGGAATGAAGAGTTAAACGCTAGCTTATGAAAGTAAAAAAAAAAAACTCTTTTTTTTGAATAATTTTAACCGACTTCACCAAAAAGGTGGAGGTTCTCAATTCGTCTGTAAGTTTTTAATTATTTTTTTTGTTTGTAACATACGAAGTAACAAACACAGAAAAAAAAAACGCGATTACAATCGTCAATTCTGAACCGATCTAAATGGTTCTTTTTGTAATCGGTAGGGTACGTTTTCGAGGTGGTCCCATTGTAATTTCATTGAGATCTGATAAGTATCTCCAGAGATATGACGATAAACGTCTCAAACTTGCTACTGAAATTGAATCGCGGGGCATTGAAGTCGGTTGTTTTAGTTTTTAAACTATCTTAATTATTCAGTAGTATGTTTGAGGTCCTGTATGTATCTACATATCTCATCACATATACAATGGGACTAAACGGGTATATACACTCTCAAACAAAAACGGAATTTTTCCAAACCGAATGTTAACAAATAACGGAGTTCGATTCTCTTGTGACATTGCAAAATATGCGACATAAACGTCGATGTATATGGACTACGTTATCTCGATGGATATAAACGGTCATATCTTTTGATCGCGTTGACTTACAAGTTTAATTTTTCACAGCCGAAAGAGACCGTAAACGTATTTGATATAAGTTTCAACTTGATACCTCTACGCGGTTTTGAGAAAAACGGGTCTTGTCTTGACAGACGGACAACAAAGTGATTCTATAAGGTTGGGTACCTTTTCTCCATTTTTACCCGACTTCACAAAAAAGGAGGAGGTTCTCAATTCGACTGTATATATTTTTTTAATGTTTGTTACCTGAGAACTCCGTCAAAGCTTGACCGATTTCAAAAATTCTATTTTTAACCGACTTCAAAAAATGGAGGAGGTTTCTCAATTCGACCGTATATATATATATTTTTTTTTAAATGTTTGTTTATGTTATTTATTTATGATTTTGGTTATTCTTTTTTTGTTGGAAAGGAGATATCCCAATGGTAATTTTACTGAGGTCTGATAAGTATCTCCAGAGATATTGAGATAAATACCTCAAAATTGGTACTGAAAAATAATAGCGCGGCATTGAAGTCGGTTCTTTTTTAGTTTTTAAACGATATTATTGTTTGAGAGATCATTCCTCCCGATGGGTCCCATTCAAATTTTATCGAGGTATGACAATTATTTCCGGAGATATAGATAGAGATAAACATCTGAAACACATTACATACCTTGACGACATATGCATTTGTATACCTTGACGACATGATACTACTGGGTATTTTGACTATCGCGGCATGTGAAGTCGGTTTTTTTCGTTTGTACACGATCTTAAATTATTGAGATAAAGAATTCTAAAAACGTGCCTGTACCCTTCATCAACCACACAAAAGTGGTGGTTTGCACAACACTCCGCCATCTTTTTACAAGAGATTCAAAAGAACGTGCTAAACTCGGTAACGACTGTAAATGAACTTATGAATGTGGACAATAGCTCTAGAAACAATACTTTCTGCGGCTTCTCCGTGTAATTGTGGGTAGGTTGAGAAATTCTACCCGCTTTCCAGAGGTTGAGAAATCCGTAGGTGTTCGCCTCCCACGTGCGACCTTCCTGTGTCAATGTTGCAATATGACTGATTGGATTGGAAATGTTTAAGCAGACTCATCTGTAGAGAGCCAGTTCCCATTCTAGGCCTAGCATGCTACCATCCTCACCGCATAATCACTTATAAACAGGTGAGATAGTGGTCAAACGCTAGCCTATATGATATTTAAATAATATCGTTTAAAAACTAAAAAACAACCGACTTCAATGCCGCGCTATTCATTTTCAGTACCAATTTTGAGATGTTTATCTCAATATCTCTGGAGATACTTATCATACCTCGATAAAATTACCATGGTACCACACTTGGGATATCTCCTTTCGAACAAAAAAAGAATAATCGAAATCGGTTCATAAACGACGAAGTTATCCGCGAACAAACATAAAAAAAAAAAAATATATATATATATATATATACGGTCGAATTGAGAAACCTCCTCCTTTTTTTGAAGTCGGTTAAAAATGCTCCATTTTTTTCTATTCGATCCCAAATGTATATATTTACTTCTATCAACGTGATCGAGTAATTAAACCACAAAATACTAGCTAATACCCGCGACTTCGTTCACGTAAGTTAACCAAGAATTTAGTAGCCATGCTCATCCTTATTCTATAAAGTATTGCCTTGTTAAATTTCAGTAAGATCGGATCGTATATTAGGTAACAAACAGATAGAGTGACAGAGTTACAAACGTTTTTATAATATTCGTGTGGATGGATGGATAATAATCGTTAGTTTTGGCTATTCTGATATATTGTGTGTAATATATTGAATTTAATGTGAGATCGAGTCTAACGGCCTTACTAATAAAGTTTTTTTCACTCTGTACACACGTTGTATACCACAAAAGCTGACCAATAAAAATATTTTTGACGTAAGCCTTGGATAAAGGTGGTATACAGGTGTGCCATTATCAAAGGAGGCTGTCCATTTCTTAAATAGCCTGGGACCCTAGTTTAGCGAGTGTGTTAAGGATTAAAATGGCGGATTTCTCTATTATCAGCTGATTGAAACCATGTCTAGACATAGTAACTATTATTGAATCTGTGTCTAGTATTCTGTAAAAAAACGTTTTGATTCTTCAAACTTCAAAAAGTATGCTGTTATTTGAGGATCGTTTGTATGTGTTAGATTCGTTCTCATTGAAATGGATAACATAAATTATTTCGGCATATTTGACCATTGGGAGATAGAAGAGGCAAATAAAAAAATCGAAAACATTATGAAGACCGTGCAGATCCATTTTTTTGAACAATTCAGATTTTCCATTTTAAATACAAATTACAGGTTTACAAAAAGCTATGCAGAAAAACTAAACGCAGTGATTACATTATCTTTGGAAATTGACAATTTATTCAAAGATGGCTACAATGTCAACAGCGTAGACATATGGCAACAGTCAATTTGAGTGTTTCGTTCTAAAATTTGTTTTAATTCTTTCACTCCTACTAAAAGAAAATATTTTCCATTATGTCAACTAATTTCAATAAAAAGTTCCAAAAACAACGTAGCTTGATTAATATTGCATTCCTAAAACAAAATTTCATGACTAATATTAATAATTAGTAAACTTTATTAAATAATAATTGACGGAACTATTTAAGACGAAAACAGTTTCTAAACGAATTGACTAATAGTTGCCAGATGAAAAAGAAAAAAGTGTTAAACGTCTATGTAGATACCCACCGCCTATTCAACGTTTATTAGTCAAACAATGGATTGACGCGTGTTTAGCGCTTTTTCATCGTGCAACTGTACAACCGTTTAACAGATGTATAGACAAATTTTTATTAGTAAGGCCGTAAATGTTTAATAATATCGCACATGCATTCTCAGAAGGCATATGAATGACCTATCTAGTAGAATGTACCTATAATATAAATATTGTATAATATTGAATGCCCGATGTGGGTAGACTGTTTATTACCAACAGTTGCAATGTTACCTAGCATCATTATAATATAGTCAGCATCTATAAATTATTTCTGATTCTGATTCTAAATAATTTAAGATCGTTTAGAAAACGAAAAAAAAAACCCGACTTCACATGCCACGATAGTCAAAATAGCCAGTAGTATGATGTCGTCAAGGTATACAAATATGCATGTCGACAAGGTATGTAATGTGTTTGAGATGTTTATCTCTATATCTCCAGAGATAATTGTCATACCTCGATAAAATTTGAAAGGCACCAATCAGAAGACATAATCTCTCAAACGAAATAGTATTTTTGAAATCGGTCAAGATTTGACGGAGATCTTAGGTAACAAACATAAAATATTTTTTTTGTGATGTCGGTAAAAAAATTCGCACTAGCCAATCCTGATGAAAAAGCAGTAATATGCTTGTCTGGTAGAAAAGTTGTTTTTGTAGTGGTAGGACTTCTGCTAGTTCGCCTGGGGCGGTACCACATATTTGCCAATTAATTTTCGGCCGTGAAAAAGGAATGTATTTCGGTTGAAATGGCAAAGGTGTCCAGTCCAGTAAAATTACAGGGCATGTGAGACTCAACAGCTTTATGTCTCAAGGTAACAGGCGCAGTGCAGTGGCTGTATCTGCAATAAGTAGACGTCATCGCTTACCGTCAGGCGAGCGTCGTGCTTGTACTGTTACCTTATATCATAAAAAAAAAAGAAGAAACTGCCTGGCGGAAAGTCTAGCTCCACACAGGCCAAGGTCTTCCTAGCTCCGAGAGATCCTTAGACCTTGGATTCCGTCATGCGGAACCGTTGACCCACTGAAGCTGCCGTGACAATGGAACGAGGTCTCGAATCTGCTTACTGAATGATTCATGACCGCATTGCCATTTTGAACTTTTTAGGTTACCTACCATTCTTCAAAAGGAAATGAGAATGAAAGTATAATAATTAAGATGGTTTAAAAGCTAAAACAACCGACTTCCATGCCCCGCGAGTCCGCGAGTCAGTTCCAATAGCAAGTTTGAGACGTTTATCGTCATATCTCTGGAGATACTTGTCAGGTCTCGATAAAATTACAATGGGACCACCTCGGAAGCGTACCCTACCGATTAAAAAAGAATCATTCGAATCGGTTTACAATTGACGGAGTAATCGCGTAACATATACACAAAAAAAAACATACAGACGAATTGAGAACCTCCTTCTTTTTGGAAGTCGGTTAAAAAATAATTTAAACACAAACTTACTAGACTACCATTGTACTAGTGTAGAATTTATTTTGTGATCTTATTTATTTTATGTATGGTGTACAGTACAATAATTAGTTTTGAGTTTTCATTCATTCATTCATTCAACGTGTATGAAAAGTCCGAACGTGTCTAAAAAAGCACGACTGGCTGTACATAGGGGAGTGTTGGTTCCCACACTCATGTATGGTAGTGAATGCTGGGTATGGCAGAAGAAACATGAAAGTAAAATTAATGCTGTAGAAATGAGAAGTTTGAGAAGTATGATCGGAGTGACTCTGATGGATAGGTTGGAGAACAGCGTCATAGAAAAGATAATAATACTACGTATAGATCGGACACTCTGTTCCCCCCACCAATTCTGGGCTTCCTCACCCAAGGACGCCACACGCGTACGACTATAGAACAATTACTACTCACGGAGAGAAGAACATCAACTTCATACATTTATGTTGGGACCAGTAGACACTGGAGGTTCAAATTTACGTAGGTTCTTATTACGTAGGTATATAATAAACACTTAATTATATTAGTATACCTACCTACATATTCGTATTTTAGAATTCATTTTCATAAATGAAACAACGATATATATACTCGTGCGAAAATAACGCTTAATTTGTAAAATATTAAAAAAAACTTTCACGTTTAAACATTTTTATAACACAGCAATTGGGAACTTGATGTAGGTACGTAGTATTTATATTCTCTTTACTTGATGTCGCTCTAACGTGCGAGCAAGACACACGACATTGTTTCGTACAGCTCTGGCTGGCCGCCCAACACAGAATAAAAAATAGTTACTGTGGTGCAGTTTGTTCTATGCAAGTCGACTGGACCTGTGGACGACGCGACGACGCGGCGACTGCACCGAGTGCGAGATACGAGTAGAATACGGAACAGACAACTAATACTCTTGATAATGGGGTATTCCTGTGCCATTTACGGCTGCATATCATGCAAACTTGACAAAGATAGGAGTTTTTACAGATTCCCTAAGGATAAAACGAGGTAAGTAGTTACCTAGGTGGTTCTTGGTAACGTACACTAAGTATGTGCCTAGCTATCTATTGTCTACTTTAGTTATATGTATAGCTATTTCAAATCAAGTAACTTGTCCCTACCTAACTCTACACTATTCGTGTCTTTGTAACAGCGTATCGCATAGAGTAAATTAAAATAATTTCAATATCTACGAAGTAACTATTATATAATCTGTGATACGGTGATTACGAGCGACAACCTTAGACATCACGCACACAAATGCACGTATAGAAAAACGACATGTGTGTAGTCTGTGTCGGTGTCACAGTGTCGGTCGTTAAAACGCTAGTTTGTATGGAGATTTAGTCAAGTGTCCGGGGTGCAGCGTGATAAGGGAATGTTGTGGTGTGGTAGAAGATGTAGTGACAAAGATAAAGAAAGGGATGCTTAGTTGGTTTGGACATCTAGAGAGGATGGATGAAGAAAGACTGACGAAACAGATTTATGAGACGAGTGTGAATGGGCCAGTTGGTAGAGGCCGACCTAGGCGAACGTATCACGACCAGATTGGAGACGTTTTAAAAAATGGCTAAGTCAAAAGTACCTATAACCGGCGAGCATGTATGAAGGCGCTCATGAAAGTGGAAGAAGCGAAGGAGGTATGTCAGGATCGTAGCATGTGGAAAGAAGTAGTCTCTGCCTACCCCATTTACTGTAAACTGTAACTGTGACTGTGATTGTATGACTGTATGTATGTATTCAACGTGTAAAGACCGTCATGATCATGGGCAATGGAAAGTACTCAACTACTCATGATAACAAAATTTAAGATCATTTACAAAACGAATAAAACCGACTTCAAATACCGCACTATAGTCCCCGTCACGAGAAGCTATAAATTATGTAAACAAGTGTTCAGGAGTTCACAACATTTGGACCAACAAAAAAAATGAATTTGTGAAAATAAACTCGAAACTCGAATGACGCGTTTATTTCAAAATGGCGTACCGATAGTTTACAATCCCTGCGTCCGGTACCAAGAAACACAAACGATAGCGCTTTGCGTCGTTAAAATATGATCCGACTAAATTAAATAGGTTGTTACTTTCATATGAAATATGGTCAATTTATTATTATCTCGCAGTATAAAATGTTTACTTAGTAAAAGATGTCTGTTTACATAATTTATAGCTTCTCGTGACGGGGACTTCAGTCATTTTCAACCGACTACCGCAAAGAAGGAAGTTCTTAATTCATATTTTTTTTTGTATGTATGTTACGCGATTACTCCGTCAAATGTGAACCGATTCGAATGATCTTATTTTTAATTGGTAGGGTACATTTCCAAGGTGGTCCCATTGTAATTTCATCGAGATCTGATAAATATCTCCAGAGATTTGACTATCAAAGTCTCAAACTTGCTACTGAAACTAACTCGCGCGGCATAGCAGTCAGTAGGGCTATTCTGTAAAAAACCATTTCACTTTGCGATCTTGCGTGAGTGATCAACGTCACTTCGCACACGACGGTTCGGGATTGCAATTGAGCACTCTGTAATTTACTATGTTGAAACTATCGAAGCAAAGTGATACACTCATCGAGGCCCACTTTGCTAAGGATTGAATGAAGATATTTAACGATGTCGATAGTTTTTGTCTATGCTAAAATTATGAAATAATAAATTAATCAATTGATAACTTTCAAGTAAAAATTACAAAATACGTATTCATATTCAATATAGCGTGTTATATAACACACATATTTTTTACATGTAATATAAGATAGAATATGGATAATATTAGAATTCATTTTAACTCTGTGGCTGGAAGCCCTAGAGTTTGTTTTGTCTCTGGCTGGCTAGGCTTGGGTAACTCCGGACACATCTAATCTATATCTTCAGATATATATCCCTAAACAGATATATATTCTTCCTTCCTCTTGCCAAAACCTCAATATATTCCATGCATCCGGTATATTTTGATGAAACAACATTTCTTGTTAAGTTGGTCAAAAAGTCAAGTCGTGAGTGAATAGGTATTTTCTACGCAAACGCAAAAAAAGCAAACAGTTAATAATTAATGCAAGTTCAAAACACAACAGATACGGCCTAATAATGTTAGATATTATACACCCTTATATGGAAGGATATACGATAAACCAAGCCTACCAGTCATGAGCCAGCTAGGCTTGGGCTTACTTTATCTGACAGAGGAGTGGAAACCATCGTATTTTCTTCCATACACATTAGTATATCTGCTTCGTATATCTAGGATATCCATGTCAGTCCGAGTTCACAAAAAAGTTTTATGTTTCAAAGATATACCGGATATGGAATATAATAATATGAAGGTTTTGGCAAGGGGAGGGAAGGATATATATCCGCTTAGGGATATATATCCAAAGATATAGATATGTCCGTGTCCGGAGTTACCCAAGTCTAAATTGGCTGGTTTGCGTTTAGTACTCCTTAGTAGTTAGTATGACCATTTGTGGCAGATTTCTCTCATTTAGGCAGATTTGGAACCTACATTTTAACTCTGGCAGATAACGCTGACGATTCCAAAAAGTGGCAGATTTCAAGGATTTTTATGAATTTTGAAACAAAAATAGAATTTTGATAATTTTTTGTTTGTATTGAATGTATAATATTTTTAATATGCATATATTTGGATTTTGGTTGGAAATTTATAAAAGTTTGATTATAACCAGCTCTCTATAAGACAATAATATAATGGTATACTTAATAATTTAATATATTCTCTGGGGTGGTTGGTGGTTTGGCAGATTTTAGCAGTTTTTTTTGCCAATGTCGGGCAGATTCGCCATTTTTTATATGGTCACCCTGGTTAGTTTAGTAATCATTAGTATTTAGTAGTTTATACTTCTTTTTCTACACTGTTTTGTTTTTATTTTCACAACAAAGTCTTCAAATTAATATTATTACTATTGTTTTGTTTGTATCAATCAATTTCGTGTCGTGTAATAGTGGATTACGTACGTACGTTGAAGAAAAGCAATGCTAAAGCAGTAAGTATTCATTGTTATCAATGCATTTGATGACATGACATTATCGCATTTATATAAATTGGTTCATTTTAACTTTTAATAATAGTAATTTGTTAAAATTCAGCAATACAATACAAAATAAAGTCAGCTTCTTGGTTACCTTTCAATGTCCTGAACAACTGTACTTACTGACTTTTGATTTGATATTTTTTAAGATGGAAGATTTTTTAAGTACCTATAGCACGATTATAGTTTATGTTTATTCTCAAACTCTGCACTTGGCTTGTGTTCCTGGAACATGCCAAGCATCTGCAAGACCCAAGACCAGTGCTGTACACATGGTGTGTACATAAATATCTGTTCGACATCGAATTATAACCTACGATACTGTTCGATTAGCTAGTTAACATTTATTGTTTCTAGTTAGTAGGTAATCTTTGCATTGTTAACACAAATTTATGATTTTAGGTGAACGTTAGCCCTCAAGAAGTGGTTCAGTCTCTAGATTGCCATGAAAAGTGAGAGTCGCATGCCTAATTCAGCCAGCTACACCTTCAGAAAAGAAACAGGCATTTATTGGACTTGCTGTCAACTGAACCTTTATTCTACGACCGTATCACCATACAAGTAATTATTTCATTAATTAACAAATAATTGAACATTCAGATACAGATTACAAAGCATCAAACGGAAACAAAATGACATGTATTTTGAACCAACATATAAATGAGAATTAATACATTTGTCGGAATATTTCTTTTCATGGTTCCATAGTCAACAAAGAACCTTTATGTAAGTAGTTTCACCATGTCCCTCCCTCCATCTGTGTCAGTCCATCGATGGCCTTAGCTCAGAGACTAATAAGTAGCTGTAATTAGGCATGAGTATGCAGTAGGTATAACATCTTTATATCTATAAGATCTTTTCCCTCCTCCATAAAAGTGAGGTTAATATTTTTGTTTCTTGTTTATTCTATGGTGTATGGGTCATTTATAAACATTGATATCTTAATAAGCTTTAAAGTGCATTTTATTTTTAGAGTTAAGTGTCCACCTGCTTGCGAAGTATTGTTTTGAATTATGTAAAAATTCACAATAGTAGTATTTAATAACAAATTTAAATGGCAAATTATTAGAGCTAGGTAGGCTTTACTAGTTCACACGTAATAGTAGACCAACATATTAGTTTCATATTGTGACGGGTTTGGTAACCACGGAACTCTACACAATGTGAGGCTCAATATAAACTTGGCCCTCACAGTAGTGAAATAGGTTGATTTTTTAGTGCATACTGCCTAATAATTATAAATGTATGATTCTGGTATTATATATTTGTTTCAGCGTTTTCGGGTTGATTTCACCAGAGACGTAGAAGGCAGTCTCCTCGGTCTCAATGAGTCTCAAGTATTAATGAATCAATAAACAGATTTAAATTAATTAATTAATGAGTTTTACCCATGGTTCTTGGTTTTAAAAGAGCAAAGAATAAAGATATTCATCGCCACAACTCTCAAGCGATGGAGGTGTTCGTGATTCAACAGGTGGAGAGAAATCAAGCAGTAATGGGGCCCTGAATGCCATCACTGATGGACTAACATTTTTGTCTTAGCATTACAAAATAAAAATATATTTTAATGACTAAATAAAATTGACTAAATGGAATTGAATTTATTATTATAATAAAATTCCTTGCCTGTCATTGTACCATTATTTATTGCCTGGGCTGCCCCTCTAAACAAAATCCAATATCTGTTTCCAGTCACGCTTACGTAAGTACAAAATGTATGGGAATGATATTTATTTTTCCGCAACAAAGTTGTCATTCCCATACATTTTGAAACTCCGTTAGCGTGAATGAAAACGGAAATTGGATTATAACCGACTTCCAAAAAGGAGGAGGTTCTGTGCTCGTCTGTATGTATTTTTTTTGTATGTGTGTGCATTGATATTTTTGCCAATTGTGAACCGATTTAAAAAATATTTTTTAGTTTGAAAGGATATAATCCCGAGGTGGTCCCATTGTAATTTTAATCGAGATCTGATAAGTATCTCCAGAGATATGACGATAAACTTCTCGAACTTGCTACTGAAAGTGACTCGCGCGGCATGGAAGTCGGTAGTTTAGTTTTTAAACTATCTTAATTATGTCTAGGGGCCCTGGGCCCTAGACAAAATCCAACTTCCTGCTTTCATTCACGCTAATGCAAGTTCAAAATGTATGAGAATGACATCTTTGTTGCGGAAACATAAATGTCATTCCATACATTTTGAACTTGCGTTAGCTTAAATGGAAATTGGATTTTGTCTAGGGGCCCTGGTGTTTCAACCACAGCATTCAGCACTGACACTATTAATATTTTTGTTTCGATTCAAAAGATTCATTTATGAGTGACCATGGGTGGTAGGCTTGGTATAATCCCAACTTCCACCGCTAAAACGTCTCCCAGTGGGGAACGTTAGGGTATATTTCAAATCAGAATTCTCAAAACTTTAAAGAATTTTTATATTTGACACTGTCTAAATACACTTATCGTGTGGAGCCATAATAAAATTTAAAAAAAACTTCGATTTGACGGACAGGTTAATTTTTTTTTTGCTTCGAAGTTTGCATCGCACATTTGTGCATTTAGCCACATAAGAATGAAGCGAATTTTCAGTGTGAACATTAGATGTAGAGGCTTAGTTAATCGAGTTCCCGAATGATGTTAGGTGCCAGCCTATACAGGCTATTCCATTCCATACGGAAAATGGGTTGGAATAGTTGCGCCATAACTTTTTAACTTGCCGGTCACGCCTAAGTGATCTAACCTCGCTTCGCAAACGATAATTTAGGATTGCAATCTGTCATTCTGTAATTTACTGTCAAAGCTATCGAAGAGAAGTGACACATTCATCGAAGCTCACTTTGCTAAGGATTGAATCAAGAGATTTAACTATGTCGATAGTTATTGTCTATGCTGAAACTGTGAATTTATAAATGAATGAATTAATAATTTACAACATAAACATACAAAAATAAGTATTCTATGTCAATATCGTATATAATGCATTACACATATCTTTTACGTTTAAAATAAGATATAATACAGATATTAGAATTATTTTAATTCTGTGATCGGAGGCCCTAGCGAGAGTGTTTTGTCTCTGGTTTAGTTTGTTTAATGCGTAGACGGAATATTAAATAGACAAGACATTAGCGTATGCGAATTATATAGGTATAACCCGTCAAAAATTATGAACACATAATGCATATGCCAGCTATAAGACAAATTGAATAGCGTAATTTGGTCGGGTCAAAAGTATTTATTCATAATCAGAATATTCATAATAAATATCATAATAAAAGCATTTATTCAGTATATGGGAAAATTAAAAATTTTAGTTTGAAAGTTTTCGCGAAAATTATTCATTTTAATGTGAACGTACCGGCTTTTGTTCACGTGTATTTACTTCGGATATGCTCCGAACAGGTTTCTACTTATTACGTAGGTCAGGCGAAGCCGCGGGGCACAGCTAGTATTCAATAAAAAATATTATAGATTTAACCTTCGAGCATTTACCAATGGTGGAGATGTTAACGTTGTAATCCGCAAACATTTTTTTCTGCCGATACTTTACGGAGGACGAGGTAAACACGCATTGCACACACACAAATCCCTCACTTTAACGATCCCGCACACTAGCTTGAAACACGCACACAGTATTAAAAATACAGCGTAGTTACGCACGCTCATATGGCCAAAAAAGGCTATATGGCCAGCAGAGGGGAACGCCTTGCGTTAACATCTCCATTGGTAAATGCTCGAAGGATATAACAGAAACATAACTTATTGCTTCGAATTTACAAAAAAAAAGGTATTGAGCCATTCAGCTTTCATCTAGACGTCGAACGTCACACGTTTAATGCCCCTGATTAATGTAGGGTTGCCAACCGGACTTAGGTATTACGTGCACCCGCAACCCAGTGGATGTTTCAGTACTTCAGACAATTTTTATCCAAAAAATTGTGAAATAATGAAACATAATAAATAAATAAATATACAGGGTCATACATGACAGCGGGTGAAAACTAATGGGCGCTCTAGAACTGGGAGCCAGAGCTGGCTCCAAGCAATAAAATCTCATATGTAGAGAAGAATAAAAAAATGTTGTTCATCTCGCTCTCTCATACTAGTGATTGTGTAATTTTATCCTTCTCATGTTATCATTGTTATTTCAATGCCAGGTCTATTTTAATATACTCTGTCTACGGTTTAATGTTTACTCTCGGACTAATATACAGTTATCTGTGATGTTTACTTACTTTAATTTTCGGTCCACGCCTGAGTGGTTAAACTTTACTTTAGGTTGAAAAAAAACGAGTTACGAGCTTGCAAGTGTATCAGAAGTAATAAATCATTTAATCACCTACGTACATAATAACATATTTACCTAATAATAGTAAATAATACAGCAATACAATATAAAATTAAGTCAGCTTCTTGGTTTTGGTTATATTTCAGTTAACCATGTCCTGAACACCACCTGTGAGATGGGAGATTGTTTTTACCCTAGCACGACAATAGTTTGTGTTTATTCACTCTCTCACACAACTCTGTACTTGAGCTGAGTTCCTGGAACATCTGTGAGACATAGTGTTGTGCACATACTGTATACATATATGTTTGATAAAATTTCTTGTTTCTAGTTAGTAATATTTACATTGCTAATATAAATGTATGGTTTTAGGTGAACCTTAGCCATCAAAAAGTGACTCAGTGTCCTGCTCGCCATGAATAGTGTGAGCCACAAGCCCGATACATCCAGCAACACCTTCAGAAAAAGGCACTTATTTGGCTCGCTGTCGACTGAACCTTAGGAATATTGCTTTATGTGGTTCCATAGTCATAAAGGTTATTATAACCTTTATGTTAGTAGTTTAGCCTCTTTATCTGTCCGTCAGTTAATCGGTGGCTTAGCTCTTTAACTAATAAGTAGTAGATAGCTGTAATTTGGCATGTTTATTTATTTATTTATTAAGTTGGGGTAGACTTGTCCTAGAGTGTAGACTGCGAATCGGCAAACGTAGCGTAGGACCTCCTGTGACCAGGTGGAGCAACGATATACGCAAAGAGGTGGGTAGTGACTGGAAGTGAAGAGCCGAAGATCAGGCTCAGTGGCGCATCTTGGGAGATGATGATGATCTTGGGAGAGGCTTACGTCCAGCAGTGGACTGACACAGGCTGATCATGATGATTTAATTATTTATTAATATATCGCCAACATAATAATCATCGTTATAAACCTAACATCAAAATCTTAGTACTATTATGCTAAATGTTATTATAATTACAGGCGAAGACTGCATGCACATAAAATTGTAGGCGAGTAACATTAAAGAATAATAATAATAAAGTTAAAAATGTAATTTGTTTAAAAAGAAAAAAAAAAAACAAAATGATTGCTGAAATTAATATGTTACAAGAAATATCTCATTAATTAAATTAAATAATTTTAAAAATATTGGGTTATAAAGTGGGTATTACATATTTAGGTTACCTTTCTGACATATGTATTAATATTCGTATTATATATTTATTTCAGCGTCTTCGTGTCAACTTCACCAGAAACTTAGAAGGCAGTCTCGTCTTGTCAGTCTTAATTATTAATTAATCATTGAACAGATTTAAATGAATGAATTAAAAGCTAATGAGCTTAACCAATGGTTCTTGGTTTTGAAAGATCAAAGAATAGAGATATTATTCGCCGCAACTCTCAAGTGATGGAGGTGTTCGTGACTCGTCAGGTGGAGAGAAATCGAGCAACGATGGGGCCCTGAATGCCATAGCATAGGGACTGACATTTTTGTTAAACAAAATATATATCTAATGAATAAATGTAATTGAATTTATTTAAAATTCCTTGCCTGTCATAAACTATTATTCAAATCTTTGACTAACAAGATTAACTACCTTGTACTATTATTTATTGCCTTGGCTGGTGTTTTATCCACAGCATTCAGCAATGGCACTACTCTTTAATATTTTTATTCCGATTAAAAATATTAAACATGTGGATCACTTGTAGTATTGACCATTTGTGGTAGGCTTTGGCCGTAGCTCGAACCACCATGGACCAATGGATAAAGACATGTCAGTAAACGGTGCTGTTTTTCAATTCTAGACTAGCACGATACCATCTTAGACAGCATCTTTGCTTATCATCAGGTGAGACAGCAATCAAATGATTGTATGTCAATAATATAGATACTTAGCCGAAAACTTACATAAAGCATAACTTAACTAATAGCATTAATTTTTCAACCGATTTCCAAAAGGAAGAGATTTTCAATTCATCTTGCTGGTTTTTTTTGTTTCTTACGCGATTAAATTGTGAACCGATTAGAATGTTTTTTTTTATGGGTAGAGTGTCTCTATACATATGGAGACATAGAGTACATTATAGATAGGACAATATGGAGATTCAAACCTCAAACTTGTCAATTAACTTATTTTAATCAATTCGTAAGGAGGCGTGGTTCTTTATTAAATTTTATCAAGATCTGATGAGTAGGACCTCCAGAGATATGGAGATAAACATCTCAAACTTGTTATTGAAACTGACACGCGCTCACATTGTTTTTATAGTTTTCAAACTACGTTAATTATTCTAGTACAAAACAACGTAGGTATCATAATAACTTATAATTTAACCTCAAAATTGAATATCACTTCGATCGATTTTTTAATCTCGATAGCTTCAAGACTACTTAAATTATGACAGTTGTATTCGTGTTTTAACGCAAAGAAACTCGACAATCGTGTGGTTAATTTACTTAAAGAATACAGTATTCTGACATTATATGTCAAAATAGCTCGCTTACAAAAGTTCAACTCTGACCTACGCACTCGGACGTGCGGCGCCACCTGTACGTTCGGGTTTACAGGATACAAAATTCAAATCCCACCGCGAATTCCGCTCTCGCAAGGTATAAACTAGCTTAAAGAATAGCCCTGGGGCTATTCTTTAGAGCTAGAAACTTATAATTTAACATAAAAACAGAACATCAATCTCCGATTTTTCAATCTCAATATGTTCAAGACTATTAAAATTAAGAAAACTGAATTCTTGGTTCTACGCAAAAAAATTCGACGATCGAGATGGTACATTTCCTTACAAAATGCCGTTTTCATACAATAAATGTCAAAATAGCTCATTCACAACAGTTCACCTCACATCCGCACTCGGATGTGCAGCGCCACCAGCGCGTCCGAGTTTACAGCATACAAAGTTCTCTTCTCGACGCGGATTCCGCTTGCGAGATGCGTAAACTAGCTTACAGAATAGCCCTACAGTTGTTAGTTTGTTTTCGATTGATTCGAATCGATTCACAATTTAGCAGGAATCGGGTAACAAACATACAAAAAAAATTCACCTACGAATCGAGAACCTTTTTGAAATCGGTTGATTAAAAACAGAATTGGCATTCATTAGAATTAAGTACAACCTCTTTCAGTAAAGTCGGTCGACAACCAGTTCTGAGTTCCATACAAACAGACTATACTACTATTGTTGACTTTACAATGCCACAATACTGTGAACGTGATGTCATGAAAACTCGTGTCTGGTTTCCAAAACTGTACACTTTTTGTCAACCCTTTCGTTACGACCTTCTTCTGACCTCTTTTTACCCGACTACGGCGGTGTAAAAAACGGGTTATGGTTTAAAAGCCCAATGTAGGATGTGGAAGGAAATAGTCTATGTCTAATTGTCTACCCCATCGATAAAAAGACGTGATTTTATGTATGAATGATTGATGCTATTCGAACCGCCTAACTGGTCAATTAACTGGTTTAAAATAGTTTATAAACTAAAACAACCGACTTCCATGCCCCGCGACTGCCCGCGAGTCAGTTTCAGTAGCAAGTTTGAGACGTTTATCGTCATATCTCTGGAGATACTGATCAGATCTCGATGAAATTACAACGAAACCACCTTGAAGATGTACACTACCGAAGAATAATTCGAATCGGTTCACAATTAACGGAGTAATCGCGTAAAATATAATTAAAAAAAAAACAACTTGTATACAGACGAATTAAGAACCTCCTCTTTTTTGGAGTCGGTTGAAAATAACTTGTCATTCAACTGATCATTGAAATTGGTTGTGTCAACCACCGTCGTATCAGTCAACAGGCTGTTTCGGACTCAATGGAGTGTCTTGGGAGATACCTATGTCCAGCAGTGGACTGATTCGGCTGATTATGATGATACGAATATGTCTGGTTGTTTCTAAGCACTGTCTAGCAGCCAGCAGGCTGTTTCGTTGTTTTACGTCAGCGGTGCCGTGGTAAGTGTTACAAGGGCGTAGTTTCCGCGGCCCAACGTTTTTGTATGTCAGCACTGAGACGGTGCATTGTCTTTTACACAGTTATCATTATCTTATTATAGACAATAGTTTTGTCTAAAATCTTAACTTCGAACAGTCGATTTAGACTTCTAATAATTTAACATCGTTAAAAAAAAACAGTGGCTGGAAACAAAGAGCTGAAGACCGGGCTTAGTGGCGTGTCTTCGGGGAGGCCTACGTCCAGCAGTGGACTGATACCGGCTGATAATGATAATGATGATGAAAAAAAAACTGACTTCAAATGCCGCGCTAAGTAGTCATTTTCAGATAGAGGATCGAAGAGTGTATCTCCATAAATTCACTGAGATCTTATGAGTATCTCCAGAGATATGGGACTAAACCCTCTTGAGAGGGTACACTTCCCGTAGGTACGAAAGAAATATTTTCCGAATAAATTAATAAATATAATTAACTGGTTCTCAAATAGGTAGAGTAAAAGGACCATATTGTTTTGGCCGTGGTCTATTTATAAGCAACTGACTTTTAAACCAATAACTTTTTGCAAGACTGGCATTTTCAGGGCGCCCTACACTACGTTAGCCGTAATTAAATGTAAATCACTTACTCCTACGTATATTGTGAAAATGTCAGTCATGCAAATAAATATTGATTTAAAACTCAGTTTTTGCTAATAAACAGACCACTGCCAAAATAATATGGTCCTTTTACTATACCTACCGCGCCTTCCAGCTAGGTGTAGCGATGATATACGCAAGCTGGCTGGCAGTGGTTGGAAACAAGGCAAGGAGCTGAAGATCAAGCTCAGTAGCGTGCCATAGGAGAGGCCTATGTCCAGCAGTGGACAGAGCTAGGCTGATAAATCTGATAAATGATGATATTTAATTAATTTTACGTACACTGTAGTCCTTAGAAATGCAAAAATCATACACAATAACTTACAGTTTTGATTAAAAATAAAACCTTAAGGCCTAATAACTGGATCATTGCTAGAGTTTGGTCCTTTTACCCTATTGCTGTTAATATCCAGCTAGGAAGGACAGACAGACTGTCGTGTCATATGCCGTGGTAAGTGTTACAAGGTTGGTATTGCTGCGGCCCACCGCTACGGTGGTGGGTTTTTGCAGGCACTCTGTAAACTGATACAGAGATCCAGTACCTAAGCTCTGGCTTAGTTTGTTAACTCAGAGTTCCGCAAATCTTAACCGATTTGAAAAATCCTTTTTTTGTTTGAGAGGTTATGCCTGCCGTTGGGTCCCATTCAAATTTTATCGAGATCTGATAATCATCTCCGGAGATATGGAGTTAAACAATATTAACAATTTTTTATGTACCTTGATGAAATGATAATGGCTTTTTTTTTTCTTTGACTATCACGGCATATAAAGTCGGTTTTTAGGGTTCCATACCTAAAGGGTAAAACGGGGCCCTATTACTAAGACTCCGCTGTCCGTCCGTCTGTCGCCAGACTGTATCTCATGAACCGTGATAGTTACGACGGTTGAAAATTTCACAGATTACGTATTTCTCTTGCCGCTATAACAACAAATACTAAGAACAGAACAAAGTAAAAAATTAAAGGGGTTTTTAGTATAGCGCCATCTATGAACGATTGTTTACCTTATTAATTACTAATTTATTACATTTATTGAATTTATCATATTATATAAATTAATTACTACTTATTAATTAATTAATTAATATTAATTACTAATACCTTTGTGTTAACGTTCACTTAGTTGTTGTTAAGAGTTCGTTACATATTCGTTAAATGGCGTTCGGGATCCACCGTGTGCAGGACAAAAGTCTGACTCGCACTTGGCCAGTTTTATTTCGTTTTGTACGATCATAAATTATTAATCATGGCAGTCAAGCTTTTGAGAAATACCTCACCTCTTCTTCTTGGTCGAATCGAACAAATGAAGTATGTGAAGGAAGTATTGTTGACTGTATTCACAATATAAAGCAAGTTTGCCACATTTTTTTATAAATCTTACCAGCAATGTGGGTTGCACATTACTAGTAGTCTTGTTAACCCTTCCAACTAAGTTAAATATACTTGTGTCTGGAGTGGATTCACGACACTACTGCAATGGGTGGGGTTCGAACTCACGACCTCTCGATCGCCAAGCCGACGCCTTGGCCATTGGGCTATTGCCGCTGTTTCGATGCAATCATTTAAAAAAAACACAAAATCGAGCAGCTGAGTGCCGTGCAGTGCCGTGGTTCGGCAGATGACCGATCATACATCGGCCGACAACACAAGAGATGTGCTTGTTCGTACAGTTGATTTGTAGCGAGCTTCGCAACTGTATTCCATGAAACTGCGGTGGCGACGACTGACGAGTGGGATAGTCAGCCTTACTAGATAAAATCAAATTTCCATTACAGTCAGACCAAAACGAAACTTTCGATACAACAACGAGAACCGTACCAGTTAATAATATTACCGTGATACGAGAAACGAGAACCGTCAAAATTGTAATTTTTTTAATAATTATTTAATTAATATGCAAACTACATATGTATTTTCTAAATATTTTGTTCCTTCTTTTGCTTTGTTTTGTTTCTGAATATTTTATCTTCCTGCGTTCACCATCCTCGACCACATCATTGCTTACCACCAGGCGAGATAGTGGTCAAACGCCAGCCTATCAAATATTAAATGATTTATGATCGTACAAAACGAAAAAACCGACTTCACATGCCGCGATAGTCAAAGTACTGGCTAGTTATAATCATGTCATCAAAGTATACAAATTTGCTTATATTGTTTATCTCCATATCTCCGGAGATAAATGCCATAGCTCGATAAAATTTGAATGGGACCAAACGGGACGCATAATCTCTCAAATAAACAAAAGAATTTTTCAAATCGGTTAAGTTTCGACGGAGTTCTGAGGTAACAAACATAAAAAAAATATACCTATAATAGTCGAATTGAGAACCTCCTTCTTTTAAGAAGTCGGTTGAAAATATGTTTAATTATGGTAAGTATTATTTGTAATGGATAACTCGTGCGCACGAGGGAAATACACAGACAATACCACATTACATATTTTCCAAGGATTTTCTTATGATTGTTCTCAGGCGCGCAATTCCGCGACCATGGATAGATAGATAGATAGATAGAAACACTTTATTATTTAACACCTTAAATTACAGAATCAAACATAATAAGCAATACAAATTAAAATAATAGTGCAACAATAGGCGGTCTTATCGCTTAAAGCGATCTCTTCCAGACAACCAGTGGATGGAGAGAAATTTAACAAGATATGGTTGTAAGTGGTGTTTTATAATTGAGAGGGGAAAAAACTATTTAATAAATTACAATAAATTACAAAGTTAAGTTAAGATAGAAGAAATACATTATGGATTAGAATAGTTCACGTGAGCATAGATTAGCTAGCAGTGTGTGTGAACATCCGGTACTCATTTGCCTTCCTTCCTGCTAGCTAGGATTCGACGAAGCCCCGATGGCTTGAACTTGCTAAGCGAGAGGTCGCCGGTTCCAATCCTAGCACGGTTGTTCGTCCACAGGTGGTTATTATCGATGTTCCGCCTGACTCACTAACAAAATGTAGCTTGTTACCATCAGAGAGAAAATCTGCCGCCATAACCTTACGGTGTTCCGGCAGCACACAGCCCTTGACAGTCAGAGTAGGTATTCTAGGCCTAGCGAGTTCACGATCTTCGAACACATCATTGCTTACCACCAGGCGAGATAGTGGTCAAATGCTATTAAATATAAATAATTTAAGATCGTTTAAAAACTAATAGAACCGACTTCTAATGTCACGCTAATTATTTTCAGTACCAAGGTTCAGTATACGGAACATAATTATCTCAATGAAATTAAATGGAAACACCTGGGAAGAAAACCTTTTCGAAGAAAATTAATTTTCCCGATCAGAACAGAGTTTTCGGCGTCTACGAGTAATCGGTTAAACAGACATAAAAAAAACCTTTCAAAGGTCAAGCTTTAATGAACGCTTTCCGGTTTCGCGCATGCGCAAAGCAAAGTGCAACTAAAACCAACTATCCATTACAGTTCGATCTAACGAACCTCATTTTTAGGGTTCCGAACCCAAAGGGTACCAACGGAACCCTATTACTGAGACTCCGCTGTCCGTCTGTCTGTCTGTCTGTCTGTCTGTCCGTCTGTCACCAGGCTGTATCTCATGAACCGTGATAGTTAGACGGTTGAAATTTTCACAGATGATGTATTTTTGTTGCCGCTATAACAACAAATACTAAGAACAGAACAAAGTAAAAAATTAAAGAAAAGTTTAAAAAAAGTTTTTTTACGATAGAGCAGCGCCACCTATCTAGTTGCTAAGATGGCGCTATCGTCTTTAGCTTAATCTGAATCTCGGAAGCGGCTCCAACGATTAAATAAAATTTAGTATACCTACAGGGGATTTCGGGGGCGATAAATCGATCTAGCTAGGAGTCATTTTCAGAAAATGTTGTTTTATTCATGTTTTCAATAATCAACTTAAAATATGACTCTTCCCGACATCTATTTGCGAGTAGAAGTACTGTATCAGTAAAGCAGTTAGTTGCTCTCAATAAAAAAAATTAGTATTATCATTCGTCAATAGATGTCGGGAAGAGTCATATTTGTCTGTTTAAGTGGCAAAAAATACCGAGCAAAGCTCGGTCAACCAGATATTTAATAATATTAATTACTACTATTACTATTACTACTATATAATACTATTCTACCTTTGTGTTAACGTTTATTTAGTTGGTGTTAGAAGTTCGTTAGAAATTCGATAGATGGCGTTCGGAACCCGCCGTGTGCGGGACAAAGTCTGACTCGCACTTGGCCAGTTTTATTTAAGCCTTAGCATAGTAGAGATAAGGTCGTCTTTGGTTTCATCAATAGTAGTGAAATGTTACTGGATAATGGTAACTATGGCTATAGCCAATATTCGCTCTGTCTCTGTTTTGAACGTGATAAATTAATTAGAATAAACGAGAAGGCATAATTATGGGTGTTCGCGATAGAAGCTATAGCTTAATATGCAATAGCTTAAAAATTAAACAAAAATCCGACGCATTAAGAACCTCCTCCTTTTTTTGATGTCGTTTAAAAAGCACAATTTATATACTTTAATGTCTGTGCTATAAGAGCAAAGCTGCAAACGGTAGCTACCTAAGTATGTGGTACTTATGAAGAAATAATGATAATAAAATGGCGTCAGAACCGGTCGCAGCTCTCGAGATAACGAATAGACTGCCGTTACTCGACTACGAAGTAAACAACTCGGGAGATTCACTTTCTGTTTCTTGAATGCCACAGAATACTCCTAAGAGATATCTGGAATGCACAACAAACAAATGTATGGTCACCATCGATGTATATGTACTACGTACCAGATGTGGCGTCGCGAACTAGCTCTACGTTCAAATAAAATGCAGTGCTAAATCTACATCTCGCTTAGTTTAGCGTAAGTACTCCTCACGCCCGATCGCGCGCCGCTCGGCACGTAAGTACGTAGTATTATCTTTTCTATGACGTAAGTCAGTTTATGATGGGCGCCTCTGGTTTACATGTACCTCGATGATGGTCACAGTAATCAACACAAATATTATAAATGCGACAGTCAATTTGTATGTTTGTTTGTTTGGGACTTCTTCACCGTCAAACGGTTGGACCGATTTAGCTTAAACTTTGTACAGGGATAGCCAGGTTTAGTTAGGCTATAGGATACTTTTCAACGCAGGCTAAGCCGCGGGTACAACTAGTTATATACTATACGCCTGTAGTAAAGAAAAACATTGAATACAAAGTCTGCAAGTGGAAGAAAATACTCCTAATACCGCCTGTTAGCTTTTATACCGAGTTCACAACAAGCGATTTTTGTGTTTAACTTCTTTTGGGAATGGGTCAGCCGGTAGAGACCGACCTAGGCGAACGTATCACGACAAGATCGGAGACGTTTTAAAGAAAGGACAAGTCAAAAGTACCTATAACCGGCGAGCATGTATGAAGGCGCTCATGAAAGTAGAAGAAGCCAAAGACAATACAATACAAAAACTCTTTATTGACACCAATATATAAACAAGAAATAAGAAACAAAATTTGCATAACTTAAATTAGATGTACAATGGGCGGTCTTATCGCTAAGAGCGATCTGACATGTGTCAGGATCGTAGCATGTGGAAAGAAGTAGTCTCTGCCTACCACAACGGGCAAAGGCGTGACTGTATGTATGTATGTATGTATGTATGTAGATTCCTAGGGATGTACGAGTACGATACGAGTTACAACAAATACTGTTTCGATAGTTTTCTATCGATTAAATCGCGCTTGATTAGCCCATCAAATATCTCGTGACAGTACAAGTTTTTATGTAAAGAATGGCAACAATGAGGCACTTTGTTCCTTATAACTTCCTGGTTTCAAATGTACTTACTATACACTATCTAATTAATTATATCCTTGTAAATTGTTAAACACAATCCAAAATTTCATCGTACCGACGGGACTTGAACCCGCAACCTCCGGAATGACATGTTCCGGTGCTTTGCCAATTAAGCCACGGTGCGAAGTATCGTTACGACGAAATTAGTGGATTGCATTTTGTTAACTCAATTATGGATTGGTGGCGCCATCTATGAAAAAAAAAAGCAAAGCACCGGAACATGTCATTCCGGAGGTTGCGGGTTCAAGTCCCGTCGGTACGATGAAATTTTGGATTGATGTTTATGAATTTACAAAAATATAAAGAGTGAAACACTTCAAAGAAACATAATATTTAATTATATCCTGTTGTAAGAGTAGTGCGATTGTGAGTGTGAGTGCCAGCACAAGCCACCGGCTTATTGGCACGATCTGAAATGTACATATTGATAAGAAAGTGATTGAAATAAATAAATAATAAAACTGGCCAAGTGCGAGTCAGACTTCAGGTCCCGCACACGGAGGGTTCCGAATTTCCGAAGTCCGAACGCCACGAACTTCTAAGACCAACTAAGTGAATATTAACACAAAGGTAATTAATATTATTAAATATCTGGAAGACCGAGTGGATTCTAGCTAATCGACTTTAAGTACTAAAATTGAAGATATATTATTCAATACTGTACACTACATTTCTGCAAATTAACTTAACTGAGTAAAAAAATCGACCGAGGCCCACAAATTTAACAAATGAAACGCTTGCGCGTGCTAATTTTTCCTGTGCTGCCATCTAGCTGCGTCGAGGTGAATTAATTTCGTATCGTATCGTAAAAAACACGTTTTTTGTTTTAAACCCTTTAACTTTTAACTTTGTTCTGTTCTCAGTATTTGTTGTTATAGCGGCAACAGAAATACATCATCTGTGAAAATTTCAACCGTATAACTATCACGGTTCATGAGATACAGCCTGGTGACTCGCACTAGTAGGTTTCCGTACCACACTACAGTATTTTATAAGATTGAGCAAAAAATACCAATATAATTTTTCGCCAGCAAAAAATAATAATTAATAAAAAAAATATTTCTTTTAACGCCATCTAACGTCTAACAAAGGAGTTTGGGATCGACATTTCAATATAACGCCATCTATCGGACGTTTATAACTAAGCGTTCATAGATGACGTGAAATGCCGAAGAAAACACGTTTCTTGTATGGGGATCCTCTATTATTTTTAACTTTGTTCTGTTTTTAGTATTTGTTGTTATAGCGGCAACAGAAATACATCATCTGTGAATATTTCAACTATCTAACTATCACGGTTCATGAGATACAGCCTGGTGACAGACGGACGGACAGACAGACAGACAGACAGACAGACAGACGGACAGCGGAGTCTTAGTAATAGGGTCCCGTTTTACCCTTTGGGTACGGAACCCTAATAATAGTCGGCAGTACAAGATGTTGCATAGATGTTACAGTCGATGTTACGTTTTAAATTGCACGTGTACAGTCATCGGCGCAAAATTTACACGATTTTTTCAGAGATATTATGGGAAAATTACATTAGAAGAGGAATTACAGCTACACTAGCTACTGGTTAGCTACTTCAAAAAATAAAGGAATGACATTGACTTTATTGACAAAGAGTCATTGTCAATGACATTTGTTACGGACAAAGAAATGGCGTTTCTATACATTTTTAACCCCCGACGCATCAACATAGAATCAAGAATCAAAGAATCAAAGCATTTATTCAGTATGTAGGCAGTATAAATATACGCACATATACACGTCAAAATCATAAATCTTAAAATAAATCATATTACATAGCAAAAGCAGAATTTAACGCTTTGAATTAGAAAAAAAAAGTAATGAACTATTCAGCTGTCATCCAATCGTTTACGTCAGAATATTTAAAAAATTTAAGTAGGTTAAAACCAACCACATACAATACATATATATATATAATTGTATACTCTATATATCACACTTACATACATTAAACACCACACAATAAAAACACATGCACAATAACCTAGAACTCAGCATGAACGCTCAATAGCTTAATGCATTTTATTTTAAAGTATAACCCGCTCAAAAAGCTCTCCGACCACTGTCGGAGGAATAAAATGTGCGGAACAAAAAAAAAAAACCCCGACGCAAAAAGAAGGGGTGTTATAAGTTTGACGTGTGTATCTGTGTTAATTTAAAATTCAGTATCCTGTTACTTCAATGATATTGCAAGAATATAATATGGTAAAGTTGATCTAATTCTGAGACAAGACATCTCCTTGAATCTGCAGAACTCTCAACTCCTCGTCTGAGATTCATGGAATGGTCTCAATGAACAAATTATACATATAAAAATCAGTCAGGGGTGGTTTCAAATTTTGAATTTAAGTTTATTAAAGTTGTGTTTGTCGTGAACGCAAACTTAAATTGGAGTAGGTATGTGTAGGGGCACAGAATAATTAATAGTATACTACGTAGGGGGTAGTTGATGTTCTGATCAAGGAATACTGTTAAGTTTTTAATAGCACTTGAATATCAAAGCACCTCCGTAGGACTATTCTTTTCTATGTTTGAAATTCGATTTAAATGTGGACTTTCTACGTTAATTATGCTGCGAAAAATATTTTTGGACGTCTACTTTTGCATTGCATTTACATGTGGAAAGAAGTAGTCTCTGCCTACCCCAACGGGAAAAAGGCGTGATTGTATGTATGTATATATGTACTTTTGCATTTAAATAATTTAAAATCGTTTGCAAAACGAAAAAAACCGACTTCCCATCCCGCGATAGTGAAAATATCCACTAGTCATCGTCAAGGTATCAAATTTGTTTATAATGTAGTTTATCTCCATATCTCCGGAGATAATAGTCATGTCTCGATAAAATTTTAATGGGACCAAACTGGAGGCCTAATCTCTCAAACAAAAAAATATTTTTTTTAAATATGTTTTCAAATCTGTTAAGATTTGACGGAGTTCTGAGGTAACAAACATAAAAAATTTAAAAAAATACAGTCGGATTGGGAACCTCCTCCTTTTTTGTAAAGTCGGTTAAAAATAAAGCTTTTCCAGCTATTGCATGGTTATATGGGCTCGCAAGGTATCTGTTCTCACAGAGCTGCTAGTGTAATAGTTGCTACGAAAACCACATTGTTAGAACTGTTAGAAGACTTGAAACTAGCTACAAGTGTCACAGTATATATTTCGAAGAACACTATCAGTGGCTAATGGAACGAAGTTTTTACTCTATTAAAGAATTTTTCTAGACATAAAATGTAGGTTAAGTTTAACATAATTAATTTATTTTTAAATTAATTCCTAAACATATAATATACAGCAATATTATGTTAAATGTATAAATTTATCTTGTAAATAGATAGATCTAGTTAGATTTAAATATGCCTGTAATACCTGCACAATGTTCGCATGCCAAGAAGGTTATGATATGAATGCACTAAAACTAAACAATAAGATCTCATTGTAACCATATCTGATGCGAAATAAGTAAATATGAAATATACACCACAGTTACAGTCCGGCAAGTATAACTTGGCGCGGCTGTGCGCCACTGTGCTTTTACTTTGTACTTTGATAACAGTTTCTCTTATACCACTTTTAATTAGTTTTGGCATTATTGAACTATTTTAATGTAGCAGATTTATCAACAATAATGTCGCTGTAATCTCTCAAACGTCAAACTCACAGTTTCAAGAGCGGAATTAGTTCCAAAAACCACTACCGCCAAGTTATACTTGTGGGACTGTAGTACAAACTCAGCTATGATCACGTCACAAGCGGAAGCGGTGGTGGCAAGGTCTTGCGTAGGTACTACGCAACGTAATGAATCGTATTACAACAGCCACAGTGTAATATAACAGTTACTACGTAGACTGCGACTTCTTTGTCTGTACCGATTAAAGGTTTATGTACTGGAACCGTAGTATTATTATTGGTTATGAGCTGGAGCTCATAACAGCTCATAATAACATTTCCGCAAAATAGAAATGTTTTTCGCTTGGATGGAAAAGTGTCCAGTGAAATTACAGGGCATATGAGACTTAACATCTTTGTCTCGAGGTAACAGGCGCAGTGCAGTGACATGCAACATTCTGTCTATACAGAATATGTCTCATTTGTTGCATCAGTTTGATAACCGACTTCAAAAATAGGAGGAGGTTTCTCAATTCGACCGTATATATAATATATATAATGTATGTATATATATCGAGGGCTTCAAAAAAAATGGGCGTACATTACCCTTAGTACGAATTTTCATACCAAACTCGATATCGTATTTCGAACAAATTTTGTATGAAAAACAGTACAGCGCCTCTAGTGGTTACTACACTTCACTAAATTTTGACCAATAAGGGAGCCAGAATAAGTATGTGAGATCAGTCAAAAGCGTTTACGATAAAAACTCGTACTAAGGGTACAGCAAGAGCGTGTTTTGTACTATCTATAGCATTCAAAAATTTAAAACGCCATTTTTGCTTGTACGCCCATTTGTTATGAAGCCATCGATATATATTTATGTTTGTTTCCAGAAAACTTTGTCGTTTATGAACAGATTTTGAATATTCTGTTTTTGTTCGAAAGGAGACATGCTAAGTGTGGTGGTTTGGCAATCTCATAGAGGTCTGATAAGTATCTCTAGAGATATGGAGATAAACACCACAAACTTGGTACTGAAAATTAATAGTGTGGAATTTGAAGTCGGTTCATTTAGTTTTTTAAACAATCTTATAATAAGTAGTGATGATATTAAGGAAAACCATATCCTTAAGTAGGTTCAAACAAACTACTATCTATTCTGTATCATGTTGAGCTTAGAATCAGATATCCGAATGCGATCCCAAGAGAATCCAACCCAAAGAGTTTCTTAACAACACTGTCTCAGCGATTTTCGACCGTATCTTCTGATCCATTAGAGCTTTACTCCAATGTGCTAAAAAGACAACCTGCAGCAGATTTTGTGAAGCAAAAAAACGTGCTTCTTTGTATAAAAACATCAGTCATTTTCAACCTTAAGTAAAGTAGTTAAGGTTCAAAAATTCTGTTTAGTTTCACCTACCTGCTAACAAAAAAGTTGGGCTTTTCTCCGAAGGCTACTTTGCCTCTCTTTCTGTATTGGTATTGAGATTTGAGATACATTTAACTTTAAAATATTTGTTGTATCAAAAACGGTGTTGGTATTTGGTAGTAAAAGAGACCGTAGATTCGAGTATTTGATAAAAGTTGCAATTTGATATCTCTACGCGTTCCTGAGACAAAGGGGGTCTGGACAGACAGACACACAGACACACGGACAACAAATGATCCTATAAGGGTTCCTTTTTAGGGTTACGTAGCCGAATGGCAAAAAACGGAACTCTGAATGTCACAGCCACTTTATTCCGAAACTATTAAGACTACACAGTTGAAACTTGGTAGGTAGGTGTATTCTGTGAACTGGTTTACATTGATATACAAAAATATAAAAAAACTAGCAGCCCGCCCCGGCTTCGCACGGGTAGAACATATATGCCTACAAAATTTGCATCAGTTTGTTGCATCGAATATAAAATATGAACATATTTAACAATCATCGTCATATTTCATCCAATTTACACAAAACCTTGACGAAATATGCACCTAAACCTTCCGCATAAACACTCTGGCTATTGGTGAAAGGCGCATGATAATCCGTTCAGTAGCTATTGAGATTATTGCGAACAGACAGACAGACGCAGTGATGGTCTTTGTTTTATAATACTTACGTAGTGATATTGGACGGCCCTTTGGCGTAAAGGATAGTTACCCTGATTCTGACCCGACGGTCGTTGGTCTAATCCTAGCTATATACCCACCAATAAAAGTTTTATGTGCATTCATGAATCATGAGTTTTCGAGCAGTGGTAGTGGGATCATTAAATCTACCAAAAAGTAGCTTACCACCAAGGAGAACATCTGCCGCCGTAATCAACTTTCATAGGTCTGATCAATTCGAAAATCTTCTTCTTCAACGATATTGTAAGAACATGGAAGCATTGACCTGATGCTGGGACATCTCCTGGACTCTACAGAATACTAAAATCCTCACCAACTTACACCTCAGATTTTAAATGTCGTGTTTAGAGTCATTGGAACGCTTTTAATGAAAAGATTATACATAGATCATTCGGGGTGGTTTAAAATATTATATTATTATGTATATATATATATATATATATATATATATATACATATACATAGATTAATATTATTTTATACAATAGATCATATTATTATACTATATTGACTTTAAATTGATTGTGATCGATGGGGATCTACAGCATAGCTAAGCTTATAATAATATTTTCGTAGTAACTATGACCTAATCTGTGGTTTCACTGCAAATATTTTATTAATATTGCGATTCGTGTATGTGAAATTCGTGATATCTTCTAAAGTTTTCATTTGAATTATATACTGTAAGGGACAATTTTAATCTATAATATGTGGCCAAGCTAATTAACAAAGTAATTATTTGGATAAGGATTAATACTATATGCTTGAAAATAGCCTTGGAAGTTATGTAATATTTTGTAACAACATTTTTTAGATTAAAATGGTTACTGTGAGTCAACCTTAAGAGATAGACATATGCTGTCGCGGACTTTTTTGTAGGTCTTATTAAGTTGTACAACTCTTGCAAAGAAAATATTCTTCTATCTATTTTCAATTAAGCAGCATTCGTAAGAAACGTGTTTTTTCGACCGTTTTTTTGCCGACTTAGGTTGCAAATTAGGTCTCCACGAATGTACCTTTGATTTAAAAGGAATAATATATAGCCTATTTTCATTCCGAAAGTCCATTCTATGTATTAGTAAAAGATTTTTTTAAATCGGTTCAGTAGTTTTTGAGCCAAATCATTACAAACATACAAAAATACAAATGTTCTCTCTTTATAATATTAGTATAGATAAAGATTAGTAGTAAGGCTTCCCATACATGGAACTGAAACTAATTTCTTTATTCATCAAACCTATACATGCAGTGTGTCTACAGAATAGGTCTTTCAAAATTACATTGAGGTTCCTAAAACCATTTTTTCTCAAAGTCAATCATTTGAAATATAGGCACGTCTAAAGTGGTAAAATGTGTGATCGGGGGTGACACACATTTTGCCACTTTAGACACTTTACACCCCCTCGTAACTTTTAAAGTAATGGAGTGCAAAATCTAAAAAATATATGCTGTAGATGTCAATAAACACTTTCAACGAAAATTGGTTTGAACGACATACAGTCAGCAGTTTTTGAGATATAGAGACCGCAAATATAACTTTGTTTTTCAGGTGGCGAAAAATAATAGTTTTAAACTCTGCTGTGTTACGGAACCCTACTAGTGCGAGTCCGACTTACACCAGTTTATTATTATTTCCTTTTAAGGTACGGAACCCTAAAAACGCATGCGAATCCGAATGGCGCAGCTAGTTTAAGGTAGGTAAAATGTATCGCCTCTAAATAGGTGAAGCCATGAGCGAGAGCTATGCATAAAGTATGCTTTATGGCACACAAACGCAGACGCAAGCAGGTAGCAACCTTTGGGTTCAATGCCCGCTCCGCCCTAAAATACCCCAACACAAAACGGTCGCGCGAAGTGTTCCGCATATGTTTCACTATCTATGTATGGATGTGGGTGTGATAGTGTGATATAGCGTTGCCAGACGTCCCGTATTTCCCGGGACGTCCCGTTTTTCAGGCATAATTTAATACTTCCCGCCGGGACAAAGTCTGTTCCGTATTTCAACAACATTCAATTTAAAATCCGCGCGCATAATTCCGACGACGACGGCAGCCTGCGCTGCGCGCGCACGAGAACTAAGCTACCTCCCCACAAATTTTCCGCCAAATCGGTTCAGCCTTTCTTGAGTTATAAATAGTGTAACTAACACGACTTTCTTTTATATACATACATATTTAGATTAAGTAGCAATAAAAACAAAGTAAATAAACTGGCCAAGTGCAAGTCGGACTCGCACTCGTAGGGTTCCGTAACACCGTTAAGTATTCCATAACTATGATTTTTCGCAACTACAAAATTAACTTTGTTTTTCATAGTGTTTGTATGAAAAACAAAGTTGTCTTTGCGGTCGCCATATTTCTAAAACTGCTGACTGTATCTCGTTCAAACCAATTTTCGTTGTTAGTTTTTATTGAGATCTACAGCTTATATTTTTTTTAGATTTTTGACTCCCATACATTAAAAGTTAGAGGGGGGGGGGGGACACATTTTACCACTTTAGACGCGCCTATCTTTCAAATGATTGACTCTGAGAAAAAATGATTTTAAAAACCTCAATGTCATTTTTGAAGACCTATCCATACACGTATAGGTTTGAAGAAAAAAAAAATTTTTTGTTTCATTTCCATGTATGCCCCCCCCCCTAAAGTTTTATATTTTCTATTTTTGTATAAAAATCGGAACAATCGAATCAGACAGACAGACAGACACAGACATGACGAATTAATAAGGGTTCCGTTTTTTGCCACTCGGCTACGGAACCCTAAAAATACATGTTTTTCATTTGTCCCGGGGGAAAATGTAAAACCCCGTATTTTTTTGCAAAATGAGCAGTTTGTCCCTTACAGGCTCAAATAAAATCTGGCAACCCTAGTGTGATATCTGCATCGCTTTGCGGTAAGGACGTCCTTTATTAACCGACTTCACAAAAAAGGAGGAGGTTCTCAATTCGTCGGAACCTTTTTTAACCGACTTCAAAAAAAGGAGGAGGTTTCTCAATTCGACCGTATATATGTGTTTTTTTATGTTAGTTCGCGGATAACTTCGTCGCTTATGAACCGATTTTGATTATTCTTTTTTGTTGGAAAGGAGATATCCCAAGTGTGGTACCATGGTAATTTTATCGAGGTCTGATAAGTATCTCCAGAGATATGGAGATAAACACCTCAAAATTGGTACTGAAAATTAATAGCGCGGCATTGAAGTCGGTTCTTTTTAGTTTTTTAAACGATCTTATTTAAAATATTTTTTTATGTACCTATGTTCACCAATTACTCGAAGATGACTGAACCGATTAGGAAAAATCTGTTTTGTTTCAAAGGGTACCCTTCCCAGGTTGTCCTATTTAAATTTTAACGAAATCGGCCGAGCCGTTTTTAATATATCAACATTTGTATTACGACGCATTTATTTATCTCGACGACTTACTACTTGGCTGGCACAGATTATGTAATAGTTACTGCGTCTACTGTCTACTTTGACTAGCGCGATTTTTGAAGTCGGTTCTTTTAGATTTTTAAACGATCTTAAATGATTTAATAAAAAGGAGGAGGTTCTTAATTCGTCTGTACCTATGTGTTTTTTGCACGTTTGTAACGCAATTACTCCGTCAATTGTAAACCGACTTGAATGATTAATTACGACTTCAAAAAAGGAGGTCCTCAATTCGACAGTATGTTTTAATTTTTTTTGTATGCTTGTTACGTGATTACTCCACCAATTGTGAACCGATGTGAATGATAAGACTTCAAAAAAAGCGGATAAGTGCGTATCGGGCCACGCGCAGTGTAGGGTTCCGTAGTAACCCGTTATTCAAAGCAAGTCTTTACCCGTTATTAACAAGCAACTAGGTACTTCGTCTTTGTCACTTTAAAGGATTTATTCTAAGGATTTTGTATTTGGTACAAAATTAATCCTACTTGACTTGTCCGGTTTTATTATTTAACTCGACATTTCGATCAAGTTGCATTGATCGTGGTCACGAGACGACCTGCATTAACCTAATAACACAAAATTATGATTTTATTCAACATCTTATGGGCTAGCGTTTGACCACTATCTCGCTTGGTTTTACATTTAATACGGCAATAGTCCAATGGCTACGGCGTCGGCCTGGCGATCGAGTGGTCGTGAGTTTGATCTCCACCCAAAGCACTATAGATGTGATCCCACTCCAGACACAACTTTATTTAGCTTAGTTGGAGGGGTTAACAAGAATATTTTATTTTTATTATTATTGCATATTGTGCGACATTGCGTTTGTCATGTAAAATTCCCATTTTTAACAGACTTCACAAAAAATGAGGTGGTTCTCAATTCGTCGGGATTTTTTTAAATAATTTTTTTTATGTAAGTTCCCCTATTACTCGAAGATGCCTGAACCGGTTTGGAAAATTATTTTTTTGTTTCAAAGGGTACCCTTTCCAGGTGGTACCATTTAAATTTTAACCAAAGTGGTTGAGACATTTTTAATATATCAACATTTGTATTACGATGCATTTACTTATCTCGACGACATGATACTGGCTACGAGCTACTTTGACTAGCGCAGCGTTTGAACTTTATTATTAAATTAATAAGTATTTTTATGTTCAGACAGTACATATGTGAGATTTTACTAAATGAGACTTCCTTAAAGAACTAAGGATTTAAAGATGTGGTATTTGTACCCTCCCTCTCCTAACCTCGGGTAAAGAGGTGCGTGCCATATGTCAGTATTGTTGATTTGTTATTAATAGTTAAGTGGGAAATTTTCCAATTTCTGTTTATATAATGTTGGCTAATGTGGGTAGGAAAACATTTTGTGTGGCAGCCTCACTTCTGTACAATGACTACGTAGCTAATTACACGATTTACAATCTAAATGTTTTATTCGATTGAGGACTTTATAAGCAGTGTGGTATTAATAAAGGCCTGTAGAGTCTAACACATTGATTTTCAAAGTGGGGGCGCGCCCCACTAGATAGGCGCGAAGACTTCTACAGGGGGGTGAGGCTTCTAACAGCGTCCAAGCTTTAAAAATTTTCTTACATTTTTGACGAAAAATATAACATGGCTTAAACTATTGGAATCGATTCTGTAACGGATTCTGAACAAACTACTTTCAGGTTTCGCATCAAGTTGGAATAACCTTGTATATTATACCCTTATTTTATTTTACAATTGCTTGGCGAGCCCACTTACTGCTACTTGCTGGGCCCTGGGCCAAGGGGAGGCGTGGGCATATTAATTTTAAGCAGTAGGAAGGTTTGATACTTATAAGTTTAGGAAACCCTGGTCTAACAGTATAAATTTAATTCTATTTTAATAAAATTGGCAGGATGAGACTACCTGAGGATCGTGCTCAGTTGCATACGATTGGAGAGGTCTATGCTCAGCAGGATATGTCGCGAGATATGGAGACAAGAGGTGGACAATACAAGCAACAAAATGGTCAGGACCGGTAGACATGAGTAGCGTTGGCAGGCAAAGGAGAAGATAATAGAAAAAAAACTGGATGAAAGTCACTTCAGAGACATAATTTAAGATCGTTTGTGCTAGTCAAAGTAGCCAGTAGACGTAGTAACTGTTTGTTATATAATCTGTGCCAGTAGTTAGTATGTCGTCCAGGTATGTAAATGTATCGTAATACAAATGTTGATATCAGGGTTCGAAAATATCTGATATTTGTTATAAATATCAAAATATTGGATATTCATGATATATATCGGATATATATCAAGTTTGATATATATCAATTTTGTATGAAAGCCAAATTATTATTTTATTGTATTATTCATAAATACTATTTGCATATATGTTACATAAACATACTAAAATAATCGAATAAAAACTGTAATGTTTTATTTATTTGTATGTACTTAAAATCAGACAAATTAAACCAAAACATAAAATCTTCTTTTAGATAAGGAAAAATCAACTATAAAAAAAATAGGAAGTAGAAATAGTAGATACAGTAACAAACGCTAAAAAATACTAATTAATATTAACATTTTAAACCATTTTTAACCGACTTCAAAAAAAGGAGGAGGTTTCTCAATTCGACCGTATATTTTTTTTTATTTTTTTTTTTATGTTTGTTCGCGGATAACTTCGTCGTTTATGAACCGATTTCGATTATTCTTTTTTTGTTCGAAAGGAGATATCCCAAGTGTGGTACCATGGTAATTTTATCGAGGTATGATAAGTATCTCCAGAGATATTGAGATAAACATCTCAAAATTGGTACTGAAAATGAATAGCGCGGCATTGAAGTCGGTTGTTTTTTAGTTTTTAAACAATATTATTGTATTGCAATATATTATAAAATAATAATAATAGCCTTTATTCAGACATACAATATGGATTACAATTTCATTCATTATTTTAATTGAATATAATACTAATAATTTATCTACTAATATATATATATATATTTAATTTGTTTTATTCTATTTGCAATTACATTATATTAATTATTGGTATATTAACACCTGTCTGTATCGGATATATATCTTGATATATATCCATTGATATATATCCTCGAACCCTGGTTGATATTAAAAATGACAATTTCCGATTTTGCTAAAATTTAAATGGGACTACCTGGGAAGGGTACCCTTTAAATCAAAAAAGAATTTTCCAAATGTGTTCAGGCATCTTCCAGTAATTGGTGAACATACAGTTCCGAAGAAATTTGAACCTCCTCCTTTTTTGTGAAATCGGTTAAAAAGGCAAGAGATTGAGGCTTTTACATGAAACTTTCAACAATTAAAACTGAAAAAATGTCTAATAACAATCACTAATGCATTGCATGGGTAATCTTCTTAATAAAATAAAACCGGCCAAGTCAAGTTGGACTCGCCCACTGAGGCTTCCGTACCTTAACCGTAACTTCTCAAATTATGTTAAAAGACAAACTTAACTTTGCATTTCAAGCCCTATGCCAATGCCTATACACTGTTCATGTCGATCTCTATATGGACATCGCGTAAGTCACGTTAAATTTCCGTTATTAAATCTATAAATGTTCATGTACCAACCGCAAATAATAAGTTTCTAATCGAATATATGTTTTTTTTTGTCGTAAAACTAATTTTTTACGGTTTATAGATTTATTGATATTAAGTGCTTCAAGACTTTGCTTCTTGCCAATTTCATTCTAGGTCAACGGGAAGTAATCTATACGTTTTAATTCCCCTGTGAAACCGCAAAATATGCGAAAATATATGACAAGCTGTCATATAATTTGATAATGTTGACTTACAGGTTTGATTTTTCACAGCCGAAAGATACGGTAGACTTAAGTATTTTGTTCAGTGTATAACCGAACACCTAAGTCAGCAATTCTGGCCACTTGACGTATTGACCTAGTTAATGCGACTTGCGACTTTAGTGCATCGATGATAGCCGCACGATTTGGATGCATTTACCAACATTAACATTTTCTAACATTTCCCTTAACATTTAACATAAACGTAAAAAAACGTCTGTAATTAGCATATTAAATCAGAACTATCTCAACATTAACAACTGCATATTAAATCAGAACTATCTCAACATTAACAACTTCTTTCACTGCAATCGTGCACCCACCGCGACATCTTGGTCCTTTTAGTATAAGTTCCAACATGATTCAACCTTTACACGATCTGGAGATAAAGGGTCTAGACAGACAGACAGTGGGGGCAACAAATTGATCCTATAAAGGTTCCCTTTTTAGGGTTCCGTACCCAAAGGGTAAAACGGGACCCTATTACTAAGACTGTCCGTCTGTCTGTCTGTCTGTCACCAGGCTGTATCTCATGAACCGCGATAGTTAGACAGTTGAAATTTTCACAGATGATGTATTTCTGTTGCCGCTATAACAACAAATACTAAAAACAGAATAAAGTTAAAAATAATAGAGGGTCCCCATACAAGAAACATGTTTTTTTTTGCATTTCACGCCATCTATGAACGCTTAGTTAGGTAAATGACCCATAGATGGCGTTATATTGAAATATCGATCCCTAACACCTTTGTTAGATGGCGTTATAAGAAATAAAATGTTAATTAATTATTATTTGTTGCTGGCGAAAAATGATAGTGGTATTTTTTGCTCGATCATATAAAATACTGTAGTGTGGTACGGAACCCTACAAGTGCGAGTCCGACTTGCACTTGGCCAGTTTTTAAACTATCTTAATTATTACAAGCTTTATCTCTACTTCACGGCGAATTTATTTGTCCGTCACAAATCTTGCGATTCATTTTAGAGCAACTTCCAGGGGTTCGATTGAGCAAAAATTTTGCATACATTTTTTTTAAATATTACTTAGTTTCATTTTGAGATGCAGAACTCTTAAAACCATCTGACAAGTATAGGCATATTTTGATGATGAAATCAATAATGAGACTTGCAGAGTACCACCAAACTTTGTTCATATATACCTTAACAGCAAGAGGAAAATGGATTGACATAGGTACAGGCTTTAATTTCATACATATTATGACCATTTACTAAATTTTCAAGTCTCAATAAAGGCAAACTATGGACTTTTTCTAAACTAATTTCTAATAGTAATTTAGAAAATATCTGTCTTACAGCTTGACATTTGTACATTGTAACTTACATTATCTAACTCTGTAGAATACTGGCAAGAAAAGGCCAGATAATTTTAACTAGAAGTAGGTACCTACATAGGAGTGCCCAGCAATATTTGTATTTTCCAGAACGAGTGGAAGGTATTGTGAACAAATTAAACATCATTATAATGCAATATGAAGCAACAGTATAAATAATGCCAATAAAAATACCACATGTAGCATAATATGGTAGGAAATCAATGACATCCAATTGACATTTCGAGATTTCATATTGCGTTATGTCGAAAATTTACGCTAGGATGTTTTAAGTACCTGTAATTTTGTTCGTAGTCCCAATACTCCTTGTACCGCGGATGCCAACGCGGCCCTCCGCGGGAGTAGGGCCTTCTGGAGCCCCCTTGGCTCATAATAGATGCGCCATACTACACCAACACGTATTGATCTGCGCACTTTAGGCTTCTCCACCCGCTCACAATGCACCACACTATTTGTCGATCACACTGCACTGCGACAATCACAACTCACGATTATTAACAATTTCCTAACACTCTGGGACTCCTTGGAGCCCTACGCTTTTGTTTTGGATCGGAACGTACTGCAACGGAGCGAAGCTCGCGCGAACTAAACAACTTCACTTCGATTCTATTCGTATTCAATCAAGTCAAGCACGACGGTAAACGACACTAGCGGCTCTAGCGTATGTATCTGGAACCATATTCAAAAAAAGGCCGCCAAGTAACTAAGTTCCTAATTTACTAAACAAACATTTATTATTCAAATGTATCTGTGTTGTTTTAATTATATTTCTGAATTATTTACTTCAATAACATTTCGATCCACTTGTTAGTCGCATTGGTAAGCTTCTGAATGAGAGCACAACTAGCATCAAAAGCAGTATTGATTTTATATTAAATGTTCACAGGAGTTTTAATGTATGACACGTGGGGCGGAACAAAATTCAGAATATGTGAGAGTCATTAGAGGGCATATTATCACACACTTAAAATGGTTCGTCACCGTTCACATAATTAATATGAATCAGACTGAGTAATTCACGGAAGTCACGCACTAGTAACTAGTAAGCACACTATTTAACTTCAAATACAATCGCAGTAGATAGTAATGTTTACTAATCGTCAAAAACAAAGTCTTTACTATTAAATTACAAAGAAAATAATAAAAATAATGAGCCAGTGGTTTACTACTTTACTCCCCGACTCCCAACTTGTAGAGACAGTGAGACACACTTCGACTTAGTAGAGTAGGGATGAAACGACACGAGTAAATACTTTTAGCATCAATACTTTGTACTACAGAGTAGGTATCGGTCACAGGTACTCGTATTGGTACTCAATGATTAGTCTCGGAAGAAAACTTAGATGGCTGGCATTATAGAGCGATACTAATTTATTAAATGTATCCATTTGATTGATTAATCAGGCCCAATTTTACCAATCAACTAGCTATATTCAATACAAAGAGTGCTTGAGTATCGGTACATATAACAGCCTTAGACTTGATTCCGCTACTCTTCGAGCATTTACCAAAGGAGATGTCGATATAATTTTTGAAAGATAAGAATGTAAGTTTTGAAAAACAGCCCCATCTTGTGGAACTGACTAGACTAGTAATCTTAACGTTTCACCTTAAATGTGTACCGCGTAAATTTTGTGTTACTGAACGCATTTTTATTAAGAAATGTTAATAAATATGCTAATTATTTAGCATATATTCATAATTATTTAGAATATAAGCTGTTATTTGTTATATGTTCTCTAAAAATAGATCGATACGAGTAAGTATCGATATATAAGTACTTGAGTACTGAAATACTTTTCTTTTGCGTGAATAGATATTGATACTTTACGACCACTATGGTATCGAAGTAAAGTATCGATACCTCAGTTCTATCGTTTCATCCCAACTTATAATACTTGCTTGCTTACTACGAAACGTCTCGACTCTCGACAAAAAAAGTTTACACAACACAGTCTTGATTTAGCTTTAAGCGCTCACAAATACTAGTGGAAAATCTTATACATTATACGCCCAAGCTTACTTAAGCGCTATATAAGTCTGAATTGTCATATAGCTCCATCTATTGTTATTAAATTGCGACCAATGTGACGCATGAAAATGCAATGTGAAGTTAGGAACGAGTTGAACAAATCCAACCGTAACACAGACATACCATACTACTTTAATTTTTTTTTTGTTATATAGCTCCACACGACTAGTGCATTTAGGTAATGTGAAAATGGTATTATTATAAATGTTTAAGGTTTTGTTGATTTACGATTTACGACTCAAGTCGTAAATTCACATTCAAGTCATAGCTGATTCATATCGTCAATTATAATGTCACGGACTCTCTAAAAAATTACCGGTGGACTATACTGAAGGTTAGTAGTTTTTAGTACAGTTTTGGTACGAACACAAAATGGCAAGGTAATCAGCATTAGCACATACATACATAAAATCACACCCTTTTCCCGTACGTTGGCAGAGACTACTTATTAAAGTTGGAAATTATGGAAATCCACATGCTACGATCCTGAAACACGTCTTTCGCTTCTTTCACTTTCATGAGTGCTTTCATACATACTCGCCGGTTATAGGTACTTTTGACTTAGCCTTTCTTTGAAACGTCTCCGTAATTCGCGGAAAAATATCGTTTGCATGACGCAGGCTTTCATACATTCGGCAATATTTACTAGGAGAGCTATTAAAATCTTCAATAGCGTCATCTAGATGCTGTATTATAAAAAGCATCTGTCAGCCTGTCTGTTTGTTAAATGCTAGTAGAAGTTTCTAATTTCTAAGCTTATCCAAGGATGGTAGATAGAAACAACGTCTTCTTGTTCAGAATTTTTCTTTTCACTGTCGTTATTATTCCACACGATTAGTGTATTTAGCCAGCGTCAAGTATTAAAATTCTTCAAGTTTTTGAGAATTCAAGTCATAAAGATGGGTCAAAGTCATAATTCAGGTCCAGTTGAAGTCAATGTCTAGTCTAAGTAACACCCTCAGTAAAAATGTGGACTTTACTGAAGATTTTCGGGGGAATTTTGGTGAGAACGCAAATAGCCTGTTTTTCAACATTGTGCTGTTTTCCTACACTTCATCGGCACTTAATGGTTAATACCCACATTTATTACACATTAACTCGCGAAAGAACCCGAAGAACACAATTTTTAGGAAAAAATACAATGAGAGCACGCACACTTTTCCACGCCACGTCCACGTTCCCGCCAAAAGTCCCGTTCAAACATTTCATTGTTCCATAAAGAAAGTACATGCACATATCATAACATGAGCACAGATTATATAATATTTACTACACATGAGTTATGAGCACCGAGTCCTAATATCTCACCATAGGATGTCGATGTATCTCACCGTAGACAGAGAAAAAAATCTACGTATCTCACCGTCCGCGAGCCGGTGAAATGAAAGAGACAAGAGAAAGAGAGGTAACTCTCTCGAGTTACCTCTCTTTCTCATGCAGTGGTGGCGCACTTAGTTGTCGCTTCAGTTACATCGACATCCTATCTATGGATACTTGTAGGGGAAAGTGGGGCTGATTCATACAAGGGGCACCGTCATACACTAGAGATATCTGTTGTTAGGCGCGCATTAACTGAACGACTTATACGTGTACGCGTGACTTACTTATGTGTGTGTTGGCTCACGAAGTTTGACAGTAGTCAGTTTGAAATTCGCGACAGGGAACGTGATTCGGCCACGCGTAAATAATTTTATAACCGCACTTTTAACATCTTTATTTTAATAAAAGCTTTTATCTAGATTATTCAGTACTATTTTATTTCAAAGATAATAGAATCACGATTGTGAATTGATACGTGAATAATGATATATATGGTTGGTTTTTTTATAGCAATATTTTAATTTAATTTTCTTTTGAGGGGGTAGGTTTATACAGCATGGGGGTACATTCATACATTTCTATTCATCATAAATTCATATTAATTATAATTTTTTTTTACTTTTATAAAATAGCCTCACATGTGTATTTACACAAATTACACGTGTTTGATACAAATTAAGATAGAGTACTAGTTATTAATGAATCTATATAGATATTGATACCAGAGAAAATTCTATAAGACGAAATAAAAAAAAAACTGTATGAGGCTGCCCCATAGCCTGTATGAGAGTGCCCCGCATGTGGTGTACATTCACACATTTCTCTCTTTTTTTTTAAAACTTTTATAAAAAGCCCCATATGTGTATTTACACAAATTACATGTTTTGATACAAAGTCAGATAGAGTACTAGTTTTTAATGAATCTATACAGATATAGATATCATAGAAAATTCTATAAGACGAAATAAAAACTGTATGAGGCTGCCCCACCTTTCTCTACTATTCATTATTCTGTGCTATGGATTAGGATGTCGATTGTTTGTTACCCAATCACGCCTAAATGGACGATCCAATCTTAATACATTTAAGAATAATGATGAAAATAGCCTACTTTTTGCTGTCTAGAGGCATATCAACACCAATATTATAAATGCAAAAGTCAGTTTGTATGTTTGTTTGGGACTTCTTCTTGGTCAAACGGCCGAACATATTTAGCTCAAAAACTTTGCCGTTATTTAGCCAACTCAGCTCAGGATTAGGCTATAATATAGGATACTTTTTAAAGCGGGCGAAGCCGCGGGGCACAGCTAGTATAGAATAATCGAAATATCGACATCTCTTTTCAGACATTGAGGTTCCTAAAATATTTTTTTTCTCAAAGTCAATCATTTGAAAGATAGACGCCTCTAAAGTGGTAAAATGTGTATCCCCCCTCTAACTTTTAAAGCAAGGGAGTGAAAAATCTAGAAAAATATATTCTGTAGATCTCAATAAAAACTTTCAACGAAAATTGGTTTGAACGAGATACAGTCAGCAGTTTTTGAGATATAGCGACCGCAAATATAACTTTGTTTTTCATACAAACACTATGAAAAACAAAGTTAATTTTTAGTTGCGAAAAACCATAGTTATGGAATACTTTACTGTGTTACGGAACCCTACGAGTGCGAGTCCGACTTGCACTTGGCCAGTTTTTTATAATTAAATATTAATATTAGTATGGAAGTGTGGTTAATTTGAAGTCAGCTCCTTAAATATGTGGCAGTATCCTTTAGAACAATATTATAAGGTGACCATGTGTCGACCGATCTACACGTATCAATCGAATTCTTAAACGTTAAAATCTACAAAATGTGCATATTATTTAATAATAGTCAAATTTATTAGTATACAAATTATATTAATAATAATAAGTATATAAATTTATAGTATATACATTGATGTTTAGTTAAAATAGTGAATGTAAACAAAAAATTGCAATTAATGCAAGTGTGATTTGAGGAAAAATGTTTTCGAAAATTATATTCATCGCTGTTTTAGGTGAGTATTGATTTATTGTTACAAGCTTTTATTTAGTTTCACCTGTCCCGATGTTTGTCATTAAATATTGCAAATTAAGTTTGATCCACTTCCCGGTTTACTGATTGAGCTGAAATTTTGCATACATGTGTAAATCGCGTGATAATATGATGATATGGTGCTGATCTGATAGTGGAGCTGGAAGTGGTATTACGAACTTACAAATTTTTCGGGTAACTGCAAAAACCTGATAATTTCGCTTTACTTTTTTTTTTCTTAAAATATTACTTTTTATTCTCTTGTGTCTATTTGCCTCAATATTACCATTTCAGAAGGTACATTACAAGGTAAGGTAAGGTAAATGACATTCATCTATAGGTTTACCCTAGGATGATGCTAGGGTTTACCAATATTTTAGACGGATAGACTGACAGACGGACAGACAGACAGATGAACAACAAAGTGATCCTGTAGATCCTTTCAAGGTAAGAAATTCCAAAAAAACGAACATTTTTAACAGATTTCACAAAGAAGGAGGAGGTTCTCAATTCGACTGTATTTTTATGTATGTTACCTCAGAACTCCGTCAAATCTTAACCGATTTGGAAAATAATTTGTTTTGTTTGACAGATTATACCTCCCGGTTGTAACCATTCAAATGTTATCGAGGTGTGACATTTATCTCCGGCGATATGGAGATAAACAATATAAACAAATTTGTATATTTAGATGACATGATTATAACTAGCCAGTACCTAGACTACCGCGGCATGTAAGTCGGTTTTTTCGTTTTGTACGATCATAAATAATTATTTATATATAATATTAAATAATAATGTATTTACAGTACACAACAAAACTTGTGTGAAGTTTCGGATAAAAATGACTAAAACTAAATATACCATACCAATACCATACCAATATATTATAAATACGAAAGTCAGTTTGTTTATTTGTTTGTTTGTTTGGGACTTCTTCACGGTCAAACGGCTTGACCGATTTGGCTGAAATTTTGTACAAAGATAGTACATAGGGCAGAATAGGATATAGAATACTTTTTTTTTTGGCTATCGAGTCAGGGGGTCCAGATATTTTTCATTGAATTTTGTAAATATAAGACCTCTTCTCGAATAAACGGCTTGACCGATTTGTCGATTGTCGATTGATTGCCTGAAATGTTGTATAAAGACAGTTCATAGTGTAGAATAGGATATAGGATACTTTTTTTTGGCTATCAAGTCAGGAGGTCCAGATATTTTTAATTGAACTTTGTAAATGTGTGGCCTACTCTCGGTCAAACGGGTTAACCATTTTAGCTGAAATTTTGTACACAGGCAGTCAATAAGACATGGAAGGACAATGAATCCTTTTTTTTTGGCTGGAAATTTCGGTTGTCTATACTTTTATTATGGAATTTTGTAAATGTGTGACCTCTTTTCGGCCGAACGGCTTGACTGATTCGGGTGAAATTTTGTACAAAGACATGTTATAGGGCAAAGAATACTTTTTTTCAGCAGTAAAGTGTGGGTGCCTATATTTTTTGTTAACTTTACATAGAGTTTGCATAATCATAAAAGTTTGACCTAAGGTTAATCTATAATGACTAAACTTTAAAAGTGTCTTAATTAGGCCATAAAACTGTCAGGATTTACGCGATGACTTTGATTGCCCAACGTGTTTCATCTGCTTTGTGGGAAGTATTTCAATAACATTCGTGGTTTAACAGCCACATTTAACCTTACGGTCATCGGTGTTGAGTTAGTAGGTCATAAAAACTGTCAGGGTCATAAAACCTAAAAATTTTCGCGCTCACTTCGCTTGCGCAGTGATAGCGATCGCTATTTTAGCAACTTTTATATTTTAATAGCCACATGCAACAGAACGTGTCTATAAATTGAAACAATACAACCTTCAATAATCATAATGATCATTAACCTTAAAATAAGTGGATATCAAGTTTAGCGCTGCTACGCTCGCGCAAACATTTGTTTTATCTACTTTGTAGGTAGTATTTAAGCATTTTTGTATTTTAATAGCCACATGCATCAAAACGAGTTTATAAATTGAAACAGTACAACCTTCAATAATAATAATGATTTTTTAGGGTTCCGAACCCAAAGGGTACCAACGGAGCCCTCTTACTGAGACTCCGCTGTCCGTCTGTCTGTCTGTCTGTCTGTCTGTCCATCTGTGACCAGGCTGTATCTCATGAACCGTGATAGTTAAACGGTTGAAATTTTCACAGATGATGTATTTCTGTTGCCGCTATAACAACAAATACTAAGAACAGAACAAAGTTAAAAATTAAAGAAAAGTTAAAAAAAAGTTTTTACGATAGCGCCGCGCCATCTAGATGATCTTTAAAGATGGCGCCTATCGTCTTTACCTTAATCTGAATCTCGGCGGCTCCAACGATTAGATAAAATTTTCTTAATAAATTAAATAAGATTTCGGGGGCGATAAATCGATCTAGGTAGGAATCATTTTCAGAAAATGTTGTTTTATTCGTGTTTTCAATAATCAACTTTATTGATAATCAACTTGAAATATTACTCTTCCCGACATCTATTGGCGAGTAGAAGTAACTTTAGTGTTACTGTGTGGGTAAAGCAGTGCTGAGGGTAAAGCAGGCTCTCAATTAATAAAAATAGTATTATTATTCGTCAATAGATGTCGGGAAGAGTCATATTTGTCTGTTTAAGTGCCAAAAAATACCGAGCAAAGCTCGGTCAACCAGATTTTTAATAATATTAATTACCACTATTACTATTACTACTATATAATACTATTCTACCTTTGTTTTAACGTTTACTTAGTTGGTGTTCGGTTCGGAACCCTCCGTGTGCGGGACAAAAGTCTGACTCGCACTTGGCCAGTTTTATTACCTTAAAATAAGTGGATATCAAGTTTAACCTAAGGGTCATCGGTGTTGACTTAGTAGGTCATAAAACCTGTGAAGGTCATAAAAAGTCGTAAAAAAATTTCGCATTGATAGCTCGCTGCGCTCGCGCAAACATTTGTTTTATCTACTTTGTAGGTAATATTTCAGCATTTTTGTATTTTAATAGCCGCATACATCAAAACCAGCTTATACATTGAAACAGTACAACCTTCAATAATTATTAACCTTATAATAAGTGTATATCAAGTTTAACCTTTGTGTCATCGGTGTGGACTAAGTAGTCATAAAAAGTAGAGTAGTAAAAGTAGTAGTCATTAAAACTGTCAGGGTCATAAAAAGTCGTAAAAAGTTTCGCGCTCGCTACGTTCGCGCAGTGATAGCGCTTGCTACGCTCGCGCAGTAATAGCGCTCGCTCCGGTCACGCAAGAATTTGTTATATCTGCTGGGTAGGAAACATTTCAGCAACTTTTGCATTTTAATAGCCACATGCATCAAAAAGAGTCATAAATTAAAACAGTTCAACCTTCAATAATCATAATTATTATTTACTTTAAAATAAGTGGATATCATGTTTAATCGCCTTAGGGTCATCGGTGTTAACTTAGTAGGTCATAAAAACTGTAAGGGTCATAAAAATACGTAAAAAAAATTCCCACTCGCTTTGTTTACGCAGTAATAACGCTATATAGCGTATAATAGCGTGTTATAACAGCCTACATTAGAATGACTCAAATACTTAAACAGCAAAACTTGGTTAGGTTTACCAAGTACCAAGTAATGATTAATGACTTTAACAATATACGATATCGAGTTCGACCTAAGAGTCATCTATATTGACTTGATTATTAGGTCATTATACTGTCAGGGTCATAAAAAGTTATAAAAAATGTTTACTCGCGCAATAAAAGCGCTCGCTACGCTTGCGCATCTGTTCACCTTATTTTCTTTGTAAGAAATGTTTCAGGAACTTTTGTGTTGAGTGAAACATTTAAACAGCACTACTTCGTATACTTAATCAAGATAATGATTAATGACTTCATCAATAGAGGATATTGAGTTCGATTTTGAGGGTCATCTATGGTGACTTGGCCTAAGACACAAATAAGACACAAATAACGCGGGCGAAGCCGCGGGTCACAGCTAGTTAATTTATAATATATGAATATGCATTACCTAGTTTGGATTTGGTAGGAATATGAGTTTTGCGAACATTAAGCTCACGACCTTTTCGCGTTGAAATGTTACCTAACCGGTCGGTTTTGTACAAAATACAATTAATGATTTTCCTCCAAACGGCCTTGTAGCAGGATGACTGTTTTGTTTTGACCCGACCACCCAATAATGTATGATCGTACAAAACGAAAAACCCTACTTAACATGCCGCGATAGTCAAAGTACTGGCTAGTTAAATCATATCATTTAGGTATACAAATTTGCTTAAATTTGCTTATATTGTTTATCTCCATATCTCCGCAGAGAATTGTTATACCTCAATAACATTTTAATGGGACTAAACGGGAGGCATAATCTCTCGAACAAAAAAATAATTTTTGAAATAGGTTAAGATTTGACGGAGTACTGACTGAGGTAACAAACATAAAAAAAAGATACAGTCGAATTGAGAACCTTCTGCTTTTTTGTGAAGTAGGTTAAAAAGAGAAGTTATAATGTAGGTATCTATGATTTTAGGGTTCCGAACCCAAAGGGTACCAACGGAACCCTATTACTAAGACTTCGCTGTCCGTCCGTCCGTTTGTCTGTCCGCACTTTACAGGATGTATCTCTTTAACTTTGTCTTTAACCTTAATCGATACATACTTGACATTTTCATGAAGTATGTATTACTATAGGGGATTTATATAATAAATACTACAAAACAAAATTAAATGAAATAATATAAACTGGCAAAGTGCAAGTCGGACTCGCACTAGTAGGGTTCCGTACCACACTACAGTATTTTATAAGATCGAGCAAAAAATACCACTATCATTTGTCGCTAGCAAAAAATTATTATTCATATACATTTTATTTTTTATAACGCCATCTACCGTCTAACAAAGGAGTTAGGGATCGGCATTTAAATATAACGCCATCTATGGACGTTATATTGAAATGACGAAAAAAACACGTTTTTGTATGGGGACCCCATATTATTTTTAAATTTATTCTGTTTTTAGTATTTGTTGTTATAGCGGCAATAGAAATACATCATCTGTGAAAATTTCAACTGTCTAACTATCACGGTTCATGAGATACAGCCTGGTGACAGACGGACAGACAGACAGACAGACAGACGGACAGTGGATTCTTAGTAATAGGGTCCCGTTTTACCCTTTGGCTACAGACCCTAAAAAGGGGTTCCCATACAAGAAACTTGTTTTTCGGCGTTTTTTGCTTGTTACTTATGAACAATAATAGATAGGTATAGACTTGAAATCTTCACAAAGTATGTATTACTATGGCGGCCGCGCCCGCCCGGCCGCTATAGGAACAAATACTAAAAAAAACAGAACAAAGTTAATAATTTATGATCATACATAATATCGTTTAAAAAAACCAAAAAAGAACCGACTTCAATGCCGCGTTATTAGTTTTCAGTACCAATTTTGAGATGTTTATCTCCATATCTCCGGAGAATATCTCTGGAGATACTAATCAGACCTCGATAAAATTAACATGGTACCACACTTGGGATATTTCCTTTCCAACAAAAAAAGAATAATCGAAATCGGTTCATAAACGACGAAGTTATCCGCAAACAAACACAATATATATATATATATACGGTCGAATTGAGAAACCTCCTCCTTTTTTTGAAGTCGGTTCAAAACGATAAAAAACCCGACTTCACATGCCGCGATAGTCAAAATAGCCAAGAGTATCATGGCGTCAAGGTACCTACACAAATGCATATGTCATCAAGGTATACAGTGAGTTTGAGATGTTTATCTCTATATCTCCGGAGGTTATTATCATACCTCGATAAAATTTGAATGGGACAAAACAGGAGGTATAATCTCTCAAACAAAAAATATTTTTTCCAATCGGTCAAGATTTGACGGAGTTCTGAGGTAACAAACATAAAAAAATAAAATAATAATTAGTATATATAGTTCGATAGTTCAAAAACTAAAATCACCGACTTCCATTCCCCGCGAGTCAATTTCAGTACCAAGTTTGAGACGTTTATCGTCATATCTCAGGAGATAGATACTAATCAGGTCTCGATGAAATTACAATGGGACCACCTCGGAAACGAACCCTACCGATTAAAAAATGAATCATTCAAATCTGTTCACAATTGACAGAGAAATCGCGTAACATACAGACAAAAAAAACATACAGACGAATTGGGAACCTCCTTTTTTTTGGGAAGTCGGTTGAAAATACAGTCGAATTGAGAACCTCCTCCTTTTTGTGAAGTCGGTTAAAAATAAAAGGGGCGTACAAGACTTGAAATTTGTTTCATTCAACAATGGTTGCTATAATATAACATCAAATAATAAAAACTAAATTAAATTAATAATATAAAATAAATATGTAGTTTGCCGAGCTTTGCTTGGTATTGTATGTATATATTTTTTTGTTAAATCGAATTGTTTGGATTTCTTTTGGCTCCCATTAATAGTTTTACTCACAAAAAAAGGAAAAAAAATATAGAATACAAAAATGGCAAAAAATAGTCATCTCATCTGGTCTCGAACCGGCGAGCCGGCGACCTCCCGAACGCATTCCAATCGATCTTCCACCGAGCTATCATAAGGTTGTCAAATAAGTCGAAATTACCCTTTGTATTCTAATGATATTGTAGCAGTTTTTCAATGCCTAACAACACCAATAAAACAACATTTTCTGAAAATGAATCCTAGCTAGATCGCTTTATCGCCCCCGGAATCCCCTGTACACTAAATTTTATGAAAATCGTTGGGGCTGTTTCCGAGATTCAGATTATATGTGTATATATATATATATATACAAGATTTGCTCGTTTAAAGGTATTATTATATAATATTTTACCTATTATTATAGATTTAAGATTAAGATTGTTTAAAAAACTAAAAGAACCGACTTCAAACGTCGCGCTAGTCAAAGTAGCTAGCAGCCATTATTATGTCATCGAAGTATACAAATGCTTTGTAATACAAATGTTCATATATTAAAAAGGACTAGACCGATTTCGTTAAAATTTTAATGGGACGATTTGAGAAGAGTACCTTTTGAAACAAAAAAATAATTTTCCAAATCGGTTCAGGCATCTTTGAGTAATCGGTGAAAAATACATATTTTTCCGGCAAATTTTGTTCAATCAGAACCCTACATGTGCGAGTTCGACTCGCACTTGGCCAGTTAATTTTTATATCATACTAGAAGTGCCCCGCGGCTTTACCCGCGTTACAAACTTCTCTATCAAGCGCAAGTCGTGTACGGAGTACTGTTCTCACCTCTAGGAAGGTTCTGCCAAATACCAGCTGCAGACACTGGAAGCTATTGAGAGGAGAGCCAAGAAGCTCATCAACGACGACCAACTAGTAAGCAAAAGACTCCAGAGTCTCGAGCATCGTCGCAAGGTCGCTTGCTTGTCGGTTTTTCATCGGATTCATTTCAGAGAGTGCGCATCGGAACTTCATAATTTGATTCCGCCATCCCTTCTATCTTCAGAACCTTCTATAATCAGACAAGCAGGGATACTAAGAGCGCCACCGCTTCATGGTAGATATACCATTTACGAGTACAAAGCGATTTGCTTCCTCTTTCATCATACGTACTGCCAAGGAATGGAATTCCCTGCCTGAGTCTGTGTTTCCAATTAGATACAACTTAGGGGTCTTCAAGTCGCGAGTAAATAAAATAGGTATCTTTTGGGTAAGCGCGCTACATCATCGACCGCATCGTCACTTAACATCAGGTGAGATAGTGGTCAAGCGCTACCCATTTTTGCATAAAATAATTAAGATAAGAAGAAAATAAGAAGTTTAAAAACTAAAACGACCGCCTTCCATGCCTCGCGAGTCAATTTCAGTAACAAGTTTGAGACGTTTATAGTCATATCTCTGGAGATACTTATCAGATCTCGATGAAATTACAATGGGACCACCTCGAAAACGTACCCTATCGATTAAAAAGAATCATTCAAATCGGTTCACAATTGACGTAGTAATCGCGTAACATACATACAAAAAAAAAAAGATAGAAGATTAGAAAGGCTAGCGTTTGACCACTAGCTCACCTGTTGGTAAGTGAGGATACGGTCGAGGATGGTAGCACGCTACTAGACTTAGAATGATAACTGGCTCTCAAGAATAGCTGCCGAAATACATTAGATGTGTGGTGACAGATTTCCTAACATGAGGGTGGTAGCTGGCCAGGCGGACACTAGGCAGTGTCCTACCACCATGCGGGGTTGGAGGTTTCTTAACGATGTTTTCTCTTCACCGGAAATTATAAATTATCAATATTTTTACTGAAGTTTATAGCGGCTAACTCTTTTGACTTTTAAGAGCATGGTGGTATAAGTGGGAGAACGGTCGGCTCCGATGCCAGAATCCCCGCCGCGCACCAATGAATTTTCCTATCGAAAAATATATGTGCGCTCTTCACAGTGGCCCTCCGGTGAAGGAAAATAGCGTTAAGAACCCAAAAACCCTCGCATGGTGGTAGGACACTATTAAGTGTCCGCCTGGCCAGCTACCACACTCTGGTTAGAAAATCTGTCGCCAAACATCTTGTGTTCATAATGTGTTTCGGCGGCTATTCTTAAGAGCCAATTCCCATTCTATGCCTAGCATGCTTACCATCCTCTACCGCATTATTAGTTACAAACAGGTGAGATAGTGGTCAAACGCTAGCCTATAAGATATATAAAAAAGCACTTGGAAATTAACTCCGACCAGCAGGGTTATTCTCAATCATTCGAAAGCCAATTCAGATTCGGAAACTATCTCTCCTTTGACTTTGATCTTTTCAATTCACAATGCTCCGATCGGTTACTTTTGATATTTTAATCAGAAATAAACGGATTTTTGATATTTTAATCAGAAATAAACCCGGCCAAGTAGTTCGATCCATAGAAAATGGGGGACCACCTCCGAAACGTACCCTACCGATTAAAAAGAAGGAAAACTATATTATTAGTTTAGAAGTAACAGTCGCTGAACTTGGGTGTTGGATCATTTTGTACCAAATACAAAATCCTTAGAATAAATCCTTCAAGTGACAATGACGAAGTACCTAGTTGCTTGTTTATAATGGGTAAAGACTTGCATTGAATAACGGGCTACTACGGAACCCTACACTGCGCGTGGCCCGAAACGCACTTGGCCGGTTATTTATATACTAGAAGTGCCGCGTGGCTTCGCCGTTCGCGTTATTAACTTCTTTTATTTACTTATAACGTTTCTTATGTAAACCCTTTCTATCATAAAAGACATCAAAAATGAATTAGCCAAATCGGTTCATCCGTTTTCAAGTTATCACGTGACTAAGGGAAATAGGGATTCATATTTATAAAACCCGAAAAACCATATTGATTTTCAGACTTAGTTACCTACCCTATTTCTAAAAATCCTGCAACACGTACTTACTTATTTATTTTCAGAAGTACTTAAGTAAAGTTTCGAATAAAACAGACTAACTCATCTTGTTTTTCCATACAAATTTTGAATCCCCGTTCCGTCTTCTTAAGAGGTGAATTTGGAAAATCCTTTCTTATCGGATACCTACGTCATAACAACTATCTGCATTCTAAATTTCAGCGCAATCCGAAACAATATTGATTTTTAGACTTTGTTACCCCACTTCACCCTCTTCGGAGTGGCATTTTGAAATAGCCTGAAACTCGTATTTAATTTACTGAAGTACTTGTGTGAAGTTTCGAATAAAAAGACTATCCATTGTAAACTGTGCACCCCCGCTTCATCCCCTTGAAGAGTGAATTTTGAAAAATCCTTTCTTAACGGATACCAACGTCATAATAACTATCTGCATGCCAAATTTAAGCGCAATCCGAAACAATATTGGTTTTCAGACTTTGTTACCCCATTTCACCGGTGCTTTTAGGGGTGGAATTTTGAAAAAGCCTGAAACACGTATTTACTTATTTTTTTACTGAAGTACTTGTGTGAAGTTTCGAATAGAAAAGACTATCTAATCTTGTTTCTCCATACAAACTTTGAACCCCCATTTCATCCCCAAAAAGGTTGAATTTTGGAAAATCCTTTCTTAGTACACCCTTACGTAAGACAAATATACCCTCCAAATGTCAAGTCTCTACGACCAGCGGTTTAGGCTGTGCGTTGTCTGTCAGTCAGTCAGTCAGTCAGTCAGTCAGTCAGTCAGTCAGTCAGTCAGTCAGTATGTCAGGACAAAGATTCTTATAGTATTATATAGATATAGATAGATATCGATGGTATATGAGCAAATAAAAATCTGCACTCACACATACACTTAATTTTCAATCTTTTTTTTAAATTTTTTATGCTGTATAGGCAAGCGTTTGACCACTATCTCACCTGATGTTAAGTGACAATGCGGTCGACGATGTAGCACGATACCTAGTAAATACCTGTTCACTCGCGATTTGAAGACCCCCGGGTTGTAGCTATCGGGAAACACAGACACCGGCAAGGAGTTCCATTCTTTGGCGGATCGTATTATGTAGGACGAAGCAAAACGCTTCGTGCGTGTAGATGGAACGTCCACCATGAAGCGGTGGCGCACATCGGTACGTCTGGCAATCGTTTTCTGATCGCCGCAGATCGCGTTTGGTGTGAACCAGTCGGTACAAATACTAAGACTGCGTTACCTAGATCGCGCACGCAGGACGCCGCGGTGTGGTCATACCTTTTACGTGACAGTGGCTGTTATAAACTACTATACTAGCGTTGTGTGACTCACAGGATAATTTTAATAATCGACCTTTTTATTTTGCAGTTTTGACCACGCCATATCAATCCAAATCCCAGGAAACAAATGTATGCAGGTAATAAGACTTTTTTATATTATATATTCATACAGGACAAGCAAGACGGTGGCCTGATGGTAATTGAAGACGTCTGCCTAAACCACGTATTAAGTAAATTGGGAGCATTGGGGCATTGATGTAAGGCAGTGTTTTTCAACCTTTTTCATGTCGCGACTCCCTTAGTATGGAAAAAAATTCGCGACCCCCTACCTGCACTGTTTATAATCTGTATTTACAGGTGGCCTACAGGAAACACACATATTTTTCTTCAGTAACAAACAGGTATTATACGCGCTCTCACTCCTTCTCAATCACAAAACCTACAAATTCACTTTAAATTTTCCTAGAAAACGTATATTTTACATTTTTTTACTTAGGCTTCGCGACCCCCTTATAGAGAGGCTTTGCGACCCCCCAGGGGGTCACGACCCACACGTTGAAAAACACTGGTGTAAGGGATAGATGGCTTGACTTCTAAGCGAGAGGTCGCCTGTTCATATCCTAGCACGGGTGATCGTCCACAGAAGCATATGTCGATGTTCCACCTGACTTGCTACCAAAAAGTAGCTTACCTACATCAACGAGAAAATCTGCCGCCATAACCTACGGTGTTCTGGCAACCAACAGCCCTTAAGAGTCAGAGTATTCTAGGTCTAGCGTGTTTACCATCTTGTCATCATCTAGGCTAGTTGACCACTCAGACTCACAATCTTACCTGCGTCGCCGGAATCTTGTTTTTTTAACCGACTTCACAAAATGGAGGAGGTTCTTAATCAGCCTTTTTTCAACCGACTTCCAAAAAGAAGGAGGTTCTCAATACATCTGTATGTTTTGTTTTGCTTTTATGTTACGCGATTACTCCGTCAATTGTGAACCGATTCAAATGATTCTGTTTTTAATCGGTAGGGTACGTTTCCGAGGTGGTCCCATTGTAATTTCATCGAGAGCTGATAAGTACCTCCAGAGATATAACGATAAACGTCTCAAACTTGCTACTGAAATTGACTAGCGGGGCATGGAAGTTGGTTGAAGCTAACCGCAGCTTATGTATTGTTCTGGTAGGTCGATAGGTGAAGGCGTCGGAATGATTGTAAACGTGGTTAGAAGTAGGATATATATATTGTAAAAATATAATTATAAAAGTCCATTAAAATAAATATAAAATAGGTAAGCGCGGCCGGGAACGAATACACTGTATCGCGTGGAGCTCATCGGTTAGACTGCCGGGGCAGGTCAGCTAGGCTATTCTGTAAGCTATCTCGACAGCGGTGAGATTCGAATTTCGTACTACGAAATTCAATCGTATCAAGTTCGTAATACGGTTGAATTTCTTAATACGAAAGTCAAATCTCACCGCGGATTCCGCTGTCGAGATAGCTTACAGAATAGCCTAGCAGCAGGTAGCGGCGCGTGCGTCACCGCACCGATCTTTTGTTCTAGCGATAAGAGTTTATTAGGCCCGCTGCATACTACGGGTATTGCCTGACTATGCTTGTGAGTGTAATTAATTAATATTTGTGTTGATTTGAATGTGTAATTATTATGCGTGTAAGTGAATGTATGATATTGCAATATGTAAATATGATGTTTTATAATATATATATTAAATAAATATTTTATAGTATGTAACTATGTGGTAACTAAGTAGCCCACATCACTCCCTTCCAGAGATCGTGCTACGGGCGATAGTAGTCTGGAAAACGTACTCGCCTTCCAGAACGTGTTGCACGTTCATCTGGCGAATTCAGGGTCTGAGGTTGGGGTGGATCAGGATCGATGTTTGCGCGTTGTGGAGGGCTTACGTCACCGGACAGTATATAGGTTGGCTTGAGGCTGTCTATACTTACCGTCGAGTTTTTACCCTTTACGCTAATAGTAAAATACTTGGCACCTCTCTTTAGCACTTCGTGTGGCCCCGTGTAGGCGGGCTGAAGTGAGCCACGTAACGTGTCTTCTCGTAAGAATACATGGCTACATGTGGCGAGATCTTTATAAACGAAGATACTATGTTTATCATGGTGCTGCGTTGGGACCGGTCGTACCTGTTCGGCAAAAGACTTCATGCGTGCTGAAAAATCGGTTATGTCCGTAGTGTAGCCAGTGACATTATGACCGAAAAATTCGCCAGGAAGTCGTAGTGGCTCACCATACACCAATTCAGCGGCTGACGTTTGGAGGTCTTCTGGAGGTGACGTTGTGATTAAACTTTAAGATACATAATTTTATAAATTACTTTTAACAAATTGCAGATGTATATTCCGATAGGACTTATTAATTAGTAAGGTGAAATAATACCTATAAATTACTAGCTTTAGTAATTAAATTACTACTAAATAATGACTAAATAATGTATTCACATGATAATACTTCGATATCATTATATATATATATATATATATAGATAGAAAAATATATAAATATATATAGATAAAAAAATATATATAAAGATAGAAAAATCTAGTACTGCTCAAGAAGTCGAAAATCTCGCACCAGAGTCGTTCTTGAGTGGGAATCAGAAAAATCTAGTACTGCTCAAGAAGTCGAAAATCTCGCACCAGAGTCGTTCTTGAGTGGTAATCAGAAAAATCTTATGAATTTGATTGAAATTAATAGATGTATTTAAGTCGAGACTATCAGAATTCGAACATTGTGAATGTGGTTGGACTTTATCGTCTGTAAGTCATCTAGAAATTAATGTTAATGAATACTGTCCTATGAGAGGTGAAATTAATAGATGTATTTAAGTCGAGACTATCAGAATTCGAACATTGTGAATGTGGTTGGACTTTATCGTCTGTAAGTCATCTAGAAATTAATGTTAATGAATACTGTCCTATGAGAGGTGAAATTAATAGATGTATTTAAGTCAAGACTATCAGAATTCGAACATTGTGAATGTGGTTGGACTTTATCGTCTGTAAGTCATCTAGAAATTAATGTTAATGAATACTGTCCTATGAGAGGTGAAATTAATAGATGTATTTAAGATGAGACTATCAGAATTCGAACATTGTGATTCTGGTTGGACTTTATCGTCTGTAAGTCATCTAGAAATTAATGTTAATAAATAATGTCCTATGAGAGGTGGATCATATTGAGATCTACCAGTATCGATTAAAAAGTTGAAATGCGTTGTTAATATTCGAAACATTAACGACAACTTTTATTTTGCTTGGTCTATCGTTGCTGGATTATTTCCAGCACTACATAATGTGTGTAGAGTAAAGTCCACATTATACAAAAGTTTTAAATGTGAAAGGAATGAGTTTCCCACCCACAAACTCAGATATATGACTATTTGAAATCAATAATCCTGATACAAGTATAAATATATATGGTCTCGATAAGCAATGCACCGTGATTGGTCCGCTGTATTTAACGAAAAAATCGAAAAATTGATCATATTAATCTATTGTACATTGAACGTGGTAATAAAGATCATTATAGTTTAATCAAAGATATTATTAGAATAGTACGACGTCAAATAAGTAAACATAAAGGCAAAATGTTCATGCGTGAAGCTTGTTTACAGTTTTTAGTACTGAAAGTAAATACAAAGCGCACAATTGTACAAATATTTCTAGTGTTTTACCGAATAAAAATTCTATTTTACAATTTAATAACTGTGGACGACAACAAAAGATTAATTTTGTGATTTATGCTGATTTTGAATGCTTGTTGCTGAATTCTAAAGAGCAGAAGTCTAAGAATACTGAAAGTATGAAGTTGCATCAGCCTTGTTGTTTTGGTTATTATATCTGTTGTTCACATGATCAAAGATTAAACAAGTATGTGACATATAAAGGAATCGATTGTGTTAAAGTGTTTATAGAATGTTTAATTAAAGATGCTAAACAATTAAATAATATTTTACTCAATAAAAAACCTATGACACCTTTAACGCGTGAACAAGAAATTGAATGTCAATGTGCTTTTGTTTGTCATATATGTATTGAAGTATTATTTGACGACCGTGTCATAGATCATGATCACGTCATAAGAGCTCTACGTGGAATTGCTCGCAGATTTTGTAATTTAATGCATAAAGTGTGTCCATTTATTCCAGTAATTTTTCATAATCTATCTGGGTATGATTCACACTTGTTTATAAGAGAGTTAATTAATTATGTTGGCGATGTAAAAATAATACCTAAAACCAAAGAAAAATATCTATCTATTACAAAAGTTGTTGAATCAAGGAATGGTACTCGTCCTTTTGAAATTAAATTTATCGATTCATTACAATTTTGGAATTCAAGCCTTGATGAATATACAGATTTATACTTAAAGACAGACGTTTTTGCTTTTATGCGAAAATAAAACAAAAGATTACATCATAAGCGTTTATTTAAGTTTTTAATATGAATAACTAAATGTTTTTTAAACCAAAATCTAATACTATAAGAATCTTTGTCCTGACATACTGACTGACTGACTCACTGACAGATAGCGCACAGCCTAAACCGCTGGTCGTAGAGACTTGAAATTTAGAGGGTATATTTGTCTTAGTACGTAGGGGTGTACTAAGAAAGGATTTTTCAAAATTCACCCCTTAAGGGGATGAAATGGGGTTTCAAAGTTTGTATGGAGAAACAAGATTAGATAGTCTTTTCTATCCGAAACTTCACACAAGTGCTTCAGTACAAAAATAAGTAAATACGTGTTTCAGGTTTTTTTTAATTCCACCCCTAACAGGGTGAAATGGGGTAACAAAGTGTGAAAATCAATATTTTATCGGATCGCGCTGAAATTTGGCATGCAGATAGTTATTACAACGTTAGTTACCTCTGAAAAAGGATTTTTCAAAATTCACCCCTGAAGGGGATGAAATGGGGGTTCAAAGTTTGTATGGAGAAACAAGATTAGATAGTCTTTTCTATCCGAAACTTCACACAAGTGCTTCAGGACATAAATAAGTAAACAAGTGTTTTAAATTTTTTCGAAATTCCACCCCTAAGAGGGTGAAATGGGGTAACAAAGTCTGAAAATCAATATTGTTTTGGATTGCGCTGAAATTTGGCATGCAGATAGTTATTACGACGTAAGTGCCCTCTGAGAAAGGATTCTCCAAAATTCACCCCTGAAGGGGATGAACCGGGGGTGCAAAGTTTGTATGGGGAGACAAGATTAGATAGTATTTTCTATTCAAAAACTTCATACAAGTGCTCGAGTAAAAAAATAAGTAAATACGTGTTTCAGGTTTTTTTTTTAAATTACACCCCTAAGAGGGTGAAATGGGGTAACAAAGTGGGAAAATCAATATTGTTTCGGATTGCGCTAAAATTAAGCATGCAGATAGTTATTACGACGTAAGAGCCCTCTGAGAAAGGATTCTCCAAAATTCACCCCTGAAGGGGATGAAACGGGGGTTCAAAGTTTGTATGGAGAAACAAGATCAGATATTATTTTCTATTTGAAACTTCATACAAGTGCTCCGATACAAAAAAAAAGTAAATACGTGTTTCAGGTTTTTTTTAAATTACACCCCTAAGAGGCTGAAATGGGGTTACAAAGTGTGAAAATCAATATTGTTTCGGATTGTGCTGAAATTTGGCATGCAGATAGTTATTACAAAGTAAGTTCCCTCTGAGAAAGTATTTTCCAAAATTCACCCCTGAAGGGGATGAAACGCGGGTTCAAAGTTTGTATGGAGAAACAAGATTAGATAGTCTTTTATATTTGAAACTTAACACAAGTACTTAAGTAAGTAAATACGTGTTTCAGGCTCTTTCGAAATTCCACCTCTAAAAGGGTGAAGTGGGGTTACAAAGTCTGAAATCAATATTGTTTCGGATTGCGCTGAAATTTGGCATGCAGATAGTTATTTTGACTTAGGTATCCGCTAAGAAAATATTTCAAAATTCACTCTTCAAGGGGATGAAGCGGGGGTTCAAAGTTTGTATAGTCATTTTATTTGAAATTTCACACAAGTACTTAACTAAGTAAATCAACACCAATATTATAAATGCGAAAGTCAGTTTGTTTATTTGTTTGTTTGTTTGTTTGGGACTTCTTCACGGTCAAACGGCTTTGGCTGAAATTTTGTATAAAGATAGAACATAAGGCAGAATAGGATATAGGATATTTTTGTTATGGCTATGGAGTCTGGGGGTCCAGATATTATTAATTGAATTTTGTAAATATAAGACTTCTTCTCGAATGAACGGCTTGACCGATTTCCCGGAAATTTTGTACGAATACATGTCATAGGGCAGAATAGGATATAGGATACTTTTTTCTGGCTGTCGAGTCAGGGGGTCCAGTTATTTTTAATTGAATTTTGTAACTAAAGGACCTCTTTTCGAATAAACGGCTTGACCGATTTGCCTGAAATGTTGTATAAAGACAGTTCATAAGGCAGAAAAGAATTTAGAATACTTTTTTTCTGGATCGAGTCAGCCAAATATGTTTAATTGAATTTTGTAAATATTAGACCTCTTCTCGAATAAACGGCTTTACCGCTTTGCCTGAAATGTTGTATAAAGACAGTTCATAGGGTAGAATAGGATATGGGATACTTTTTTTTTGGCTATCGAGTCAGGGGTTCAGATATTTTTAATTGAATTTTGTAAATATAAGACTTCCTCTCGAATAAACGGCTTGACCAATTTGCCTGAAATTTTGTATGAATACATGTCATAGGGCAGAATAGGATATAGGATACTTTTTTTCTGGCTGTCGAGTCCAGTTGTCCAGAATTTTTAAATTGAACTTTGTAAATGTGTGGCCTACTCTCGGTCAAACTGATTAACCATTTAAGCTAAAATGTTGTACACGGACAGTCAAAAAGACATAGAAGGGCAACGAATACTTTTTTTTGGGTGGAAATTTCGGTTTTCTATATTTTTATTATGGAATTTTGTAAATGTGTGGCCTCTTTTCGGCCAAACGGCTTGACCAATTCGGATGAAATTTTTTTACAAACATTTAATAGGGCATAAAAGGGCAAAGAATACTTTTTTCGGCAGTTAAGTGTGGGTGCCTATATTTTTTTTTAACTTTACATAGAGTTTGCATAATCATAAAAGTTTGAGCTTAGGTTCATAGATAATGACTAAACTTAATAAGTGCCTAAATTAGGCCATAAAACTGTCAGGGTCATTAAAAGTCATCAAAATTTACGCGATGGCTTTGCTTGCCCAACGTATTTTATCTGCTTTGTGGGAAGTATTTCAAAAGCATTCGTGTCTTAACAGCCACATTTAACCTTAGGGTCATCAGTGTTGACTAAGTAGGTTATAAAAACTGTCAGGGTCATAAAACGTAAAAAATTGATTTGATTTGACTTGAAATCTTTGTTTTATCTACTTTGTAGGTAATATTTCAGCAACTTTTGTATTTTAATAGCCACATGCATCAAAACGAGTCCATAAATTGAAACAGTACAACCTTCAATAATCATAATGATTTTTAACCTTGAAATAAGTGGATATCAAGTTAAACCTTTGAGTCATCAGTGTTAACTTAGTAGGTCATAAAAACTGTCAGGGTCATAAAAGGTCGTAAAAATTTTTCGCGCTCGCGCAGTAATAGCGCTTGCTCCGGTCGCGCAAGCTTTTGTAATATCTACTTTGTAGGAAACATTTCAGCAACTTTTGTATTATCATAGCCACATTCATCAAGACGAGTCATAAATTGGAACAGTACAACTTTCAATAATCATTATGATTTTTTACTTTAAAATAAGTGGATATCAAGTTTAACCTTAGGGTCATCGGTGTTGACTTAGTAGGACATAAAAACTGTCAGGGTCATAAAATGACGTAAAAATTTTCGCGCTCGCTGCGCTCGCGCAAACCTTTGTTTTATCTACTTTGTAGGTAATATTTCAGCATTTTTTGTATTTTAATAGCCACATGCATCAAAACGATTATTCGAAATTAACGAATATTTTCAGGTTAATAATCATAATGATTATTAACCTAAAAGTAAGTGGATATCAAGTTTAACCTTAGGGTCATCGGTGCTGACTTAGTAGGTCTTAAAAACTTTCAGGGTCATAAAAAGTTATAAAAAAGTTTCTCACTTCGCTTGCGCAGTAATAACGCTACATAGCGTATAATAGCGTGTTTTAACAGCCTCATACTTAGACTGACTCAAATACTTAAACAGAAAAACTTGGTAAACCTTGGTTAGGTTTACCAAGTACCAAGTAATTATTAATAACTTTAACAATAGACGATATCGAGTTCGACCTAAGAGTCATCTATATTGACTTGATGATTAGGTCATTAAACTGTCAGGGTTATAAAAAGCCATAAAAAATGTTCACTCGCCCAATAATAGCGCTCGCTACGCTCGCGCAGCTATTCACCTTATTTTCTTTGTAAGAAATGTTTCAGGAACTGTTGTGTTGAGTCAAAAATTTAAACAGCACAACTTCGTATACTTAACCAAAATGATTAATGACTTTAACAATAGAGGATATTGAGTTCGACTTTGAGGGTCATCTATGGTGACTTGGCCTAAGAGATCATCGATCTAGACCTCAATGGTCATAGACACAAATAACACGGGCGAAGCCGTGGGTAACAGCTAGTTCAATCTATAATTATGTTAGTAATTCAAGAAAACTTATAACGAGAGAAGTGGTTAATTTATTTAAAAATATGAATCGCAAGAATTCTATGAGACTAAACTGGTACAAATTATATAACAATATTACTACTTACTCATCAACAGAACTTAATTTTTTTACAATTTTACTTATTAAGCTTTCCGTACTATTCATAACTTCATCATAGGTATCCTAAATATCCTATAACTAAATATTCCACACTCACATGAATATTGTTTAGTGACGTATCACTAATGTTCTTAATACTTAATTTTATTAAATGATGAGCTCTCTTATGATCATTCTCTTTTCGGATTACGAACGAAGATGAAGAGCTCGAAGCAACTGATTTAGGTATGGATTTTTTTAAAGATAGTTTCTTTTTCTTCTTTTTATCGGTTTCTTCTGATCATCTATAATGGCTAGTTCTTTATTTTCTAATTCTTTTCGAATTTTATTAAACTCCGTCTCGTAAAATTCATCCATATTTTGGGCGTAATAAAACGGGTTAGTGATGGGGTTGCATTCCTCATCATCCCCATAAACAATGGTGTTATTCATTTTCACTTCTGTAAAATTAAATTTAAAAGTTAGATTTAACTAGATATTAAAAAAAAAGAAAAAAAAACAAATTAATGTACAATACAAGTATAAATAATAAAAAAACTTACCAAAAACAATTAATTTCTAAATCACAATAGAAACGCGTGCACTCTATGCAGTCAGGAGTTGGAATACTTTAATCGACAGGTCATAATACTGCTCCTTTAAAAATATTGCTTATGTTTGAAAACGCTTATAAGTCTTGAAATAAGAGCTTCCACGTTTAGAACAGTGATTATACTTACACAAACAAGGTAACAGATCTCTGCATATCAAATTGTACCTATAATAAATTGCTTCGTGTACTATGTATATATATATATATATATACATATATATATATACCTATTGCTTATAATTTAGCTCACAAACTGAAAGAAATGTTTACAAGTCTATAAAGCTAAAAGAATCTTCGATAAATTAACCAGATGCGAATATGAAGTTAGTAAAGCAACTCTTAGAAATAAATAATTTACATGTTGAAGGATCACCAGAAAGCTTAATAAGACATAGTGTTTTATTACCTAACACTATTCGCTGTATAATATGTGGTCCGTCAAATTGTGGTAAAACAAATATAATGCTTAGTTTATTGCTACATGAAAATGGTCTCAAATTCAAAAATGTCTATTTATACTCTAAAACAACTTTTCAAGTGAAATATTGTTTTTGAATGATGTTTTAAAGACAGTGTCAGGCGTTAAGTTTTTTATGTATGAAGATAATAAAGATGTGATTCCACCTAGTCAAGCTATGAGGAATTCAGTATTTATATTTGATGATGTTGCTTGTGAGAGTCAAGTCAATGTAAGGAATTATTTTTCCATGGGTAGACATAAACTGATTGATTGTTTTTACTTATCTCAAACCTACTCTAAAATTCCAAAGCTATTGATACGCGATAATGCCAACTTATTGATTATTTTTAAACAAGATGATTTGAATTTAAAGCACATTTTTAATGAACATGTTAATACCGATATGAGCTATTTTGAATTTAAAAACCTGTGCGCAGACATTTGAAAAGAGCCACATACTTGTTTAATTATAAATAAAGACTGCGAGTTTAACAAAGGCAGACACAGAAAGTCTTTCGATTCTTATGTGATATTTGAATGATACGATTAATTACCGATATAATATGTGAAATATCAACAGGTTTTTTATTCATAAAACTACCATCCCTCGCAATGGTCGTGTCATTAGAAACCTTAAAAATTGATGGTCATATTAAAGAACAGTTAGTTAAATCAGTTGAGGTGATTAAAAATAAAGTAAAGCAAATCAAAGATTATAAAGATGACTTAGAATTAAAACAAATAGAAATATTCAAGCCAATTATTGATCCTTTAAATACTATTGCTTCATTCAGCAAAAAATCACAAATAAAAAATTGTAACTTTACTATTACTGATCAAGAAACAAAATCTAAAAAAATATATCGATCAGAATGAAAAAAACATTGTGTATCAAAATTCGGTAAATAATGACAATTTAAATAAAGAAATTTATCTATCAAGCGAAACGCATAGTGGAAATAATAGAATACATTTTCCGAATGAATCATCGATGGGAGAAAAATATGTTCTTCACGGTGAAGAAAATATCAATATACCATTTGGTATTCGAAAAGAAAATAACTTATACATGATTGGTCAAACACCAGTAACATTTTCTAGCGTAAGCGATGCTAACTCTAACACAATAAATTTTATTAAAGTAGGAAATAATAGCTATGAATTGACACCAGGCCTAACTGAATTATTATTACGAAAGAATCCTAAACTAAACTTAACATCAGAGTCTGATAAATTGACATATAAAGAAATTTTAATAACTACCAATGTTCATAAAAGAGATTTTATTTCTGAAGGTCAAATAAAAGGAGACAAGGGAAAGAAATACACAAAAATTATAAAGCCTTTAGCAGTGCGACATCTCTTGTTGGATTTAAAAACTGTAATGATTTCTTCCGAATGATTAACTAACGTAATAAGAAGTCATACATGGCGCCACCAATGCATAATTGGGTTAACAAATGCAATCCACTAATTTCGTCGTAACGTTACTTCGCACCATGGCTTAATTGGCAAAGCACCGGAACATGTTATTCCGGAGGTTGCGGGTTCATGTCCCGTTGGTACGATGAAATTTTGGATTGTGTTTAACAATTTACAAAAATATTAAGTGTGTAACACTTCAAAGAAACATAATATTTGATTTACGCAGTGCAACATCTCTCGTCGGATTTGAAAACTGTAATGATTTCTTCCGAATGATTAACTTACGTAATAAGTAGTCATAGATGGCGCCACCAATGCATAATTGGGTTAACAAATGCAATCCACTAATTACGTCGTAACGTTACTTCGCACCATGGCTTAATTGGCAAAGCACCGGAACATGTTATTCCGGAGGTGGCGCGTTCATGTCCCGTTGGTACGATGAAATTTTGGATTGTGTTTAACAATTTATAAAGCCTTTACTTCATGATCATAAAGATTTTGAATTAAAGCAAGGTGGTAATTTATCGGTTTTGAAAAAATATAAAAACAATACCGATTTTATTTACTGGGATGATCCGAATGAGCTTGTAGATAGATTGAAGCTTTTAATAGCATCAAAAGATGCTGGTAACAGTAATTGTGATAATGAGATAATTTCAATAATTGAAGAATTAAAAGAAGCCTGTATCATAAAATAATAAAAGCGCATAACATTAAAATAATAAGTAGTAACTTAGTTGTAGTCGATCATGAACGTTGATAAATTTGGTGGTGAAAAACGGATATAATTATTTGATTTTGTTGTTTAAAATCTACAAATGATGGGAATTTAAATGCTCAATATAAAACTATAAAAAATATTGGCAGCCCTATTGACTGTTATGATTGTGTTACAAAAAAATACGTAGATGAATTATAAAATAATAGAAAGAAAAATATTGCAGAATTAAATCATATGCTAAAAGAAATAACATCTCGATTATACGAAAAAAGGAAATATTAAAAATAAAACTAATTGAAAATGAGCAAAGAAACTATAGTAAACGAAATACATAAAAATTATAGAAAAAAATTTAAGCGATGGCGTGTCATGTTGAAAGATATTGATGATCTATGGCAAGCTGACTTAATTGACATGCAACCTTATTGTAAAGAAAATGCTAATAATAAATATATATTGACTATAATAGATACATTTTCAAAATATGCATGGGCTTATCCACTCAAGCAGAAAGATAAAGCAAATGTCACGCACACTTTTGGAAGTTTATTAAAAAAGGGACGTATTCCAAAAAACTTAAAAACTGATTTAGGGACTGAATTTTATAACGAAAAATTCAAGAAATTAATGAAGCAGTATTCTATAAATCATTATTCTTCATATTCGAGAAAGAAAGCTTCAATAGTTGAAAGATTTATTAGGACTTTAGAAAGTATTATAAACAATTCAGTTTACAAGGTAACTAACTATAAATGGAGCAAAGAACTTCTTGATAAAGTTATAAATCAATACAATAGCTCTTTTCATAGAACAATAGGCATTTCACCGATTCAAGTCAATCATAATAATAAAAACATTTTACTCCAAAAGAACAAAACATTGAATGAGGCTTTATTGTTAATAAGTAAACCTAAAAAGCTGAATGTTGGTGATTATGTTCGTGTAAGTAAATATAAAGGCACATTTGAAAAAGGATATACATCAAACTGGTCAACGGAAATATTTAAAATAAAAACGTTCAAAATACTACTCCCAAAACCTACTTGCTACATGATGCCAGAGATCAGCCGATTTTGGGAGCATTCTATGCAGAAGAACTTCAGAAAACCAAACACCCAAATATTTATCTCGTTGAAAATGTTTTAAAAAGAAAAGGAAATAAAGCATTTGTAAAGTGGTTAGGATTTTCTAATACTGAAAATTCTTGGATAGATAAGTCTAATGTTTTGTAATGAAAGCAATGTACTTATTTTAAAACATATAAGAGATTTAAGCTCTCAGTCTTAGTTAGACCATGGTGAAAGGCAGTCTTCTTAACAATATAATTAATAATTTACCTGTCGAATTACATTTACCTGGTTATAACTATTGTGGTCTAGGAACAAGATTACAAGAAAGGCTAGCCAGAGGTGATAAAGGAATCAATCAATTAGACGAATATTGTAAACAACACGATATTGCTTATAATAAATCTTCTGATCTTGAAGAACGTCATAAAGCTGATATAATTCTATTAAAGATGGCAAAAAACGAGCTATTTCACCAAAAGCAAGCTTAGGAGAAAAAATGGCTGCTAATTTAGTAAATAAAACAATGCTGGCTAAAGTATCATCGGGTGCAGGAATGAAAAAAAATTTCAAAAAGATAATTTCGCATACCAAGAAGCACATGCGTAAATTAAAACCAAAATGCAAAAAGGCAGCATTAGAATTCGCTTACGCTGCTGCAGAGGAATTGACTTCAGATGCATCTCTTAAATTACCACGCGTTATACTCATTCCAAAAACTGGAGGATTTTTGCCTTTGATACCAATATTTGCTGGATTATCAGCAGCTGGTAGCTTAACTGGAGGTATAGCAGGAATAACTAAAGCTATCAATGATTATAAAGCAGCAAAGAAACGTTTAAAAGAATAGGGAATATGCATGAAGCTCAGATTTATTGGAAATATTTTTTTTTCGATTCTTTGTTGTCCTGGAGTTATATGTAAAACCTTTTTTTTATTTAATTCCATTTTATTTGCTTAAAATAATAAATTAAAAATGCAATTTAAGCGAGGGAAATTTAAGTTTGTAACACAGATCACCATTGGTCGAATCGAAAGTTGACGTCATTATGCACTACTCCACGTGATAGAAACATTGAGCGCGGGAACATAAAAATAAATGTATGGTGTGATCTTATTGTATTTATTTCCAAATATTGTGTTTGCCGCGTATTATTGTGCAAAAATGTATATTACTAACCATTTAATATAGATAAAAATGAGTACGAGATTAGAGAAACTGTATAATTTAATAAATACATGCCATTGGCTAAATACAATAATCGCGCGGAGTCTTAGTTAAAGAAAAAAAAGCTAGTTTGCTTCAAGCGGCGTGTGTCTGACGTAAGTGCGTGACGTCACAATGCATTACCAAAGAGCCCGGGAAATAATGGCGTTTAAATTGCTCAAATTTATTTGTATATTTAAAAAATAAGTAGACTAATTCCAGCAGTATTTAATTTTTTATTATGTTATATGGATGTTGAAGCGGCCAAAAATTTATATTCAACCGCTTTTTGGCGGGAGGCGTTATGTACCCGAAGGTCTTATAGCGTCATTAATTTAAGTGGACTGTATTTTTCTTTTATTCGCTAGGATCACCGATTACAAATCTAAATAATCATTACATGATATATCAGGACAACTAGAGCGATTTAGGTAAGGAAAATGGAATATCCACGCACCTTCTAACTTTCCGGGAGCTCCTTCTCGTCCTGGATTGTTCAGGCTGCGCAGCACAAAATCCTCACAAATGTCCTCATCCACATTAGCATTAAAGGGGTCCAAACTTTGTATAAAAACACTGTTATCACGTACGAGGTAATGCAATAAAATAGATCACACCGAAGTGCGTTCTGCGGCGGTTTGTCCTTGAGACTGGTTTCTTGAAGGACGTCGTTGCTTCTAATACGTGCGGTGCGACGTGGATGGACATGGATATATGGCGGGGGTAAATGAGATAGGAAATCGCTCAATTAGCCTGTATTACCATGTGAAAGAAAGTGACAGCTAAAGAACGATGAAATGCATTAATATTATGAAATACTAATTCTAGCGGTAACATCTCCCCCGGCCTTAAAGGGTTGCCTTTAAGAAACCAAAATAATATGTATAAAAATGCGGGATATGTATAAATCAATATTATAGTATGCGGGTGAATATGCGGTAATATTATATGCGGTTAATATAATATACGGTTAAATACTTAAACGAAATGTATATATTTAATAAATTATTGATTAGGAAGGGGACATAATTTAACTACCGGACGAAGGTAGCTCCCCTTTCGAGTTCTTACAGTGACAACTCGAGTAGCGCCATCCTTAGAGGGGTATATCTTTTCCACGACTCCCAAAGGCCAAGCAAAGGGCGGAGAATTGTCAGTCTTGATAATGACTACCGTCCCTTCCTGTATAGGAGCTGAAGGAACATTCCACTTGGCTCGCACCTGCAGCTGATGCAAATATTCAGCACGCCAGCGCTTCCAAAAAGACTGTACAATACTATCTATTAAGTTATGTCTCTGAAGTAAATCTGTGGAACTAACTTCAGCCGCGGGAATCGATGAAAGGGGCACAGTTTGTAAAAAGTGTGCCGGTGTAAGAGCTGAAGGCTCTGCGGGATCACTACTCATAGTTATCAGCGGGCGCGAATTAATGAGAGCTTCTATCTGCGTGAGGATAGTGAGAAGCTCTTCGTACGATACGATTTGCTGTCCTATGACCTTAAATAAATGCGTTTTAATTATCTTCACCATACTTTCCCAACAACCTCCCCAGTGTGGAGAAGCGGGGGGAATAAACTTCCACTGAATGCGGTTTTCAGCTAACTCCAATTCCAGGTGCGGGCGGAGTTCGTCTATGAATTTATAAAGGTCGCGGAGATACGAGCGCGCCCCCACAAAACACGTCCCATTATCGGAATATAAGCACTTTATTGGTCCGCGTCTGGAAAGGAAACGTTTGAACGCATTGAGGAAACTGCATGTACTCAAGTCTGTGGCGATTTCTATATGGGTCGCACGCGTCGTAAGACACGTAAAGACACATATCCAAGCTTTACGGCTCTTGACTCCCCGACCACGTACCGGTGTGTACTGCATCGGGCCTAGGTAGTCGCATCCGACATTTGTGAAGCACTTATCGACTTGGTTGACGCGGTGACTGGGCAAATCAGCCATGAGCGGGTATAACAGACGCGGCTTCGATTTAAAGCACACGTTGCATTTATGAATACGATATCGTAGGATGCGTCTTGCAGCCAAGATCCAGAATCTGTGTCTTAATAAAGACATCAGAAGCTCTGGTCCAGCATGCAAGTGCTTGCGGTGATAATGATCGACTATCAAGTCAACGACATGATCGCGGCGCGGTAGAATGCAAGGATGCTTAAACGTGTATTCCTCAGCGGAGTTTGACAAGCGACCTCCGACACGGATAAGACCGTTACTGTCTAAAAAAGGCCTAAGCTTGTTTAGAGCGGGCGAGCATATCTCATTTTTAATTAAGTTAGATTTATCGTTCTGGAAGTGAAAATCTTGTACGGCGCGTATTAATTTATTTTCTGCAAACTCTAAATCTGCGGCGGTTATAGCATTACCACGGGGTAATATTTTCATGAAGCGGTAAATGTAAACGATAGCGCGTAATAATTTAGAATACGACGAAAATCGTTGCGCAAGCGCGTATAGCGGAGAATCCTCCGGACTAGTCGTGACGTGCACCTGAGTCCGTTGCTCAGGGGCGTCTGCGTTATCATTAGTATCTAATTTATTTAAGGGCCATTCGATTGGATCGTGCGTGATCCAAGAAGGTCCAGTAAACCATAAGGGATGGTCGGCTAACTTATCCGGGGTAAGACCACGTGATAAGCAGTCTGCGGGGTTATCGGAGCCAGAAATATGAAAGAATCGACTCGCGGGTATATTTTCCGTCACTTTTACTACTCGATTTGCGACAAAAGTCTGCCATCGATGCGGAGAAGCGTTAATCCAACAAAGTGCAACTTTAGAATCACTAAAGGCAAAGACATTGCTGATGGTATAACGCGGGGTTATAATATCCAAGACCTTGCGAAGTAGTTGTGACAACAGAACCGCTGCACAAAGTTCCAATCGTGCAATAGAAACTCACTTTCACTGTCTATTTTTGCTCTGCTATTATTGTATTTATCCATTTATATAACATGTACTGGAATTGTATGTATATATGTGTAAGTAGGTATATGTATATTTTAATATTATTTATATATGGGAAATTATATAAGTAAATCATGATTATCATTTCATATATATTTTATTACATATATTTTATACTATTTCATATAGTTATTAGTATTAATAAGTCCATTAATTTGTTATTCTTTTTGCATTGTCACATTTTTATAAGCCACCGCCTTCCATATAATTGTTATCCTTTCCGTACATGGTTGTCTGGAAGAGATCGCTTTAAGCGATAAGACCGCCCATTGAGCCTATTAGTTTTATTTATCTAGTTCCTAAGTATTTTTCTGTTTCGTAAGTGGTGTTTCAATAAAGTGTATATCTATCTATCTATCTATCTATCTATCTATCTAGAAACGACCTTGACAGGTGACACTTTGGACTTTGCACACACCAGTTGTACAGTGTACTTTAAACCTACGCGGATTTGTAGATAAACCATACCACCGTATGCTCGTTCGCTCGCGTCAGCGAAACCTATGACGTTGACCTCGCAACTCTCGACAATACCCAGATGTCGGGGAATGCACAGTTTGTTGAGCGAGGGAAGCTCCTTACAAAACTGCATCCAATCATTAACGATGTGAGGGGGAGGCTCGGCATCCCAGTCACACTTCGACAACCAAAGCTCTTTAATAAGAAGCTTGGCGTACAAAATGGCCGGAGCCACAAAGCCCATAACGTCCCACAGCCTAGCAATCGCAGACAATATCGTGCGCTTAGTGCACTTATCATCTGGAGCGTCGACTTCGAAGCGGAAACAATCGCATGATTTATCCCAACGTAATCCCAGAATTTTATGTTGAATAGAGTCGTCAAACATTTTATCGTGAGATTCTTTATGTGTATCTGGTATCTGAGCAAGTACAGCATCAGAATTGCTTGTCCACTTGACGAGTTCAAATTGACCCAGTTTGAAAAGTTTGATGAGCTCATTACTAAGAGTGATGGCTTGCGTACTATTCATGACAGAAACGGCAATATCGTCCATGTAAAGGCATGAAGAAGCAGCAGCGGCTGCGGCGGGAAACTTATCACCTTCATCGGCGATCAGCTGGCGCACGACGCGCAATGCGTGAAATGGACTTGATTTTAATCCGAAACAAACACGGTTAAATTCGTATATAATAACTGGATCCTCCGTACTAAACCGATATAAAATTCTTTGATACCTACGATCAAGTTCGCGTACTCCGATTTGGAGAAACATCTGACGACAATCAGCGGACAGCGTTATTGCAAACAGGCGGAAATGTATAAGGATGCTAAACAAGTCTCCCTGTAAATTAGCACCTGGGTGGAGAAGATCGTTAAGTGAGTGACCAGATGAAGACTTGCAGCTGGCGTCTAAAACGCAGCGAAGCTTGGTCGACGTTTTGTCTTCTCGAAACACACCGTGATGTGGAATCGTATATGAAGGTCGCGTGACATCATCAGTATTTATGTCAACAGGACTTAGGTAGCCCTTATTTATATAATCGCGTATTACATCATTATAAGCGGCGCGGGTTTTGAGCGATGCATCGAGCTTTCGTTCTAAGCATTTAAGTCGCCTAAGCGCGGCAGCGTATGAATCGCCTAATAAATTTACGTCATCACGAAATGGTAAGGCAACGACATATCTACCACTATCGTCACGAACGGTGGTAGCGCGGAAGAACTGTTCGCACTCAAATTCCTCAGGACTTTGAGCGGGCGGCGCGGTTACCTCTTCAAGTTCCCAAAAACGCTTGAAGAGAGTATCCATTGATTCGTGGACAACGGAACAACATACTGTTGATAAACTATTGTGAACGATCTGTGACGTAGGCGCGGAGCCCATAATCACAAAACCTAACACAGTCTGAATCGCGGGCGGTACATTACTATAACTGCTATTCACAACTCCGGGTAGCAACAGATGCGAGAAAGTCGATGCTCCAACCAAGCAGTCGACTGGTCCAGGAGTCGCGAAATCCTTGTCGGCGAGCGGGAGTGATACAAGATGTGTAAACGCAGCCTTATCCACTGCCACCGACGGCAGATTGTCGCTTATGCGGTCAATAACGAGCGAGTCAAGATCAAAATTAATGTTCGAATTAAATCGCGAGTTTATTTTAAAGTTAACCAAACCTTTAACTTGCTTTTCTGAACCCCCGATCCCCCTAACAACCGTATGTGAAGGCATCATACGATTTAATAATCCAAGGCGTTCACAACATTCATAAGTTATGAAATTACTTTGAGATGCACTATCAAGTAAACAACGAATAACTTGCGGTCTATTTCTAGCATCGAATACAATCGCTTGAGCGGTGGCTAGCAGTACGGTTGCACTGGACCCTACGCGTTGCCGCTTATCAGCCGATGACTCAGTGCGCGCGGGCAGCGAGGCGGCAATGGATGTCGTGCATAGCGATAGATCGCTGCGTTGTACCGAGTGACGTGGCTCGCTATCCATCGTAGTAGGGACGGGCGCCCGTGGCGTAGTGGTTGTATGGGCGGTAGCCGAGGTCGGCATCGCAGGTTCCGAACGCGGTTTGTTATTATTAAAATGTAACATAGAATGATGTCGCTGACGACATTTCAATTTAGATGAACAATTAACGGTTTTATGTGTGCGACTGGTGCAGTTTACACACGCGTTGTTATTTTTAATAAACTTAAACCGTTCAGTAGGTGAAAGCTTTTCGAACGCGGTACATTTAAAGTAGTGATCATGAGATGCGTAATTACACAGTGAACATTTATCAGAAGCCGAACATGTGACGTATGACTGTGGATTTGGCGGGCGATTAGTCCTAGCAGGAGGTTTATTAGCACTAGACCTTGTGCTATTATTAGCTGCGGCAGGTTGCGTGCTCTCAAAAATACGAAACTGTTTTTTAATGAATTCGACAAACTCATTGAGGGTAGGCAATTTGTTATGACGAGAATGCATTTCAAACGCACGTATAGTTTCTGCATCAAATTTCTGCGTAGCTATGTGTAGCAGAACAAAATCCAACAGATCGTCAATTTTTAACGCTTTGAGTGAGCTGATAGCGACGACAAACTTATCGATAAACATCTGGAAGTTAGATGTAGACGGAGAACCATTTAATTTAAGACTAAGTGCTTCATTTAAATAGTTAAAAGCTAATAGCCGTACATCTTGATATTTATCGAGAAGAGATTGATAAATCGCTTCATAATTTTCGGCACTCGGAATTATACCAGCAAATGAAGACTGGGCGGTTGGTGACAATTTACCTATTAAATAGTATAGTTTGTCTGCGTTTGTTAACGATGAGTTTTCGTGCACTGTGGCATGAAAACTAGCGTAAAACAATGGCCAGTTTTTTATATCACCGTCAAAAAACACCAGTTCAATATTTGGAAGTCTAGGCTTAGCTTTGGCGGGCAAAGTGGAATGCTCTGGCGCGGACGCGGTGAACTTCGACATGATCTGCTTGATATAACAATATAGATCTTCGAAGGACGAGTAACCTTGATAATCAGGAGTAGCTTCGGGGTTGAGCTCGAGAAGTGTCTCATTGTAACTATCGAGTACCTTGTGAAAACTCGTGCGTATATTATCAATCGTTACGCAAGAAACCAGAAACAACTCTCGAGTTTCTTCCGAAATATGAGCATTTTTAGCTTGGTTATAAACAATGTTAATTCGTTCAAAAAGAGCATTCCGCTTGGCTTCTAGGATAGTCAAACACGGACTACACGGAGAAGCTACCTTCGCTTCGCGAGTCATTATCGATATTATTTAAACGTATAAATTATAAATGATATTGTGTAATAGCTCTGGTAACTATTACAGTTATCGAAAAACTATATGTTATGCGGGACAAATAATAATAGTCGCGTATAGGTAAATATGTAAGTATATAAGTAAGTACTTACATGAGTATTTTATGGATGCGGTATAGTAGTTATGTTATAATATGTTATTTAATAAATTAGTACGTGAATTGTGTATTGTATACGTATATAATATATAACACCTTATAAATGTATGTGCCTAAAGGGCGGAAATATAATAATACAATCTCTAAAGGCAAACACTTATAAGAGCGAAGCGGTTTTAGTAAATAATTAATTATAGTCGAGTATTGAACACTTTTATGCAAGTGAAATGAGGGTAGACTTCGCAACAAGTTGCGAGGCGGAATGTATATAGATAGTAAGGAATGTTCTCGAATTGAGTCGAGAAATGATACAACTACAATGAAATTAAGATGTAATCCGGTTCGTATGGACCAAAAAATGAAGCGGCCAAAAATTTATATTCAACCGCTTTTTGGCGGGAGGCGTTATGTACCCGAAGGTCTTATAGCGTCATTAATTTAAGTGGACTGTATTTTTCTTTTATTCGCTAGGATCACCGATTACAAATCTAAATAATCATTACATGATATATCAGGACAACTAGAGCGATTTAGGTAAGGAAAATGGAATATCCACGCACCTTCTAACTTTCCGGGAGCTCCTTCTCGTCCTGGATTGTTCAGGCTGCGCAGCACAAAATCCTCACAAATGTCCTCATCCACATTAGCATTAAAGGGGTCCAAACTTTGTATAAAAACACTGTTATCACGTACGAGGTAATGCAATAAAATAGATCACACCGAAGTGCGTTCTGCGGCGGTTTGTCCTTGAGACTGGTTTCTTGAAGGACGTCGTTGCTTCCAATACGTGCGGTGCGACGTGGATGGACATGGATATATGGCGGGGGTAAATGAGATAGGAAATCGCTCAATTAGCCTGTATTACCATGTGAAAGAAAGTGACAGCTAAAGAACGATGAAATGCATTAATATTATGAAATACTAATTCTAGCGGTAACAGATGTAATGAGTGAAATAAAAATATTTAAAAAAAACATGCATATTCCCTATTGCAGAGACATAATATCAAAATGGAAGATTTATCTATTGGTAAAGGATTATCTATTAAACCGTGTAAAGATGGTTTGGGTATCTACAATTCATTAGATCGTAAACAAAAAAACTAAGTCACCGGTTACCCAAAAGAGCTCTCACTAATATGGACATTATTAATCACACACAAAATATTCCTTATTTTCGAAGAGTGTTCATGAGAGATAATTTACCGGAATTCACTTTTGTTAAAGAATGTGCTATATTTAACTTAGATAGCTCAAAAAATTCTGGCGATTTAAAACCATGTAAAGAATTTTTAAATTATGTAGGAAGTAAAAATGTTTATTATAATTATATTCAACAAGATAATCCGTATAACTGTGAGAAATTGCGAGTTATATCTTTTACCAAACAATAACACAATGAAAAGTTCTTTATTCTGCACTAAAAATGTTAATTTTCATTAAAAAAATAGTTTGGGTGAACTATTAGGTATATATACAAATTGTGTTTTATAACTATATATACAATATAAACTACTCCTAAAACTATAATACAGACTATATAAAATCTACAAATAAAAAACTGAATTAAGGTCGCTGTCCGCTGGTAAGGTACCCAAAAAGCTGGCGACATTACCTCTTTGAATGGCAAGGCTAATTCGTTGGCCGAGGTACGCGCCAGCTCTTTGTCATGGGAGACATCTATCAGACGTCTGGACAACTCCTTTACAAAACCGCGTGCTTGTTGACCCCACGAGCCCATGGTCTCGACCCCAAACGGAAGAAATGCGTAATTGTCTCCAATGTCTGCGTTGCACTATTAGGATTTCCAAAGGTTAAATTAGAAGCAAATAAATGGCACGAGTCGGTGAATCCTGTAAACATTCTACCTGTGTCTGTCATCGGGGTTGATTGTGATCTAGTTACCGGCTCGTATATTAATGGTTCACCTTCACATATAATTTATTAATTAATTCCAAATGTGCCTCCTGGCTATCAGTTTGTGGAAAAACCAAAAAATGTGATTTACTTTCCGCTAGTGAAAAACTATATTACATCCATAAGACCAAAGATTGTGGATATTCATGGTTTTCCTATTGACTTCGGAAACGAAAATATACAACTCAGTCTTCATATTCACCAGTTAAAATGATCGTTATCTATAAAACTCCAGTCGTTAAGCGAGAGAAACCTATTCTTAAACGCACTTTCAAGAAATTAAGACGTATTCCTCGTGTAAAAAATTAACAAATAATAATAAAGCCTTTTTGCGGGCTCTCGGCTTCAAAGTATGAATATTCTTCAAATAACGAATAATCCCCAATTCGATAACTCAATCAAGGGTTATGAAGTTTATACTTACAACCCTTACAATAATAGCTTTAAAGAAAGCGATGAAATTCGAATTCCTATTCATCAACAAGATGTCTACATTTTGCCGTCTGCCAGCTCTATTTATATAGAGGAAATAGCAAGCGTAACTCATACAGATGTCTCAGGAAAACTTGTTAAGAAAAATGTGGATTTTACAAATAATGCAATATCATTTTTATTTCAAGATATTAGGTACGAAATGAATAATAATAATATACGGCCATTTGCCAAGAAGTCCGGCGGAACAAAGGGACTCTCTCCACCGCCTGGATTGACTACAAGAAGGCCTATGATTCAGTGCCTCATACCTGGCTGGAGAGGATCTTGGAGTTGTATAAAATTGATACAACTCTGAGATCTTTTCTAAGTTCTTGTATGAGGCAGTGGACCACAGTCCTTCGTCAACCGGATGATGGAGACAGCCTCTCTGGTCCGCAGGACTTTATAAGGATTGAGCGAGGCATCTTCCAGGGTGAAAGTCTGAGTCCGTTGTGGTTCTGTCTAGCCCTAATTCCTCTAAGCACATTATTAGAGCTAGGCTATCGGCTTAAGAGAGAGGGTGAAGTCATTTCACACATGCTGTACATGGATGACCTCAAACTTTTTGCACCGAAGCGCCATGATTTGATGGAATTACTGAAAGTCACTGAGACTTTCAGCAACGCCATCAACATGGAGTTCGGTGAAGATAAGTGCGCGGTCATGCACGTGCAGCGGAGGAAAGTTGTGAATTCAATGAATTTACAACTTTCTGATACAATGAGTTTCAGATCTCTCTCCGAAGCCGACACCTATAAATACCTTGGTATGTCAGAGTCATTAGGTATCGAGAGTGGGGGGATAAAACAGTCGGTGAAGGAGCGTTTCTTTGGTCGCCTGACAAAGGTGCTTAACAGTCTTTTGTCAGGAGGCAACAAGGTGCGTGCCTTCAATGGCTGGGTTATGCCCCTACTTATATACACCTTTGGCATACTAAGGTGGACTCAGACCGAGTTAGACGCCCTGGACAGAAAGGTTCGACAACAACTGACGTCACATCGCATGCACCCACGCTCGTCTGTTATGAGACTGTATATTCCACGGCAATGGGGTGGTCGAGGCTTTTTAAATGCCAAGACTCTCCATAATCGTGAAGTATGCCGTCTTCGGGAATATTTCTTTAACAATGAGTGTGGGATGCATCGTGATGTGGTAGCAGTTGACAGGACCTTAACGCCTCTCTCCTTAGGCAAAGAGAACTGGCGCAAACCTCAGGTGCTGAGCACCGAAGACCGCAAGGATGTATGGAAGAGCAAGGAGCTGCACGGCAGGTTCTATCGGACCTCAACAGGGCCCGATGTGGATTTGCTCGCATCGGTGAACTGGCTACGATTCGGGGACCTCTTTGGGGAAACCGAAGGTTTTGTTTGTGCAATTGCTGACGAAGTTATCAAGACGAACAACTACCGGAAATATATCATGAAGGACGGTACGGTCGACATTTGTCGGGCATGCCGCCGTCCCGGAGAGTCACTCAGGCATATTATTTCCGGTTGTTCTCATCTTGCTAACGGCGAGTACTTGCACAGACATAACCTCGTAGCCAGGATCATCCACCAGCAACTTGCTGTTCAATACGGCCTTGTCGAGTCCGAGGTACCGTACTATAAGTACGCACCTGCGCCAGTTCTCGAAAATGGTCGTGTTTTGCTCTATTGTGACCGATCTATTATCACGGACAGGACTATTGTCGCCAATAAGCCTGATATCGTGATAGTCGACCGGTCCCAGCGGCGGGCAGTGTTAGTCAACATCACCATCCCGCATGACGAGAACCTCGTGAAGGCTGAAAAGGACAAGCTTAGCAAGTACCTTGACTTGTCTTACGAGGTTACCGCCATGTGGGATGTTGACTCGACTATCATTGTCCCGATAGTTGTCTCGGCAAACGGCCTAATAGCGAAGAGACTCGACCAACATCTGAAGAGACTCTCGCTAGACGACTGGATCAAGGGCCAGATACAGAAGGCGGTACTTCTTGACACGGCACGCATCGTCAGGAGGTTCCTCTCTCTGCAGCCCTAACCACCGGTAGCTTGGGCCCTGCCCCGCTACCGGCGGCACCCTAGGTTTAGGTTTTTTATAATATTTTATGTTTTTTATAGTTGTTTTCTTTATTATTTTTATATGAAATATTGTAAAAAACCTATACGTAAGAAAAAATAAGTTATTTTAAAAAAAAAAAAAACCGACTTCATAACCACAAACAGGCACTCAAAAGCGAAAAATAAATTACTTAAAACGATTATAAGCGCTACCCACTTATCTATTTGAAGTCGGTGCCGGCCAAGTCTAATAGGCAGTAGATAGATAATACCTACATGTATCTACCTACTTACTAACCTACATGTACCTACTTACTACTACTACATACATAGTATCTATCTACTATCCAATAGACTTGGCTGGCACCGACTTCAAATAGATAAGTGGGTAGCGCTTATAATCGTTTTAAGTAATTTATTTTTCGCTTTTGAGTGCCTGTTTGTGGTTATGAAGTAGGTTTTTTTTTTTAAATAACTTTTTTACCCTTTTTATTTATTTAAATTACATGCATCTATTAAATTTCGGTGTCTGGGCTGTTATACACTGACGGATATATACTTTTTGAAAATTTCAAGTATGTACCTATAACGGTAACGAAGATACAGATCTGTAAAGTGTGCACATATAGACACACGGACGGACGGACGGACGGACGGACGAACGGACAACAAAATCTCAGAAAGTGTTCATTTGGTACCCTTTGGGTTCGGTACCCTAAAAAAATTGACTTTAAATGCCGCACTAAAGTGAAAATATTCACTAGTAATAATGATGTCATCGAGGTATCAAAGGACGATGTCCAAACTGGCCCTGTGCAATTAAAGCATCTGACACACACGATAATTAATTGTCTATTTTATTACAATAATTCCAAATACTTTTATAACACGGACTTGTTGTATTCCAAAATGAATATTAAAAAGTATTATTTGCATTTATTAACATTAATTGTCGCCATATGGCCAACAGAGTACTGAATCACTCTACTACGTTACAAGAGGCACTTCCCTATATTGCTGATACCCGAATAATGAAAGCACTGTGTACAGGAAAACCAACTTACTGGCCCACAGACCCTATGAAGATTCCAGATCTCATAGATTTTTTTATTTATAAAGACATATCACTAAGCTTTCTTCATATTCAGGAAGGTTATGATATGAATTCTGACCACTCACCAATATTTTTAACTATAAGTCAAAATATTATTGAGAAAGAAGCCAGTCCTTCCTTGGTAAATAAAAATACAGACTGGGAAAGCTTCAAATTAGATTTAGATTGTATAATTGACTTGAAAACTTCATTGAAATGTCCAAATGAAGTAGATATAGACTTGAAAAAATTTATCACTGACATTCAACTTTGTGCCTGGAAAAATACGCCAGAATACAAAAAGAAAATCAGAAGTAATTATTATCCTATAGAAATAAGAGATTTGATTGTTTATAAAAGAAGACAGCGAGAGCGATGGCATATGACAAGATGTCCTAAAGACAAAACGCTATTGAACAAGCTAACAAAAAAACTTGGAAAGATAATACAAGCTTTCAATGATGAGTCTATGAACACTTACTTGAGCCAGCTGACAAGTGATCGTTCAACTAACTATTCATTGTGGAAAACAACTAGAAACCTCAAAAAGCCAACTCTGCAGGTCCCACCTATAAAAGAAACTGACGGGAGTTGGGCCATCAACAATAAACAGAAAGCATTTCGATTTGCACAACATCTACAGTTAATCTTTCAGCCTAATGAGGATACGTACCATGACCTCACGCTAACTGAGAAAGCCCAAGATGGTATCGAAATTCAACTTACAACGCTAAGAGAAGTATATACTGAAATAAAAAAGCTTGGAAAGAAAAAAACGCCGGGCTATGATTTGATTACAGGAGAAGTACTACAAAATCTGCCTCGAAAAGCGTTAGTCAAACTAACTACACTCATCAATGCATCATTTAGACTTCAGTACGTGCCCGACTTGTGGAAAATAGCTGAGGTGATTATGATCCAAAAGCCTGATAAGCCACCCCAAGATGCAACATCATACCGACCAATTTCTTTGTTACCAATAATATCAAAGTTATTTGAGAAACTGCTTTTAAAAAGGTTAAAACCTATCATAGAAGGTAGAAATCTCATTCCTGACTACCAGTTTGGATTTAGGAAAAAAACACTCCACTATAGACCAGGTTCATCGAATTACCAACATCATTGAAAACGCACTAGAAGATAAGAAAGTTTGCACCACAGTCTTCTTAGATGTAGCGCAAGCATTTGACAAAGTTTGGCATAAAGGGCTCATACACAAATTGAGAAGTATGCTTCCGAAACAGTTCGCAGATATTCTAGAGTCTTACTTAACACAAAGGATGTTTAGAATAAGACAAGATGACTCGTTCTCAGACTTAATGCAAATAAAGGCTGGCGTACCACAGGGCAGTGTTCTAGGTCCGGTCCTGTTCCTATTATATACCTGTGATATCCCTGAGATAGAAAATAACACCATTGCAACTTTCGCGGATGACACAGCTATTATGGCTACAGGGGTCACCCATGAAGAAGCAGTCGCAAAGGTCCAGACAGCAATCAACACCATAGTTGATTGGACAAAGAAGTGGCGAATAAAGCTTAATGAAACTAAATCTGTCCACATAGATTTTACAAATAAAAGACCTAACTACCATCCGGTATTCATAAATAATCAAGCAATACCATACGACTATAAAGCAAAATATCTGGGTATGACTTTAGACGCAAAGCTAAGCTGGAAGCTGCACGTCAATAAGAAAAGAGAAGAATTGGAGCTCCGCTACAAGAATATGCACTGGCTCTTCGGAAGACATTCTTCCCTGTCTGTGAATAATAAATTATTATTGTATAAACAAGTCCTAAAACCAATATGGACTTATGGTATCCAGCTATGGGGCTGCACCAAACAAACCAACATACAGATAATACAAAGATTCCAAAATAAAGTACTCAGGAGTATTGTACGTGCACCGTGGTACATCAGAAATGACGATCTTCACCGGGACCTAAAAGTGGAGCACGTGGCTAAAACAATCAAACAGTTTGCTGAAGCTCACGATCGCAGACTTCACCATCATGTGAATGTCGAGGCCATCCAGCTCCTCGACAACACGGAAATAGTGAGAAGACTAAAAAGGGTCAAACCCTTCGAGTTACATTAGTGATACTTTATCAAGTGAACAAAGTGTAGTGATAGTGAACGCGAACGCTATAAAAAGAACACAAGAACAAAGTGTCTTCCCCTTAATAGAGACATTAAGAAAAGTGTTAATGGACACATTCTTAGTAATATTCTAATAGTAAATTAAGTGAAAATAAAATTACTCATTAGCCTAGTTGTTATAAGGCTAGATTGTAATTGTAGTGAGATATCTGCATCAAGTAGATAAATCATTATAAAAAAAAAAAAAAAAAAAAAAAAAAAAACTGTGTAGCCAACCTAACAACGGAAAGTATTATTTACGTAGTAACTATTATATAATCTGTGGTATTATGCTTATAATTTTTTTTTGCAGTGTTGATTGGTACAAAGTATGTTCATAATTCTGAGTTATTTAATTATGTATGCAGTGTCGCGGGACTGAAATGGCCGCCATCTTCGCCAAACGTCATGTCATGTCAAAAAATCTTAGTTATGTTTAAAAAAGTTTGCACCTTGCCTGCACCTTGCACCTGCAAAGACTTTGCCCGGTAGAACATTCCTGTGAAGACAAATTATTTATATTAATATATAATTATTTATTATAATTATTAATATATAATTATTTATTGAGGGCCCCGTGGCGTAATTGGGAGAACAGTCGGCTTTGATGCCGTGGTACCAAGTTCAAACCACCGTGCACCAATGAATTTTTCTATCGAAAAATATATGTGCGCTTCTCACAGTTGCCCTCCGGTGAAGGAAACATCGTTAAGAAACCAACAACCCCCCCATGGTGGTAGGACATATCTAGTGTCCGCCTGGCCAGCTAGCAAACATCTAATGTGTTCCGGCAGCTATCCTAGAGAGCCAAGTCCCATTGTAGTCCACTTCTCTATCTTCGACCGCATCATCACTTAGCAACAGGTGAGATAGTGGTCAAACGCTAGCCTATACGATATTTAAAAAAATATAAAATATTAATTATCCCCACCTTTATTTCTATCTCGCTCACAATTACCGTAAGAATCTGTCAAAACCAAAATCAACGAGAAGAAAGATGTAAAAACATTATTCAAGGTCATATTTTTTAGTCTTCAAAAGTATATGCAATAGCAACCTCCATCACAGAATAATGAATAGTACAAGTACAGAAGTTGCACTCCCTGAGAGCAAAAATGCGAGATTAAACCTAGTTACAACGCTAGTAACGTTCAAAATGCGCTTCACGCCTCGGGTGCGACCTTGAATTTGCACCACAGTATCAACTAATAGTAACAATGAACCGCGTGTTGCGCACAGTAAAATGCACCGTAAGTCCGCACAGCGAGAGTCTGAATAACTCGGTCAACTCGCGGCCTTTACTATAGGGTTGAATGTTATGAGAAAACTTGTAAGCCTTTAATTGGTAGAAGAATACTCGTAGAACAATGTAATGAGTACATTACTGATAATATGTACTACATTAATGTTTAATGTCGAGGTAGGATAAAAGTACTACAGTTAAACTAAAATACGTGACGTTCAATTAAAATTGAGTAAAGTTTTAGATTGCGTAAGTTAAATAACGCAACAATAGTATCACTTGCCTAGAATCGTAGGTTGTTTGACTTGTAACATTATAATAGTGTAGGAGCCGACTCACTTTTTCGACCAAAAATAATTATGTATTTTATTCATTCTAGGAAAACTTTATTTTGTAATAGTTGAATATCAAAATAAAAAAAATATATTTAAAAAAAAAATCCAATATTTTATTTCACCATTTTGTCGGCGTTATTGATATACACACATACCTACACAATTTCAGCTTTCTAGTACTAACGGTCTCCTAGTAAAACCTTGGACAGACAGACAGACACACAGACAGACAGACGGACATGACGAAAATATAAGGGTTCCTTATCAGGACTACGGAACCCTAAAAAAGAATTTTCAATTTCAAATCGGTTAAGATCTGACAGAGTTCTGAGGTCACAAACATTAAATACACAAATAAACTGGCCAAGTGCAAGTCGGACTCGCACTCGTAGGGTTCCGTACCACACTACAGTATTTTATAAGATCGAGCAAAAAATACCACTATCATTATTTGCCAGCAAAAAATAATCTATACTAATATTATAAAGAGAGAACATTTGTATTTTTGTATTTTTGTATTTTTGTATGTTTGTAATGATTTGGCCGAAAAACTACTGAACCGATTTAAAAAATTCTGTCACTAATACATAGAATGAACTTTCGGAATGAAAATAGGCTTTATATTATCCCGTTTAAATCAAAGGTACTTTCATGGAGACCTAATTTGCAAACTAAGTCGGCAAAAAAACGGTCGAAAAAACACGTTTCTTACGAACGCTGCTTAATTGAAAATAGATAGAAGAATATTTTCTATGCAAGAGTTGTACAACTTAATAAGACCTACAAAAAAGTCCGCGACAGCATATGTCTATCTCTTAAGGTTGACTCACAGTAACCGTTTTAATCTTAAATTTTTTGTTAAAAAATATGTCATAACTTCCAAGGCTATTTTCAAGTATATAGTATTAATCCTTATCCAAATAATTACGTTAATTAGCTTGGCCACATATTATAGATTAAAATTGTCCTTTACAGTATATAATTCAAATGAAAACTCTAGAAGATATCACGAATTTCAGAAACACGCATCGCAAAATTAATAAAATATTTGCAGTGAAACCACAGATTAGGTCATAGTTACTACGAAAATATTATTATAAGCTTAGCTATGCTGTAGATCCTCACCGATCACAATCAATTTGAAGTCAATATAGTATAATAATATGATCTATTGTATAAAATAATATTCATCTATACTAATATTATAAAGAGAGAACATTTGTATTTTTGTATTTTTGTATGTTTGTAATGATTTGGCTCAAAAACTACTGAACCGATTTAAAAAATTCTTTCACTGATACATGGAATGGACTTTCGGAATGAAAATAAGCTATATATTTATCCCGTTTAAATCAAAGGTACATTCGTGGAGACCTAATTTGCAACCTAAGTCGGCAAAAAAACGGTCGAAAAAACACGTTTCTTACGAACGCTGCTTAATTGAAAATAGATAAAAGAATATTTTCTTTGCAAGAGTTGTACAATTTGATAAGACCTGCAAAAAAGTCCGCGACAGCATATGTCTATCTCTTAAGGTTGACTCACAGTAACCATTTTAATCTTAAATTTTTTGTTAAAATAATATTACATAACTTCCAAGGCTATTTTCAAGTATATAGTATTAATCCTCATCCAAATAATTAAATTTAATTAAATTAATAATTAAGTTAATTAGCTTGGCCACATATTATAGATTAAAATTGTCCTTTACAGTATATAATTCAAATGAAAACTCTAGAAGATATCACGAATTTCACATACACGTATCGCAAAATTAATAAAATATTTGCAGTGAAACCACAGATTAGGTCATAGTTACTACGAAAATATTATTATAGGCTTAGATCTATGCTGTATCTATGCTGTAGATCCCCACCGATCACAATCAATTTGAAGTCAATATAGTAATTATACTATATCGACTTCAAATTGATTGAATATTATTTTTACAATAGATCATATTATTAAATATGATCTATTGTAAAAATAATATTCATGTATATATATAATAATATAATATTTTAAACCACCCCGACTGATCTATGTATAATCTTTTCATTAAAAGCATTCCAATGACTCTAAACACGACAGTTAAAATCTGAGCTGTAAGTTGGTGAGGACTGTAGAGTCTAGATGTCCCAGCATCAGGTCAATGCTTCCATGTTCTTACAATATCGTTGAAGAAGAAGATTTTCGAATTGATCAGACCTATGAAAGTTGATTTCATAGCGCAATTAACTGGAAAAAAGCTCATAGTTTTATAACGATTGAACGAATTTTCATGAATCAAAGCTAAGAAAACTCTCGATGAAGACATCTATCAAACAAAAAAAACTATCAATAATAAAAACAAAATCGGTTCATCCGGTTAGGTGCTAAGATGCTACAGACAGACACACAGATACACACGTTAAACGTATATTACCCCTACATTTTGCGTCGGGGAACGCGTAAGGTTACGGCGGCAGATGTTCACCTTTTTTTTTATATCTTATTGGCTAGCGTTTGACCACTATCTCACCTGTTGGTAAGTGATGATGCGGTCGAAGATGGTAAGCACGCTAGGCCTAGACTGGGGAACGGACTCTCAAGGATAGCTGCCGGAACACATTAGATGTTTTTGGCGACAGATTTTCTAACTTGAGGGTGGTAGCTGGCCAGGCGGACACTAGATAGTGTCCTACCACCATGCGGGGGTTGTTGGTTTCTTAACGATGTTTTCATTCACCGGAGGGCCACTGTGAGAAGCGCACATAAATTTTTCGATGGAAAAATCCATTGGTGCACGGTAAGGTTTGAACTCGGTACCACGGCATCAAAGCCGACCGTTCTACCGATTACGCCACCGGGCCCGGGCTCCTTGGTAGTAAGCTACTTTTTGGTAGATTTAATGATCCCACTACCACTGTACGAAAACTCATGATTCATGAATGCACATAAAACTTTCATTGGTAGGTATATAGCTAGGATTAGAACCAACGACCGTCGGGTCAGAATCAGGGTAACTATCCTTTACGCTAAAGGGCCGTCCAATACTACTACGTAAGTATTATAAAACAAATTCCATCACTGCGTCTGTCTGTCTGTTCGCAATAATCTCAATAGCTACTGAACGGATTATCATGCTGTTTTCACCAATAGCCAGAGTGTTTATGAGGGAGGTTTAGGTGCATAATTCGTTAAGGTTTTGTGTAAATTGGATGAAATATGTCGATTATTGTTAAATATGTTCATATTTTATATTCGATGCAACAAACTGATGCATTTTTTATAGGCATATATTTTCTACCCGTGCGAAGCCGGGGCGGGCTGCTAGTCTATATATATATAATAATATAGTAATTTAAGCCACCCCGACTGATCTATATATAATCTTTTCATTAAAATCATTCCAATGACTCTAAACACGACATTTAAAATCTGAGCTGTAAGTTGGTGAGGATTTGAGTATTCGTCTGTATTCTTTATTGTAGAGTCCAGGAGATGTCCCAGCATCAGGTCAATGCTTCCATGTTCTTACAATATCGTTGAAGAAGAAGATTTTCGAATTGATCAGATCTATGAAAGTTGATTTCATAGCGAAATTAACGAGAAAAAAGCTCATAATTTTATAACGATTGAACGAATTTTCATGAATCAAAGCTAAGAAAACTCTCGATGAAGACATCTATCAAACAAACAAAAACTATCAATAATAAAAACAAAATCGGTTCATCCGGTTAGGTGCTAAGATGCTACAGACAGACACACAGATACACACGTTAAACGTATATTACCCCTACATTTTGCGTCGGGGAACGGTGTAAGGTTACGGCGGCAGATGTCCTCCTTGATGGTAAGCTACTTTTTGGTAGATTTAATGATCCCACAACCACTGTACGAAAACTCATGATTCATGAATGCACATAAAACTTTCATTGGTAGGTATATAGCTAGGATTAGAACCAACGACCGTCGGGTCAGAATCAGGGTAACTATCCTTTAAGCCAGAGGGCCGTCCAATATCACTACGTAAGTATTATAAAACAAAGTTCATCACTGCGTCTGTCTGTCTGTTCGCAATAATCTCAATAGCTACTGAACGGATTATCATGCGGTTTTCACCAATAGCCAGAGTGTTTATGAGGAAGGTTTAGGTCCATAATTCATTAAGGTTTTGTGTAAATTGGATGAAATATGACGATGGTTGTTAAATATGTTCATATTTTATATTCGATGCAACAAACTGATGCAAATTTTGTAGGCATATATGTTCTACCCGTGCGAAGCCGGGGCGGGCTGCTAGTAATTAAAAAACATTTCGTTTCTTATAACGCCTTCTAACGTCTAACAAAGGTGTTAGGAATCGAAATTTCAATATAACGCCATCTATGGGACGTTTACCTAACTAAGCGTTCATAGATGGCGTTAAATTGAAATGCCGAAAAAACACGTTTCTTGTATGGGGACCCCCTATTATTTTTAACTTTATCCTTATTTTAGTATTTGTTGTTATAGCGGCAACAGAAATACATCATATGTGAAAATTTCAACTGTCTAACTATCTCGGTTCATGAGATGACTGGTGACAGACGGACAGACAGACAGACAGACAGACAGACGGACAGCGGAGTCTCAGTAATAGGGTTCCGTTGGTACCCTTTGGGTACGAAACCCTAAAAATCGTCGAATTGAGAACCTCCTCCGTTTTTGTGAAGTAGATTAAAAACTAAAACACCGACTTCCATGCCCCGCGAGTCAATTTCAGTAGCAAGTTTGAGACGTTTATCGTCATATCTCTGGAGATACTTATCAGATCTCAGTGATCTGACATCTATAAGTACTTGAATTACATTAACTCTCCGATTATAAAAATCTGACTATCGTATGACACGACAAAACCATTAAGAAAGAAAAAAAATAAAACTGGCCAAGTGCGAGTCAGCATCGCGTCTCTTATCGCACACTTAGGGAGGGTTCCGTACAATACGAAACATAACAGAGTTTCAACCTCATATATTTGATTAATTGATATTACCAAGAATATTTGGTTTGGTTGCGATCTAGAAAGACGGGGCTCGTTTACTAGCGCCATCTATGTCATTTTGCCGAAACTAATTAGATAGATAGCGTTTAAAAACAGGTTTTTGTACCTTTAATTTTTAACTGTATTTTGTTTTTAGTATTTGTTGTTCTAGCGGCAACAGAAATACACCATCTGTGAAAATTTCAACTGTCTAACTATCACGGTTAATGAGCTATAGCCTGGTGACAGACGGACAGACAGACAGACAGACAGAAAGACAGACAGACAGACGGACAGCGGAGTCTTAGTAATAGGGTCCCGTTTTACCCTTTGGGTACGGAACCCTAAAATGGAAAATTGAAGTAAACGTTAGTAGGTACCTACCCTATTTATTTATCTTAGAACTAACTAAATAAAGCAAGATGTAATGTCGATAGAAATTCCCTAAAGATCATTACGTGAATTCCCTTGTAACATGAAACTCAGCTGATTTATACCTACCTACCATTTTATGTGTGACATTCTTTGCTTTTTACATAGTTATTCTTTACAGTTACTATATGAAGCAAGGAATATAATATTGAGGTAGGTACAAGTAAGGCGCGCGGCCGATCGAGAGCGCGCGTGACACTTAACTGACTGAACTTGGACCCTAGCGGGTGCGCGGAGGTACTTGTAGTTTCATAGCTACAGCGCGGAGTGCGACAGGCCTGCCTCCATTGTGTATAATCTTCTTAGGACTCTTCTACTAAAACCAGTACATTCTCCTATGTTTGAGGTATTTATCTCCATATCTCTGGAGATACTTATCAGATCTCGATAAAATTAAAATGGGACCACCTCGGAAACGTATCCTACCTATTAAAAAAAGAATCATTTGAATCCGTTCACAATTGACGGAGAAATCGCGTAACATATGAATTGAGAACCTCCTCATTTTTGTGAAGTCGGTTAATAATAAATAAAGAGAATAATAATAAAATACATTTATTTCCTCATCACAAAGGTAAGTACAACTACATATTAAATAGGTTTAACTAGTTATATATTCATTTAAAAACTATATGTAGCAATATACCTTTTATAGTGAATGGAGTTGAAATAGATCGCGTTAGGAATGTTGGAATAACATCAACAATGAAATCGTATATATCAATAAGGGAGAAAGTAAATTAGCAGCTCTCTGGAACTGGAACATAGATGGTTTCAATAATATCGTTTAAAAACTAAAAAACAACCGACTTCAATGCCGCGCTATTCATTTTCAGTACCAATTTTGAGATGTTTATCTCAATATCTCTGGAGATACTTATCATACCTCGATAAAATTACCATGGTACCACACTTGAGATATCTCCTTTCGAACAAAAAAAGAATAATCGAAATCGGTTCATAAACGACGAAGTTATACGCGAACAAACATAAAAAAAAAAAAAAAAAAATACGGTCGAATTGAGAAACCTCCTCCTTTTTTTGAAGTCGGTTAAAAACAGCAATGGAATGTTTAGTGTAATTATACCTTTAAACAAAATGTTAGGGTTTGCAGAAGATTATAATAAAATTATCTTAAACTGCAAGCATGAACTGATTTTAAACAGGAGTAGTACTAATTTAAATTGTGTATTGATTGGTAATAATAATAATGATGTAGAAATACATATACAGAGAGTGCAATGGCGAGTACCACACATCAAAGTAACTGATCGGGAACGTTTATCTTTACTTAAATGTCTAGAGAAAGATAGGCCTATTCAATTACCATTATAAGCATAAGCATAATCTGTGCCAGTAAGTAAAGTGCCAGCCAAGTAGTAAGTCGTCGAGGTAAGTAAATGCGTCGTAATACACATGTTTATATATTAAAAACGGCTCGGCCGATTTCGTTAAAATTTAAATGGGACCACCTGGGAAGGATACCCTATGAAACAAAAAAAGAATTTTCCAAATCAGTTCTGGCATCTTCGAGTAATCGGTGAACATACATAAAAAAACTCACGAATTGAGAACCTCCTCCTTTTTTGTGAAGTCGGTTAAAAACCCCTTGTGGCCATATGCTTATATTATGCATTGTTGTGGGGCTTACGTACAGTTGCTGAAACCATTTCATATAAAATAAGTACAGCTTTAATTTTTATATCTGTTTCAATATTATATGTATTTTAAATTGAGAATAATTAAGATAAGTAGTTTAAAAGCTAAAACAACCGACTTCCGTGCCCCACGAGTCAATTTCAGTAGCAAGTTTTACGTTTACCGTCATATCTCTGGAGATAATATCAGATCTCGATGAAATTACAATGGGACCACTTCGAAAACGTACCCTACCGATTAAAAAAAGAATCATTCAAATCGGTTCACAATTGACGGAGTAATCGCGTAATATACAAACAAAAAAAACTTACTGACGAATTGAGAACCTCCTTCTTTTTGGGAAACAATTTAAGGGAAAACAAATTAAATTTGATTTTAATATTTCCTTTATCTTTGTGTTATGTTGCTAGCGTAAATAAAGGCTTGATGATTATTGATCATCCACTTCACATTTCTACTTAGATATTTTCATACTCAATAAGCCAGCGATTAGATTTTTGACTGATGTGAGTAAAGTACGTAAGAACTATTTCGCCAGTGACAAGGCGGTTAAAAATTTAGCTCACCTGCTAAGAAAGAACACATTTACCTGCAAATAGAAGATCACTCAATGGTATGGTCGGGAAATCCAGTCTCAGGCAGGCAAAATTCCATTTCTAGTTCTTATAAAACGTGTTATTTATGATTTGAGCATGAATTTTCATGGTTAACTTGTTTAGATTTCTAAGCGATCTTAAATTATAATATTTATAACTAGGTGAGATAGTGGCCAAACGCTAGCCAATTATTTATTTTAAAAAATCTTAAATTAATTGCCTTATCCGTATCTTAGTTTAGATGTGAGCCAAGAAGGTATGAAACACCTCGAATGGACTATAATATGTCAATAATGATTTCAGCAATATTGAATTCGAATGTGGCGCTGGCAATTGTATCTCGAATGAATTCATCTGTGACGGCGACAGCGACTGTGCTGATGGTAGCGATGAGAAGGACTGTCCCGAAAAGCAGTATGTATAATTAATGTTATTCTATTGGTAAATAAATAAATGTGCATCTGGACTGAGGGATCACATTCTTAAATCCTTCAGACACAAAGAGGAAGATTTAGTAAAAAAAACCGGCCAAGTCGAGTTGGACTCGCCCACCGAGGCTTCCGTACCAAATTCTCAGACTAGGTTAAGGGACAAACTTAACTTTCTAGTTCGGTCAACTATGTATAAAATAAATCACACAATTTTATTTATTTACCTAATTTAAGGTTCGTGCCAATTAAGCTAGACTCCTAAGTTCTATGAGTGCTCATATAACTCAGAGGCCTATCTTAACTAGCGTAAACTATGTATGTATGGGGTCACCCTGTAATTTTCAACTCTTTTTATTTTTGGAATGTTTCCTTTATTTATGCTGTAAGACCTGGCTTCTTGCCAAATTTCATGATTCTAGTCACGGGAAGTACTCTATAGGATTTCGACCCAAAACCTATAGGGTACTTCCGGTTGACCTAGAATTGTCAATTTTGGTCAAAAGCAAGGTCTTACAGCACAAGAAAAGGAAAAATTCCAAAAAATAAAAAAAAGTTGAAAATTAAGATTACATTTTGGTACTTACAAGTTTTCCGCGAAAATCGAAATTTGCCCATATCTTTTTATCGTGTTGACTCAGGACCTTGATTTTTATACATCTAATAGAGACTATAGTATCTGGTATACATTTCAACTTGCTAGGTCCATACGTTCCTGAGAAAATTAGTGGTGATACACGGACAGACAGACAGATAGACAGACGGACAAGAAAGTGATCTTATAAGGGTTCCTTTTGAGGTACGGAACTCTAAAATTGTAAAAATTAGATGGAGTTGCCCAACACAATAAAAATATACCGGCAAATTCAGATTTGTGCGAAAACTTGTAAGTACCATAATGTACCTTAATTTTCAACTTTTTTATTTTTCGGATTTTTTCTTTACTTGCCTTGCCTCGCTTTTAACCAAAATTGACAATTCTAGGTCAACCGGAAGTACCCTATAGGTTTTCGGCCCAAAACCTATAGAATACTTCCCGTTGACCTAGAATCATGAAATTTGACGAGAAGCAAAGTCTTGGAGCACTTATAAAGGAATAAATCTGTGAACCGTAAATATGTAGTTAAATAATAAAAAAAAGGTAAATTTACTATTACAAACTTATTATTTGTAGTTGGAATAAAAAGTTTTCTATAAATCGAACTACAAAGATAAGTTTGTCCTTTAACCTAGTCTGAGAAGTTGGTACGGAAGCCTCGGTAGGCGAGTCCAACTCTACTTGGCCGGTTTTTTTTAGTGTATGCCTACACTTTACAAAGAACAGACCCTACAAATTTCATGAGACTAGGACCAGCGATTTGGGCTGTGCGTTGATATATCAATCAGTCAGTAAGGACTTTAGATATTATATATATAGATAGATGAAAGATACATATAATAAACATGTAGAATGCTTATTATAATTTTCAACAGATGGGGCAATGACACGTGTATACTACCAGCATATCCCGAGAATGGCAAATACAAATCAAAATTCCATTCAAACGCGAAACCGGGTGATGCATTCGACTATGTCGTCCTCAAGGTTAGCTGCGAAGAAGGGTATAGAGTAGAGGGATCCGCCTTAGTCACCTGCAATAAGGGCTCATGGATGCCAGAACAGATGCCAAAGTGTAAACGTAAGTACTGTTTTCAAGTGTTTTCTACAAGTTTTGTTGAGGTGTTTCACAAGGCAGTGCCTTCGGGCGCATTTTATGTGTGGTATCCGAAATACTTATCTGCTGCTTATTCGATACAATTTAAATATTAGGTACGCTTAAATCTTGACCGTGAGCTGACAATCTGATAATGGAACAAAAACATATCACACATTAGTTATGCTGAGTTTTGTCATTTTAGAAGACAATATGTATTGATGGGATATTATGGGCTCAGTGGCACATCTTGGGAGAGGACTACGTCCAGCTAGGGACTGACACCGGCTGATGATGTTGATGATGATGTATGGATAGTTGCGCTCTGTGGCTTGAACAAAAGTCAGTTGGCCAGAGCTACGTCTTACTAGCGTCTTCCGATTTTAGACAAAACGAGCACTATTCCACTTTCGACTGCATCTTTACTAAACAATAGGTTATATATATACAGAATGAATTTTTCAGGTGGGCGTGGATGGCCAAATCAGAAACTATGAGGAACAGCGAAAAGTACTCAAAGGAGTATCGGGCCCGATTTTGATGAAAACTAAAACTGCATCATTGGATTAAAAAAAAAAAACAATATTCCTAGCTAGCCTTTGAGTACTTTTCGCTATTGTTCATGGTTTCAGATTTGGCCATCCACGCCCTCTTGAAAAATTCACTCTGTACACATGTATATTTATGCGATATATTTTTATCTAGTGTATCTATCTATCTATCTAGTAGTCAAGTGTTAGAATGTCATGCATATATTATTATCTGGTATTCACCTCTCTCTCTTTCAACAGCGTTGTGCCATCTTCGGTCTCATGCATCAGTGGAATACCGTTGCATTCTCGACGGTCACTCTAGAGATACCAGGCCTTGCAACAAGTTCGAACCTGATGGGACCCTCGTCATCCCTAACTGCCGGAGTCCTAATTACTACACCCCCACAGCGCTCATAGACATGCGATGTAAAGGCAAACATTGGAATTACATTGCGAAATGTGTTGCAGGTTTGTATTATAGTGACTGTATCTATTAACAAACGTGTGTATTTTTACTACGGCGAAGCAAAAGGGAGGGTTTTGTTTTTGACCAGTATGTGGGTGGGTATGTGTGTATGTCTCAGACTAGAATAAAAAAGGTCTGAGGTGTATGTATGTTCATCTGTTCCCTCGTAACTTCTAAGCCACTCATCATAATGCCCTCTAGGGGGCACGAAGTCAAGGACAAAAATAGTAGATTGTATAACAAGGGTGCAACATAGTACGCATCTGCAAGGCCGCTGTTATCAATCCAGAGCGGAGCGAAAGATTATAGACTCTATGTAGAGTAGAATCCCGAGCGTAGCGAACATAGTAGCGAGGGATTTCATATTATATAAATAACATTTCACTCAAATAGTTCTTATGTAATGTCCATAAAAATATTCAATAAATTACATAACTCAATAAAAGTAATAACTAACGTCAAATAATTTATTTAAAACAAACAGAACAATTATAAACATTAAATATATATATATATATATATACAAAAATTAAAAAAAATCTTATTACAAAAAATATTTAAACAATAAAACAATATTAAAATTAATTTCAATTATATCCTGCTCCTTTTTAGGGTTCCATAGCCGAATGGCAAAAAACGGAACCCTTATAGATTCGCCATGTCTGTCTGTCTGTCTGTCCGTCCGTCCGTATGTCACAGCCATTTTATTCCGAAACTATTAGGACTACAGAATTGAAACTTGGTAGGTAGATGTATTCTGTAAACCGCTTTTCGATTTTTATACAAAAATAAAAAATATAAAAGTTTAAGGGGGGGCATACATGAAATACATGTATGCCCCCTCGTATGCTCGCATACATGAAAATGGAACAAAAAAAAATTGTTTTCTTCAAACCTATACGTATGGGTCGTCTATGGAAAGGTCTTTAAAAATGACATTGAGGTTCCAAAAATCATTTTTTCTCAAAGTCAGTCATTTAAAAGATAGGCGCGTCTAAAGTGGTAAAATGTGTGTCCCCCCCCCCCTCTAACTTCTAAAGTAAGGGAGTGAAAAATCTAGAAAAAATATATTCTGTAGATCTCAATAAAAACTTTCAACAAAAATTAGTTTGAACGAGATACAGTCAGCTGTTGCTGAGATATAGCGACCGCAAGTATAACTTTGTTTTTCATACAAACACTATGAAAAACAAAGTTATTTTTGTAGTTGCGAAAAATCATAGTTATACAATACTCTACTGTGTTACGGAACCCTACGAGTGCGAGTCCGACTTGCACTTGGCCAGTTCATTTCAGCATCTCTCAATTCGTTTTATAATTTTGCATGCGCCCAACAGGGTCCATAATGATCTCATGTACCTAGATAATATCTAGATATAAGAACTTTATGTACAACAATTATGGAAGCAATAAAGTATTGAGTATTGGGATTCTAGTACGTCGGTCGAGAGAAAATAATGTTGCGGCGGCGTAACAGGTAGGTACACTCTGCTTTTCATCAGCCTTTAGCATTTCACGAGTATTGTATTAATAAGCCAATAAATAAATACAGTTTCAGACTTAAACTTCGTACCTTTTGTTCTTTTCACTCGAAAAAAAATTGCAATTGAACCTCAGATATTTTAAGGCAGGCAGCAATAGGTAGGTCATATATATGTATTTCGTGTTTCGTCCCGTGCCGATTGCTTCGCTAGTGTGAACCGGCCCATTGCGTGCGGGTGACAGTTATCTGTGGTCACCTCGCCCTTTTTAGGGTTCCGTACCTTAAAAGGAAAAAAGGAACCCTTATAGGATCAGTTTGTTGTCCGTCTGTCAGTCTGTCTGTCCGTCAGTAGCATTTTTTGGATAAATTTGCGATTTCAAAAGGGAATCAAAACCTATAGCGTACTTTCCGTCCCCTAGAATCATCAAATTTGACATGAAGCAAGGTCTTGAAGCACTAGTATATGAATACATCTGAAAAACGTAAATATGTTGTGAAATAATTAAATAAAAGTTAATTTACTAAAACAAACTTATCATGTGTAGTTGGTGCAATACATTTTCTATGGATCGAACTACAAAGTCACACACATTTTACCACTTAAGACGTGCCTATCTTTCAAATGGCTGACTTTGAGAAAAAAATATTTTAGAAACCTCAATATTATTTTTAAAGACCTATTTTAGACACCACGCACGTATAGGTTCGATGAAATTTATTTTTTTAATTTTAGATACATGTATGTCAACCCTTACCTTATATTTGATTTCTTTTATTTTTGTATGAAAAACATAAAGCGGTTCACAGAATACACCTACCTACCAAGTTTAAAATGTTGTAGTCTTAACAGTTTCGGAATAAACTGGCTGTGACATACGGACGGACAGATACACAGACAGACATGACGAATCTATAAGGGGTCCGTTTTTGCCATTCGGCTACGGAGCCCTAAAAACGGCACGCGAGGTCTATTGTTCTTACAGAACTACTAGTATTATTTAAACAAGTAGAGGTAATAATAGGGTATTTATTTTTGATAATATCGTTTAAAAACTAAAAAAGAACCGACTTCAATGTTCATTTTCAGTACCAATTTTGAGATGTTTATCTCAATATCTCTGGAGATACTTATCAGACCTCGATAAAATTACCATGGTACTACACTTGAGATATCTCCTTTCGAACAAAAAAAGAATAATCATAATCGGTGCATAAATGACGAAGTTACCCCGAACAAACATTAAAAAAAAAAAAAAAAAAAAAATATATATATATACGGTCGAATTGAGAAACCACCTCCTTTTTTGAAGTCGGTTAAAAAGTGTCTCAATTAGATTCTATAGTGCTAATGAACCACAAAAAAAATCACATCATATTTGTTCAATCGTTAAGTACCATAAAATGCATTTAAGTTTTGCATTTTGAATTTCGCGCGTAATTTGACGAAAACCCTGGACGCAGTGTACGCCATATTGCTCTGTGGTCATGACGTTAGTTGGCTATGTAGGCAAATGCAGTGATTAAAGGTACGCTGATAGTTGACAGTTGACACTTCTAAGTTTACATAGCCGTATGACGTAATAACATGGCGACTATTATTTATTGGTGTTACGAAAAAGGTTTCAAAAAGCTGAAACCTTTGAATTGAATTTTAAAATTTAGTTTACCATTTTATGAACTATATAATACTTAAATTAAAAATTTAAAACCACTCCTGACTGATTTGTATATCATTGAAGGAACAGGGATACTGAATTTCGAATTAATACATTTGATTTGACTAATGTAAACTACGCTAAACAGACGGCAGCAATGTGACAGGTAAGTAGTGCGCAGAAGCGCCATTTTGATTTTTTGACGTCCGCGGTCAAAGGACTATGAGTTTACGAAAGTTGCTATTGTAGTCTTTTCAACCAAAAAGAGCTGATAATAATTAAACGGCTGAACGGATTTTCATGATACAAAGCTAAAAACACTCTCGATGAAGACACCTATCAAACAAAAAAAACTAAATCAAAATCGGTTCATCCGTTTGGGCGCTACGATGCCACAGACAGACACACAGATATACAGATATACAGATACACAGATACACAGATACACAGATACAAAGATACACAGATACACAGATACATAGATACACAGATACACAGATACACAGATACACAGATACACAGATACACAGATACACAGATACACAGATACACAGATACACAGATACACAGATACACAGATACACAGATACACAGATACACAGATACACAGATACACAGACACACAGGTACACAGATACAGACGTCAAACTTATAAGCGTGGGGGTTAAAAACTACTACGATATATTTATAGGTTTTTCTCATATCGTAAAGTAAAATACCCTTTTGCTAGCCTTCTAAAGACTAGAAATTATGTTCACAGATTGCGGTACACAAGCTTCCGTGGGGACTGACTACATAAGTAATGGGCAAACTGCGAAGCATGGAGAAGTGCCGTGGCATGCTGGCATCTACAGCAAGGCATACAGGCCTTATAAGCAGATATGTGGGGGCTCCTTGATCAGCAACAACATCGTGATATCAGGTAAACTTATAGGAAATAATATGGGATTAAGAAAAGTATTCCAATTCCAACTCACATTTTTTATAGCTTATTCTAGACGGATGTAATCCCGCGTCCCAACAGAGGTGACCTTGTTTCCATGCGGATTGTGTTTTGGCTACACGGATGTCATCCACGCGCCAACACGCTAGCGGATGGGGTATCTACACTCTAACACTCGCTCGTACTCCAAGGACGTTAAAGGTTAAATCAAAATTGGATTACATCTGTAGTCAATATGGATGGCAACAATCAAGGTCGCCTCTGACGGGACGCTGGATTACATCCGTCTGGAACATGCTTTAATAAATGTTCACTAGGCATGTTCTGAAATTTATTTACTTTTTACTATAGCGTATTTTAAATGTTAGCCTTAGTTTTAAATGCTTTGCGTTGTTGTTGAAGGTATAATATTCATTCATTAATTCATTAAAGAAGGTCATTTTTAGGTTTCTGTACCTCTAAAGGATAAAATGAACCTTTATAGGACCACTTTGCTGTTCGTCTATCTGTCTGTCTGTCCGTCTGTCAACACCCATTTTTCTCAGGAACGCTTAGATATCAAGGTGAAATTTATATTAAATACTCGGACCTACGGTCTCATTTGGTTATGAAAAAATAAAACTTGTAAGTCAACGCGATTAAAAGATGTGACCGTTTATGTCGCATATTTTCAAATATTTTGCGATCTCACAAGGGAATCAAAACCTATAGGGTACTTCCCGTTAACCTAGCTAGAATCATGAAATTTGGCAATAAGCAAGGTCACAGCCAAAACCGCAGACCCGAGTATTTGATTCAACTTGATACTTCTACGCGTTCTTGCGAAAATTGGTCATGACAGACGGACAGATGGACAGACGGATAGACGGACAGACGGACGGACGGACGGAAGGACGACCGGACGGACAAACGGACGGACGAGCGGACGGCAGGACGGATCGACGGATAGAGAGACGGACGGATTGACATATGGACGGACGGACAGACGGACGGACGGACGTACAGATGGACAGATGGACGGACGTACAGATGGACAGATGGACGGACGTACAGATGGACAGATGGACGGACGTACAGATGGATGGATGGGCGGATGGACGGACGGACGGACAGACGGACAGACGGACAGACGGACCGGCGGACCGACGGACAGACGAAAAACAAAGTGATCCTTTTTAAGGGTTCCTTTTTTCCTTTTGAGGTAAGGAACTCTAAAAACTAATTCTTTTTCAGTTGCTCACTGTTTCTGGACTGCATCTACTGGCAAGCAGCCTGCTGCTGACTACGCGGTTGCTGTCGGAAAACTGTATCGGTCCTGGGTCAACCCTATGGATAATGCCCAGTTTTCTAATGTGAGTGAGTTTACCCTAATCATGGATGTCTTTAACCGACTTCATAAATTAGGAGGAGGTCTCAATTCACCTTTTATTTTTAACAAAATCAAAATGAAAATCAATTGTTTATTTGTCGGAACACATCATTTTAATTTTAATTGTGTTTTTACACGGTTTGTTTGGGTCCAATTTAGAATTGAAATTTGAACCCCTTCCTGTGAACAGATTGATGTGATATTTGGTATACACCGTTAGTAATGCCTAAAGTTCTGATGACAATGCAATTTATACATTCTGTATTATTGTAAATCCAAGATGGCCGCCGCTACAATATGGCGGTTACATATTTTTTCACAACACCTTCAATATGGGTATCAAATGATATGATTCTCCCTCTCTGAAATACATAAGATGGTCCGATTCTAGGGTAACGGTGTCCTCCCCCTATCTTCGAGCTTCACAGAACCCCAAAATATGTCATCTTATGTTTTTCAGCTCTTCTTCTAGTAGTGCAAAGTGTGCATCAAGCCGTAGCGTGCGTCCATTAAAAGTAGCCAGTGGCAGTCGGTTTTTTTTTCCGCGGGAGGGGGAAATCTCTTTACCTTGCCAAATACCATCGATATTATCACTTCTTTGATAAACAACTCTATTCGTACCTGTACCTTCCCTGAAGCCTGGAAAACCGCTATCGTACGACCTTTACCGAAAAACAACAATCCAAATGAATTAAAAGATCTTAGACCAATAAGCATCTTACCATGCATGTCTAAGATCATGGAAAAGGTAGTATGTCAGCAGCTAAATAGTTTTCTAGAAAATAACAAAATACTACCGGAGGTGCAGTCAGGATTCAGGAGAGGTAGAAGCACGGCCACAGCATTAATTGACGTCACGGACAATATTTTAGCGGCCCAAGACAAGGGCATGTGCACTTTGCTAGTTTTGTTGGATTTTTCGCGAGCCTTTGACGCAATAAACATAAATTTACTTCTTTCAAAATTAAATTACTACGGTTTTGACGCATCAGCTATTAAGTGGTTCGACAGTTACTTAAGTAACCGTCGGCAATATGTCGAACTGAGACAGAATAGTGGTCCCCCTTTAATATCTTCACAAGCCGAAGTAAATAGAGGCGTGCCACAAGGGTCCATACTGGGCCCTATTCTGTTTATATTGTATAGTGCCGACGTTACAAAATACATAAAACATTCCAAATTTCACATTTATGCCGATGATATCCAAATGTATATACATTTTGCACCAGACTTTCTAGACACAGCTATTAAAAATATAACTGAAGATTTAAATGCTATAGTAAGCTGGTCTGTTAATAATTGCCTTTTACTAAATCCCAGTAAGACTAAATTTATGGTTTTTGGAAGTAAACATAAACTCTCTTTGCTACCTCTTGATATTAATATAACTATATTGGGCGAAAAGGTTGAGAGAGTATACGTAGCTCGCAATCTAGGTCTTAAAGTAGACGTACACTTGCGTTTTGAAGAGCATATTGCAGAGTCAATTAAAAACTGTTTTTATAGACTAAAAGCGCTCTATAAGCTTAGACCCTTTTTAAGCGAAAACCTTCGCATTGCATTGGTTGAATCACTCATCTTGTCTAAGCTTAATTACGCGGACACTGTGTATGGATCACGATTGCTGTCTCGAACTCAACATTTAGTTCAAAGAGTACAAAACGCCTGTGCAAGATTTTGCTATAATATCCCCGCTAGAGGTCATGTCACACCTTCTCTTTACAACCACTACGCTTTGAAAATGAAATCTCGACGTAAACTCCACCTCGCGTCCCTTCTTTTCGGGATTCTTAATTACGGACAACCGTCATACTTATGCGACAGGCTCATCTGGAGATCTCAGAGAAGGTCGTGTCCCATAAGACAGGTCTCACAGCAACTCTCCACACCGCATCATCACTCAGCCGGTTTTAGGGGCTCTTTCCGCTACTCCGCTACCAGGTGCTGGAATAACATCCCTCCTCCGATAAGGAGTACTAAAACTTTAAGTTCTTTCAAGTTTAAGTTAAAGCAGTACCTGATAGTTGAGCAGCGGAAAAATGCTGATGTAAATAAAGATATGTCGATCATATAAGACATATACAATATATTCTCGCTCATCTTAATAATTTTATTTATTTAGTTCTGCCTTCCAAATGACCCAGCTATTCCTTTCTAAATTAAAAGCCTCCAAATGTTGTTCCTTTCCTAATTAACCTAAAATACATATTTATAAGTTTTATTATATTTTTTTCGCTCCGACATATAAATTTTTTATACATATATTTAGTATCTAATATCTATATTTAATATTATTATTAAATATATTTATATTTAATATCTATCTAAGTGTACCTATTTTATCTATGTATCAATTTATTATTTATTTTTATTATTTTATTTACAAATATTTTCGCATTTTTTTCATCACCCGCAGGCTTGTCTGAAAATCAGCGTCCAGGTGTAAATCTAGACATAATGTGCTGAGACAAGCCTTTTTGACACCTCACATTGTTTCTTGTTTTTTTCTTGTTTCATTGTTTTAGTAAGTATTTTAATGTGTTATGTCAAATAAATGATTTTTCTTTCTTTCTTTCTAAATCATCAATGATACCGCAGGGCTCGGGCCCTGCAGTTATGTCAGACTCCGTTAAATGAACCTACAACGACCTACTGACTAAAACCCCCTCCCCCCTGCATATTTTTCGCTACTATTGATCTTGCAGCGCTTAATTCTTTTTTTTATATATATTTATCCCATTAGTATTTACTTTGTTTTTTTTTATTGTGTTTTTTTTTCTTTTTTTTCTATAATAATATAAGTCTATACACATTACATTACTATACATCACAAGATGTTTTATGACTATTTACATCAACACCAATATTATAAATGCGAAAGTCAGTTTGTTTATTTGTTTGTTTGTTTGTTTGTTTGTTTGTTTGGGACTTCTTCACGGTCAAACGGCTTGACCGATTTGGCTGAAATTTTGTACAAAGATAGTACATAGGGCAGAATAGGATATAGGATACTTTTTTTTTGGCTATCGAGTCAGGGGGTCCAGATATTTTTTATTGAATTTTGTAAATATAAGACTGCTTCTCGAATAAACGGCTTGACCGATTTGCCTGAAATTTTGTATGAATACATGTCATAGGGCAGAATAGGATATAGGATACTTATTTTCTAGCTGTCGAGTCAGGGGGTCCAGATATTTTAAATTGAATATTGTAAATATAGGACCTCTTCACGGTCAAATGGCTTGACCGATTTGGCTGAAATTTTGTACAAAGATAGTACATAGGGCAGAATAGGATATAGGATACTTTTTTTTTGGCTATCGAGTCAGGGGGTCCAGATATTTTTTATTGAATTTTGTCAATATAAGACCTCTTCTCGAATAAACTGCTTGACCAATTTGCCTGAAACGTTGTATAAAGACAGTTCATAGGGCAGAGTAGGATATAGGATACTTTTTTTTTGGCTAACGAGTCTGGGTGTCCAGGTTTTTTTTATTGAATTTTGTGAATGTGTGACTTCTTATCAGCTAAACGGCTTAACCGATACGGCTGAAATTTTATATGAAAACAGTACAATTTTCAATATTCATCATGATTATTAACCTTAAAATAAGTGGCTATCAAGTTTAACTTTAGTGTCATCGGTGTTGATTTAGTAGGTCATAAAAAGTCGTCAAAATTTCTGGCGCTCGCTTCGCTCGCGCAGTGATAGCGCTCGCTACGCTCGCGCAAGCATTTTTTTGATCTACTTTGTGGGTAATATTTCAGCAACTTTTGTATATTAATAGCCACATGCATCAAAACGAGTCATAAATTAAAACAGTACAATCTTCAATAATCGTAATGACTATTATCCTTAAGATAAGTGAATATCAAGTTTAACCTGAGTATCATCGGTGTTGACTTAGTAGGTCATAAAAAGTCATAAAAAAATTTCGCGCTCGCTGCGCTCGCGCAAGCTTTTATTTTATCTACTTTGTGAGTAATATTTCAGCAATTTTTGTATATTAATAGCCACATGCATCAAAACGAGTCATAAATTAAAACAGTACAACCTTCAGTAATCATAATCATTATTAACCTTAAGATTAGTGGATATCAAATTTCACCTGAGTGTTATCGGTGTTCACTTAGTAGGTCATAAAAAGTCGTTAAAAATTTTTCGCGCTCGCTACGCTCGCCCGGTGATAGTGCTCGCTACGCTCGCGCAAGCATTTGTTTTGTCTACTTTGTGGGTAATGTTTCAGCAACTTTTGTATATTAATAGCCACATGCATCAAAACGAATCATAAATTAAAACAGTACAACCTTCAATAATCATAATTATTGTTAACCTTAAGCGCTCGCTTCGCTCGCGCATTGATAGCGCTCGCTGCGCTCGCGCAAACATTTGTTTTATCTACTTTGTAGGCAATATTTCAGCAACTTTTGTATATTAATAGCCACATGCATCAAAACGAGTCATAAATTAAAACAGTACAACCTTCAGTAATCATAATCATTATTAACCTTAAGATTAGTGGATATCAAATTTCACCTGAGTGTTATCGGTGTTGACTTAGTAGGTCATAAAAATTGTCAGGGTCATAAAAAGTCATTAAACATTTTTCGCGCTCGCTTCGCTCGCGCATTGATAGCGCTCGCTACGCTCGCCCGGTGATAGTGCTCGCTACGCTCGCGCAAGCATTTGTTTTGTCTACTTTGTGGGTAATGTTTCAGCAACTTTTGTATATTAATAGCCACATGCATCAAAACGAATCATAAATTAAAACAGTACAACCTTCAATAATCATAATTATTGTTAACCTTAAGCGCTCGCTTCGCTCGCGCATTGATAGCGCTCGCTGCGCTCGCACAAACATTTGTTTTATCTACTTTGTAGGCAATATTTCAGCAACTTTTGTATATTAATAGCCACATATGCATCAAAACGAGTCATAAATTAAAACAGTATAACCTTCAGTAATCATAATCATTATTAACCTTAAGATTAGTGGATATCAAATTAAACCTGAGTGTTATCGATGTTGACTTAGTAGGTCATAAAAATTGTCAGGGTCATAAAAAGTCGTAATAAAATTTCGCGCTCGGTACGCTCGCGCAGTGATAGCGCTAGCTACGCTCGCCCGGTGATAGTGCTCGCTACGCTCGCGCAAGCATTTGTTTTGTCTACTTTGTGGGTAATATTTCAGCAACTTTTGTCTATCAATAACCACATGCATCAAAACGAATCATAAATTAAAACAGTACAACCTTCAATAATCATAATTATTGTTAACCTTAAGATTAGTAGATATCAAGTTTAACCTGAGTGTCATCGGTGTTGACTTAGTAGATCATAAAAACTGTCAGGGTCATAAAAAGTCGTAAAAAAAATTCGCGCTCGCTACGCTCGCGTGGTAATAGTGCTCGCTACGCTCGAGCAAGCATTTGTTTTATCTTCTTTGTAGGTAATATTTCAGCAACTTTTGTATATAAATAGCCACATGCATCAAAACGAGTCATAAATTAAAACAGTACAACCTTCAGTACTCATAATCATTATTAACCTTAAGATTAGTGGATATCAAATTAAACCTGAGTGTTATCGATGTTGACTTAGTAGGTCATAAAAATTGTCAGGGTCATAAAAAGTCGTAAACTTTTTTTATTGTAAAAAGTAATTATTAATGACTTTAACAATAGACGATAGATAAACTCTTTATTGTATACCAAGAAAGAAACTTAAGTCTAGACATATTAAAATTTATTTAATCGGTGATACAATCGGCGGTCTTATCGCATAAAGTGATCTCTTCCAGACAACCAAGTGTGGAGTAGTAACAAAAACAAAGGGAGTTTCGCGATGGCGATTATATGATACAGGAAACTGCAATAAACATATTACTTATTAATATAAGTATAATACTTACTATACACATAATATATGCAGGTTCATACATACAAATACCATAGTAAAATATATATTATATTATACAGACACATACTTATACATTACTTACACTATACCTACCTATATAGGTATATAAATAAACATACATGTAAATATATACATAAATATATATCACCATATATATTTCAATAAATGCATACAATATATTATTATTTTAAATTATACAATACATACTTTATATGTCCAACAAATACATATATCGAGTTCTACCTAAGAGTCATCTACAGTGAGTTGATTATTAGGTCGTAAAACTGTCAGGGTCATAAAATGTCATAAAAAATGTTCGCTTGCGCAGCTATTCACCTTATTTGCTTTGCAAGAAATGTTTCAGGAACTTTTGTGTTGAGTCAAACATTTAAGCAGCACAACTTCGTATACCTAACCAAAATGATTAATGACTTTAACAATAGAGGATATTGAGTTCGACTTTAGGGACATCTATGGTGACTTGGCCAAAGAGATCATAGATCTTGACCTCAAAGGTCATAAAGACTTAAATGACGCGGGCGAAGCCGCGGGTAACAGCTAGTTATACTATACTATTGTACTACTCATCATCTTAAATGTTTTAGGATTACACAGTTACACATTTATTTTTTACGAATAGGCATTTTACATTCATGTAGGTACGTTTATTAACAACTAGCTGTTACCCGCGGCTTCGCCCGCGTCATTTAAGTCTTTATGACCTTTGAGGTCAAGATCTATGATCTCTTTGGCCAAGTCACCATAGATGTCCCTAAAGTCGAACTCAATATCCTCTATTGTTAAAGTCATTAATCATTTTGGTTAGGTATACGAAGTTGTGCTGCTTAAATGTTTGACTCAACACAAAAGTTCCTGAAACATTTCTTGCAAAGCAAATAAGGTGAATAGCTGCGCAAGCGAACATTTTTTATGACATTTTATGACCCTGACAGTTTTACGACCTAATAATCAACTCACTGTAGATGACTCTTAGGTAGAACTCGATATATGTATTTGTTGGACATATAAAGTATGTATTGTATAATTTAAAATAATAATATATTGTATGCATTTATTGAAATATATATGGTGATATATATTTATGTATATATTTACATGTATGTTTATTTATATACCTATATAGGTAGGTATAGTGTAAGTAATGTATAAGTATGTGTCTGTATAATATAATATATATTTTACTATGGTATTTGTATGTATGAACCTGCATATATTATGTGTATAGTAAGTATTATACTTATATTAATAAGTAATATGTTTATTGCAGTTTCCTGTATCATATAATCGCCATCGCGAAACTCCCTTTGTTTTTGTTACTACTCCACACTTGGTTGTCTGGAAGAGATCACTTTATGCGATAAGACCGCCGATTGTATCACCGATTAAATAAATTTTAATATGTCTAGACTTAAGTTTCTTTCTTGGTATACAATAAAGAGTTTATCTATCGTCTATTGTTAAAGTCATTAATAATTACTTTTTACAATAAAAAAAGTTTACGACTTTTTATGACCCTGACAATTTTTATGACCTACTAAGTCAACATCGATAACACTCAGGTTTAATTTGATATCCACTAATCTTAAGGTTAATAATGATTATGAGTACTGAAGGTTGTACTGTTTTAATTTATGACTCGTTTTGATGCATGTGGCTATTTATATACAAAAGTTGCTGAAATATTACCTACAAAGAAGATAAAACAAATGCTTGCTCGAGCGTAGCGAGCACTATTACCACGCGAGCGTAGCGAGCGCGAATTTTTTTTACGACTTTTTATGACCCTGACAGTTTTTATGATCTACTAAGTCAACACCGATGACACTCAGGTTAAACTTGATATCTACTAATCTTAAGGTTAACAATAATTATGATTATTGAAGGTTGTACTGTTTTAATTTATGATTCGTTTTGATGCATGTGGTTATTGATAGACAAAAGTTGCTGAAATATTACCCACAAAGTAGACAAAACAAATGCTTGCGCGAGCGTAGCGAGCACTATCACCGGGCGAGCGTAGCTAGCGCTATCACTGCGCGAGCGTACCGAGCGCGAAATTTTATTACGACTTTTTATGACCCTGACAATTTTTATGACCTACTAAGTCAACATCGATAACACTCAGGTTTAATTTGATATCCACTAATCTTAAGGTTAATAATGATTATGATTACTGAAGGTTATACTGTTTTAATTTATGACTCGTTTTGATGCATATGTGGCTATTAATATACAAAAGTTGCTGAAATATTGCCTACAAAGTAGATAAAACAAATGTTTGTGCGAGCGCAGCGAGCGCTATCAATGCGCGAGCGAAGCGAGCGCTTAAGGTTAACAATAATTATGATTATTGAAGGTTGTACTGTTTTAATTTATGATTCGTTTTGATGCATGTGGCTATTAATATACAAAAGTTGCTGAAACATTACCCACAAAGTAGACAAAACAAATGCTTGCGCGAGCGTAGCGAGCACTATCACCGGGCGAGCGTAGCGAGCGCTATCAATGCGCGAGCGAAGCGAGCGCGAAAAATGTTTAATGACTTTTTATGACCCTGACAATTTTTATGACCTACTAAGTCAACACCGATAACACTCAGGTGAAATTTGATATCCACTAATCTTAAGGTTAATAATGATTATGATTACTGAAGGTTGTACTGTTTTAATTTATGACTCGTTTTGATGCATGTGGCTATTAATATACAAAAGTTGCTGAAATATTGCCTACAAAGTAGATAAAACAAATGTTTGCGCGAGCGCAGCGAGCGCTATCAATGCGCGAGCGAAGCGAGCGCTTAAGGTTAACAATAATTATGATTATTGAAGGTTGTACTGTTTTAATTTATGATTCGTTTTGATGCATGTGGCTATTAATATACAAAAGTTGCTGAAACATTACCCACAAAGTAGACAAAACAAATGCTTGCGCGAGCGTAGCGAGCACTATCACCGGGCGAGCGTAGCGAGCGCGAAAAATTTTTAACGACTTTTTATGACCTACTAAGTGAACACCGATAACACTCAGGTGAAATTTGATATCCACTAATCTTAAGGTTAATAATGATTATGATTACTGAAGGTTGTACTGTTTTAATTTATGACTCGTTTTGATGCATGTGGCTATTAATATACAAAAATTGCTGAAATATTACTCACAAAGTAGATAAAACAAAAGCTTGCGCGAGCGCAGCGAGCGCGAAATTTTTTTATGACTTTTTATGACCTACTAAGTCAACACCGATGATACTCAGGTTAAACTTGATATTCACTTATCTTAAGGATAATAGTCATTACGATTATTGAAGATTGTACTGTTTTAATTTATGACTCGTTTTGATGCATGTGGCTATTAATATACAAAAGTTGCTGAAATATTACCCACAAAGTAGATCAAAAAAATGCTTGCGCGAGCGTAGCGAGCGCTATCACTGCGCGAGCGAAGCGAGCGCCAGAAATTTTGACGACTTTTTATGACCTACTAAATCAACACCGATGACACTAAAGTTAAACTTGATAGCCACTTATTTTAAGGTTAATAATCATGATGAATATTGAAAATTGTACTGTTTTCATATAAAATTTCAGCCGTATCGGTTAAGCCGTTTAGCTGATAAGAAGTCACACATTCACAAAATTCAATAAAAAAAACCTGGACACCCAGACTCGTTAGCCAAAAAAAAAGTATCCTATATCCTACTCTGCCCTATGAACTGTCTTTATACAACGTTTCAGGCAAATTGGTCAAGCAGTTTATTCGAGAAGAGGTCTTATATTGACAAAATTCAATAAAAAATATCTGGACCCCCTGACTCGATAGCCAAAAAAAAAGTATCCTATATCCTATTCTGCCCTATGTACTATCTTTGTACAAAATTTCAGCCAAATCGGTCAAGCCATTTGACCGTGAAGAGGTCCTATATTTACAATATTCAATTTAAAATATCTGGACCCCCTGACTCGACAGCTAGAAAATAAGTATCCTATATCCTATTCTGCCCTATGACATGTATTCATACAAAATTTCAGGCAAATCGGTCAAGCCGTTTATTCGAGAAGCACTTATTCGAGAGAGACTTTGGGACGGACCGATCTGCGAGCTATCACGGAAAAATCTATTACAAACGTGCTCTAGCTCTGAAGATCGTGCCTGTCTCTTAGCAGTTGTAGAGCGGGAATCGGGTTTGTGGCTACAGGCTCTTCCATCACCAAATACAGACATGCTCAATTCCCCATCTCTCAGAGTATCTGAATCTTTCGGCGCGGGCGTCCAGTGTTGTGCTCCACACCACTGCCAGTGCGCTAGTGCCATCAGCCCACTTGGTCACCACGGTATCTCCTGCATTGAGAGTGCAGGCAGATTTTCTTGTCATGCCAGCCTTAATGACATCATCCGTCGGGCTTTTACCACCATCAAATGCACAGCCGTTTTAGAACCAATCGGTGATGATGGTAAAAGACCTGATTGTATGACATTAATATAATGTAATGGGTATGAGACGCTACTTGTGTTGACACTATGGCAATGTCAAATTTTCCACGAACATAAAAACGGCTGACGTGGCCGCAGAAGAAGCTGAGAACCTCAAGAGGCGCAATCATAATTGATTAGACAGCTGTTACCTATTTGTACATTTTGAGGTTGAGACCAAGTGCACACAGCATTTTTAAAGATCTCGTCTCACGTCTGGTTGGAACGACACGGGACTAAAATGCTGGCAAGTATTTAGCCCAGAGACTGAGCATCGCCATTCAACGGGGGAATATAGCCAGAATTTTGGGAAGTTTTCCTACTAGTAGTGGTTTTGTAGACAAAATTTAGATTTTTATTGTATTTGTTTAGGTTTATTTCTTCATTAGGTTTTATTGTTTATCGGTAGTTTTAACGTTATATTTATTGCTATATAAGATAAATTATGCCTTATAAAATTGTTGTTTGATAAGCTTTTAAAAAATAGTAATTAGATAATACACTTATTGACCATTTCAGATCCAAGATCTTCACATTCCACCTTACTTCCAAGGCATTGAGACTGACCACCAGTTCGATATAGCCGTTTTGATAATGGAAACACCGTTCGAGTACAGGACTCATGTAAGCCCAGTATGCGTGGACTTTGACGACGTGTTCATGAGTAGACAGCTGCAACCTGGGACAATCGGGAAGGTGAGACCAGCCGCGTTAAATAGTATCAGTATGACCTTTTATCTAATATCATATCGTAAAATTCGATTTTTTTTTTTTTAAAGATTACTCGCAATGTGGGTTGCACATTAGTAGTATTCTTGTTAACCCCTCCAACTAAGCTAAATATGCTTGTGTCTGGAGTGGGTTCACGTCAATAGTGCAATGGGTGGGGTGGGATTCGAACTCACGACCTCTCGATTGCCAGTCCGACACCCTATCCATTGGGCTATTGCCGCCTTCAATTATAAACTTCAAAACCGGTTTATATTCGTATACACACGTGGATAAATAATACGGGTAAATAATAATCTGTATCTTACAAATTAATAATGTAACGTGCATAGAACTAGATAATTTAATATCGTATGACAAAGAACTTTAAATGTTATAGGTACACGTAATTTGAAAAAAAATAAATACAAAAAACAAACAAAACTTCGAACTGGTTATAAATTCAAAAACGCATGTTTAACTTTTGCTTGTTTTCTCACTTTTGTTTTCAATATGTCAAATCAAAATGATAAAAGGCAGTCATCATCGTCTTTCACGGTCTTTATTGAATTACTATCATGTCGCTTACACCAGAAAATTGTACTCGAATCGTCACTATGCTGGAAGAATGCCGAAGTCAGAGAAGAACCGCGAGAGTAATAGGCGTGCCACTTTCTACGGCACAAAGAGTCGTTCAACGTTTCCGAGAAACTGGGCGCAACATTAGAAGACCAGGAACCGGCAGACCGAGGTGTACTACTGTTCGAGAGGATCGAATATTGTTACTACCATGTTTCGAAATTGACACCTCACGTCAGTTGAAGTAACAAATCAATTTCAAGAGACCCAAAGAGATGACGTTTGCGACCGAACTGTAAGACGGCGGCTATGAGAAGTTAATTTTACACCACATAAACCCGCAAATGGCGCAAAACTTGCAAGGGAACATCGAGTAGTAAGATTACGTTTCCCGCGAACATGCGCAATGGGGAGACGAAGAATGGGCAAGAGTAATGTTTTCTGACGAATTCAGATTTATGCTGTATGCACAGGATGGGCGGCTAAGAGTTTACCGACGGCCAGAGGAACATTTTATTCAAGCGTAGTTTAGAGAAAAAGTAGCGTTCGGCGGTGGATCCATTATGGTTTGGGCTGGAATCTCTTCAGAGAGTCGCACGAAGTTAGTGCTGATAGAAAATGAGCATGTCGGCCCATACTTAATTAATATGGGTGAAAATTCCATATTTATGCATGACAATGCTAGGCCACATACAGGTCAAATAGTTAATGAATATCTTCAAGACGTTGGCATCAATTGCATGAACTGGGCTTCGAGAAGCCCGGATTTAAATCTGATTGAGCACGCTTGGGACGAGCTCGGGGAGTGTGTCGTCGAAGAAGTCGAAACCCCGCTTCAGCTACACTTAGAGACCTGAAACATGCCTTAGTGGAATAATGGAACAATATCCCGGAACATCGCATAAGAAACTTAATAAACAGCATGCCCAATCACCTGGCAGCTGTAAGAAGAGCCTGTGGAGGCAATTTTTGTTTGATATTATATGAGGTTACATGTAGATATTTGTTTTTTTTTATGTAATTTTGGGAGAAAAGATCAAAAAGGGTGGAAGCCGGTGTCAAGGAAGTCGCCATGAAAACCGATGGACCAACTTATGAAGTGCATAGGATAGTTCGAGAGAATAGTTTAAAAACTAGTGAGAAAATGAAGACCCGAAATGATCGTAGAGCGAATACGATGGGTTTCGAAGAAGGAACTTTCGTCTGGTTGCACAACCTTCTACGAAGGAAAGGAAAATGTCCGAAGCTGCAGGCTCATTCGGAAGGACCATACCAGTTTATCACAAAGATAAACGACGTTACCTACCGCATCAAACAAGGCCAGAGAGGAAAGCCAAGAGTAGTACAAATCGATCGTCTTACACGATACCATGGAATAAAACGATAAAGAACTAACTAAGAAGGGGATAATGTTACACCGCGTCGACGAGTCGCGAAGTTTTGAAAAGTTTCTCGAGAAAAACAAGAATAGCCGTAGGGAAGAACAGACTGATTAGGGGCCATAAACACCCGACCGTCATAAAAGTACCTACCTGGTATTTGACCCTAGTCCAATGTACCTAGTTTTGTCATTAAGTACACAGATTGAACCTTATTCTTAAGCTATTAGAGATCAAATTAGCATGTATTGTAAAAGTTGTTTATTGTATGTTTCAATGGAAAGCCGTGCTATTGATTGTAATTTTATTGCTCTGTTTTGGTTTCTCTTACGTTTTGTTTCCGAGTCAATGCTCGAAGGTTTTAGCTAGTAATACTGTGGCCCTATATAAAGCGTAAAACCGCGGCATTGAGTCAGTCATTCTCCGGAAGCGACAGTGTAAACATGTACGCGGATAGCGACCAAGTGATTGTAAATTGTGATCAGTGAACAAGTGTTTATAAAGTGCGAACAGTGAAATAAGTGATTGTAAATTACCAACGACCTCAGTGTGTGTTAACGGACTATTGATCATTGTGTAAGACGATTTGGACAACTACTGTGGAAAATTGTGCTAACCTAGTGTTCAGTGGAAATAAACGTTCATCTTATTGGATTTGCATTCTTATACCACCCCGCGCGTAACAATATATTACAATATACCCACAATTAAACATCAATTTATGAATATACATATATATTACATTTTCACACATCCGTCAAAACACTTAATGACAATTTTTGTCTCCAGGTAGCAGGTTGGGGTATCATAGGCCCCAACTCAACTTTCTCTCCCGAGCTGAGGGTGATAGACCTGCCCTACATCAGCACTAACGCCTGTATCTCCAGTAATCCGTATTTTCGTAGACACATCACGTTTGATAAAATCTGCGCTGGATTTCTGAATGGTAATAATTTTTTGTATATCTTGTAGGCTAGCGTTTGACCACCATCTCACCTGCTGATAAGTAGATAATACAGTTACTACTACAGTACAAATACTAAAGTTTTGGAAAACACAGTAAAGGTACGACCACACCGCGGCGTCCAACGTTCGCGTGCGCGTTTGCGATCTGATTTACAACCGTTTTCTGATCGCCGTAGATCGCATTTGGTGTGAACCAGTCGGTACAAATACTACTGCGCTATCGCCCGCAGGACGCCGCGGTGTGTTCGTACTTTTATTATTTGTTGTTATAGCAGCCATAGTAATACACACTATGAGTCTATGTCAAAATATTTTTCGTCAAATTTCACGTCCCAAATACGCCCTAGTTTAATTCCCCAAATAAATCTTTCGCAAATTTTATCATCATCATCAGCCTGTTTTAGTCCAATGGTGGACAAAGGCCTCTCCAACTGCACGCCACTGAGCACGACTTTAGGCTTTTCTCATCCAGGATTTTCCAGCCGCCTTGCGAAGATCATCGCTCCACCTAGTTTGAGGGCGTCCTACACTACGTTTGCCGATCCGCGGTCTCCACTCAAGAACTCGTTTACCCCAACGGTTGTCGGTTCTTCGGCTAATATGGCCAGCCCACTGCCACTTTAGTTTGCTAATCTGCTGAGTTATGTCGATAACTTTAGTTCTATGTCGGATCACCTCATTTCGGATTCGATCCTTCAAAGTAATTCCGAGCATAGCCCTTTCCATAGCTCGTTGAGTAACTTTAAATTTGTGGACCAGCCTAACCGTAATTGTCCACGTTTCAGCACCGTATGTCATTACGAGTACAAAGCACTTATTGAAGACTTTCGTCTTTAGACTTTGTGGAATTGGCGATGTGAAAACACGACGTAGTTTCCCATATGCTGCCCAGCTCAGCTATAATCTTCTATTGTCTTCTTTCTCGAAGTTGTTTTTCCCAACTGCAAAGCTTGCCCGACTTAACACTCCTTAACAACTTCGAGAATACTGCCCTGTACTGCGCTCGGTTTCTGACTTACATGCTCATTGAACATGACCTTCGTCTTATCCAAGTTCATCCGGAGACCAATGCGTTGAGAAGAATCAGCTGGGCCATTCAGCATATATTGCAGATCTTGCAGCATTTCTGCTAGGATGACGATGTCGTCAGCAAATCGCAAGTGTGAGAGATACTTGCCGTTGATGTTCCGTGTTTATCCCAGTCCAGTATCTTGAACATATCCTCCATAGCATTTGTGAACAATTTGGGGGATATAAAATCCACCTGTCTCACACCACGATGCATGGTAATAGGTTATTACCATCCATCGTGGTGTGAGACCAGTCTGACGGTTCTGGACCTGGACGGCCATGGTTACGGCATTGTATAAAACTCTCAACACTTGGATATATCGCCAATCGACTTAGCATCTCTGCAAGGATTCCAAAACAGACCAAGTTTCGATGGAGTCAAAGGCATTGTCATAGTCCACAAACGCTTAACACAGGGGCCAATTATACTCTTCGGTCTTCTGTATAATCTGCCGCACTGTGTGGATGTGGTCTATTGTTCCATATCCTGATCGAAACCCGGCCTACTTCTCAGGCTAGAACTCGTCGAGTCTTCGCCCAAGACGGTTCGTGATGACTCTTGAAAACAGCTTTTAGACGTGGCTTAGGAGAAAAACTGGTCGGTAGTTCTTCAAAAGAGTTTTGTCGCACTTTTTGAAGAAAAACACGACAACACTCGTACTCCATACCTCTGGCATTCTGCCATCAAAGAGGCCAGTATTGAACATTTTCTGGAGCTCCTTTATAACAGGTGTACCACCAGACTAGACTTCAAGAGCTCAGTTGTAATACCGTCCTCCCCGGGGGCTTTTCTATTTTTAAGTTGTCTAAGAGCCATCCCGATTTCGTCGAGGCTGACTTCTGGCAATTCTTAGGTAAAGTGATGCGTCAATGTGGCTTTGGAACTATTTTCAGGATTAGGTTGAGATGCACGCGAAGCGTATAACTGTCGAAGTTTTTAATCTCCAAAAGAATTTCTGGCATGGAAGCAATGACAACTCCATCCATGGTGGTCAACTTTGTGAGATGGCTTCTCTCAAGAGATTGGATAAAAACTATTGACCTTAGCAAATTTATATTTTGCATTTTATTCATTTGGTCAAATTATCATTTGGCATCACTATAATTTGTCAATTTTTATTAAGTCAAACGTTTATTATAGCAAATGTTTAATTTAGCAAATAGTGAATATAGATAGAATATAGAATAGTTCTATGAGAACAAGTAATATTTTAAAAAACCTTTTTAAACACAAGCTTTTACATAACCTAGGACCAGAGTAAGTCAAGACAAATCCAACGAGCCCAAACACGATGGATAGTATAACATGTGTAGTTTAGGAGTTACTTTGGCCACCTTCCAGCTCCACCACCAGATCAGCACCGTATCATCATAATATTGCATTGTCATGCAATCTACAAATGTATGCAAAATTTCAGCTCAATGAAACCCCTAGAAGTTGCTCTAAAATCAATCGCAAGATTTGTGACGGACAAATAAATTCGCCGTGAAGTAGAGATAAAGATTGTAACAAGTAATATTTAAAAACCCCTTTTTAAACAAAAGCTTTTACATAACATAACATCAGAGTAAGTCAAGACAAATCCAACGAGCCCAAACACGACGGGCATTACATGTGTAATTTAGGAGTTCCTTTGGCCACCTTCCAGCTCCATCATCAGATCAACACCATGTCATCATAATATTGCATTGTCACGCGATATACACATGTATGCCAAATTTCAGCTTAATCAAACCCCTGGAAGTTGCTCTAAAATCAATCGCAAGATATGTGACGGACAAATAAATTCGCCGTGAAGTAGAGATAAAGCTTGTAATAAATAATTTATAAGTAAAAAATATTTATATAAACTAGATTTGAAAAAATAAAAAACACGTGTCTCATTATTTGTTTTAACGTTTGTTTGTACCGAGTTTTGAGTGAATCGGACAAAGGAATATGTGAAAACAAATATTATTGATTTTTTTATAATTTTTACAAAGAAAATTCATTTTTCAAGCCCCTTAGGGGTGGTTTTGAAAAATGAAAAACACGTGTCTCATTATTTGTTTTAAGGTTTATTTGTACCGAGTTTTGAGTAAATCGGCCGAAGGAGTAACATTTTCCATAGAAACTTTATCACCCTATTTAACCCCTTTAGGGGATAATTTTCAAAAATAATATTAGCCTATGTCTTAAGTTAGAACCTACACTACCTACGCTTTACATTTTATTAAAATTGGTTTAGTGGTTATCGAGATACGTGGTAACAAACATTCACACACACACACACTTACTTTCGCATTTATAATATTAGTAGGAAGGATATATTATTATAGTAGGATAGGATAGGAAGTAGGATAGTAGGATAGTAGGAAGTAGGAAGTAGGAAGTAGGATAGGAAGGATAGTAGGAAGTAGGATAGTAGGAAGTAGGATAGGATTCAAAGGTATCGTTTCTATCATGGCATCAAAAGTATGTAAATATGATTTTGAACGAGCAGCTAAGCTATTCTGTAAGCAAGATTATGCATCTCGCAAGCGGTGAGATTTGAATTTCGTATTACGCAATTCAACCGTATTTCAATCGTGTTACGATTTGAATTTCGTAGTACGACTCAACGCAGATTCCGCTTGCGAGATGCGTAAACTAGCTTACAGAATAGCTTAGCTGGTATTTTAAACTTACAATCCAACTTTGAAAATATCATACTGCCTCGATGTTTGCTTCACCTTCGAAAAATAATTTACAGGTAAGAATTTCTACCTATATGATATCTTGAAGAATTTCTAATAGCTATATGAGAAATTCACAGCAAAAAAAATTCTGAGTAAAAATCTCGAAGCAGCTAGGCTATTCTGTAAGCTATCTCGACAGCGGAATCCGTGGTGAGATTCGAATTTCGTACTTTGAAATTCAATCGTATCACGTTCGCAATACGGTTGAATTTAGTTATACGAAATTCAAATCTCACCGCGGATTCCGTTGTCGAGATAGCTTACAAAATAGCCTAGCTGTTCGTTTCTGGCGCTTCGCCGGCCGCTGCCACGGCAAGCTCACTTCGCTCGCTCGGCTCCCGAGCTGATGTGGTCGCAGGTTCTAACCTAAACGTACACAGAGTATATTAAAATAGACCTGGCATTAAAATAACAATAATAATATGAGACGGATAAAACTGCACAATCAGTAGTATAAGAGAGCGAGACGGACAACATTTTTTTATCCTTCTCTGCATATGCGATTTTATGGTTTAGAGCCAGCTCTGGCTCCAGCTCTAGTGGCACCGATTGGCTTTCACCCGCTGTCATGTATGACACGACCAAATTCCGTTGTTCATTTTATCTTATAGCTGGCATATGTATCATGTGTTCATCATTTTAGTCGGGTTATATCTTTATAACTATTTCATTCGCATACGCTAATGTCTTGTCCAATAATATACTCTGTCTACGAACCTAACCTAATCTATTTTACAAGCTTTTATTTAACTTGCAATGAATGTATGTATGTATGTTTGTCACTATGTATGTTCGGGTGGAATCTTGGAAGCTAAATTAAACTCACTTCCCGATGTCCGATTGGACTCAAGTTTGGTGTACTTATGTATCTTCGGTGACAATACCATGGAGCTGGTCTGATGATGGAGACGGAAGGTGGCCACGGCATCTCTGTGATAAAACAACATAACCCCGCCGAGTTTGGGCTCGATTGATTTGTCTTGAAGAAAACTTTACGCCTAGATGATATCCAGGGTCTGATGATGAAGCTGGAAGGTGGCCACGGCATCTCTGTGATAAATCAACATAACCCTACCGAGTTTGGGCTCGATTGATCTGCCTTGAAGAGAACTTTACGCCTAGATGATATCCAGGGTCTGATGATGAAGCTGGAAGGTGGCCACGGCATCTCTGTGATAAATCAACATAACCTTACCGAGTTTGGGCTCGATTGATTTGCCTTGAAGAGAACTTTATGCCTAGATGATATCCAGGGTCTGATGATGAAGCTGGAAGGTGGCCACAGCACCTCTGTGATAAATCTACATAACCGTAACGAGTTTCGGCTCGATTGATTCGTCTTAAAGAGAACTTTTCACCTAGATGATATCCAGGGTCTGATGATGAAGCTGGAAGGTGGCCACGGCATCTGTGTGATAAATCAACGTAAGTCTACCGAGTTTGGGCTCGATTGATTCGTCTTGAAGATAACTTTACACCTAGATAATATCCAGGGTCTGATGATGAAGCTGGAAGGTGGCCACGGCATCTCTGTGGCAAATCAACGTAACTCTACCGAGTTTGGGCTCGATTGATTCGTCTTCGTTCGTTCGTTCGATCGTATTCGTCTTAAAAGCTTGAAGCACTATCCGTTTTTCAGGTTAGGTTTTTTTTTTTTTTTTTTATACCGAACTGGGTAGCACTTGATCACTATCTCACCTGATGTTAAGTAATGATGCGATCGATGATGTAGCGTGCTTACCCAGAAGATACCTATTCACTCGCGATTTGAAGACCCCCATATTGTACTTAATCGGAAACACGGACTCAGGCAGGGTATTCCATTCCTTAGCGGTTCGTATGATGAACGAAGAAGCAAACTGCTTCGTTTGGGTAGATGGTATATCCACCATAAATCGGTGGCGCCTTTTAGTGTCTCTGGATGTCCGATTATAAAATGGGGATGATGGAATCAAATCATGCAGTTCCATTGCACACTGTCCGAAATGTATCCGATAGAAAACCGATAAACAAGCGACTTTGCGGCGATGCGCGAGACTCTGGAGTCTCTTGCTTACTAATAGGTCATCGCTGATGAGTTTTTTGGCTCTCCTCTCAATAGCTTCCAGTGTCTCCAGCTGGTATTTAGCAGAACCATCCCAAAGGTGAGAACAGTACTCCATACACGACCGGACTTGTGCTTGGTAAAGATTAAGCAACTGTCCCGGTGTGAAGTACCGTCTCACCTTAGCCAAAATGCCAAGCTTTTTTGAGGCTAGCTGGGCTCTAGACTCAATATAAGAGCCGAAATTGAGAGTTGGTGTCAAAGAGATGCCAAGAAGCTCGAGATTGTTACTTATCGGAACGGACACATCCCGGAAAGTAGGAGCCAGTAGAAATGGGCTCCGTTTAGCGGAGAAAAGACACGCCTGGGTTTTCGCGGCATTGAACTTGAACAGATTGGCATCGCCCCAATCAGAGACTGCCTTCAAAGAAAAGTTCAAGCGTTCGACCATCGCTTCTCTATGAGACTGGATTTGTAATGCACTGGTTCGTGCGTTGGATGATAACTCTCTACAACAGTGCTGTCATCTGCGTACCCAAAGATACCGGGTTTAAGCAGGTCATTAATATGCAGCAGAAAAAGTGTTGCAGAGAGTACTGATCCTTGAGGGACTCCGGCATTTATGGCCAATTGGTCGGAAGAACAGCCATCGATGACCACTCGAATCGACCGATCCCTTAAGAAATCTGCTATCCAAACACATAAACCAGTGGGCAGGCCGTATGAAGGAAGCTTGCTAATAAGGCTATCGTGCCAAACCCTGTCGAAAGCCTTCGAGATGTCAAGAGAGACGGCCAGCGCCTCGCCGTGGTTCTCGATGGCTTCGCTCCAGATGTGCGTGGCATACGCTAGAAGATTAGACGAAGAGTAGACCGGTTTCGGCGAAACCCGTATTGTCGGTCACTGAGGAGATCGTTAATATACTTCAGTGCCTCAAGCTTTTAAAAATATAGGTAAGTACCTACACACCAAATACTTACTAGAATTTATTTGTAACATTTTAGTTCATTGTCCGAGATAAAAGCTTGTTTTTAAAAATATTTTTTACATATAAATTATTTTTAACTTTTTAGTAGGTAGATAGATACCGACTACCTACCTACTACCTAAGTATTTAAGAGAAGGCATGATGTTTTAAAATATTCCACGGATATTTGATGTGATTATGGGTAAAGTGCTCTTCGAGGAAAATCAATCGACTATGTTGCTTTATAACAGAAATGTGATGACCACCTTACAGCTTCATCACCAGTTGCTAAATATCATCTAGGTGTAAAGTTCTCTTCAAGACGAATCAATCGAGCCCAAACTCGGTAGAGTTACGTTGATTTACCACAGAGATGCCGTGGCCACGTTCCAGCTTCATCATCAGACCCTGGATATTATCTAGGTGTAAAGTTATCTTCAAGACGAATAAATCGAGCCCAAACTCGGTAGACTTAAGTTGATTTATCACACAGATGCCGTGGCCACCTTCCAGCTTCATCATCAGACCCTGGATATCATCTAGGTAAAAAGTTCTCTTTAAGACGAATCAATCGAGCCCAAACTCGTTAGGGTTATGTAGATTTATCACAGAGATGCTGTGGCCACCTTCCAGCTTCATTATCAGACCCTGGATATCATCTAGGCGTAAAGTTCTCTTCAAGGCAGATCAATCGAGCCCAAACTCGGTAGGGTTATGTTGATTTATCACAGAGATGCCGTGGCCACCTTCCAGACTCATCATCAGACCCTGGATATCATCTAGGCGTAGTTTTCTTCAAGACAAATCAATCGAGCCCAAACTCGGCGGGGTTATGTTGTTTTATCACAGAGATGCCGTGGCCACCTTCCGTCTCCATCATCAGACCAGCTCCATGGTATTGTCACCGAAGATACATAAGTACACCAAATTTGAGTCCAATCGGACATCGAGAAGTGGGTTTAATTTAGCTTCCAAGATTCCACCCGAACATACATAGTGACATACATACATACATACATAAGTCCGCCATCGCCGAGCATTTGCTAGATTCGGGACCTAACCACTGGATTGAACTTCACGACCCTAAAATTCTCTCCACCGAACGTTACTATTACTCCCGTTTTGTACGTGAAGCGGTTGAAATAAAAAAACATCCGAATTTCAACCGGGAGGATGGTTTTAGATTGGACCACAACTTGGAACCCAGTGATTAGCAAGTGTTTCAGTCGAAGTTTAAATCAACAAAAATCTGCCGATGTCGTCAGTATTGTGTGTCGCAATGGCAACTCCGATCAAGATCAAATGAGGGTAGTTTCAAACTACTCTCAATAAAAACAATGCTGATACCCACAACTTCAGTCTTCTCGTGACCACGGTCAATGCCACTTGATCGAAACGTCGAGGTAAATAAAATTATGTTTTTAGCGCGATAAGTCCCGTATTACAATATAATTATACATACATACATTCATTGCAAGTTAAATAAAAGCTTGTAAAATAGATTAGGTTAGGTTCGTAGACAGAGTATATTATTGGACAAGACATTAGCGTATGCGAATGAAATAGTTATAAAGATATAACCCGACTAAAATGATGAACACATGATACATATGCCAGCTATAAGATAAAATGAACAACGGAATTTGGTCGTGTCATACATGACAGCGGGTGAAAGCCAATCGGTGCCACTAGAGCTGGAGCCAGAGCTGGCTCTAAACCATAAAATCGCATATGCAGAGAAGGATAAAAAAATGTTGTCCGTCTCGCTCTCTTATACTACTGATTGTGCAGTTTTATCCGTCTCATATTATTATTGTTATTTTAATGCCAGGTCTATTTTAATATACTCTGTGTACGTTTAGGTTAGAACCTGCGACCACATCAGCTAGGCTATGCTGTAAGATATCTCGACAGCGGAATCCGCGGTGAGATTCGAATTTCGTACTTTGAAATTCAATCGCATCACGTTCGCAATACGGTTGAATTTCGTAGTACAAAATTCAAATCTCACCGCGGATTCCGTTGTCGAGATAGCTTACAGAATAGCCTAGCAGCTCGGGAGCCGAGCGAGCGAAGTGAGCTTGCCGTGGCAGCGGCCGGCGAAGCGCCAGAAACGAACAGCTAGGCTATTTTGTAAGCTATCTCGACAACGGAATCCGCGGTGAGATTTGAATTTCGTATAACTAAATTCAACCGTATTGCGAACGTGATACGATTGAATTTCAAAGTACGAAATTCGAATCTCACCACGGATTCCGCTGTCGAGATAGCTTACAGAATAGCCTAGCTGCTTCGAGATTTTTTACTCAGAATTTTTTTTGCTGTGAATTTCTCATATAGCTATTAGAAATTCTTCAAGATATCATATAGGTAGAAATTCTTACCTGTAAATTATTTTTCGAAGGTGAAGCAAACATCCAGGCAGTATGATATTTTCAAAGTTGGATTGTAAGTTTAAAATACCAGCTAAGCTATTCTGTAAGCTAGTTTACGCATCTCGCAAGCGGAATCTGCGTTGAGTCGTACTACGAAATTCAAATCGTAACACGATTGAAATACGGTTGAATTGCGTAATACGAAATTCAAATCTCACCGCTTGCGAGATGCATAATCTTGCTTACAGAATAGCTTAGCTGCTCGTTCAAAATCATATTTACATACTTTTGATGCCATGATAGAAACGATACCTTTGAATCCTATCCTACTTCCTACTATCCTACTTCCTACTATCCTTCCTATCCTACTTCCTACTTCCTACTTCCTACTATCCTACTATCCTACTTCCTATCCTATCCTACTATAATAATATATCCTTCCTACTAATATTATAAATGCGAAAGTAAGTGTGTGTGTGTGTGAATGTTTGTTACCACGTATCTCGATAACCACTAAACCAATTTTAATAAAATGTAAAGCGTAGGTAGTGTAGGTTCTAACTTAAGACATAGGCTAATATTATTTTTGAAAATTATCCCCTAAAGGGGTTAAATAGGGTGATAAAGTTTCTATGGAAAATGTTACTCCTTCGGCCGATTTACTCAAAACTCGGTACAAATAAACCTTAAAACAAATAATGAGACACGTGTTTTTCATTTTTCAAAACCACCCCTAAGGGGCTTGAAAAATGAATTTTCTTTGTAAATATTATAAAAAAATCAATAATATTTGTGTTACGGCTACATACTAATCCTGGTATCATTAATCCTGTCTAATGACACGTTCCTCCTCCTAATTCAAACTTGCCGCGCGCCCTCTCGCCGCGCGCGCTTCAATATGGCCGATGTCGTTCGTGTGCATACACGCGCGTGTGTTTTTGTGTATAAAAGAAGAAGTCACGAAAATCCTGGTGGCAGGAGACTTAGACTCCGGCGGATATTTCTGCCTGCGGTGCTGGTGAGTCCTATCTATATTCCCGTTTCTAATCCTAGTGGTGGCCGGGGCGATTCCCTCATTACACAGTCAAATATCCGTAGCGTGTCGTCTCTAAGCAGTAGCATCAGGCTTTCTTCGCGAGTATCCAACATACATGGTGCCTCCTGTGAGGACTAAGTCCTCATCTTTGTTGATTACAAGTCTAAATCACGAGTGTTTACTTGTAATAATAATAATCGCCATATTCCCTAGTTCAAACAATCAATGCTATTTTGTTATTTAGCTACACTAAAAACATCAAATAGTCAATATTGTTTACTTTGTATTGTAACAAAACTCATAGAATCTCGTAATTTTGTTGATATCTCATCGAATTGTCGTTCGCTGTTCGAACATACCTACCTACCGGCAGCGGCCGATCGAGGCGCGGTTCACCCGGGCGAACGTTCCATCGAGTTACTTTATAATCTACCTACTATCTATTTTAATAAACTTACCGACAGACCTACTCCAGTATAAAATATAATCTAATCTGTTTCAATCCTATTGTTGTCAGACATTCTACTTCACCTATTGCGAGGAAAGCCTGATGTTGCAACTTAGTTGTCAAACAGTAGATTTAATTAATGTGTGCTCGAGTCTAGGCTAGGTAAAGATTTAATAGGTCTTAATTGTTAGGTACGTCTGATTCACTAAGAGTGTAAAGTGTTAGTTCAAACTTAAAACGATTGAATTTACTGTAATATTTACATACTACATAAATACGTATCCTGTACTTCGTATATCTTGCAGATAATAAATTGTAGGTAGGTCCCTACCTACCTATCAGCTACAAATATTTCTCGTATTAACTATTCTATAATTTTACTAACGCCTAGTAAATTATAATAGCTTACGCAGCTTTGTTTGTATTAAGTACCTAGTTAATTTGTTTCGTCTTTGTACTGATCTTGTTATCGAAATATATTGTATTATAAAAAGATTCAATAATGACAGACAAGATAGAAGCCGAATTACAATCTCTCATTAAAAGACGTGAATATGAATTTTCGTGTATGCAAATATTGTTCGATTTGTCTAAGGTGGCTACAACCGATAAATCTAAATTATCGTCGTTTCGTAGTAGATATAAATCTGTCGAAAAAACAAAAGAAAATTTTGTCGAGGTCAACGACCGTATAAACAAGTTGGAAATAACTTTGCGACCGAAATCAATGATTGATAATGCAACGTTATTAGCGTTTGACGAGTTGTATTATGCCGTGGTCGAGTTCGCGGATTCAATATTATCAGTGACAAGTAGCAGTTCTAATGCTAGTGTTCCAGTGCAGGAGACTCCGAGTCCTCGCGTTCAATTACCCAAACTGGAAATTCCGAAGTTTGACGGAAACATAGAAAACTGGCAAAGTTTTAAAGACAGTTATGTGTCTTTAATCCACTTCAACGCTACGCTATCCGATGCGGAAAAGTTCCATTATCTGAACTCATGCTTGTCTGGTTTCGCCTCAACTATAGCGAAAGGTTTACCTGTCACGGCCGCGAATTATAGTATAGTTTACCAGGCTTTGCTCGATAGGTACGATAATAAGCGAGTTCTGGCTACCGCGTATATTGATAAGCTAGTCAACGCTAGTAAAATAAATAAGCCGTCACTCGATAATTTAACGAGCTTATTAAATATATTATACGAAAATGTAAACGCATTGCGGTCGCTGTCGATTCACAACCTTACTGATTTTTTATTGTTTTACATCGCTTCGCGTGCACTGGACTGCGAGACTCGTCAACGGTTCGAGTTGCAGAATGCGAGCGAGATACCTACGTTTGACGATTTAATAAAATACCTGCAAAATTATATTAAAATATTAGAAGTGAGTCAAACCGCGTCTGTTTCTCCTTCTACTCCGGTAAATAGACAAATTCGCAATAATAAGAATACTAACAATAAATTCACGCAACAAGCAAAAACAACTTTAGTCGCGTCTTCGTCGCAAAACGAGCGTAAACTAGTTTGCCCGTGTTGCCAATCCTCACACTCGATCTATCGATGTGCAAAATTCCAATCATTGGATGTTCAGCCGCGTCGGCAGTTAGTGATGGAATTAAAACTTTGTTTTAATTGTTTGCGAGCGGGTCATGAGGCGAACAGTTGTAACAGTAACAATAGTTGTTTACTTTGTGCATCTAAACACAACACGTTGTTACATATAGACAAGCAGTCTACATCTCGTTCTAATGATAAAGCGGAAAATAAGATTACTAATTCAAGCACGGCGCTCACAAGCGCTGCAACCGCGCCATGCGTGGGAGACTCAAACGTTCCGAGTACTAAAATACTGGGGTCCGCGGTAGTACGCGTACGTCATGCGAATGGTTCGCTGCAGTGTGCGCGCGCCCTTATTGACAGCTGTTCGATGGATTCCTTTATAACAGTTTCGTGTGCTCGTCGACTTGGGTTACATATCCAGAAATGTAAAATGAATGTTACCGGTTTAGGTCAAAGTTCGGTACTCGATATAAAGGGTGTTACTTTTTGCTCGATTATGCCGCGTCAAAGTGATACTCCCACATTCGAGTTGTCCTTTGTGGTGTTACCTAAAATCACCACATCAATGCCTTCCTCTCCGTTACCCGCGGTGGTACACGATCAATTTTCTCATCTCGATTTAGCGGATGACAATTTTCATCGATCTAGTTCTGTGGATCTTTTGTTAGGAGTCGAGTGTTTCGATCAAATATATACCGGCGCTCGTTACTCGCCAGGTCCGGGCTTACCTTGCGCGCTTGATAGTGTGTTCGGGTGGGTTATTAGCGGTCAGCTCTTACACCACTCCTTGTCGCGGGCGGTATCCCAACCGATGACGTCACTTCTTACAGCCACGTGTGCTCTCGATGATATTGTAAAACGGTTCTGGGAGATTGAAGAACCGCCACGTCCTGCCATTTCGATTCCCGAAGATGATGTCTGCGAACAGAAATACAGAGAAAGTACTTACCGAACTCCTGAAGGTCGTTCGTTGTTCCTCTCATGTTGAAGGATGATGCTCCTTCTCTTGGTGATTCTCGTCGTTGCAGTTTAAATCGCTTTCTAAATTTAGAAAGACGTCTCGAGCGTGATTCTGATTTAAAATCTGAATACGCGGACTTCATGCGTCAGTACGAAGACCTTGGTCATATGCAACCAGCAGTCGCTTCGTCTACTGAGGCAAGGTATCTTATACCTCATCACGGTGTAGTCAGACCCGAAAGTTCTACTACACGTCTGCGCGTCGTCTTTGACGCCAGTAGCAAGACTTCCGTCAATAAGTCTTTAAATGATATAGTTCATGTCGGACCCAAACTTCAAATCGACATAATCGATTTAGTCACAAGGTTTCGACTGCATACTATTGTCTTCACTGCGGACATTTGTAAAATGTACCGGCAAATTCTCGTTCGACCTGAAGACAGGTCCTACCAACACATTCTGTGGCGTGACCAACCTAACGCACCACTCGTCGAATATGAGTTGGCCACTGTCACATACGGCGTCAGTAGCTCTCCATACTTGGCTATCCGCACTCTGCGTCAGTTAGCCGACGATCACGGGTCGGAGTATTCTTCTCGTGCCGCCGAGGTTCTTCGAGAAGATACATTTATGGATGACGTTACTACTGGCTGCGCTTCTTTAGAAGAAGCCATGCAATTAAAAAAGGATTTGACTTCTTTGTTGGCTCAAGGTCAATTCGAACTTCGGAAATGGAGTTCAAACAATTTCGAATTGTTAGCTGATATTCCTCCTGAGCATTGTCAAACTCCTAAGACCTTCGATGAAGGTGGTCAGGAATTTATCAAGATTTTAGGTGTCCAGTGGGATCCTTCGAGTGACAACTTCTCGTATTCCTTTTCGGATACATTTAATATAAAATTTACCAAAAGGTCAATACTCTCGATCACTGCGAGAATCTTCGATGCTCTTGGCTGGATTTCCCCGTTGATTTTCTCTGCTAAGTTACTATTGCAGGACATGTGGAAACTGAATTTAGATTGGGACGAACCCATTCCTCATGACTTAGCCAAGCGGTGGCATATTATAGCTGCAAATTTGCATGACATTCAACGAATCAAATTGCCACGTAGCGTGCTTCCAACAAATCCCATTCAAATTCATTTAGTCGGATTTTGTGACGGCTCCTCTAAGGGCTACGGTTGTTGTGTATATTTGTGTGCGGTGACGCCAAGCGCCACCGTCTCTCGCCTGTTGATAGGCAAGTCCAAGGTAGCACCCTTGAAACCTACGACAGTAAATAGGCTCGAGTTGTGTGCCGCAGTGTTGCTATCTCGGGTTCTGAGTCATATGTATGATTTGCTCAACGTCAAATTACGTATTGACTCAATCCGAGCATACTCAGACAGCACCACCACATTGGCCTGGTTGAAAACGCCGCCACATTTACTAAAAATGTTTGTTGCAAACCGGGTGGTTCAAATAACCGATGTGGTCGACATCCACTGTTGGAGTTATGTATCCACCAAGGATAACCCGGCGGACTGCTGTAGTCGCGGTATTAGCTGTTCTGAACTCGTCGAGCATCCACTCTGGTGGTCAGGTCCTCCATGGCTTTCAAAACCGCCATCGGAATGGCCATCAAAATTACCTTCTCCGGACACTGACTTACCGGAAATGAAACCTTCCGTGGTTCAAACTCTTCTCACGGTGGTTCCGGAAGATGACTTAATAAGTCAACTACTAAATAGATATTCCTCGTTACCTAAAGTCACAAGAGTGCTCGCGTGGGTAATGCGCTTTTCCTCAAATATAAAGCGAAAGAAAGAGAATCGAACGCTTTCTTCTCTTTCAACCGTCGAACTTGACTCTTCTTTGATGTTGCTTGTAAAGTACACTCAAACTAATTTCTTGCAAGACGAGCTCGAAAAGGTCGCTCATAATCAGGTTTGCTCTAAACCTATTCAAAAACTGTCTCCATTCTTAGACAGTGCAGGACTGCTGCGAGTGGGGGGACGTATCGATAACGCCAACTTGCCTGCTTGTGCGTTACATCCTCTTCTGTTGCCTAAAGCTTGTGCTTTATCACGCTTGATCGTGGAACATTTTCATATCAAGTATCTGCATTGTGGACCCAGAACTTTGCAGTCGTTGGTCCAACGGAAATTCTGGATAATAGGTTGTCGTCTACTCATTCACACAGTATGCTCCAAATGCGTACAATGCTTCAAGGTCAAGCCGGTACCTTGTCAACCTGAGATGGGCAAACTTCCAGCCGCCAGGTTACAACCTAGTCGTTGTTTTGAAACTACCGGAATAGACTTTTGCGGTGCTTTTCTTTTGAAAGAGAGTCGTCGACGTAAGGCACCCACATTCAAGGCGTACGTGTGCTTATTTGTGTGTCTTAGCACGAAGGCCGTGCACCTAGAAGCAGTTACCGAGCTGAGCTCAGAAGCCTTCTTTGCTGCTCTAGATAGAATGGTCTCACGTCGTGGTATTTGTAAAACGATTATCAGCGATTGTGGAACTAATTTTGTTGGCGCAAATAGGCTTATGAAAAATATCCTAGCTGAATTGCAGGATCACTATCCTGATATAGCGGACGGATTTGCCACCCGCGGCATCAAGTGGGAATTTAATCCACCGAGTGCGCCTCACTTCGGAGGAATTTTTGAAAGTGGCATCAAATCTACCAAGTACCACCTCAAGCGAGTTGTAGGTACTCAAATTCTGACGTATGAAGAAATGAGCACGGTTTTAACGAAAATCGAAGCCATTCTCAATTCGCGCCCACTTTGCGCTATATCACCGGACCCTAATGAAACAGATGTATTAACACCTGGACATTTTCTTTCCAATGGTCCACTCGTGTCGATACCCGAGTCATCAATGATCGATGTTAAAACACCGCGTTCTCGTTGGCAGTTACTTCAAAAGATAACACAATCGTTTTGGCGTATCTGGCAGCGTGATTACTTACATACTCTTCAACAAAAGAACAAATGGTTCAAAGGTGTCCCTAATATCAGGGTCAATGATTTGGTTATTATTATTGAACCCACGTTACCTACGTTGTGTTGGAGGCTGGCGAAAATAGAACAATTGCACCCTGGTCGCGATAACGTAGTCCGCGTAGTGACGCTTCGCTCTGCGAATGGCAATGTTTTTCGGCGACCTGTTGTCAAGATTTGCCCTTTGCCTATTGATGCCTAAGCTATTATAGTTTAAACGTATCTTTAGGTAATTTAGAATTAAGTAATTTAATGTAGTAAGGCTACAGTTTAGTTCTGTTTTGTAATAGTCTTGAGCACATATTTTTTAGGTTTATACTGTGAAATCTTAGTAGATTTCAAGTGGGGGGAATATGTTACGGCTACATACTAATCCTGGTATCATTAATCCTGTCCAATGACACGTTCCTCCTCCTAATTCAAACTTGCCGCGCGCCCTCTCGCCGCGCGCGCTTCAATATGGCCGATGTCGTTCGTGTGCATACACGCGCGTGTGTTTTTGTGTATAAAAGAAGAAGTCACGAAAATCCTGGTGGCAGGAGACTTAGACTCCGGCGGATATTTCTGCCTGCGGTGCTGGTGAGTCCTATCTATATTCCCGTTTCTAATCCTAGTGGTGGCCGGGGCGATTCCCTCATTACACAGTCAAATATCCGTAGCGTGTCGTCTCTAAGCAGTAGCATCAGGCTTTCTTCGCGAGTATCCAACAATTTGTTTTCACATATTCCTTTGTCCGATTCACTCAAAACTCGGTACAAACAAACGTTAAAACAAATAATGAGACACGTGTTTTTTATTTTTTCAAATCTACCCAAAATGTGGGTGTAAAATGATTTTGTTTGGAAAAGTCATAGAAAATTCAGTAATGTTTGTTTCCACGTATTCCTTGGCCCGATTCACTCAAAACTCGGTACATATAATCTATCTAACAAATAATGATACACGTGTATTTCATTTTTTCAAAACTTAGCTTAGCTTAGGGGGCTTGAAAAATGATTTTTCTTTCTAAAAATTATAAAATTCAGTAATATTTGTTGTCACATATTCCTTTGTCCGATTCACTCAAAACTCGGTACAAACAAACCATAAAACAAATAATGAGACACGTGTTTTTTATTTTTTCAAATCTACCCCTAAGGGGGGTGTAAAATGATTTTGTTTGGAACAGTCATAGAAAATTCAGGAATGTTTGTTTCCACGTACTCCTTGGCCCGATTCACTCAAAACTCGGTACAAACAAACCATAAAACAAATAATGAGACACGTGTTTTTTATTTTTTCAAAACTAGCCCAAAGGGGGCTTGAAAAATCATTTTTCTTTGTAAAAATTATAAAAAATTCAGTAATATTTGTTTTCACATATTCCTTTGTCTGATTCACTCAAAACTCGGTACAAACAAACTTTAAAACAAATAATGAGACAGGTGTTTTTTATTTTTTCAAATCTACCCCTAAAGGGGGTGTAAAATGATTTTGTTTGGAAAAGTCATAGAAAATTCAGGAATTTTTGTTTCCACGTACTCCTTGGCCCGATTCACTCAAACTCGGTACATATAATCTATCCAACAAAAAATGAGACACGTGTATTTCATTTTTTCAAAACTTAGCTTAGCTTAGGGGGCTTGAAAAATGATTTTTCTTTCTAAAAATTATAAAATTCAGTAATATTTGTTGTCACATATTCCTTTGTCCGATTCACTCAAAACTCGGTACAAACAAACCATAAAACAAATAATGAGACACGTGTTTTTTATTTTTTCAAATCTACCCCTAAGGGGGGTGTAAAATGATTTTGTTTGGAACAGTCATAGAAAATTCAGGAATGTTTGTTTCCACGTACTCCTTGGCCCGATTCACTCAAAACTCGGTACAAACAAACCATAAAACAAATAATGAAACACGTGTTTTTTATTTTTTCAAAACTAGCCCAAAGGGGGCTTGAAAAATCATTTTTCTTTGTAAAAATTATAAAAAATTCATTAATATTTGTTTTCACATATTCCTTTGTCTGATTCACTCAAAACTCGGTACAAACAAACTTTAAAACAAATAATGAGACAGGTGTTTTTTATTTTTTCAAATCTACCCCTAAAGGGGGTGTAAAATGATTTTGTTTGGAAAAGTCATAGAAAATTCAGGAATTTTTGTTTCCACGTACTCCTTGGCCCGATTCACTCAAAACTCGGTACATATAATCTATCCAACAAAAAATGAGACACGTGTATTTCATTTTTTCAAAACTAGCCCTTAGGGGGCTTGAAAAATGATTTTTCTTTCTAAAAATTATAAAAAAATCAGTAATATTTGTTTTCACATATTCCTTGGTCCGATTCACTTAAAACTCGGTACATCAACACCAATAATATAAATGCGAAAGTCAGTTTGTTTGGGACTTCTTCACGGTCAAACGGCATGACCGATTTGCCTGAAATTTTGTACAAAGATAGTACATAGGGCAGAATAGGATATAAGATACTTTTTTTTTGGCTAGCGAGTCAGGGGGTCTAGATATTTTTAATTGAATTTTGTAAATATAAGACTTCTTCTCGAATAAACGGCTTGACCGATTTGCCTGAAATTTTGTGTAAATACATGTCATAGGGCAGAATAGGATATAGGATACTTATTTTCTGGCTGTCGAGTCAGGGGGTCCAAATATTTTTAATTGAATTTTGTAAATATAGGACCTCTTCTCGAATAAACCGCTTGACCGATTTGCCTGAAATGTTGTATACAGTCAGTTTATAGGACAGAATAGGATATAGAATACTTTTTTTCTGGCTATCAAGTCAGGGGGTCCAAATATTTTTAATTGAGTTTTGTAAATTTAGGACCTCTTCTCGAATAAACGGCTTGAACAATTTGCCTGACATGATGTATAAAGACAGTTCTTTTATAGTTACTTTTTTTCTAGCTATCGAGTCTGGGTGTCCAGGTTTTTTTTAATTGAATTTTGTAATTGTGTGGCCTCTTATCAGCTAAACGGCTTGACCGATACATATACCGTTCATATGGCATAAAAGCACATAGGATACTTATTATCTGGCAGTCGAGTCCAGGTGTCCAGATTTTTTTTATTGTACTTTGTAAATGTGTGGCATCCTCTCGGTCAAACGGGTCAACCATTTAAGCTGAAATTTTGAACACAGACAGTCAATAAGACATAGAAGAACATAGAATTTTTTTTTTTATTGGCTGGCAATTTCGGTAGTCCAGATTTTTATCATGGAATAATGTGTCGGCCAAGCGTTGTGACCGATTCAGCTCAAATTTTGTACAAATACAGTTAATAGGGCATAGAGCGACAAAGGATATTTTTTTAGCAGATGAGTCCGGGTAACCTAATTTTTTTTATCGAATTTTGTAAACGTGGTTACTTCTTCTCGGTTAAACGAGCTGACCAATTGAGCTGAAATTGTACAGAGACAGTCAATAAGACATAGACCAAGAAAAGAGTCTATTATCGATGCACATAGGTTACTTTTTTGCAATCGAGTCCGGTTGTCAGTTTTTTATTATTTATTTTTGTAAATGTGTTAAATTTTGAACATAGACAATTAATAGGGCATAAACGAGCAAACATTACTTTTTTTCGGCAGTTCAGTGTGTGTGTGCCTATATTTTTTGTTAACTTTACATAGAGTTCACATAATCATAAAAAATTGACCTTAGGTTAGTATACAATTACTTCATTAGTGTCTAAATAAGGCCATAAAACTGTCAGGGTCATTAAAAATCATAAAAAATTACGCGCTGGCTTTGCTTGCGTAAATGCCTAAGTGTTTTATCTGCTTTGTGGGATGTATTTCAGAAACATTCATGTTTTAACAGCCAGATTCAATCTTAGGGTAATTGGTGTTGACTAAGTAGGTCATAAAACCTGTCAGGGTCATAAAAAATCGTAAAAACTTTTCGCGCTCGCTTCGCTCGCGCAGTGATAGTTATTTATCTTAAAATACGTGGATATCAAGTTTATCCTTATCTTACAACCTTTAGTGTTATCGGTGTTGACTTAGTTGGTCATAAAAAACTGTCAGGGTCATATTTAAAGTAGTAAACATTTTTTGCGCTCGCTTCGCTCGCGTGAGCATTAGTCATCATCATCATAATCAGCCGGTATCAGTCCACTGCTGGACATAGGCCTCTCCCAAGTCATGTCACTGAGCATTTGTCACATCTACTTTTTAGGTAAACTTTTAGCAAATTTGTATATTAATAGCCACATGCATCAAAACGAATCATAAATTAAAACAGTACAACCGTCAATAATCATAATTATTATTTACCTTAAAATACGTGGAAATCAAGTTTAACCTTTGTGGTATCGGTGTTGACTTAGTTGGTCATAAAAAACTGTCAGGGTCATAAAAAGTCGTAAAAATTTATCGCGCTCGCTTCGCTCGCGAAGTGATAGCGCTCGCTGCGCTCGCGCAAGCATTGGTCACATCTATTTTTTAGGTAACATTTCAACAACTTTTGGATATTAATAGCCACATGGATCAAAACGAGTCGTAAATTAAAACAGTACAACCTTCAATAATCATATTAATTATTAACATTAAAATGAGTGCATATCAAGTTTAACCTTAGTGTCATTCGTGTTGACTTAGTAGGTCATAAAAACTGTCAGGTCATAAAATGTCTTAAAAATTTTTCGCGCTCGCGCAAGCATTTGTCACATCTACTTTTTAGGTAACATTTCAGCGACTTTTGTATTTTAATAGCCACATGCATCAAAACGAGTCATAAATTGAAACAGTACACCTTCAATAATCATAATGATTATTAACCTGAACATAACATTTAACAGCCTCATTCATTAGACTGACTCAAATACATAAACAGCAAACTTGGTAAACCTTGGTTAGGTTTATCAAGTAATTATTAATAACTTTATGAATAGACGATATCGAGAGAGTCATCTATAGTGAGTTGATTCTTAGGTCGTAAAACTGTCAGATTCATAAAAAGTTATAAAAAATGTTCGCTCGCGCAATAGCACTCGCTGCGATCGCGTAGCTATTCACCTTATTTTCTTTGCAAGAAATGTTTCTATGCAGGAACTTTTGTATTGAGTCAAAAATTTTAAAAGCACAACTTCGTATACTTAACCAAAATGACTTTAACAATAGAGGATATTGAGTTCGACTTTAGGGTCATCTATGGCGACTTGGCCCAAGAGATCATCGATCTTGACCTCAAAGGTCATAAAGAGTCAAATATCGCGGGCGAAGCCGCAGGTAACAGCTAGTTTCTAATATTTTGGCAAAATGAAACATGACCAAACATTTTTTTGTGAAACAATAACATGCCAAAAAAGATTACTAAAAGAAAAAAAGATTACTAAATAAAAAACTGCGCTAAGTTGTTTTGACAAATGTTTATTTGCCAAATGAAAATTTGCGTAAAATAGTTTGCGATGTGTTGTGACATTTTGGTAATAGTAGATTATACAACAAGTGAATAAAAAGGCAATTTAATTATGTATAAATAGAGTATCCCGAGCGTAGCGAGGGATTCTTGATTAGAATCCTGAGCGGAGCGAGGGCTACAAGGACCGAGATTAAATTTTTTATTCACGAGTCGTGTAATCTTCTTTTTGACCGCGAGAAAATAAATAGTAGTACCTAGTTATAGTACTTATTTATATTTATCATATTTTATTATTAATGTGTAATAAATGTGGCTTATTAACTAATACACTAATCGTGTGAAGCAAAATGAAAACAAGAAAAAATTGACTAGAATTGGCGGGATTTTTGTTTTTATTTAAATATATAGCTTCTATGGTATACCTCCATTTAGCCAGCTAGTAGGAACTTTCAGCACGTTTTATTTATTTTTTGTACATAATTCGTATTTTATGCTTGGTCCAAATTCAAAATGTTTTTATTCACCGAGTGAGTAAAAGAGCGTTTTATTCACTGCTGTTACACACTGATGAATAAAGTACTCTTTTTTGAGTGGCAATGGTAAAAAAGATTTTTGCTCATACATTAGTAATCCAGGTTTCATCCTCATAATTCATACCTAATAATTCTAAAGAATATTAATTCATAACACCATTATGATGTGTCCATTTGATTGCAGAGGGCAAATCTATATGCAAAGGATACAGCGGTGGAGGATTGGCCTTTCCTACAGTTGGCCGAAGTATTAAAAGGTATGTTATTTTTATTTATTTTTAACACTAATTTTACCACTTTAGATGCTTTTTAGATGTGACTATCTTTCAAATGATTGACTTTGAGAAAATATGATTTTAGGAACCTCAATGTAATTTTTCAAGGCCTATCCATAGGACAAAGCCCGCACGTATAGGTTAATAAAAATGTTTTTGATTCAGTTCTCTGTATTGGGAGCCCCCTTAATATTTTTTTTTTGTAAAAATTGTAAGGCGGTTCACAGAATAGTTTCGGAATAAAGTGGCTGTGACATACGGACAGACGGACAAACAGATAGACATGACAAATTTATAAGGGTTCCGTTTTTTGCCATTCGGCTACGGAACCCCTTAAAAAAGACATGCATATTCCCTATTTCCAGAATATTGTTTTTCAATTATTTCACTATACTATATTTAGCACCCACACACTAACAACTGTACACACACCCACACCACTCGTCACTCGCCCATTGCTACAGCGCTTTATACTATACCTAAACTTTCGAGCACCGCCAGGGCTGATATCCGCCAGTCGGTTGTCACTGCTCACGCGCTCGCAACGTATATTATTATTCAAATGACGGGATAACTTATGCTATATTAAAAACGATTTATGTTTTCCATAGTTTTTGCAGGTTTGACAAAAATCATGCTTAATATATTTCATTTTTAGGGTTCCGTACCGCAAAAGGTAAAAAAAGGAACCCTTATCAGATCACTTTCTTGTCCGTCTGTCCGTCCGTCCGTCTGTCTGTCTGTGTGTCACCACCAATTTTCTCAGGAACGGCTGGACCTAGCAAGTTGATATTTATACCAGATACTGAGGTCTATAGTCCCTATTAGGTGTATAAAAATTAAGGTCCTGAGTTTTGAGATTTTGGAACGTCTTATAATCATCGCCTAGTTGGCTTCCTAGAAAAAAACAATCTTCTCTCTTCATCGCACTATGGTTTCCGTAGAATCATTTCCACTTCCGATGCGGTACATGATCTAGTGGACTCCACCATAAGGAACCTGGATGGGAACAGAAAATTCCTAACTATCTTTCTTGACCTGGCGAAAGCCTTTGACACTGTCTCCGTCCCTCACCTATTACATAAGCTTGAAGTTATCGGAGTGAGAGGTCTGCCACTGAAGCTGTTTAAGAGTTATCTGACAGAAAGGAACCAGTTAGTAAACATTTAAAAATGGTCACGCACAAAACTTACAACAAATTACGATATTCCTCAAGGTAGTATAGTCGGTCCAACCATGTGCTTGGTGTACATAAACGATCTGTGCCAGCTCCAGATCAACGGCGGCAAGATACTTACATTTGCAGATGATACTTCGCTTTTCTTCAGCGGCAAAACCTGGGAGGAAGTTACAATTACCAATGTTTACTTGGGGTTTTATTTTATTATTTTTTAACAGTATATAGATTAGTTCTAAGATAAATAAATAGGGTAGGTACCTACTAACGTTTACTTCAATTTTCCTTTTTTTCTTTCGTAATGATTTTGTCGTATCATACGATAGTCGATCCGAGATCCGAGAGTTAATGTAATTAAAGTACGTATAGATCTCAGATCACTGAGATTCACTGAGATGTAATAAGTATCTCCACAGATATGACGATAAACGTCTCAAACTTGCTACTGAAATTGACTCGCGGGCAGTCGCTGGGCATGGAAGTCGTTTTTGATCTACTTAACAAAAACGGAGGAGGTTCTCAATTCGACGGTTTTTTTAAAATGTTTGTGACCTCAGAACTCTGTCAGATCTTACCCGATTAGAAATTGAAAATTCTATTTTAGGGTTCCGTAGTCCTGATAAGGAACACTCTTATTTTGCTAAGAGACTGTAAGTACTAGAAAGCTGAAATTGTGTAGGTATGTGTATATCAATAACGCCGACAAAATGGTGAAATAAAATATTGTTTTTTTTTTTAATTTAGATATTTAACTATTACACAATAAAGTTTTCCTACAATGAATAAAATACATAATTATTTTTGGTCGAAAAAGTGAGTCAGCTCCTAGACTATTATAATGTTACAAGTCAAACAACCTACGATTCTAGGCAAGAGAGTACTAGTACTATTTTCTCGCGTTATTTAACTTACGCAATCTAAAACTTTGCTCAGTTTTCATTGAACGTCACGTATTTTAGTATAACTGTAGTACTTATATCCTACCTCGACATTAAACATTAATGTAGCACTTATTATCAGTAATGTACTCATTACATTGTTCTACCTTAGAGTATTCTTCTACCAATTCAAGGTTTCAACAAGTTTTCTAATAATATTTAACCCTATAGGAGTGGCCGCGAGTTGACCGAGTTATTCAGACTCTCGCTGTGCGAACTTACGGCGCATTTTACTGTGCGCAACACGCGGTTCATAGCTACTATTAGTCGATACTGTGACGCAAATTCAAGGTCGCATCCGAGGCGCGAAGCGCATTTTGAACGTTACCAGCGTTGTAACTAGGTTTAATCTCGCATTTTTGCTCTCAGGGAGTGCAATTTCTGTACTTGTACTATTCATTATTCTGTGACATAGTTATCAATTTTCATGCCACCTAGACTAACTAACTTCACGATGTAGAATTTAGGTGTCGGTGTGCGCGCGCATCGTAAAAATTCACTCTCATCATTTTTCTCTATCGTGCCAAAAGAAGTATGACTTCAAAAACATGCATATTCCCTATTTCGACTCATTTGACAACGTTATGATAGCTCGGTGGAAGATCGATTGGATGGCGTTCGGGAGGTCCCTGGTTCGAGACCAGATGGGATGACTATTATTCCCTTTTTTTGTTTTCTATTTTTTTAGTTCCTTCTTTTGTGTGTTAAACTATTAAAAGAAATCCAAAAAACTCAATTTATCAAGAGAAAAAAAAATACATACAATACCGAGCAAAGCTCGGTGAACCATATATTTATCGTTTAATTTTACAGGTATTTCCTGCGAGGCATAGCGTCGACGTCGCCAACCAGTGAAGATTGGTGCAATGTCAACGTTTTCTCAGGTTTCACAAATATTCAGAGCCATATGAAATTCATCAAACAATTTTGGAATGAAGGTATGAATTTAAGCTAGCTATTTGTAACCGAATTCACAAATAAACTGGCCAAGTGCAAGTGGGACACACACTCGTAGGGTTCCGTAACAGTAGAGTCACGGTAATATAATATAACCAGGGGCCTTATTCAGTATGGCCATTTTAAAGTCTTACCGTGCCGTGTTACGTTATCTCCGCGTTATGGTATTCTCTATGCCAATTTCAAGTTCGGTAACGCAGTAGGGTAAGGTTATGAGCGCGTTTTGAGATATCGTGACATATGAGGACGTGTAACGCGCGCGTTTTGTATAATTTACCTATCGTATGGCATACAGAATACAATTTTTCAATAACGTAACGTGGCGCGTTCAGGAACGCGTTATCTCATTGGTTATACTGAATAAGGCCCCTGTATTCTAACTCCATACTAACGGACGAAACGCGCGTCATGCCTACGCGCCTCGAGTTCGATACACACTCGGTACCCAGCTCACGATAAATATGGTTGCGCCGCAGTGACGAACGAACCGTGTGAAGGTACAGTCGTGTAATGACGGTTTAAACAGTAAGCGTGTGAATTGTGAATATTTGATTGATTGAGAATATATATAAATATTATACTTAATATAGTCCGGTCAATTTAGACATTTGAAGGTGCATAAAGTCCCAACAAGATGAAAAGAAGTAAAATTGTTCAAAACATAATTATAAATAATATTTAAAAGTTCCCCATTATTACCGTGTATGGAAAAAAATTTATTCAAGGTCAAAGGTCAAAAAAATGAATTTTTCGCGATTTTCAGCAAAACGGTAAGTTTTATCATAAAAGTATCTCGACAAAATTGTAGACCATAAAATTATCTATAAAAATGTGTCAATACTTGTTTTCCTACGAGCCATCGTTTCTGAGATATAAGGGGGGGGGGGGGGGGGGGGTCATCCCATACATGGAACTGAAACAAAAAAAAATTGTTCAAACCTATACGTCAGGGGTGTCTATGGATGGCTTAATTGGCAAAGCACCGGAACATGTTATTCCGGAGGTTGCGGGTTCAAGTCCCGTTGGTACGATGTAATTTTGGATTGTGTTTAACAATTTACAAAAATATTAAGTGTGTAACACTTGAAAAGAAACATAATATTTGATTTACGCAGTGCAACATCTCTCGTCGGATTTGAAAACTGTAATGATTTCTTCCGAATGATTAACTTACGTAATAAGTATTCATAGATGGCGCCACCAATGCATAATTGGGTTAACAAATGCAATCCACTAATTTCGTCGTAACGTTACTTCGCACCATTGATTAATTGGCAAAGCACCGGAACATGTTATTCCGGAGGTTGCGGGTTCAAGTCCCGTTGGTACGATGTAATTTTGGATTGTGTTTAACAATTTACAAAAATATTAAGTGTGTAACACTTCAAAAGAAACATTATATTTGTATATGGATAGGTCTTTAAAAATGACATTGAGGTTCCTAAAATTATTTTTTCTCAAAGTAAATCATTTAAAAGATAGGCGCGTCTAAAGTGGTATAATGTGTGTGTCCCCCACCCCCTCTAACTTTTAAAGTAAGCGACTGCAAATATAACATGGTTTTTCATACAAACACTATGAAAACCTAAGTTATTTTTGTAGTTGCGAAAAATCATACGTCATAATTATATACGTGGCGTACTCATGCATATTATGACGATAACAACTTTTACAACTTTTTGAATCGTTATATCTCAGAAACGGTGGCTCGTAGACTACTTTTATGATAAAACTTACCGTTTTTCTGAAAATCGCAAAACTCATTTTTTTTACCTTTGACCTTGAATAAAATTATTTCCATACACGGGAATGATGGGGAACTTTTAAATATTATTTATAATTATGTTTTGAACAATTTTACTGATTTTCAGATTGTTGGGATTTTATGTAACTTCACTCTCATTTTTTGGTCTAGATTGACCGGGCTAATATGGCACAAAGGAATTATAGACTATATTTTGCTGATTATATGTGCTTGAATTCTTCAATAATGCACCCAGAGATAATATTTTATAAATTACCTGAAAGCTCCGAACGATAAGAGTGTAAAATAATGTTTATATACTACTTACTAGTACATAATTTTTTTAAGGTGGATATTTGGCTTTTTCCTCTACAGTATAAAATACCTAGATTATTAAATAAATAAATGGATAAAGTGAAAAAAGTGACACACGAGTGACCTATAGTCTACGCTTTACGCTAGTAGTTTCGTAGTATCCTAGGCTAGACTATCTACTTACTTATGTATTGAGCTACTTACGTATATTATTAAAATCGACAAAATAGCATTATGAAGTTAATGGCAGGTACCTACGTAACTAATAAGATTTACTGTTCGAGTAAGATATGGAAGTATATAATATATGTATTGTCATATTTTCACAGCGAACTTCATATCTAATACTATAAGAATCTTTGTCCTGACATACTGACTCACTGACAGACAACGCACAGCCTAAACCGCTGATCGTAGAGACTTGAAATTTGGAGAGTATTTTTGTCTTAGTACGTAGGGGTGTACTAAGAAAGGATTTTTCAAAATTCACCCCGTAAGGGGATGAAATGGGCGTTCAAAGTTTGTATAGAGAAACAAGATTAGATAGTCTTTTCTATCCGAAACTTCACACAAGTGCTTCAGTACAAAAATAAGTAAAAACGTGTTTAAGTTTTTTTTTTAAATTCCACCCTTAAGAGGGTGAAATGGGGTAACAACATGTGAAAATCAATATTTTTTCGGATTGCGCTGGAATTTGACATGAAGATAGTTATTACAACGTTAGTAACCTCTAAAAAAGGATTTTTCAAAATTCACCCCTGAAGGGGATGAAACGGGGTTCAAAGTTTGTATGGAGAAACAAGATTAGATAGTCTTTTCTATTCGAAACTTCATACAAGTGCTCAAGTAAAAAAATAAGTAAATACGTGTTTAAGTTTTTTTTAAATCCACCCCTAAGAGGGTGAAATGGGGTCACAAAGTGTGAAAATCAATATTGTTTCGGATTGCGCTGAAATTTGGCATGCAGATAGTTATTACGAAGTTAGTTCCCTCTGAGAAAGTATTTTCCAAAATTCACCCCTGAAGGGGATGAAACGGGGGTTCAAAGTTTGTATGGAGAAACAAGATTAGATAGTCTTTTATATTTGAAACTTAACACAAGTACTTAAGTAAGTAAATACGTGTTACATGCTCTTTCGAAATTACACCCCTAAAAGGGTGAAGAGGGGTAACAAAGTCTGAAATCAATATTGTTTCGGATTGCGCTGAAATTTGGCATTGAGATAGTTATTTTGACATAGGTTAAGAAACAATTTTTAAAAATTCACTCTTCAAGGGGATGAAGCGGGGGTTCAAAGTTTGGATAGTAATTTTATTCGACATATCACACAAGTACTTCTGTAAATAAATAAGTAAATACGAGTTTCAGACTTTTTCAAAATGCCACCCTAACAGGATAAACTGGGGTAACAAAGTCTAAAAATCTATATGGATTGCGCTGAAATTAGTTATTATGACGTAGGTATCCGCTCAGAAAAGATTTTCTAAAAATTCCTCCCGGATACGGAACGGAGAATCATAGTTTGTATAGCGAAACAAGATGAGATAAAGTACGTGTTGTAAGATTTTTCGAAATGGGATAGGCAACAAAGTCTGAAACTTTTAAGTAAATAAAAGAAGTTTTTAACGCGGGCGAAGCCGCGGGACACTTCTAGTTATTAAATAAAACATAATATTACAATCACAAAAAACTAGAAAGATCGTCAAGTAGGTAGATGCAATTAAAATACTGTAGGCGGGCAGCCCTATCGCGCGTGTACGTACTGCGCGGTGCCGCCAGCTGCCGCGCGGCTTTAGCTTTTGATCTCAAGGACACGCGGAGTCACAATACTGTATTATAATATTACCGCGGTAGAGTATTTTCAACCGTATTCCAAAAACAAAGGAGGTTCTCAACTCGTCTGTATGTTCGCCCGCGTTAAAGACCCCCTTTATTTACTTAAGACTTTTCTTTTGTAAAAACGATTCTATCAATAGAGACATCAAATAAGAATTAGTTAAATCGGTTCACCCGTTTTCATGTTATCGCTTGACTAAGGCGAATCGGGATTCATATTTATAAAACCCGAAAAACCCAAATTTTCAGACTTTGTTACCTACCCCATTTCAAAAATCCTACAACACGTACTTACTTATTTATTTTCAGAAGTACTAATGTGTAAAGTTTCGAATACAACGGACTATTTCATCTTATTTCGCCTTACAAACTTTGAATCCCCGTTCCGTATCCGTAGAGGAATTTTTAGAAAATACTTTCTGAGCGGATACCTAGGTCATAAAAACTATCTACCTACGTCATAATAACTATCTGCATTCTAAATTTCAGCGCAATCCGAAACAATATTGATTTTCAGACTTTGTTACTTTATTTTACCCTTTTAGGGGTGGAATTTTGAAAAAGCCTGAAACATGTATTTACTTATTTTTTTACTGAAGCACTTGTGTGAAGTTTCGAATAGAAAAGACTATCTAATCTTGTTTCTCCATACAACTTTGAACCCCCATTTCATCCCCTAAAGGGTAGAATTTTGGAAAATCCTTTCTTAGTACACCCTTACGTACTAAGACAAATATAACCTTCAAATTTCAAGTCTCTACGACCAGCGGTTTAGGCTGTGCGTTGTCTATCAGTCAGTCAGTATGTCAAGACAAAGATTCTTATAGTATTAGAAGATATATTAATATATATTAGTAATAAATGGTAGGTACCTACCCAGTAAGATTAACATTTTATGTATATATTAAGACTAGCTGTTACCCGCGACTTCGTCCGCGTAGTAGCGAAAATACAAACTACTATGAAGTTTAATGATGTTTCACATTCCAGTCAACAGAAAATGCCTATACAACATGAACAGAACAGTAGATCTCCTCGCGTGCCTTTATAACCATGTAATTTCCGAAACCTTCACTTTTCTCTTGGCTTAGTACAGCGGGTACAGCCATATCCATTCCACCAAGTTGATGTTAATGACCCATATCCATTCCACCAAGTTGATGTTAATGACTCACTCGAATTTAAGCATCCGGTACTTGTTGCAAAGCTTACTTGGCGTTATGTTAACCCAACAAAAATAAAACGAAAATACAGTGGAATATTGTTATCTATTTAATGTTTAACAAATGTTTCTGACGCTACGTTTCCCCTTTTTATTCGTCTGTGGTCTGGCTAATCATGCCATCTATGCCGTACTTACATGTTATAGTTTGCGTTGGAACATTCCACAGAAATATCGTGCAGGCTCTTATGAACATAGGTGCTACTGGACTATTGTCCCTCGATAGTACACAGCCCTAAAATTTATGCAACGCCTAGTACGTTGAGAATTTTCTTTCATGGTTTTTTAACCGACTTCAAAAAAAGGAGGAGGTTTCTAGGATCTAGGTTTCTAGGAGGTATATACATAACATGTACACATTATTAAATATAAGCAATTAATAACGTAATATACAATAATATACTTATCTTACGTACCAAGACAAATATACCCTCCGTCTCTACGACCGACCAGCGGTTTAGGCTGTGCGTTGTCTCACGAACTCACCGCAGCTTCCTGCGTCCGCGTGCGCGTTCGCGATCCGATTTACAATCGTTCTCTGATCGCCGTAGATAGCGTATGGTATGAACCAGTCGGTTACAAGTGAATTACTGAAAAGTACAAAAAACCTAACTGCGTGAAAATAGTAGATTATACAACAAGTGAATAAAAAGGCAATTCAATTCGAGGGACTAAGTTGGATCCCGAGAGCAGCGAAGGATTCTAGATTAGAATCCTGAGCGGAGCGAGGGATACAAGGACCGAGACTACATTTTTTATTCACAAGTCGTGTAATATCCTTTTTACCATTGACTGCGAGAAAATAAATAGTAGTACCTACTTATAGTATATATGTTTATCATATTTTATTATTATGGTGTAATAAATATGGGTCATTAACCATTTAGTGCCGGTCAATGTGTGCGAGTATAGGGAAACAGCACAATCTTGAAAAACATAATGTTATTTGAGTTCTCACCAAAATCCCACTGAAAATCTTCAGTAAAGTTCACATTTTTACAAAGGGATGACTTGGACTAGACTGTGACTTCAACTTGATCAGAAATGTGACTTTGACTCAACTTTACGACTTGAATTTACAAAAATTTGAACAACTTTAATACTTGATTCTGGCTGAATACACTAATCGTATGGAGCCATAATGAAAACAAATAAACCAATATGGCCGGATTTTAGTTTTATTTAATTATATAGCTTCTATGGTAATCCTCCGTTTAGCGAGCCAGTAGGCACTTTAAGTAAGTTTTTTTTACATTATTCGTATTTCATGCTTGTTCCAAATTTAAAATGTTTTTATTCACTGAGTGAGTAAAAGAGCGTTTTATTCACTGCTATCGATTAATAAAGTTCTCTTTTTAGAGTGGCAATGGTAAAAAAGATTTATTAGTATTTCCTATTCCAAACTCCAATAAAACTTATGAGTTATATATATATATATATATATATATATATATATATTCGTAATCACCGTTAAAATTATTTATTTTGATACCACACTCGATGTATTTTGAAAACATAATTTTTTTAAGATTACTTATTGGTGCCAATAATCCTTATATATATTTTTTAATTTTGATGTACCCTGTGTTACTCTCACTCTCACGACTAAGACGAATATATTGACACCACTCACATAAAAATACGACAAGCCGTTTAGGGTCTAGGGCGTGCCAAAGAAATATACATACATACATAGATACACATAATTACACACATATTATACATACATACACTCGAAAAACATACACCTCCTTTCGCAGTCGGGTAAAAATACTACTGCGCTATCTGATCGCTGCCTATATCGCGCACGCAGGACGCCGCGGTGTGGTCGTACCTTAAGTCAGTCAGTCAGCATGTCAGGACAAAGATTCTTATAGTAATTAGATTAATAGAAATGATTTCAATTTTCAGATATCCCCGTTTCCAGTGATGTCGTCACCGTTAGGTTGGTAAACTATGTTATTTGTATAGATTTAAAAACGGGAATTTAACGTGACTTACGCGATGTCGATATAGCAACGACATATGTTTCGGCCTCATCTGGAGGCCTTTTTCAGGATCTTGAGTGCGGGGCGCTCGCCGACGTTGAAATTCCCGTTTTTAAAATCTATAAGTTTAAAATTAACGTGAGTTTTTATAGCAAAAGATGTTATTTTTTACAAGCTTTTATATATAATTTGTAATGTAGAGTATGTATGTGTTTGTTTGTATGTATATATGTATGTTCGGATGGAATGTTGCAACTCAGTTTTGAAGCAGATATCTTCAACCGATTAAGCTGAAATGTTGTATACGCGTTTAGTTTTTTGAACAATGCATGGTAAGCTGTGTGACTTCATTCTAAATTCAAGATGGCACACAAAATGGCGGACACGTCATTTTAAATGCACTCCTTCAGTATAGGTATCAAATGAAACGGCTTGCTGAGAATAACTCGAAAAATAAAGTGACGTCACTCTCAATCTAATATGGAGGACTTGTTAAGATGGCAGACTATGTTCTTTATGCTTTCCTAAAATATGGGTATCTAACTACGAATAAATCATAAGTCAGGAAAAGTAACTGCGCTATAAAAATGACCCATGAAAAGTCGTGTCCAGCGCGTCATTAGTCGGACATTTGTCTTGTTTGACTCAACTGTCATAACAGAAATTTCAGCACATGCGCGAACCAATCCATGCTTACGATCCGAATTTAAATCAATCTCCAAGCCTAACGGTTGTAACTTCGAAAGTGATTCTTATTTTGAATCTACGTCGTTTTGGTTTGAAGGAGGGCCACTTTTTGTGTGGAATTTGTTCTGAATTAGAGTCCATCCTGACTTATGATTTATTTGAAGGTATCAAATGAAATGGCTTGCTGAGATTAACTCGAAAAATAAAGGGACGTCACTCTCAATCTAATATTCCGTAGTCGAATGGCAAAAAAAGGAACCCTTATAGAATCGTCATGTCTGTCTGTCTGTCTGTCCGTCTATATGTCACAGCTACTTTATTCTGAAACTATTACGGCTACACAGTTGCAGCTTAACAGGGAGATTTATTTTGTGAACCGCTTTACAATTTTTATGCAAAAATAAAAAAAAACCAAAAGATGAAGGGAGAACATGGAACTAAAAAAAATAATTCGTCAAACCTATACGTTCAATTCAATTCAATTCAATACAAATACAAATATCTTTATTGCCGAAAAAACTAATTATGTACATATAATAGTTTCAATATTATTTATTTTCACATAACACACATATCAATCAAAAACAACACACATCCATTTGTTAGTAATTAATTAGCTTAGGAATAGGTTAGTACATTTTTATATGCATAAAATTTAAAATGTAAAAAGAGGAGCACTTGCCACAGCGCACTCAACACATACACTGATCGCTTTCTGTCAGCCAGTACATGCACAAAGCGCACCATGACAGGCGGATTGTATCTCTCCGCTACTGTTCTTAGAATGCTGTTAGGACTGCCTCGAAGCCTCCTTAGCAGCGAGGTCGTCTTCTTCCTAATAATGGCATAGAAGTCATCTGTCCGAGCCTGCGCAAATATTTCGGACGCGCTGCAAAATCGAGGCAGACCCAAGAACATTCTAAAAGCACTATTATATTGGACGCGTAGAACACTAAGCGATCTTTTAGTAAAGTTGACCCATAGATTGCCGGTGAAGAAGCTCTGACAGTACGCCTCAAAAAGGCCTCTTGACCTCCTCACTACACCGAGCAAATTTTCGAGCCAACATGTTACTTCTGACCGCTAGCGCTCTACGTTCCCGTTCGATATCCGTATTATCTTTAAGGTCGTCGGCAAGAATGTGCCCTGAATGTGAATGTGGTAGGTATTTAAAATGGTTTGTTCGTTTGATTTCAGTACCATTTAAGGAAATCTTTGGGTATAAAATCGGGACATTTACCGGCGGCCTTAAAGATCAAATACTCACTCAATCAATCAATCAATCAGTCATTAATTTATTTGCTATAAATAAGGTTACAAAGGTAAAATACATTATAGTAAAAGGTCCTCTTATTTTAACCCTTTCGGGCGTGCAAATGCTATTTACAATTCGTTACAATACTATTGATAATTATATTATGTTCTTACTTATGAATTACAATTTTACAAGTAAAAACAACACATAATTAAAATTAAAATTGGAATGTCAAAATATTTAATGTCAATGCTTTGAGTTAGGTGAATACTCAAAGGCGTTGATAGATCAGTCAGTTAGTCAGTCAGTCAGTAACCTTTTATATATACAGATTTCATTATTTACGGTGAACTGTATTTCCCTACATAGTTAATGAAACCAGGGAATACATGTTTTACATACTAATTTCATTTCGCACACGAATTATGAGTGAATCGAACCAAGTACCTATGTAAAATTTACCATAGAAACTTTATCACCCTGTTTAACCATATTAGGGGATTTTTAAAAATTATGTACCTATAGATTTAAAAACGGGAATTTAACGTGACTTACGCGATGTCGATATAGCGATCGACATATGTTTCGGCCTCATCCGGAGGCCTTCTTCAGGATCTTGAGTGCGGGACGCTCGCCGACGCGTTCAACCTCGCACTGCGGGCCGCTGCTCGTGCAGCGTGGGCGGACGGAGCGGGCGGCGGCGGCGGCGGTGGTGGTGTTGGTGGGGGGTGATGATGCGGTGTACATAGTGGAGCCGCGGGATTAGGTTGGAGGGCTTCGTCTTCATCACTGCTGTTTACTTCAGACGAAACCTCATCCAACCGGCAGACGGAACTCAAGGTGTCCTCCTCACTGTTGCCACTGGTGACGTGCTTTCCATGAAGAACAGTTTTCCACGTATTTGACAGGTACCACCCTCTGTCTCTGTTGAAGTTACGACGACGACTGATCTCAATGGCTTCTCGGATTTTGCGGGGTACAAAGTACTTTTCACGCGCCAAAATCCGTGCCTTGTCAAATCTGATGTAGTGCGTCGTCCCAGATGTGAGAGCGTGCTCTGTAACCGCCGAGCTACCGCTGTCCACGTTCTTCATGGAAGCAATGTGTTCTTTGAGTCTTGTGGACACGTTTCTTCTGGTCTCGCCTACGTAGCTTGCACCACAGTCACAAGGAACGACGTAGACCCCAGGAGCTCCTAGGGGATCCTTATCCTTTGGAGAGCGCAACAATTGCCTGACACGTGAGGGGGGGGCGGAATATCGTCTTGATGCTATATCTTCGGCGTAACAAGTGTCCAATTTTGTCCGTGACCCCCTTGACGTATGGTAGGTACGTTGCTGCTCTCTCAACCGATGTTATTCGGCACTTTGTGGAGTTGTTCGCAATCCGATTACTCTGCTTCCAGCTGTATCCGTTTGCCTCTAACACCGCCTTCACATGCGCGAGTTCCGTGTCTACATGTTGTGGGTCACATAATCTCAGCGCTCTGTTGATAAGTGTCCGAGGCAACGACGCTAGATGGGCGGGATGGTGATGGGAGTCAGCTCTCAAGTACCGGTCTGTATGCGTACTCTTGCGGTACACTGTGTGTGAGAGATGTCCATTCTGTTGTCGCTTGAGTAACACGTCAAGAAACGGCAACGCGCCCTCTATTTCTCGTTCGACAGTGAAAGTGATCGTCGGATGTTTGCTATTTAGATGTTCTAATAAGGGTGTTACATGGTCCTTATGTAAAATAGCAAACACGTCATCCACATATCGCCACCAGTATCTCGGTCTAAAGGATATGTCGTGTAGTGCCGATGTCTCGAACCACTCCATAAAAATATTCGCAACTACTGGAGCTATAAGAGAACCCATGGCCACACCTTCCGTCTGAATATAAAATTCACCGCGCCACTTAAAATACCCACTTGTCAGTATGTACTTTATTATGTTCATGTACTCGATAGGTATAAGAGCTCTCTGGAATAAATCCGTTATAATTTTGAGTGTGTCCTCTATCGGTACGTTCGTGAACAATGACGTGACGTCGAAGCTCACCATCAGTTCGTCTTCACCTAATGTTACTTCATCTAGGAGCTGTATAAAGTGTCGCGAGTCCCTCACAAAACTTGTGGTGTTTCCTGTTAATGGAAGTAGCATGTCAGCCATGTATCGAGCTGTTTTATAAGTGGGTGAGTCGATTTGACTGACTATAGGTCTCAAAGGCCACGATGGCTTGTGAATTTTAGGTAGGCCATAAATTCTCGGTGCAGTTGGGTTCAAAGGGCGTTATCTACTGTACAGATCTTCATTTAATGCACGCAGTAGTGTACTCAGTTTGGTAGTTACTCGAGATGTAGGGTCGTATGTAACACGTTTGTAAGTATTACCGTCACTGAGGAGCTGGTTTATTTTCTGTTCGTACTGTGCTGTGTCCACGACTACTGTTGCATTCCCCTTATCTGCGGGTAAAACTAAAAGCTCTGTGTTGTTACGTAAACTACGTAGTGCAAACATTTCCGAGTTCGAGATGTTGGATTTAGGTACCTTGGATTTTCGCAATGTCAATGCTACTTCTTGTCGTAAACATTCAGCGTCATGAATCGGTATGTTATTCCGGGAGATCGTTTCCTCGATGCCGGTGATGATCACCTCGACGGGTATCTTCCGCGGTGTGGGTGCAAAGTTAAGACCTTTTGATAATACCGATTTTACATTATCAGTGAGTACCTGCGACGATAAATTTACAACCGCCTGTTTCTCCACCACTGAACGGTTGACGTCGGAAGGACGTTGCTCTGAGGTTTTTGTCAGGTGTTTTAATTTTCTATCATGACTTTTAGACGAATTGTTTAAAGTGTATTGCGCTCTGCTATAAGTCATTGAATCCAAAGTATCCCATAAATCTTGACGTAATAGACGAGACAACTGTAGGTGTATTTCCATCAATTCGTCATCAACATCAACATCGATCGCTATATCGACATCGCGTAAGTCACGTTAAATTCCCGTTTTTAAATCTATAAGTTTAAAATGAACGTGAGTTTTTATAATAAAATTATGTACCTTTTTATGTTTTATTTCAGAACCTATCTACATTTTCAATATCATCAAAATCGATTTAGTACTTATGCAAATGCGTGAAAACAAACATTTTACACACCCCCTAGGGGTAGATTTGAAAAAATAAAAAACACTTGTCTCATTATTTGTTTTAAGGTTTGTTTGTATCGAGTTTTGAGTGAAAAGGACCAAGGAATACGCGAAAACGAATATTAGTGAATTTTCTACGATTTTTGCAAAAAAAAAATTCATTTTGCAAGCCCCCTAGGGGTAGTTTAAAAACAAATACACGTCTATCATTATTTGCGTTAAGGTTGTTTAATTGTTAAGGTGTTTGGCGGCCAGCCGTAACCCGGGGATACTTCACATCCCTGCCCTGCCATAACAGAGACCGCCACCGTGATCTGGAATAGCAGGTCGGCCGGGAACTGGGGACCGTGGTTTATCTGGACTTGCCATAGTAGGTTTTGATCGTAATTGTCACGATGAGAAGGCGGGTTGGCAATCGCAGTGCGTAGCTAGTCGCATCAGTGTCACTGCTGCCCGACACCGATCTGTTGCATTTAGCTAGCTACGGATGTTCGTGATGGATATCCCGCCATCAGTCGATCGTCGGCGCCTTGTCCGTTATCCAGCAGGATGACCACTTGCAGATGAGGTCGGCTTGGATGGTGTGATGCTTCCAAACATCCCTTAATTTATAGTAATTATATAATTTTTGGCTCAGAATTTCGGATATTGATTTGACTACCGAGATTGTGTGAAGGGCGGGTTGCTAATTATTATTAAACTAATGATGAATCTCCCTGCCATTCCAGTAGAGAACCGCAGCAAGGTCAGTGCATATTTCCACCATATCCTGAACACGGCACCTATAGCTCCAACGTCCCCAACGCGCGACCTGGAGACTCTTCCACCTCCTACTACTTGGACATCATCTGCAGACAAGGGTATGGAGTCAACGCAGCATCCACGGCAGTCTACTGCATTGATGGAATCTTGTATCCGAAGGAAATGCCGCAATGTATAAGTGAGTACATTGAACCAAATATTTTAATACAGGGTGATTCATCACCAATGGATCAAACGAAACGGGGTGGTAAAGGATCTCACTGTGCATCTATTGGATTATTGTTAAGCTTGACTCATGTATATTTCCCGACTTATTTTAGTTTTCGAGAAACTCAATGTCGTCCTTATTGCTTCATAGGGTTCCATGACTCAAAAGGAAAAATGGAGTCCTTATAAGAGAAAGGGATGCTTAAGGGAATGTTGTGGTGTGGTAGAAGATGGTGACAAAGATAGAGAAAGGGATGCTTAAGGGAATGTTGTGGTGTGGTAGAAGATGGTGACAAAGATACAGAAAGGGATGCTTAAGGGAATGTTGTGGTGTGATAGAAGATGGTGACAAAGATAGAGAAAGGGATGCTTAGATGGTTTGGACATCGATATACATATTATTAGCCATAGTATTCATTGTTATTCAGTATGCATATAGTTTTCTAAGCTATTTGAAATAATTCAAATAATCTAATAATGTTAAATGACATGGAATAATAAATTATATTTATTATTTAATTGACAGATATATAGCTTAATTAGGGCCAGATTCACCGATTCCTGATAATGCGTTAGATCTGACACATGACGCCATATAAACGCTGTCAAAATCTGTCAGATTTCTTCATTTTAGCGCTATCATGAATCGGTGAAACTGGCCCTTAATGTTGCACACCCTAAGCTAATAGATTGTACGGCACTTTAATAATTATTTAAGAACAACTATTTATTGTATACAACCTACTTTCTTTGCAATAAACCTATTTGATTTGACTTGACGAATAAAAATTCATTCCCACATCACATGTAGCTGTGTAGCTATCTCAAAAAAAAAATTACTAAAGTTTTATTTTACCACTTTATCGGCGTAATTCATATACACACCCTATAATAAAAGTTTTCTAGTACTAACGGTTTCTTAGCAAAAACTCGGACAGACGGACAGACATAAAGACAGACAGAAAGACGAACATGACGTAATTATAAGGGTAAAAAGCGTAAAAATTGACATTTCGGGCAACCAACTAGAAAACAAAAACACATTTAAAATTTTCAAGTCTCTATCCATTACGGTTCATTAGAAAGAGCAATAAATGCCTATAAAACACGTTCTTGTATGGGAACCCCTGTATTTTTAAATTTTATTTTGTTGTTAGTATTTTTTGTTATGTTTTTGATAGTATTATTTGCTTAGCGGCCATGACATGTATTTCTTGCCTCCTTGGGAATAGATACATTGTGAAAATATCAAGTGTCTTTGTCTGTGTCAGTTTGTTACTTAGAATATACAGCCCTCTAACAGACGGACACACGGACGGGCGGACGGACAGTGAAATCTCAGTAATAGGGTTCCGTTGGTACTCTTTGGGTACGAAACCCTAAAAATTAACTTAAAAACTAAAACCCGATTACTGAATTCCGAAGGTAGTTTACGCACCCCATATCAAAGGCCTATTACAATACTTTTGGCGTTCCACAAGGAAGTGTAATATGTTTTTTTTTCATTCTGTATATTAAAGTATGTCTGTTAAGTTTAATATACTTAGTTACATTCATTTCGATGTTAAAATACTTTAGATAGTTTAAAAACTAAAACAACCGACTTCCATGCCCCGCAGAGTCAGTTTCAGTAGCAAGTTTGAGACGTTTATCGTCATATCTCTGAAGATACTTATCAGATGTCGATGAAACTACAAAGTTTCATTCGAATCGGTTCACAATTGATGGAGTAATCGCGTAACATACATAAAAAAATAGAAATAAATAATAGTTTAAAAAAACTAAAAAACACGCTTTTTATAGAAAACCGAACTAAAAAATAGAAAATAAATTTTAATAAATTTAAATTAAGAATAGTGTTAAAAATTTCAATAAATATAAATTAATAATAGTGTGAATAAAAAAAAAAAATTTTTAAAAAAGCGTGAGGTGCGTGGTGTCAATAGTTATAAATATTTTATTGACAGATATGAGTAGAGTTATTATCATTTTGATAATATCTTAAAAGCACCCCACGCTTTTTTTAAAATAATATTTTTTTTATTCTCACTATTATAAACTTATATTTATTGAAATTTGTAATACTATTCTTAATTTAAATTTGTCAAAATTTATTTTCTATTTTTTAGTTCGGTTTTCTATAAAAAGCGTTTTATTTAGTTTTTTATACTATTATTTATTTTCTACTTTTTAGTTGAAAAATGGAATAATTTTTTACCATTGAAACCATTGAAACCATTTATTGCTATTAATTGTGGGTACATGAGATCTTATTAACTATGCAAACAGACCCGGCACAATTTACTCATACGAGTGTATAGCTAAACTTACTATTACGAATATGTAATAATCATGATGATGACATTTACACTTTAATAAATATGAATTTAAAAAGTTAATATAAACAAATAATTAAAATAACAAACATATTTCATTTACAAATTCACAAAAATTATTATCAAATCATTTCAAGCAAATTATATTACAAAGTTAGGTCACATGCTTATATTGTCTAATGTCATAAGAATTTAAAAAATATACTATGTACTATGCTAAAGGTGGCGCTTCATTCATCAATAATAAATATACTTAACTAATTCATCATAATGTCAAAAAAGAAAGAATAAAAGATCATTGCATTAAATAAAAAAATCCTTTAAGTCATAAAAACATTTGTCTAACAGCCACTTATATAAAGATTTTCTTAATTTTGGTAACTGTAGCTGTGCTAGCTCTGGCGGCAGGTGGTTAAATATCTTAACTGACATTGTGAAAATACTTTTTGTGCTACTAGCTAATCTAAACGTAGGATTTTCAATTTTAAACTTAAAGCGTTCACGTAATCTTTGACTGTGGGGCTCAGGCTTGTCCATAAAGTAGATTCGATGGGTCTTAACAAATACACACACGTCATAAATATACAAACAACACAGAGGCAATATTCTAAGCTGTTTAAACAACGGACGACAAGACACCGTTTGGTCACTAATGTTGCAAAGAGCTCTTATACGCCTTTTCTTAAATTAGTGTACTTTTTATTAAATTAGTGTATTGTTGTCCTCGATAAATCTACAAAGTTTGAACGAAATCTGGCCGTTTAAAGTGGGTCAAAATCACGCCTATAGAAGTCGGTTACAAACATACAAACATACAGGTGAAGCTAATAAAAAGCGAATAAAAAAGAAATAATTCCAGACGAATTGAGAACCTCCTTCCGTTTTGGAAGTCGGTTGAAAAATCTTACAGATAAATTGAGAACCTTCTCCGTTTTGGCAGTCGGTGATGACATTTACATTAATCTTCTTTACCGCAGATTTATGCCATCTAGTCTCTCACCCGTCGGTGGAGTATCGTTGCATCGGTACTGGATCTATAGAAGGTTCTAGAAGATGCAATGAGTACGAGACATCCGGAACCACCGTCAGCCCGAAATGCCGGATGCCCAACTACTATTCCCCAATTACCCTCCCGGTCATGAGATGTATTGATGGCTATTGGGACTACATAGCAATATGCAAACCAGGTTTGATCAAAAACTAACTAATATACTATTTATTGTCATGAACAACATACTCATCATGTTTCACTTTAAAAAATACCAGCGGCCCGTCCCGGATTCGCACAGGTATTTAACAAAATGTTCAGAAATAATCATGATTTTAAAACTGTGTTAAAAGGGTACTACGTCCCGTATCCACGTGACGCTACATCGCATAGTTAGCCTTGCCACAGATTATATAATCACACTACGTGCCGCTTTTCGATAAAAAAATCGCGCGTTTGATAAAATAATGAAAAAATAAATACACGTGATATCTTACTACACCCCTCTCCCCCCTTGTGACATTTCGTGATTTTTGTCAATATCCCCCCCTCTCTAGCCTCACGTGATTAATGGACGGCCCCGAAGCAGTATTGAATATGAAGTAATTTATTTTGATTAAGATGAATAATACCAAGGTACAAATAAAGAGCCTTTTGCTAGCGGCGGCATTTCGACATTAGTTAGACATATGCTATTGCGACACTTTTTGTAGAAAATGACATATTCTGCAAAGTCGTAGTACATTATTTTGTTCTATCATCAATATTTTCGCAGCGCAGGCGATTTAAGGATTTTTTTTGGTACATCTTGTGTTACATTATTAGAGTTTTAGTAAGGATCCCTAATTTTTTTAAAATATAATATAGCCAATGTCACCCGGGGATAGTGTAGCTTTCCAACTGTTAAAGAATTTTTCAAATCGGTCCAGTAGTTTCGGAGCCTATTCGACACAAACAACAAAGAAACAATCAAATCCTCTTTATAATATAAGTATAGATGTAGTTGAATTCATTTCAATGTGCACATGTCGCAAAAAAGATTTATTTTGACTCTCTGTTCCACGCTATACAATTTATCAAAGCAAAGAATCATAAATTTTTTATTTCATAAAAAATTCCAGAATGTGGCACGATCACTCCGTCTGGCACCCCGCTTATCATCGGGGGGGTGTCGGTGATGAAAGGGGAGGTTCCTTGGCATGCTGGCATTTATACCAAGACCAAGAAACCATACATGCATGAATGTGGGGGTTCCCTCATCAGTCAGAACTTGGTGCTCTCAGGTGAGAATTCTATGACCGACTTGTTTTATGATATATAATAGGTTAGTTGGTAAGTGATGATGCGGTCGAGGATGGTAGCACTCTAACGCTAGGTCTAGAATGGAAACTTGCTCTCAAGGATAGCTGCCAGAACACATTAGGTGTTTGCCGACAGATTTCCTAACTTGAGGGTGGTAGCTGGCCAGGCCACAGAATAAATACTAGTTGGCCAGGCGGACACTAGTTAATGTCCTACCACCATACGGGGGTTGGGTTTTTTCTAAACGATGTGTTACCACTGTGAAAAGCGCATATAAATGTTTCGAAAGAAAAATCCATTGGTGCACGGCGGGGATTGAACTCGGAACCTCTGGCGTTAAATCCGAGCATTCTCCCACTACACCACTGGGCCCTCAGACTTAGATACTAGATCAGCGCTGTAGTAGTCTGCAGCATTTCGCCGAGACTGAACCTATTTTGGCCACAGGTACTGTACACTTCAGCAAAATGAACTCCATTGTAGCACAAATACTTGGACGATCTCATAATTTTTCATAGGATTACATTGCTTATTTAGTACTCAATATTATTTTCTTTATTTTGTATTTTTATTTGTTATTTTGGTTATTTGTCTATTAATATTTCAAAAGTTTGATTAATATTGTACCCATTGTTGTTGTGTACAGGATATTGTGTTGTCGAAATAAACGGTTGTTCTATCTTTCTTTCTTCTTTACTTATGAAAAAAATAGATACTGAACTCATTAGAATACTATTATGCTAGTGGTTCGGTGAGAACAGCTAGGCTATTCTGTAAGCTATCTCGACAGCGGAATCCGCGGTGAGATTCGAATTTCGTACTACGAAATTCAATCGTATCACGTTCGTAATACGGTTGAATTTCGTAGTACGAAATTCAAATCTCACCGCGGATTCCGCTATCGAGATAGCTTACAGAATAGCCTAGCTGTAGACCTCGCGCGCCCTTACAAGTTACAACCACACGATAACCGAAACTTTCCTCTTCCCCTTAGCAAAGCCATTTCAGAGTTTTGAATTTTAAAACCAACCTATGTAATATGTTGGAGAGAAAGTAGAAAAGACCCAAAATTAAAAAAAAAAAATCCATCTATTGTTTATAACGCTGCAGCACAGCAGCAAACACCTCCCCCCCCCCCCCGTCCCACTCCACTCCCTCTTTAGGATTTCTTCGGAACATCTTGTGTAGAATAAAATCCTTAGTGTGCTTCTCAAATTAGGTTGAAATCCGTTCCGAAAACTTCCCCCCTTTTCCCTCTAGTTTTCCCCCAATCAAAAATCATGATCGATTAAAAAATATAAATAAATCACGGAACTTGTCTGCCGATTTTCGTCAAAATCGGTTGAGTGACTTGTAGGCGAGAACAGAGTGACTTACAAAAGCTTTTTTTGGCCAATCTCGAAACTTATACGCTACGCTTGCTTTGCTCGCTTCGCTCGCTCGGTCAATTATGTATTTATTATATTGTTTTTATGGGGCTCCGTAGTTCCGTACCTGGAGGGTAAAAACGGAACCCTGGTATGACGCTCGGTACATATAAGTGATCTTGATAATATTCCAGCTGCTCATTGCTTCTGGGACAACTACTCTAACAAACCGGAAGCAGCAAAGGATTACGCTGTGGCTGTTGGCAAGCTTTACCGAGGCTGGGACAATCTTAATGACGAGGCACAGTACTCCGATGTAAGTTTTCCCACTAATAGGGTTGATTATAAACATATTTTTTTGTATATCTTATAGGCTAGCGTTTGACCACTATCTCACCTGGTGGTAAGCGATAATGTGGTCGAAGATGGTAAACACGCTAGGCCTAGAATACTCTGACTCTCAAGGACTGTATGCTACCGGAACACCGTAAGGTTATGGCGACAGATTTTCTCCTTGATGGTTGTAAGCTACTTTTTGGTAGCAAGTCCGGTGGAACAACGAGATAGCACGCATGGGTTTCAAACGCCTATCCACGCACTATGGCCACACTATGGACCTAGTCAGCATGCGATCTAAGGCGCGGATGGCAGGGGTAACAAAATAATGCGTCTCTACACCAAAAACTGTAATGGTTTGAGCAAAAAAATGTAAGTGTAGTTAATACAAAATAGCCATTGGTAGGAGGGATCAAAAAGTAGTGAGAATGTGATAGAATTTAATGACTAGTGATAACTTAATAATTATTTGTCTACATAGTCTCCGAGTCTCTCTACACATCGAGTCCAGCGCATTTTCAAGGCTTTAATCCCTAAAAACTTTTTTTTAATACGCTTTTATTAGCTTCAGACGTATGTATGTTTGTATGTTAGTATGTAACGGAACCTTTGAACATGATTTTAACCCCCTTCAATACGTCGGATATACTCGAAATTTGGCATACTTATTAAGGACCAATGACAATAAATAAATAAAAAATAATAAAAAATAAAGTTAGACTAAAAAATGAAAAATAACTAATAGTTTAAAAAAACTAAAAAAATACGCTTTTATAGAAAATCCAACTAAAAATTAGAAAATAAATTTTAATAAATTTGAATTAAAAATAGTGTAAGAAAAAATGATTTTATTGTAAAAAAAAGCGTGGGGTGCTTTTCAGGATATTATCAAAATAATTTTAATTTTTTAATTTTTTTACAATAAAATCATTTTTTCTTACACTATTTTTAATTCAAATTTATTAAAATTTATTTTCTATTTTTTAGTTGGATTTTCTATAAAAGCGTATTTTTTTAGTTTTTTTAAACTATTATTTATTATGACTAGTGATAACTCAATAATTATTTTTCTACATAGTCTCCGAGTCTCTCTACACATCGAGTCCAGCGCATTTTCAAGGCTTTAATCCCTAAAAACTTTTTTTTTTCTCTTGGTCCTGCAAATAGCTCTCCACGGCATCCATCACCTCGTTATCGTCTTCATACCTGTTTCCCCTTAAGTGTTCTTTCAATTTGGGGAACAAATAAAAATCACTAGGTGCCAGATCTGGTGAATAAGGGGGTTGGTCAACTAATTCGAAGCCAGCTTGCTGAATGGCAGCCATCGCAACTGCCGACCTGTGCGCGGGTGCGTTGTCGTGATGAAACAGCACGCCCCTTCGAAGTTTTCCTCTCCTTTTCTCTTTGATGGTATTCTTCAACTTGGGAATTAAAGCTGCATAATATTGGCCTGTAATAGTGGTTGCACGCTCCAGGTAATCAATCAACAATTCTGAGTCCCAAAATATTGAGGCCGATGCCACAGCAAGAAACTTCTTCGGGGTCGGTGATGATGGCCGTTTCCATTGCGAAGATTGCTATTTTGTCTCGGGATCAAAACGATAGACCCATGTTTCGTCCAACGATACGAAACGACACAAAAAGTTTTCAGAATCTTCTTGAAACTTGTCCAACAATATCTTTGAAATGTCAAGTTGATTTTGTTTCTGACTCTCGGTTAACTTTCTCGGCACCCATCTTGCGGAGACTTTTGTCATATTCAAAGATTATTTCAATATGGATTGAATACTTCCATATAAAAATGCCCCTTTCTTGAATTAAGTATCGCATGGTAACTCTTCGATCGCTCAATACAATTTTCTCGACTTTCGCAACATTTTCTTGGGTGACTGACGTCGATGGACGGCCGCAACGATGTTCGTCTTCCATGCTCGTTCTCCCTACTCGAAATGGAGAAGCCCACCTTACGACAGTGGAATACGGCGGAGCAAACTCTCCTAATGTTGCTTCCAAATCGCAATTAATCTCTTGCGTAGTTAACTTTTTTATACAGAGGTATTTAATAACGGCTCGCACTTCGTTTTTCTCTATTTTCGAGAACACGTTCCGACACGAAGCAAACAAATTATTATTATTATTAAATCATTTATTTCAGAACAGTTCCATAAAATATTAGTAGCACACAACTTAAGAAAAAATGTTCTTATTCAAAATTTATATCAGATTGCACCTTAACTTATATTCAATTACAATTTCATATCATTATTAAAATATTAATTATTATCATTAATGTTATTTATTTAATGTTGAAGTTTATAGATTTAAAACGCGAATTTAACGTGACTTACGCGATGTCGATATAGCGATCGACATATGTTTCAGCCTCATCCGGAGGCCTTCTTCAGGATCTTGAGTGCGGGGCGCTCGCCGACGCGTTCAGCCTCGCACTGCGGGCCGCTGCTCGTGCAGCGCGGGCGGACGGAGCGGGCGGCGGCGGCGGCGGCGGTGGTGGTGGTAAAAAGCAAAGAATGTCACACATAAAATGGTAGGTAGGTATAAATCAGCTGAGTTTTATGTTTCAAGGGAATTCACGTTATGATCTTTAGTGAATTTCTATCGACATTACATCTCGTTTTAGTTAGTTAGTTCTAAAATAAATAAATTGGGTAGGTACCTACTAACGTTTACTCCAAATTTTTCTTTTTTTTCTTTCTTAATGATTTTGTCGTGTCATACGATAGTCAGATTTTTATAATCCGAGAGTAACGTAATTGAAGTACTTATAGATCTCAGATCACTGAGATTTAATGAGATCTGATAAGTATCTCCAGAGATATGACGATAAATGTCTCAAGCTTACTACTGAAATTGACTCGCGTAGCATGGAAGTCGGTGTTTTAGTTTTTATTCTACTTCACAAAAACGGAGGAGGTTCTCATTACGACGGTTTTTTTAATGTTTGTGACCTCAGAACTCTGTCAGATCTTAACCGATTTGAAATTGAAAATTCTTTTTTAGGGTTCCGTAGTCCTGATAAGAAACCCTTATATTTTCGTCATGTCCGTCTGTCTGTCTGTCTGTCCAAGGTTTTGCTAAGAGACCGTTAGTACTAGAAAGCTGAAATTTTGTAGCTATGTGTATATCAATAACGCCGACAAAATGGTGAAATAGAATATAGGCTTTTATAATTATTTAGATATTCAACTATTACAAAATAAAATTTTTCTACAATTAATAAAATACATAATTATTTTTGGTCGAAAAAGTGAGTCAGCTCCTAGACTATTATAATGTTACAAGTCAAACAACCTACGATTCTAGGCAAGTGAGTACTATGTTTTCGCTTTATTTAACTTACTCAATCTAAAACTTTATTCAATTTTAATTGAACGTCACGTATTTTAATATAACTGTAGTACTTTTATCCTACCTCGACATTAAACATTAATGTAGCACTTATTATCAGTAATGTACTCATTACATTGTTTTACCTTAGAGTATTCTTCTACCAATTAAAGGCTTCAACAAGTTTTCTAATAATATTCAACCCCATAGGAGAGGCCACGAGTTGACCGAGTTATTTAGACTCTCGCTGTGCGGACTTACGGTGCATTTTACTGTGCGCAACACGCGGTTCATAGTTAATATTATAGTGGGTACACACGTAAGTACGTAGTTGCTCGATAAACTTGCTCGATCTCGAGCAAGTACGAACGTGTGTACCATGCAAGTCTCAAGACAAATGCTCGAAGTCAACCAAAATGTTCGATTCGAACAAAATTCAAAAGTCCATAATTCTTGCTCGATGTTCGATGCAAACATGGTACATGTAGCCGCGAAGTCGAGTATGTTAGTCGTGATTGATATTTTTGTGAAGAGGGTGCGAGTACGCTGTGTCAATGTCGGACTTTCGTTCATTTTCTCGGGATTTTGTGGAACAATTTATAAATATGTATCAGGAGGAAGAGTTGTTCCCTGACAGTAAATGTAGCAGGCGATGCCCACCAAACACAACAACGAATCGTCCATTGCTCGAAGAGTTTCAACGCGCACTGAACATGTTCTTCGAGCAAGCTTTTACGTGAAGACGCAGGGTCGAGCATGTTTGTAGATAGTCATGCTCGGATGAAACATGCTCATCGCGCATGTACGTACGTACATTTGTACCCACACTTAGTGGATACTGTGACGCAAATTCAAGGTCGCACCCGAGGCGTGAAGCGCATTTTGAACGTTACCAGCGTTGTCACTAGGTTTGATCTCGCATTTAGGCTCTCAGGGAGTGCAATTTCTGTACTTGTACTATTCATTATTCTGTGGTACTGACTCGATGTAGTATTTTGGTGTTCGCTTCGCGCGCATCACTCTCGTGTTCCGTGCGTGGTATCTGTTTTTAGGGTTCCGTAGCCGAATGGCAAAAAACGGAACCCTTATAGATTCGTCATGTCTGTCTGTCTGTCTGTCTGTCTGTCTGTCTGTCTGTCCGTCCGTATGTCACAGCCATTTTATTCCGAAACTGTTAGGACTACAGAATTGAAACTTGGTAGGTAGATGTATTCTGTGAACCGCTTTCCGATGTTTATACAAAAATAAAAAATATAAAAGTTTAAGGGGGGGATACATCCCATACATGGAATTGAAACAAAAAAAAATTTTTTCTTCAAACCTATACGTGTGGGGTGTCTATGGATAGGTATTCAAAAATGACATTGAGGTTCCTAAAATCATTTTTTCTCAAAGTTAATCATTTGAAAGATAGACGCGTCTAAAGTGGTAAAATGTGTGTCCCCCCCTCTAACTTTTAAAGTATGGAAGTGAAAAATCTAAAAAAAATATATACCGTAGATCTTAATAAAAACTAACAACGAAAATTGGTTTGAACAAGATACAGTCAGCAGTTTTAGAGATATGGCGACCGCAAAGATAACTTTGTTTTTCATACAAGCAAGCATTGCGAAAAATCATAGTTATGGAATATTTAACTGTGTTACGGAACCCTACGAGTGCGAGTCCGACTTGCACTTGGCCAGTTTATTATTTTATAGCATCTGTGCTCTAGGTATGCTCTTATTTTGTAAGACATTTTATACATATGCAGGTGATGTCAATCCATTTACCAAAACGGTTTCAAGGCCATTCTGCGAACTTCCAGGATGACATAGCACTGATAAAAATGGCTGTCACAATCCAGTTCAAGCTTCACATCAGACCGGTGTGTGTGGACTTCGATGTAAACTTTGAAAGAAAACAACTACAGCACGGGAACTTGGCGAAGGTAATCTTCATTATTAACCGACTTCACAAAACAGGAGGAGGTTCTCAATTCGTCTGTATGTTTTTTTGTGTATGTTACGCGATTACTCCGTCAATTCTGAACCGATTTGAATGATTATTTTTGTAATCGGTAGGGTACGTTTGCGAGGTGGTCACATTGTAATTTCATCGAGATCTGATAAGTATCTGCGGATGTATGACGATAAACGTCTCAAACTTGCTACTGAAATTGACTCGCGGGGCATTGAAGTCGGTTGTTTTAGTTTTTAAACTATCTTAATTATTATTAATAAGTATACAGGGTAATTAGTAAATTACTGCACACAATGAAGGGCACGTAGTATTATTCTATCTTTTCTATGACGATAGGTAATGGTAACCAAAAAGAATTAAAATAATTAACATAGTTTAATAATTTAAGATCGTTTAAACAACTATAAATTAAATTAAATTAAAAAAAAAATAAATTAAAAATTTTATTTATTCATTTTAGTACAATTACACTGTGTTACGTCCCTAACCACCAAACTAGGCGTTGTCGGCCTGTGTTTTGGTAATTAGTTCCATCCGTTGTAAAGACTTATTTAATGTACATGGCAGTTTACTTGTATCTTAGATTAATAAAATTATACAATAAGGAGGTAAACACTAAACTATAAGAACCGACTTCAAACGTCGCACTTATCGAAGTATTAGCCAGTAGCCAGTATGTCGTCTTGGTAAGGCGGCAATAGCCCAATGGATAAGGTGTCGGACTGGCGATCGAGAGGTCGCGAGTTCGATCCCCACCCCACCCATTGCACTATTGACGTGAACCCACTCCAGACACAAGCATATTTAGCTTAGTTGGAGGGGTTAACAAGAATACTGGTAATGTGCAACCCACATTGCGGGTAATCTTTACAATAAAAATGTTACCGCTTTAGACGTGCCTATCTTATAAATGATTAACTTTGAGAAATAACGGTTTTATAAACTTCAGTGTCATTTGTAAAGGAAAGACCCATCTATAGACACGCACGTATAGGATTTATATATTTTTTTATTTTTTTGTTTATGTATAAAAATTGTAAAGCGGTTCACAGAATACAACTACCTAACAAGTTTCAATTGTGTACATACGGACGTACAGACAGAGATGACGAATTTATAAGGGTTCTGTTTTTGGCCATTCGGCTACGGAACCCTAAAAACAACGGGTTTCACTCTGAAAGTGCCGGCAGGAGTGAAAACTTGAACACGTCATTTTTAGGGTTCCGTGCCCAAAGGGTAAAACGGGACCTATAACTAAGACTCCGCTGTCCGTCTGTCTGCCTGTCTGTCTGTCTGTCTGACTGTCTGTCCGTCTGTCACCAGGCTGTATCTCATGAACCGTGATAGTTAGACAGTTGAAATTTTCATAGGTGATTGTATTTCTATTGCCGCTATAACAACAAATACTAATAATATCGTTTAAAAACTAAAAACAACCGACTTCAATGCCGCGCTATTCATTTTCAGTACCAATTTTGAGATGTTTATCTCAATATCTCTGGAGATACTTATCATACCTCGATAAAATTACCATGGTACCACACTTGGGCTATCTCCTTTCGAACAAAAAAAGAATAATCGAAATCGGTTCATAAACGACGAAGTAATCCGCGAACAAACATTAAAAAAAAAATATATATATATATATATATATATACGGTCGAATTGAGAAACGTCCTCCTTTTTTTGAAGTCGGTTAAAAACAGAATAAAGTTAAAAATAATAGGGGATCCCCATACAAGAAACTGGTTTTTTCGGCATTTCAATATAACGCCATCTATGAACGCTTAGGTAAACGTCCATAGATAGCGTTATATTGAAATGCAGATCCCTTACACCTTTGTTAGACGTTAGATGGCGTTATAAGAAATAAAATGTTTATGAATTATTATTATTTGCTGGCGAAAAATGACAGTGGTATGTTTTGCTCGATCTTATAAAATACTGTAGTGTGGTACGGAACCCTACGAATGCGAGTCCGACTTGCACTTGGCCAGTTTATTTTGAATATTTTTGAATGACACCTCGCGCAAGCGCCCTGCACTCCGTCTTACGAATTTTCGATCAGGACACATGACCTGACGCGAGATTAACATTATCTCAAGAAAAGTACACAAAGCCGTTACAGAAGTTTGTTGAAAGTTGACGCCCTACTGGAATAAAAATTTGCGCTTTAAAGTTTAATATTTCGTAAATGGAGCATTCAATCGAAAAATGGTATTAGCAACCCTTAAGTCATTTTAAAAGACCTATTCAACGATACCCCAACGACGGGGTAGACGACAAAAAAAAATTAATACCCATTTCTCATGTAGGGGAGTTACCCTAAAAAAATTCCTTCTCTTTTTTGTGAAGTCGGTTAAAACTAATACAACCGACAACCATGCCCTGACTGCACTGACTCACGGCAGTTACAGTAGCAAGTTTGAGACGTTGACATCATATCTCTGGAGATACTTATCAGATCTCGATGAAATTACAATGGGACCACCGCGGAAATGTACCCTACCAATCAAAAGTCAAATAAGCCAGTAGCGAGTATCATGTCATTAATGTATACAAATGCATCATTTCGAGCTTAAGATGTTTATCTCCATATCTCCGGAGATGATCGGATTATCAGATTATCAGATGTCGATAAAGTTTGAATGGGACTTATCGGGAGGCATAATCTATCAAACAAAAAAAGATTTTCTCTAATCTGAGTTCTGAGATAACAAACAATAAAAAAAATACAGACGAATTGAGAACCTCCTTTTTTGTGAAGTCCGTAAAAAAATAATTCTTAAAATAAGCTGAAAATAAAAGCGTTCTCGTTTGCGCCATTCAAATTTTATCGAGATCTGATATTATCTCAGGAGATATGGAGATACACAATATCATCAAATTTGTATACTTTGATGATATTGATTTGATTTGACTTTGATTTTGATGATGTGATTATGGCAACTGGCTATTTTGACTATCGCGGCACGTGAAGTCGGTTTTTTCGTTTTGCACGATCATAAATTATTTAAACTATATATTTTTTTCTTGGTTAATAACTCTATATAACATACTGTGGTGATCCCATAGGGGGTTATTTACCATGCTTTTCATTATTTATGAGCTTCCGATATTTCGGCGCTGTTGCAAGCACCATGTTCACGAATAAACTGTCGATTACGGGTAAGCTGATTGTTTACGAAAACACGAAGCGCTTTCGCGTTCTTTTTCCAGGTTCGCCGCCCCTACTACTTGCTTCTGCTGGAACTCGATCGCGACACACAACACTGACAATATCTTCGCGTTTGTTATTTTTGTTCGGGCATTTATATGATCTACAAAGATCCGTGAACATGGTGCTTGCAACAGCGCTGAAATATCGGAAGCTCATAAATAATGAAAAGCATGGTAAATAACCCGTTCAAATATCTTGTGAAAGTGTTAGTGACCATGAAAACTTAAAAACTTATATTGATCCCATAGGTAGCTGGCTGGGGTCTCACAGCTCCGAACGGGAAGCTCTCATATGTTCTACAAGTGATATACTTTCAATACATCGACATCCAGACTTGTATATTGGAGTCTCCGTCCAGCTTCCGAGGATATATCACGAGTGATAAGATCTGTGCGGGATACCATGGTGAGCATATCTGTTTTACCCACGGAACTTGCTGTTCTGTGGTTTAACCCGTTTAATCCCTGGAACTTGCTGTTCTCTTGTTAAATGTGTTAAGCGTTTAACCCACAGAGCTTGTTGTTCTGATGTTTAACCCGTTTAAGCCATGGAACTTGCTGTATTGTGGTTTAACCTGTTTAACCCACGGAACTTGCCTATGGTTTAACCCATTTAACCCACGGAACTTGCTGTTCTGTGGTTTAACTCGTTTGACCCGCGGAAACCGTGATAGGTGCTTAATGCTGACTCAACATTAGTGATTGCTCTAAATGTAAACACTCAGAGAAATCTTTAAGATAGCGTGGAGAAGCGGGATTGAAAAGTATAGATACCTACTAAATAAGAGCAACATAATGTCAGTACTCCGGCGGAGTTGAATAGGAAGGCCACTTGAGCTTATGTCGAAAATATGAGACATGGTCATATTATTTGCGCAAGCCAAATATTAACCTTATGCAAAAATGTTGAAGCCACTCAAGTATGTTTAGCTGGTCCTCCGTTACATCTAGATAGATTACGTCGGCCGAATCATGAATAGGAAGTAGAAGAGATTGTGCTAACGAAACTTTGGTAGCAGTAAGGAGAAAATGATGGAGACGTTTCAAGGTACCCACCTTTTTATTTATTCGTAGGTGCCAATTAACATTTTGCGCTTAACGCCTTTTAACTGTGGACCTCATGACAATGATTGATCAATTATAAGACCGAGGATCTTCAGTTACGTCTACTATTATTTATTTTGTGCTTGCGTCTTTTAAGGAATTATTATACCGTCAAGTGCTAGCGGTTGCAGTTTGCGTAGCACATTCTCTTTTGGGCAAGGGATGGTGTGGTCGAAGATAGTGAACACACTAGCCACTAGGCCTAGAATAGTCTGAATCTCAAGGGCTGTGTGCTGCCGGAACACCGTTAGATTTTGGAGGTAGATTTTCGCCTTGATGGTGGAAAGCTACGTTTTAGTAGCAAGTCAGGTGGAACATTTAAATAATGCCCCCACAACCTGCGGACGAGCATCCAAGAATGCACGTGAAAAAATCCATTGGTACACTGTTAGTATTCTATGCTTTAAACCAAGAGGCCGTCCAATAGGTCCATATAGTATAAATCTTAATCATAGTGGTAAAGAGATTGATAAGGATAAAGTTAAATGACTTGTACTAGTAAAAATGTAAAGAAATAATCCTAAGAAAATATTAAATAATACAAATGAAAATAATGAAATAAAAATAAAAGTGGATCCTTGAAAATAATTATTTTTTAATAAAGTTTTAAATTTATGATGTAATTTAGTAATAATAAAATTTCAAAAAATAGGCTGGGCAAGATTGGCAAATTACGTCATGTATTAACACTTGACAGTTAAACTGGTCCCAAAAAACGTTGCAGCCAGTAGCTTTCCGAAGGCTTCCGGATCAAACTGAAACAATTAACCACGGAGAATAGACTTGTGTTCATCCGTGCACTGAACCATTCAAATTCTATTCTATTCTAATCCATCGTTTTAGATTCAAAAATCAATCCATTATCTCTACCAAAAACTAAAAGAACCGACTTCAAGTGCCGCGTTATTAATTTAGAGTAGCAAGTTTGAGGTGTTTATGTCCATATCTCTGGGATAAGAAGTCTAGTAGTCTGGAGATAACTATTCTCCGTGCCAAAATAGTTTGATTTGACACTATAGACACAGAAGAGATAACACACTAGCTTTAGAGGGCTCTCCACGGATAAACCTAGAGTAGAGTCTATTCTCCGTGGGGCTCTCATTAATCTAGAAGTCTCCATGGCTCTCATAATCGATTTAAACCATGGAGGTAGGAAAAACATATAAACAAGGACCTTTTTTTAGTTTTTTTCGTGTCCTTATATTATACATACGTCAATGATTTAAACTGATTTTTCACTGCTGTTTTCACTGTCAAAAGAAGCTAATGTTTTTTATATTTTTTTCAATATCTTATAGTCTAGCATTTGACCACTATCTCGCTTGGTGGTAAGCGATGATGTGGTTGAAGATGGTGAACACGCTAGGCCTAGAATATCTCCAACAGTTTTGTGTTATTTCTGCCAGAAATGCGGTAAAAATGACTGAACCATTTAAGTTTCATATAGTTATACGTCAACTCTTGGACGACGCCTTCTATTTAAAAAAAGAGCGATTTTTCTTATAATATAAAAATCGTATGCATTTTCTTTTCGTAGTCTTGTTTTAATTTTCTGTGAATATTCTAAAGGGGGTGATCCATTGGCGAGTAAAACCGCCGGTATGCCTACAAACTCGCGAGCCAATGCAGCTTATAGCAGCTAGATATATAAGACCTTTGGCTCATTCACCACCATGGCTCGATCACCCCGTTAAGGCTGGCATCTTGCCGTGAGAAGCCAGCTTAAGATCTTGTTTTTGTTTTTCAGCTAGTAAGGCACTTTGCCTCTCTGAAAGTGGAGGTGGGCTAGCATACCCCGAGTTAGATAAAGGTCAACTGCGGTACTACCTACGAGGAATAGCGTCGGCAGCTCCACCCGATCAGCAAACTGTCTGCAACCCAGACACCTTTATAAGTTTCACTCGCCTTCAAAACCATGAAATCTTTTTGAAGTCCTTTTGGAACACGGATGTGTAGGATATGATATCTTTATTACCAATTAAATAATGTTCTGCATCGACCATCGAGAGTTAGACATCGATGGCATCGACGCAGTTTAGGCTAGCAACAACTACAACTTCGTGTAGACCGTATACAAATGTTGTATCTTTAAAATGTATTTTTGACGTGTACTATTATTATTACGAATGAATGACTATTAAGTAATGTTCTGCCCCGTGAGTTAGTAAGGTATATATGTCTCAGATACCTTACTTAACTCACACAGAAACACATATATATGTAACGAAACTATACTCCGTTCGCTGAGAATGTCTTATAGGGAAATCAGGGACTGCACGTCATTGGTCGCAGATAACAAAAATAGGACGCGTGCACGCTGCGAGTAAATGTCAGTTTTATCTGTCAGTTGTGTGGGACGGACGTATCGTTGCGAAAAATTTGAGATGCATTTTGAATGGTTTTACTTACTGGCTTCAAAAATCTATCTGGTGAGTTTTACATAATATTTATTATATTTGTATTTTATATTGTCATATTTGTAGGTATTAGTACCTATTTATTTGTACCTTATACCAGGATTCGGGAAAAGATCTGTCATTGTTACCTATTGTTGGTTAACTAAGAATTGAATTTTAGACAATTTTGTCGGGTAAGCAGTATTGATATCAATAATTATGTATTGTTCTCCAGCAGGTAAAAAAACGCCTAATTATCACACACATAGGAAGTATGAACGGTCTTGTTGAAGAATGGTTATTATTCTTTCAATCGAAAAAAGATGTAAACTACCACAAAGACATAAACGCTGTAACAACCCCCCTGTAAACTTTGGGTTTTTTAATATTATTTTTTTGAATTCGACTATATTTGTGTACTTTACTTTATTAATGATACTGAAATACTGGAATATTAATATATTAGAATATTTAATATTGAAATATTAAGCGGACTGGAATAAAATATTGGCCATTTGTAATCGTCTAGTTAGTGGTAGGACCCATTGTGTATGGCCGTTGATGTAACCTAAATCTTTTTCGGGGAATCTTAAGACAGTTCCTTTCTTTACAATCCTAGGTAAATAATTATTTATGTAAATATCCCTAATAGCGTAACTCTATCGAAAGTAGTTAAATCGCATAACATTACACAGAACACATTCAGAACTTCCTCTCGTATGAATAAATATTGGTAATTAAAATTTAGCTGCAGATTTTATTTGGAATTATTTAATAATAATGTAATAAAGAAAGGGATATGCAGAATATTTAGTATATAATTATGTAATCATTTACATTGTAGTAGCGGTAGAGGCAAGGAAAACTATTATGCAACCAATATTGATGAAATTTTGACAATATCTCGGAAAATAGGTCTCATATAAAATTATGGTAAGTAGGGGTGATTAGGGTGACTCGGATGGCCATGGATGAATGGTGTCGCGCCCCTCCCCGCGCAACACTGTATTACTGGCTTCCTGACTGGACTAATTCCACCTCAAAGTAAGAGGCATCCATCCATGGATCACGAGATCACTCCCCTCTGCAAACGATTATGAGTTGAGTGATCCCTACAACTCGTGAAAACATGACTTCTATTTCCTTATCGCAGTGGCGACTGGAAACAAACCCAGGGTTTCCCGGTTGTCCTAATGTACTTCAGTAAGTCAGTCTGGTATTGCAGATTTTATCAAATGAATATTAAAAATTGTTAACTATTTAAACTGCGTCACAACGAAAAAGTAGTAGAGGGCTTATTTTTTTTATCAAAGGTTGTGTCTGTGTCTGTCCGTCAGTATAGCTATCACTCCATCATACTCGCATTCCGTTGGGAACCAAAACTCGCGTACTCCGAAGGATCGAGTGGCCAATGGACGAGGCTCTCTATGATCTCGGCAAGTACCTCATTCATACATCACCCTAGGGTTCATGCGGATATTACTCACTCCTGCTACTTAAGAGTGAGTATTATCCTATCGGTTTTCCTACCTATACTACCTACAATTCTTTCTGCTGCTTATTCCTACCTAAACTATATTCGATCCTAACCAAACCCGCAATGTAATTACCGTAAGTATAATTCAAATAAAGGAATAACTCAATGAGCCAGGTTAAATCGTAGTTATTGTTGTAGTTAATGAAGATATTTCTGCAATATTAGAGCAGCCAAGTAGACTAGGTTCGCCTGCATTATAATTGGATTTAATTCTCCACTCCGGAACGACCCAGCAATCCAAGATCACTTTAATTCTCATAGCTGATGATGATTTCGTTGCGTGGTTGTCATGTTAGAGGCTAGAGGAAACTCTAACTATTCTTTTAGCTTCAAACAAGTTTCCTCCGGGTTGGGCCACCCATAGCATAACACAGACTTCCACGGTCCCCACAGGGAAAGTAATTCTCAAACATGTAATAAGTGAATCTTTTCTCACTGAATTATTCCGCAGGATATATAGGCTTGAAGTTACGTTGCGTGGTCATCTACGTCACTAACTAGAGGAAACTCTGGCTATTCATTCAGCTTACGAGTCTCCCCAGGGTTGTGCCACCCTTAGTGTGACGTAAACTTCCACGGTCCCCGTAGGGAAAATAAGTCTCGAACAGATAACAGGCGGTGAACTCGTGCCAGATTAACAGCTCCAACAAAGTAAACGAGTCCCGTAGGAAAATCAATATATTAACAAGTGAATCTTTCTCACTAAGTTATTCCAGTGAAACAGGTACATGAATTGTATTAAAGATGCCGATGCATGGTTATTTATGTCAGGGTTGCTACTCTTAGCTTAACAAACATCCCATGACCCCGTAGGGAAACAAATCTCGATCAAGTAAATTAGTTGTATGAATATTGTAAGTTAATCTTTCATGAAGTGTAATGCGGTTAAAGCGCCGCAGTATTAATTCCGCATTATATTATTAGCCGCAGTCACGCACTTGACTGCTTAATAAAGTTATTAAATATTTTGAAGAATAGATACAAATAAAATAAGAACGCAAAACTAACGCCGATAAGAAAAATAATGGAAGGATTTCCATACGAGAGTTTATAATTCAATGTTTGTAAATCCGACAGGCACTTGACCATTTCGTCAAAGTTACTTTTTCAAGTTTATTTACAAGTAAAATAAGAACACGAGACCAACACTGGTAATAAAAGTAATCTAAAATTACTAGGTTTGTAAATCCGACACGCACTTGACCGTTTATATTAAATTTATTATTTTGAAGTTTAATTATTATAAATGAAATAAGAACGCGAATTTATCACCGATAAGAAAAGTAAGATAAAATTACTAGGTTTATAAATCCGACACGCACTTGACTTTATATTAAGGTAGTTTATTTTGAAGTTTAATTATAAATGAAGTAAGAACACAAATCTAACACCGATAAGAAAAGTAATGCAAAATTACTAGGTTTGTAAATCAGACACGCACTTGACTGTTAATATTAAGGTTACTATTCTGTAGTTTAATTATAAATGAAATAAGAACGCGAATCTAATGGCGCCTCTTCACAATCGGCGATCATAGACGATCACACGCGAGCACGATCGTGTAGAAGGGCTACTCGCCTGTAGTCGGCCATCATCGACCTTATTCGTCGTCATGATCGCGGCGATCGGTGACTTGTCGGTTTTTCGGGCACGCATCAAAGGGAATCGCTTGTAGTTGGGAAGCGCGTGCCCACACGATCGCCGATCATTCATTCACCGGAGGACAGCGGAGCCGTGCGTACGTTGCGTCGTTTTATGGTTTTTAAATACAAGTTTGCCGCTCAATAAATGATCACGGACGATCGTGTGGATGCTTGCACAATGATCGTGACGATTACCTTGCCGATCACAGACGATCAACGAGTGTCGATCATCGCCGATTGTGAAGAGGCGCCATAACACCGATAAGAAAAGTAATATAAAATTACTAGTTCGTAAATCAGACACGCACTTGACCGTTAATATTGAGGTTACTATTTTGTGGTTTAATTATAAATGAAATAAGAACGCAAATCTAACACAGATAAGAAAGTAACAAAATAATTTTCACACGAGATTTTTTATAACTAATTATTTGTACATCCGACACGCACTTGACCGACTAAAGTTTAAACTAACTATAAACAGCAATAACGCAGTGACATGAACTTGTTTATCTACCTTCGAATTTTGATACAAATCGCCACGCTCGAGAAGTTATAAAATCTAAATATCCTCATCTGCTTGATCGATTTTTATAAAGAGCTAGATTTTGATTTGCAGTTTTTTTTTTTATCGAAGTTATCTGCGATAGAATGATTGATTTTATTGGGATTTTTGTACAAATTTTAACGTACGAGTACGAGATGGTAAAGGATTCGACACTCAATTGACTGTTTTATGTAACTTATTATCGGATGTAGATCGGAACACGATGAGAATTCTTTTATACAAAGTTTTACTATGAAATATTTGAAATTCTACACGCACTTGAAACTGATTTTATGATTAACTATTATTAAATCTAGATCAGCAGAGAATATTAAAGAGTTAAGAGTGATGACGCAATTGTTATAAGATTTTACACGGAGATTTAATATGAGACGTTTTATATTTGCAATATTGTAAACGAAGCGATGTTTAGATACAAAAATTGAGATTTCAGTAATGCGAGACTACCGGCAAAAGGTTTAGTACTTACTTGCAATCACGAACACAAATAGGTTTAGAACGGACGTTTAGGAATTCACAACACGCACTTTTTACACACTTTTGACACAGGCACAGTGATTTTGGTTACGAATATTTATAAAATGTGACGCTTGGTTATTTACAACACGTACTTGATCGCGAAGCTTGAAAAGTTTACCCTCAACTGATCTCAAAATATTAATAACGTAGCTACACCGATTTTAGTTAATGGAACGCGCCTAAGAGCATACACTACACACAGAAGTCCGTAGAAAAGTAATAAAATGTCTACCTACCGCCTCGACTTGTTAAACAAGCCGCACGAAACCCAATATAGGAATCTAGTTCAAAACCTAGCTCCCTATGATTTAATACCTAACAATCCCCAAAACCCTACATCCCTACTTCCCTAGCGCCCTAGCCCTATCATATTTTGAAGAAATATATAAATATATAGATAAAACAGGAAGCCTGGTGCCATGAGACCTAAGACACCAGACGGAGGAGGTTAGGAATAAAAGGATGGTACGATTTTCTCACGCCAATGACGCAGGCTCACGCCATTGATCACAGAAGGTGATGCTGCTAGGAATCTTGGCTACGTGAGAGGAAAAGGTAAAAGGTAAACACGTTGTACCCTGCCCAGCGGAAAGATGCTGTCAGGGCGGCAACTTCACTGCCTCTTCTTACATGCAGACTACTTCTTTCTTGATTGAAAATCTGGGACTGAATAATCATTTCATAGCCGAGTACCCCCTTTTATAACCTTACCTACACCTACATAACTATCTCTACATATATCTCCATCGTACGATTTTACAAATTACCAACCTCAAGGAAAATTGGCGGCAACAGGAACATTATTTTACATTTGGCCATAGAGAACTCTTTTCATACTGACAACCTCTTGAAAAACAGTGATATCTACCTGTTATTATTTTTAATTGTAAAAGAAGGTAATCTGATGTAAACATTGCTCTATTATTGACCATAAATGTATAAAGCAAATCTAGATGAAACATTTTGCGTTACGATATTCTTTTTACAAATAATCTTGTAACATTGTTTTATCGTTGATAAACCGATTAGTTTTACTAAGATGTAATCTAAAATCAAATAAATATTGTTTGTTCGAATTGTGACAGCGTGTTTAAGTTAAATTGTCTACAACTGAATATTAACAAAGTTCGAGCGTCTAGAAGAAAAATACTACAGAGAGCGAACTGAAGTCAGCGAGAGTTATCTGTACTAATTTTAATAACATTTTATTTCCGATTAAATATACTAGATGGCGCGGATACCTTATTTTCGCGGAAAGACAAATTAATTAGATTTATTTTCAAAATATACTAAAAGATGTTGGAAGGAGAGATATACCAGCGAAACACGCTGGTGTTTCGTTACAACGCGAATGTGTTGAAAGTATGATTTTCTGACATAATACTTTTTACCCGACTACGGCGAAGCAAAAAGGAGGGTTATGTTTTTGACCGGTATGTGGGTATGTATGTATGTAAGTATGTATGTATGTATGTATGTTTGCATGTATGTTCATCTGTTCCCTCATAACTTCTAAACTACTTATCATAACTTAACAAATGAGGTGTCGTTGGATGCGTCTTATTTGTTTGCTCGTTATAGGCTATGTGACGTCACAACAAATTGAATGTGGCGCCCCCTAGAAGGGACGAAGTCCAGAACTAAAAAAAAATTCACCCCACCCCATCGTGTGTGGTATCGTTGAATAGGGAATAGGGAATTATTTATTATTTATTTTTAATTATTAATTATTTATTTTTAATAATTATTTAAAATGAAGATAGGGTTTACTACATCATATTTTTGTGCGGCTTAGCATTGGCGAGATATATCCCGCCGAAGTCAAGAAAACTAATTTTTACCCCACGGCGTTCCAAAGAAGCAGTTGGGAGGTTTATGTGTTTGTTGATCGCTGTGTATGTATATACGTATGTTGACATGTATACATCTATCCGAAAACCTCAAAATGCTTTTAATAAAAAATAAGTTCAAAAACTAAAACCCGACTACTGAAAAATCACTCTCTTAAAAGTATGAAACAAGAAAATATTCTCATCTGAGATCGCTATGTACAAACTATTCAATATGTATCGTGTATTAAACATACAACTAACTTGTAATACATATATTTTTTGGTATGTCATAAATATTCTTAGTGGTGCTCAGAGGATAGCCGTGGTCGTATGTCACCTACCGTAACAAAACAATACACTGCAAAGTAACATACGACCACAGGATGGAATCACATTTTCATCACATCATCACAAAGTTCTTACTGCACGGCAGCACTATACCACAGTTTTACAATCATACCTGCATACATACGTACATTGTGTATGTATGTAATGTACCTATGTATACATATATACATAACATACATACATACACACATACTGGTCCAAAACATAACCCTTCCTTTTGCTTGGCCGTAGTCGGGCAAAAACTAAAACCCGACTACCGAAATATCACGCTCTAAAAAGTATGAAAGAAGAAAATATAAAAAATAAAACTGGCCAAGTGCGAGTCAGCATCGCGTCTCTTATCGCACACTTAGGGAGGGTTCCGTACAATACGAAACATAACAGAGTTTCAACCTCATATATTTGATTAATTGATATTACCAAGAATATTTGGTTTGGTCGCGATCTAGAAAGACGGGGCTCGTTTACTAGCGCCATCTATGTCATTTTGCCAAAACTAATTAGATAGATGGCGTTTAAAAACACGTTTTTTGTATGGTTAATAAAAATAATTAAGTTAAAAATTAAAGGGGGCCCCCTTTAATTTTTAACTTTATTTTGTTTTTAGTATTTGTTGTTCTAGCGGCAACAGAAATACACCATCTGTGAAAATTTCAACTGTCTAACTATCACGGTTAATGAGCTATAGCCTGGTGACAGACGGACAGACAGACAGACAGACAGACAGACAGACAGACAGACAGACAGACAGACGGACAGTGGAGTCTTAGTAATAGGGTCCCGTTTTACCCTTTGGGTACGGAACCCTAAAAACTATAATACTAAAACTATGTACACGGCGGTATTATAATTGAAACAAAATAAATAATAGTACCTACTACTTACATGATATTTGGTAAGGTAATACGAAATTATAAGAATAAACTTACCTCGCGTCACGGGGAAATTCTATGAAATCTTTGTTGCATTTTGATACCGAAGCGCATGCGTACACAGAACAAGACGTTTGCATCATTATAATTGAAGTAATTACATATTCTCGTAAAATTTGCTGCTTGCGATTTAAGTACACGGTCACGTCTATCCCTCAACGGTCGATCCCACAAACAATTCTCTTAATATTTTCTTACAGAGAATCAAGGAAATTTCTTGATATGATATTATAATTTTCCTTTAAGTAGGTATAGAGGAAGTTAAGTGAATCCGAAATAAGCTTCCATTCAAAAGACTGGCGATTTTGACATGACTCCTATTCACTCGCAACTTGAAGACTTGACTTGAACCCACCAGATAGTAATTATCGGGAGGTTAGCTTGCGTCACATCCAAATCTCCAGTCTTTTGAATGGTAGAGTCTGACTAGTTGAGACTCGAATTATTTGCATTTTTACATGACAAGAATTATGCAAATGTCTTAAAATGACATGTCAAAATCATCACAAGATGGCGATTTTATAGTATGCTGCAAATCCTTTGATACTTTTTTGTGCAGTTATCTTTCGGACTCTGCTAGTTTAAAGTATCAAAATGAGTCAGACGAAGTTACTTTCGTAGTTGGGGCTGCCATACTGAAATATGTTTTTCCGCGCGTTTTCAGTCTACTTTCGCTTGCCAAACCAGCTTCCATAAAAAAATATTGTCAAGCGTGCTACATCGTGCACCGCATTGTCACTACAACATCAGACCCCTGATTCTCATTTCAATCACATAAGTAAGTAATTTCAAATTCGGAAGCTTTATTTTGGATTTCGGATATTTTATGTTCAACAGACACAAGCATATTTAGCTTAGTTGGAGGGATTAACAAGAATACTAGTAATGTGCAACCCACATTGCGAGTAATCTTTTATTATAAAAAAAAAAAAATATTATTCCGTGAGCTATTTAGTCGCGGAAACCTTTCCAATTAAAATCACATATTTTTTCGAATTTAAATATCAAAGTTATTGAGTCGATTAGAGCATTGTGAATTGGAAAGATCTGTGTCGAAGGAGAGGCAGTTTCCGAATCCGAATTTGCTTTCCAATGTTCAAGAATCACGGGGCAGGTGAGATAGTCACTGGTCAATCGCTTGCATATTTAGCTTGAATTTACAAGAAAGTAAGTTTAATGTAGATGTATGGCAGGAGAACCATGAAAGTAAAATTAATGCTGTAGAAATGAGAAGTTTGAGAAGTATGTTTGGAGTGACTCTGATGGATTAAAATGTATTTTTTCGACGTGTATTTTATTAGGAATAAAATACACATTGATGCTGTAGTCTATTTCGTTTCTGACCCTGCCTTTCGGTGACAACCACGTCCGTTTATGTTTTGTTTTTCTATTATAGTAGTTATTTAATATAATATACCTACGCAAGCTGGCTGGCAGCGGTTGGAAACAAAGAGCTGAAGATCGAGCTCAGTGGCGTGCCATAAGAGACGCCTATGTTCAGCAGTGGACAGAGCTTGATGATGATGCTGATTAATTATGTTAAAGTTGTTTTCTAGCTAGGGTATAATTTATAAATCGTTGTCCATTGTCATTCCATCTGCCGGTAATATATCATGTACCTACCTACCTAATCTGTGAATGTCGTCGTGGACTGAATAATTAATAACATCGTTTCAAATATGAATCAATATTATGACATGTTAATTGTAAAGAGCAAAGCAAATTTTTATTCCAATATAATCAATACTAATAGTAACGCATCTAAAGCGATGTGGAATGTTGTCAATAGGGAGAGGGGAAAAAATAACTCGCCTCATATTGATTTCTCTGAGGTCCTTAAGTCTGCGGATGGGGTTGCGTTTCTGGATAAGAAGTGTGCTGTTGATGCGATGAATTCTCGGTTCTTGAGCGCTGCGGCCGCGTGCGGTGCGCCGCGCGCTGATGTCGCTCGGTCGCGAGCTGCGCTGTGCTCGGCGCGCGCGCCTGCGGACCGCTCGCTCCGACTGTTGAGGTTCAGCGCTGAAGAAGTGTGTCGCATTATTTTGACTCGCATCCCTCCGAAGACCTCGAAAGACATATACGGCATAACAATGAAGCTGTTGAGGATGGCAGTATTACCACTCGCCCCCGTGCTGGCAAGTCTGTTCAACACCTGCCTGGTTGAGGGATCTTGTCCAACAGCGATGAAAATAAGTAAAGTCTCCCCTTTATATAAAGGTAAAGGCAAGCGCGATTCAATCGACAACTACCGGCCCGTTTCAATAATTCCAGCAGTAGCGAAAATTTTTGAAAACGGACTGAGCAGCCGCCTGGTGGACTTCCTGGCACATACGGATGCCCTAACTGACAGACAGTATGCCTACAGACAAGGCCGGTCGACAACGTCCCTCACTAGGGAGGTAGTACGGTGCATCATGGCAGCTAGGGAAACCAAAAAACAGGTTTCTATCCTCTGTTGCGATTTCTCAAAGGCGTTCGACGTCGCCGATCATGCTGTACATGCCGACAAGCTGCGGCGGTACGGTGTGGTCGGCCCTTCGTACGCCCTCCTTACTGATCTGATGCGAGATAGGTCGCAAGTAGTCGTGGTGGTGATATAAAGTCAGACCCACTGACATCTACCATGGGAGTTGCTCAAGGGTCTTCGATTTCGAACATCCTGTTCTCACTGCTCCTCAATGATCTACCAGCGGCTGTTACTGCGGCTGAAATATTCATGTATGCTGATGACGTGGCGGCAGTCGTGACAGCGCCCTCGGTGGATCTTCTGGAGCAGCAGCTGAACGCCACCACATCGCAATTGTCAGAGTGGTTCCAATTCAATGTTCTGGCATTAAATTTGACGAAGACGCACTTCATTCATTTTAATCTGTCCGGACGCCCGGCCCGATCAATGACCGTTCTCTTAGATGAAGTAAAGATAACACAAACTCCCTCGACCACTTTCTTGGGATTTGAATTGGATGCTGGGCTAAAATGCGCAGGACATATTAAAAAAGTGTGTGGAAAAATGGGAAGTGCATGCTTTGCACTTCGCAGGGTGTCTCGAGTGGTGTCTGCGAGTGTGGCTCGTGCCTGCTACTTCGCGACCGTGCACTCTCTCCTGCAGTATGGTGCCGAAATATGGGGGCGTTCTGCGGACTGGCTGCGGGCATTCAGAATGCAGAAACGCGCCGTGCGAGCAATCGCTAAAATTCCGCAGAACGTCTCTGCACGGCCATATTTTAAGAGTCTAGGTATTCTGACGCTGCCTGCACTTGTTATATTTCAAGTCGCAGTGTACGCTAGAATGAACCTGGAGTCTTACACAAAAGGAAGTAGCGTGCACGATCACCACACCCGTGGCAGGGACAAGTTACGGGCAGAGACTCGGTCACTCACCAAGACTTCCAAGATAACTCATGTTATGGGACCGACAGTATATAATAAGTTGCCTGAACCTGTCATCTCAGCGCCCAATTTGACTAGTTTCAAACGGCAGCTGAAGCACTGGCTTATCGAGCAGACGTTCTACAGCTACGATGAATTTGCTCTCAGCAAAACATAATATTATAATATTATATACATTTTTAATTTATTTGTACACTTTATTTTAATTATTTAATATTAATGACTGTAATGAAAATGAATGACTTGTAATGAAAATTATTAATAAATATATGAATATGAATATGAATATCAAAATGTATAATTTGTATTGTATTTCATAAAGTTTTGTAATGTAGCTGCTTGCTAATATCCTAATAAATGAATAAATAATAAACATGTTACGTGTCTCATTTTAAATTATTCGTTACTTTTTTCGCTTTCGAAAAGCTTTCTATTTCTGCCCCCTGATCCGCATATCAAGCGGATACATTCAAATTCGGAAGCGTCATTTTGAATTTGGAATATTTATTATTCCGTGAGCTATTTAGTTGCGGAAACCTTTCCGATTACACACACATTTTTTCGAATTAAAAATCTAAAGTTATGGATTAGATCATTGTGAATTGCAAAGATCTGAGTCAAAGGAGAAGCAGTTTCCGAATCCGAATTTGCTTTCGAATGACTGAGAATCAGGGGCTGATATCCGATAGTTTCGGTCACGTTTCTGTTACGGAGCTCGCCAACATATCTCCTTAGGCTGAGCGCAGACTATAGACAAAACAGTCGTAAAACAGTTTTGTCTGGGACAGACAAGTCTGTCTCAAGACAGTTTTGTCTATCACGCTGCGCACACGGTGAACAAGACTGTTTTGTCTGCGATGATGCGACACAGAACAGATACTACGTATAGAATGGACACTGATCACTCCACCAATACACGTATTATGTACCTACCTACCATTTGTCTTCTTCAGTTATACAGTAACTAGATATCTCCTTCATCTTTTTTAGGGTTCCGTATCTCAAAACGTAAAAAAAGGAATTTAGCGCTCATACAATTTAGACATCATCACACACATCTGGCGCAGCTAGAGGAGGAGCTGAAACACATAGATGGCACATTCTGGGGTTATGTGAAGTCCGAAGACAGGGAGAGGACACCATAACCTTAGAATCGGGCCATTTTATGTACTACAGAGAAGGAGATCAGCCATCCCAAGGCGGCGTCGGGTTTCTGGTCAACAAGGTTCTCAGTGACAACGTTGTAGAAATCTCCAGTGTGTCGACCAGGGTAGCGTACCTCATAATTAAGTTAACCAAGAGGTACAGCCTCAAGGTTATCCAGGTCTACGCACCGACCTCGACACACTTGGATGACGAGGTGGAGAGCATGTATGAAGATATCTCCAGAGCTTTACACACCACCTCCAAGGCTCACTACAACGTTGTCATGGGAGACTTTAACGCCAAAGTGGGAGTACAAACTTGCGGCGAATCGTCTATAGGACCCCACGGATTTGGGAGTAGGAATCACAGGGGACAAATGCTTGTCAATTTCCTCGAGAGAGAGGGGCTTTTCTTGATGAACTCGTTCTTCAAGAAACAGCCCCAAAGGAAATGGACGTGGCAAAGCCCCGACTTTGTGACTAAAAACGAGATTGACTTCATCATTACGGACAAACGGCGCATATTCAGAGACGTCTCAGTGATCACTAGGTTTAATACTGGAAGTGATCACCGACTTGTACGAGGCACTCTGGATATCGACTTTATAGCCGAGAGATTCCGATTGATGAAGTCTACGCTCCGTCCGAACCTACTCCAAACCGCTGTTGGGTCCGAAACATTCCAATTAAAATTGGAAAATCGATTCGCTACCTTGGAAACCACAGATGACGTAGACCAGAAACTCGAAGAAGTGGTGGAAATCCTCAGGGATGAAGGGACGAAGTTTTGCGAGAGCAAGCGTACGGGCAAAAAGTCCAAACTCTCGGCAGAAACACTTCGGCTAATGGAAGAGAGACGAACAGACCCTTTGTCAGCTTTGTCAACTAACCTGGCGCGCAACAAATCCATAAAGAAGCTGGTACGACGCGACCTCCGATCCTCTAACACGCTCTTGATTAAAGAATCAATTGAGCAGAATCGGGGGTCGAAAGTGTTCGTCCAGCCTCTGGGTAGAAGCCACCTCACAAAGCTGACAACGTCAACGGGGAACGTCGTCGCATCCAAGCCGGAGATTCTGTCGGAAGTTGAAGACTTCTACGGCAAGCTCTACGCATCGCATGCTTCAAGGCCCGAACCCGATACTGAGGATTCTAGAGCCACCTTAACCCGCCACTTCACAGAAGATCTGCCCGAAATTAGCCGAGACGAAATCGTGATGGCCCTTAAACAACTCAAAAATGGAAAAGCCCCAGGAGAAGACGGAATCACAACGGAGCTTTTAAAAGCCGGAGGAGCTCCAGCAGTTCAACAGCTTCAGCAGCTATTTAATTCCGTTCTTTTTTACTGGGAGAACTCCACAGGCATGGAACAGAAGCATGGTGGTTTTGTTTTTCAAAAAAGGAGACAAAACCCTATTGAAAAACTATCGCCCGATTTCGCTTCTGAGCCATGTCTACAAGCTGTTTTCAAGGGTCATCACGAACCGTCTTGCGCGAAGACTCGACGAGTTTCAACCTCCGGAACAGGCCGGGTTTCGAAGCGGTTACGGCACCATAGACCACATCCACACGGTGCGGCAGATTGTACAGAAGACCGAAGAGTATAATCGGCCCCTGTGCTTAGCATTTGTGGACTATGAGAAGGCCTTTGACTCAATCGAAACCTGGTCTGTTCTCGAGTCCTTGCAGCGTTGCCAAGTCGACTGGCGATATATCGAAGTGATGAGATGTCTATATAATGCCGCAACGATGACTGTACAAGTACAGAACCAGCGAACTAAACATGTCCACCTGCGTCGAGGAGTGAGACAGGGGGACGTCATATCCCCGAAACTGTTCACTAACGCCTTGGAGGATATGTTTAAGACGCTGGACTGGAAAGATCGTGGCATTAACATCAACGGCAGGTACATCTCTCACTTACGATTCGCAGATGACATCGTCATTATGGCAGAGACGCTGCAGGACCTACAAAGGATGTTGAATGGCCTAGCTGATTCTTCTCGTAGCATCGGTCTCCGGATGAATTTGGACAAAACCAAAGTCATGTACAACGAGCACGTTGTTCCGGAACCGATTGCCGTAGATGGAATCCCACTCGAAGTTGTCACTAAGTATGTTTACCTAGGGCAAACGCTCCAACTAGGCAAACATAACTTCGAGAAGGAAATCCAGAGAAGAATTCAGCTGGGTTGGGCAGCATTCGGAAAACTCCGTCGAGTCTTCTCGTCGCCTATACCACAGTGTCTAAAGACAAAAGTCTTTAACCAGTGCGTCCTACCTGTGATGACATACGGAGCCGAGACGTGGACACTCACAGTCCGACTGGTCCACCAGTTTAAAGTCGCTCAGCGAGCTATGGAGAGAGCTATGCTCGGTATTTCTCTGCGGGATCGAATCCGGAACGAAGTAATTCGCCAGAGAACTAAAGTTATCGACATAGCTCAACGGATTAGCAAGCTGAAGTGGCAGTGGGCTGGTCATATCTGCCGCAGGACTGATAACCGTTGGGGCAGACTTGTCCTAGAGTGGAGACCGCGAATCGGCAAACGTAGCGTAGGACGTCCTGTGACCAGGTGGAGCGACGACATACGCAAAGCGGTGGGCAGTGACTGGAAGAGAAGAGCCGAAGATCGGGCTCAGTGGCGCATCTTGGGAGAGGCCTATGTCCAGCAGTGGACTGATACAGGCTGATGATGATGATGATGATGACAATTTAGAAGTCTAGCTTAATTGGAACCAACCTTAAAAAATGTAAATAAATAAAATTGTGCTATTGATTTATTTTCGTCGCGTCGTTCGCGTGTGGCGCGTCATTGCTCAAGTTAGTTCCTCGACAGCTCAGAATCGGTAGGGAGGTGAGTAAGCCTCGATTGTTGGGTCGAACAGAGTGTCCATTCTATACGTTGTTGCCACCCCTTTGAGGTGTGCACCATTTCTCGTCCGGTTAGCCTATGATAACGAGCTGTGGGTTCTTTGTCTGCGGGATGTTACATACTTGAGTGTTAGTTTCGAGGTAGTGTCCTGTTCTATAAGGGCGCTACCAGTATATACTGGAAAATTCTTAATTAATAAATAATTAACAAACCATATTACAATAATTATGTATTTGTTCTTAAAACCTAAACATTGTTAGTTAGTTCTTAAAGATTTGTATTGAGACACAGTTCTTTCTTATATTCTATTCTAGAATTAAATCTTAAGTAGTCGCATTTCTTATACAGTTCTTTCTAGTAAATTCTATTCTGACAATTATATCTAGACAATGAGTTTTTATTACATGTTCATAAATGAATAATTTAATCTACGGACATGAGACGGGCCCTTCTGCATGCCGAGCTTTCACAAGAGTTATCCTTAAATTCTAAATAATATTAATGAAGGCTTGAGTGTAACTTCAGCGAAACAACATAATTATGTAGGCTCCACGTAGGAGTCACATAGGAGTGGGACTGTACTATTTCTACATATTAAATTCTAATGACTTGGAGTCGGGGGCTCCATTCTTAGACGGAGAGTGTTGGAGTCGAAGGCTCCAATCTTAAACTAGAAGTAGGATTAGGAGCGGCAACCTGTAAACGAACAACACTCGTTACAAACTGCCACGTAAACTTTTCTATTTCTACAAGATTCTCGAGAGTAACCAAACAAACTGACCTGCCGCTCCATTCTTTGTCCAGCATTGCTGCACTCCTTGAAATGTGGCCGTGACGCCTTCGCCGCCACGCGGCGCGGCACGTCACGCCTTCTAAAGACGACTGTTTCTGGAGGACCTGTCGGTAGATGTTAGGTTTTCTTTACACGGCACGATCCACAGGGCAAGGGCTAGCTTTTTAGCTTCCTTAAAATGCCATACCTCTACTTCTGCATCACAACCAAGGGGTCAGCGAACCTTCTTGTCTGACGTCTCGTTGAGGAAAGAAAGACATTGCCTACCTTTCGAAGCTCTATTTTTCTCTTTCGTTCTTTGGCTTCAGCCGTGCGTGTTATCTAGTCGAAGCCATAACAATAATAATTTAAGTTCAAAGAAAAACGAAAACAAATACCACGTGAAACGAGTATAATACGATGCCATTGAAAGTTATTAAACAATCCCTGCAAATAACAAAGGCTACACAAAATCTTAATCTTCAAAAACCTACTGACGACGAATCGAGAACCTCCCTCTTTTTGTAAGTTGTTTGTGAATAGACCATTTCGGTGATCTGTGGCCACTTGCAAGAATCGCTATTCCTAAACGATATTTTATCTATGGCAAGTATTTCTAATGTCAACTGTCGCTGTCACTGCAGTCAATTGTCAAAATACTGTCAAAGCACTGTCAGTCAGTTTTACAACCTATAATAGCCAAAAACAAAGAAAATAATAAATAATACAACCTATAATGTATTAGATTTATTTATCAAAGTTTATTTTGTCTTTCTTTCAGGTTTTCCAGAAGTAATACCACTAATAAATACGCCTAAAAGTTGAGATGAACTCCAACGTTGAAGTTTCAGGCGTGTGATACCCGATTACAACGAGACATTATGGCGCAAAGACTACGCAAGTAGATTCTTTCTTACGACGGGATAATTCTAATTATATCTGCTTCGATGTGAACCTCTGTGATTACCAGCCAGAAATCTATGTTATCTACGTCTGTGCCTAGTGTCTGTGAAGTTAATATCGTGATACAGTTATTGCATCGAAAAAAAAACACAATGCAGAAAAAGAACTGCAACAACGTAGTATCTGTTCTGTGTTGCATCGGTATTGTTTGTCGGCACCGAGAACAGATAATAACACTACGTATAGAATATACACTCTGTCCCACCCACCAATCGGGGCTTCCTCACCTCGCCACTCATTCTGGATCTGCCGAGGAGTTAGTTTGAGCAAGGCACCACACGTTTTTACCGCGTTTAAAGGCGTGTTTACCCAACTGCGATAGAAGGAGGGTTATGTTTTTCGAGTGTATGTATGTATGTAAGTATGTATGTATGTATGCGGCACGCCCTAGAGCCTAAACGGCCTGTCATATTTTTATGTGAGTGGTGTCAATAGATTCGTCTTAGTCGTAAGAGGGACACTGACATCATAATAAAAATAAAATCAAAATTAAGGTTTTATGACGCCAAAATGTAATCTCAAAATAACGACATGAACTTTGCGGTTCGACTATTTGGAAGGAAAAACAAGTCACGCGTTGAAGTCTTTTGTATCGCTAACTTGCGAATTGAGATTAGCAAAACAATAATGTTTAATTGGAGTTTGGAATAGTTTAAAGACATAAATTTTACCACGCAGTCGGTTTTTGTTCCTAAAATAATTTACTTGTTTTACTTATTCCTATCCGGTTATGACTAAGTAGCTCTGTGAGAACAATGTAGACCTTGCGTGCCCTTATAACCATGGAATAACCGACAATTTCCTCTTAACCTGGTTTAGAAAAGCCATTTAAGAGTTTGGGTTTTTTCCAAAACATAAGGATATACTTACAGCGTTTGTCCACAGCAACGGCACCGGGACGTCACCGGCAACAAAATGCCGGCGCCGAAGTAGCGGTACATATGTATGTATGGCAGCTTGTCCACAGCATGATTGGCACCGGGCGACGTCATCCCGGCCGCCGATATTTCGAGTAGATCGGCGCGACCGCTAGAAACCGGCCAGAGATTTTGACGGGCCGATGTGCCGGCATTGGCACGCAATACAAAACACGTTTGAACTTGTCCACACACTGCTGGCGCCCGGCGCCGTTCGATAGGTTATTGTTTTTTTATCTGAGGTTGTTTGTTTTATTTCTATGGAATCGCATCTGCCACGCATGACAGCTAGAAGAAACAGAACCACCGGAATCGGTGGTGGTGGACAAACGATCGCCGGCACATCATTTTCAAACCAGCCCGAAAAAATCTCGGTGCCGGTGAAGTCCCGGCGCCGTTGCTGTGGACAAACGCTCTTATACTTATGAGTTTTAGCGATTACTCGCGTTGGTTCGGTGTCTAGGTGTTTGTCTTGTAAAGGCTAAGAGGACTGTGTAGTCAGATTGGTGGAGGCAGGCTTAAACATTTTTGAAAAAATTGTAAAATGAATATCCGTTCATATAATTAAACCCTACAGCAAACTTTACCCGGTTTTCGTCCTCCAATCCCCATTTTTGGATTTTTTTCGCAACATCCTATGTAGAATGTAGTATCTAGTATGCCTCTCAAAATCGATTGAAATCAGTCGATAAATAACGATACTGCAAACATTTCAACTTCCCAAATTTCTCCCAAATAAAAAAAACGCGATCGACAAACATTCTTGAATAAAATAAGAAGGTGCCAATTTTCGTCAAAATCGGTTGAAAAATGCGACCTGTAGGCGAGAATAGACAAACATCTGCTATTGGCTATTCTGTAAGCTATCTCGACAACGGAATCCGCGGTGAGATTCGAACTTCATACAACGAAGTTCAATCGTATCACGTTCGTAATACGGTTGAATTTCGTAATACGTAATACGAAATTCAATATAATATATCATACTGGACAAAAGCATTGGCCAATCTCAAAACTGACATCGGTCAATTAATATTATGCGGGTCATATTCGATTCATGTTCGTTTCTGCAGGGTTATTCTCAATCATTCGAAAGCGAATTCGGATTCGGAAACTGCCTTTACTTCTTTGTTTTAAAATTATCGTGAATTTGTAAAATAATTAATGTTATATACCGGCTGTAATTCATGTACCTTTAGTCGAATTTTCTCGACGTAGGTTTTGAGCGAGTCCGGCGCTCTTCCTCGGGAGTGAGGTCACGCGGTGAGATCGCGATGTTCACTGCGGGCCGCCGCTCGCTGCGCTCGGCTTGATAGCCGGGGTGGGGGTGGACTCGGCGGCGATCGGGAACGGCTGTTTCTTTTCGGTTATCCAAACACCTGGCAAGCATCCTTCAGCAGTACACGGGCAAGACTGATACTTTTGTGATAGACTCGTACCATCCGATCCATCCGATCCATACCAAGTTATATTTGCGGTCCCTATATCTAAAAAACTGCTGTATCTCGTTCAAATCAATTTTCGTTGAAAGTTTTTATTGAGTTCTACAGCATATATTTTTTTTTCGATGTTTCACGCCCTTACTTTAAAAGTTAGAGGGGGGGTGGCACACATTTTACCACTTTAGACGTGCCGATCTTTCAAATGATTGAAAAATGGTTTTAGGAACCTCAATGTCATTTTGAAGACCTATCTAAAGACCCTGCACGTACCTAGGTTTGATGAAAAAACATTTTTAGTTGTCCTCGGTACCTAGAGCAATAATCAACCGAGTTGAGAATGTGCGACCCTCAATACCTAGATGGTGAGCTAAATCACGTGAGGGGGGTACTTGAGGATAATGGCTACAGCTGGCGACAATGTGGCCGGTGGTGTAAACAGAGTGAACGTAAGCGACCACAAGTAGCGGATCGATCACGCTATTGTATTAGATATATACGCTATTGTATAGATAGACGAATTGAGAACCTCCTTCTTTTTGGAAGTCTGAGTTGAAAACGTTGAACCGACAGTTAACTTAACGCCCTATGCCATATAAGCCTTATAATAATAATAGCTCTGTGCATAGCTTCACTATGTGTAGACCTCATGACATTATTATTCTTCTTCTTCTTCTTCTTATGGCTTTTAAACGGCGTTTTATGCCAATGTCAAAAGTATGGCCAGTGTACAGTAAATTTACAAGAAAAAAAACCCGACAAAATAAAAATATGAACTTCTAGGACATTTCGATCCTAGAGATCCTTTTGACATTGACATGACAGAACACCTAATACTACAATACATTAAAAACCATAGAGACCAGATGAAACTAGTTTATGACCAGTTGAACGAATCAGCTCTTACAAATCGTACGCATATCATAGAAAGCAGGAATAAGGGTAGAGAACCTGGGGCCTTATTCAGTATGAACAATGAGATAACGCGTTCCTTAACGCGCCACGTTATGTTATTGAAAAATTGTATTCTGAATGCCACACGATAGGTAAATTATACAAAACACGCGCGTTACACGTCCTCATATGTCACGATATTTTGACAGCTCAAAACGCGCTCATAACCTTACCCTACCGCGTTTTAATTGGCATAGTGAATACCATAACGCGGAGATAACGTAACACGGCACGGTAAGACTTTAAAATGGTCATACTGAATAAGGCCCCTGAGGTCTAATATCAACCCAACCAACAAGTGTTCATAACTAACCCACAAACTAGTCGAAATAAACTCGCGACTCGTTATACTCAGGATATCGTATTAGCCGATCTGCCAATCCATATATACACTTCTAAGAAGAAGGGCCCCATTGCGAAATCCCGACTTAAACGCGTGCCTAAAACTGCGAAATTATTACAGAATGATACTCCTCGCATTCCTCCACCTGACGCTGGCGCACGAGATAAGACTTGAGAATCTTGACAATGGACTAGGTTTACTCCCTTTTAAACTCGGACAAGCTAAACTTGTCATTCCTTATTAACCGACTTCACAAAAAAGGAGGAGGTTCTCAATTCGTCGGAATCTTTTTTTTTTTATGTATGTTCACCGATTACTCGAAGATGCCTGAACCGATTTGGAAAGTTCTTTTTTTGTTTGATTTAAATGGGACCACCTTCACAGGTGATCCCATTTAAATTTTAACGAAATCGGCCGAGCCGTTTTTAATATATCAACATTTGTATTACGACGCATTTACTAATCTCGATGACTTACTAGTTACTGTACAAGAAGAGTCCCAAGAGCATTATACACAATGGAGGTTGCTATTGCATATACTTTTGAAGATTAAAAAATATGACCTTGAATAATGTATTTACATCTATTCTTCTTATATATCATATATATTTATTCTTCTTACTTTTGGTTTTTGACAGATATTCTTACGGTAACTGTGAGCGAGATAGAAACAAAGGTAAAGAAAGATAATTAATTTGTCTTCACAGGAATGTTCTACCGAGCAAAGTCTTGTTACGGTGCAAAGTTAGTTACGTAATATATTTGACATGACAATGACATGACGTTTGGCGAAGATGGCAGCCATCAGCATATCAGTCCGCGACACAGCATACATAATTAAATAACTCAGAATTATGAACGTACTTTGTACCAACCAACACTGCAAAAAAAAATATGAGCATAATACCACAGATTATGTAATAGTTTTTTTTTTTTTTTTTTACTTCGTAAATAATACTTTCCGTTGTTAGGTTGGCTACACAGTGCTTTCATAATTAGGGTATCCACAATGTAGGGAACTGCCAACTCTTATAACGTAGTAGAGTGATTCAGTACTGTTTGGGCCATATGGCGGCAATTAATGTTAATAATCGCAAATAATACTTTTTAATATTCATTTTGGAATACAACTAGTCCGTGTTATAAAAGTATTTGGAATTATTGTAATAAAATAGACGATTAATTATCGTGTGTGTCAGATGTTTTTATTGCACAGGGCCATTTTGGACATTGTCCTTTGATACCTTGATGACATCATTATGACTAGTGAATATTTTCACTAGCGCGGCATTTAAAGTCAATTCTTTAGGATTTCGAACCCAAAGGGTACCAAATGAACACTTTCTGAGACTTTGTTGTCCGTTTGTCCGTCCGTCCGTCCGTCCGTCCGCGTTTCTATATGTGCGCACTTTACAGATCTGTATCTGTATTCCCCTTCCCCGTTGGATCGCAAGCGTGTGGACGCGTTTTGCGCATAGTAAAGAATTATTTTTAAATATAGTTTAATAGTTGCAAAGGAAATTAAATCTTAATACTACGATCTACTTGCATAAATGGATCGTCTCTTAACCAGAGACATAAGCCACTTCTACCGAAGCAAAAATCAGTGAGTCTGCCTTTCACTTTTACACCCTGCCAGAACGAGACATATCAGAACGAAGCTGTTAGAGTGAGTATGATATACATCACAAAGCTCTACCTTTGCTACTTGTGACTTAAAGCAGGCCTGTCGCACTCCGCGCTGTAGCTATGAAACTACAAGTACCTCCGCGCACCCTCTCGGGTGCATGTTCAGTCAGTTAAGTGTCACGCGCGCTCTCGATCGGCCCACAGAGTACTTTTATATACTGGATCGGCCGCGCGCCTTACTTGTACCTACCTCATATTCCTTGCTTACGATATTAACATACAAAAATATTATTCAGTATGTCTAAACGAAGGGCTACAAAGCATTGCGTAGCATACGGATGCTTAAACAACAACGGGAATGACGACATTACATTTCATACACTTCCTAAGAATCTCGAGAGGTAAGACATTAATAAACTTAATATTTAACTTACACAATCTAAAACTTTACTCAATTTTAATTGAACGTAACGTATTTTCAACCGACTTTCCAAACAGAAGGAGGTTCTCAATTCGTCTTTGTGTCTATGTTACGCGATTACTCCTTCAATTGTGAACCGATTTGAATGATTCTTTTTTTAATCGGTAGGGTTCGTTGCCAAGGTGATCTCATTGTATCATCTTATTTAATCGAGATCTGATGAGTACCTCCAGAGATATGACGATATACATCTCAAACTTGCAATTGAAACTGACTCGCGCGCATTGGAAGTCGGTTGTTTTAGTTTTAACTATCTTAATTAAGCTATCACATAAACTATTTTAATTATAGTAGAACTGTAGTACTTTTATCCTACCTCGACATTAAACATGAATGTAGGACTTTAAATATACTCATTACATTGTTCTACCTTAAAGTATTCTTCTACCAATTAACGGCTTCAATAAGTTATCTCATAACATTCAACCCTATAGGAGAGGTCGCGAGTTGACCGAGTTATTCAGACTCTCGATGTGCGGACTTACGGTGCATTTTACTGTGCGCAACACGCGGTTCATAGTTACTATTATTTGATACTGTAACGCAAATTCAAGGTCGCGCTCGAGGCGTGAAGCGCATACAGACGGACAGACAGACAGACGGACAGACAGACGGACAAACAGACAGACGGACAGACAGACAGACAGACAGACGAGAAAGTGATCTTGTATGGGTTCCTTTTTTTTACTTTTGAGGTACGGAACCCTAAAAAGTATCGTCGAATTGAGAACCTCCTCTTTTTTGTGAAGTCGGTTAAAATGAGTGACAGTTTTAATAAATTAAACTAGGCAAGTCGAGCAACGGCACTGGGACGTCACCGGCACCGAGATTTTTTCAGGCCGATTTGAAAATGATGTGCCGGCGATCGTTTGTCCACCGCCACCGAATCCGGTGGTTCTGTTTCTTCTAGCTGTCATGCGTGGCAGATGCGTTTCCATAGAAATGAAACAAACAACCTCAGACAAATAAACAATAACCGATCAAACGGCGCCGGGCGCCGGCAGTGTGTGGACAAGATCAAACGCGTTTTGTATTGCGAGCCAATGCCGGCACATCGGCACGTCAAAATCTCTGGCCGATTTCTAGCAGTCGCGCCGATCTACTCGAAATATCGGCGGCCGGGATGACGTCGCCCGGTGCCGGTCATGCTGTGGACAAGCTGCCATACTATACAATGCACCGCTATTCGGCGCCGGCATTTTGTTTCCGTTGACGTCCCGGTGCCGTTGCTGTGGACAAACGCTGAAACGCTCTTACGGCTGGCTATTTTGATTAGCGCGACTCTTGAAGTCGGTTCTTTTAGTTTTTCAACCGACTTCCAAAAAGAATGTTCTGTATAAGAATATTCTCAATGTTCTGTATGTTTTTTTTTCTTTTTTTTGTGTGTATGTTACGCGATTACTCCGTCAATTTTAAACCGATTTGAATGGTTCTTTTTAAATCGGTAGGGTACGTTTTCGAGGTGGTCCCACTTTAATTTCATCGAGATCTAATAAGTATCTCCAGAGATATGACGATAAACGTTTCAAACTTGCTACTGATTGACTTGGAATTGACGCGGGGCATGGAAGTCGGTTGTTTTTGTTTTTAAACTTAATTATTAAACGATCTTAAGTTAGGTATTTAAATATGATGTCAGCTCTCAAGATGTCAGCGTCCTTTAGAAACAGGTTCTACTGGGTATTAGTACGTTGACCGATTCACACGTACTTATCAATAAAATTCATAAACATTAAAAACTACAAAAATGAACGTAATATATAATAATAGTTAAATTTATAAGCTGAATTGTGTTTTTTACATAACATTTAATACTAGTTAAATGAGCTGCAAGGATTGTTTTAAACTGTGATGTGTAGCTATAAATATAATAGTGATTGTGAATAAAAAGCTGCGTTCATAAATTGCTTACGTGTGTTTGAGGAAAAATGTCTTCGAAAATTATATACATCGCTATTTTAGGTGGGTATTGATTTATTTAAACCAAGATAAACTCATCTTTTTACCGACTTCAAAAAGGATGAAGTTCTAAGTTTGTCTGTGTGGTATGTTTTATAACCAACTTCACAAAAAGGAGGAAGTTTTCAAATCAGTTCGCCTGTATATGTTTCTTATGTTTGAGACTTCAGATCTCCGTCATTTTCTTAACCGATTTGGCAAATTATTTTCTTGTTTAAGTGTGCTTCCCGTTTGGTCCCATTGTTCCCATTTATCGAGTTCTGATGTGTATATCAAGAGATATGGAGATAATATAAACACCTCAAATTTGTACGGAAAATGACTAGCGCGGGATTTCAAGTCGGTTTATTAACCTAGTTCTAAAAAGGAGGAGGTTTTATGTTCGTCTGTATGTATTTTAACCGACTTCAAAAAAAGGTTGAGGTTTCTCAATTGTATATCTAGAGATAAACATCTCAAAGTCATTGCATACCTTGATGACATTTATGCATTTGTATACCTGGACATGATACTACTGGCTATTTTGTTTGACTATAGCGGCATGTGAAGTCGGTTTTTTTTCGTTTTGTACGATCATAAATTATATCAGTGGTTAAAGTGGCCAAAACATCATATGTGTTCCGGCAGCTATCCTTGAGAGCAAGTTCCCATTTTAGGCCTAGCGTGCGTACCATCTTCGACCGCATCATCACTTACCAACAGGTGAGATAGTGGACAAACGCTAGCCTATAAGATATACCTAAAATAAAACAAAACTTTTGGCGGCCACTACACGTTTGTCCATTGTTAAATATCTTCGAATATTTGAGCGCAAACAAGTTATTAATGACCTAAGTATTTGATTTTTAATACGTTATGTTTTGACATTTTTTTTTAATAATTGCTATGGGTAAGAATGTAGTTAAAGTTGCACCATTTTAGAATCTTTCCTAAATGGGCCATCTTTTGACACAACTTGCCGAGGGTGGTACGGTACGTTTTTTTTTATTTGTGTAAAGTCAAAGTTGGGTGATAATATTTTTTCAAGTTCGACTCAAAGAGACGTTAATTTGAACTAACTTATCAATCCTTTTGCTTGATTTGTGACTGCGTATCTTAAGTACGTTTATTTAGCACCACGTTGATAATAATATCGTTTAAAAACTAAAAAACAACCGACTTCAATGCCGCGCTATTCATTTTCAGTACCAATTTTGAGATGTTTATCTCAATATCTCTGGAGATACTTATCATACCTCGATAAAATTACCATGGTACCACACTTGGGATATCTCCTTTCGAACAAAAAAAGAATAATCAAAATCGGTTCATAAACGACGAAGTTATCCGCGAACAAACATAAAAAAAAAAAAAAAAAATATATATACGGTCGAATTGAGAAACCTCCTCCTTTTTTTGAAGTCGGTTAAAAACAACGTAAAATTGTAAAATTTGTGGTCACAGGACCTAAAGATATGATTTAAGGTGTCAATATTCCTCATTTCTATAAATTAGCCAGTTAAAATTTAACTCTCAGATAAGGATTTTTTTCTATGTTTCCCGGGTCTGCTGTGATCCCCTCCCCCCCCCTCTCACCCCGTCCCACTTGACGTTGACTATTATTATATCTTTTTTATGGTTGAGTAACGGGACACCTGTATACATATATGTATGTGTGTTCGCGGATAACTTTGTCGTCTATAAACCGATTATGATGATCTTATCGGTTCTTTTAGTTTTTAAACGCTTTTATTTATTTTTAGTTTTGTACACGATCTTAAATTATTTTTAACCGACTTAACAAAATAGGAGGAGGTTCTCAATTCGACTGTACCTATTTATTTTTTTAATGTTTGTTACTTACTAGAACTCCGTCAAATCTAGACCGATTTAAAAAAATACTTTTTTTTTGAGAGATTACGCCGTTTGGTCTCATTCAAATTTTATCGCGGTATGACAATTATCTCCGGAGATATAGAGATCATTTTAAACTCATTGTTTGTATACCTTGATGACATATGCATTTGTATACCTTGACGAAATTATACTACTGGCTATTTTGACTATCGCGGCATGTGAAGTCGGTTTTAGGGTTCCGTAGCCGAATGGCAAAAAACGGAACCCTTATAGATTCGTCATGTCTGTCTGTCTGTCCGTCCGTGTGTCACAGCCATTTAATTCCGAAACTATTAGAACTACAGAATTGAAACTTAGTAGGTAGATGTATTATGTGAACCGCTTTTCGATTTTTATACAAAAATAAAAAAAAAGTTTAAGGGCCTCCCCATACATAGAAAAGAAACAAAAAAATGTTTTCTTAAAACCTATTCTATGGATAGGTCCTTTAAAATGACATTGAGGTTTCTACCGCCATTTTTTCTCAAAGTCAATCATTTGAAAGATAGGCGCGCGTCTTAAGCGGTAAAATGGACCCCCCTCTAACTTAGTGAACAATCTAGAAAAAATATTTTCTGTAGATCTCAATAAAAACTTTCAACGAAAATTTGTTTGAACGAGATACAATCAGCAGTTGTTGAGATACAGCGACCGCAAGTATAGTTATTTTTGTAGTTGCGAAAAATCATAGTTATAGAATACTCTACTGTGTTACGGAACCCTACGAGTGCGAGTCCGACTTGCACTTGGCCAGTTTTTGGAACTTATTTGATAACTAGCGCGGCTTCTGTAGTCGTTATTATTAGAGTTCTGTATTTGGAGAGTAAAACGAAACCCTACTATATGACTAAGCCTTTGTTGTCTGTCTGTCACAAGGTTCCACATTTTTTTAACCGTGGTGTTAGGTAGGCTATTTATCATATAAGGCAGACAAGTACTTGACCTGTTTCTCACCTGATGTTAAGTGATGATGAGGCTTAAGATGGATGTATGCTATTTTATAAAAAGGAAAAGGGGTTCTAGAGTGGAGACCACGGCTCGGCAAACGTAATGACGCCCTCCAGCTAGATGGAGCGATGATATACGCAAGCTGGCTGGCAGCGGTTGGAAACAAGGATCTGAAGATCGAGCTCAGTGGCGTGCCATAGGAGAGGCCTAGTATAAGGATGATAAGGATGAACATAGGCTGCTAAACTCTTGATGTTCTTGAACGAAGTCAATCAGCTAGTAGTTATATAATATTAAAATACTGTATAAAATAATGTATGATCGTACAAAACGAAAAAACCGACTTCACATACCGCGATAGTGAAAATATCCATTATCATGTCATCGAGGTATCAAATTTGTTTATATTGTTTATCCTCATATCTCTGGATATGGTTATCAGATATCGATAAAATTTAAATGGAACCAATCGGAAGGCAAAACCTCTCCAATAAAAAATAAATTTCGGTTTTAAATCGGTTAAGATTTGACGGAGTTCTGAGGTAGCCACGTATATACGCCATAAACTGGCCAAGTGCGAGTCAGACTTTTGTCTCGCACACGGAGGGTTCCGAACCGCAGTATAATAATATATAAGAAAGAAAGAAAGAAAAATCATTTATTCAGCAGTCCTCAAGTTACAGTACAGATGTAAAATATATTTGACATTTTGACCAAAACACTTTAATAAATAAAACAAAAGGTATAATACTGTATAAGTATAATAAAGTATGAGGCGCTGAAACAGACCAGTCTCAGCACAAATGTCCAGATTTTTGGATCGTAGAACCCAAAACCAAGACGCTGATTTTCAGAATGGCCTGAGAGCGGGAGTAGGACTAATAAAATAAAAATAATAAGTAAATAAATACTTAAATAAAATAGATACATTAACATAAATTAACAAATATATATATATATATATATATATATATATATATATATATATATGACGGATAAATATAAATAGCATAAAAAATTAATAATAGTATATAAATTAATAAGTATAATATAATATAATAATAAAAATTAATAAGTATAATATTATATTATATTACCGTGTCAATACCAAACATGCTTCTTAACTACAACGCCATCAAACTAATATCTAACGAACTTCTAACATCAACTAAGTGGATGTTAACACAAAGGTAGGTTATTAATATTATTTAGTAATAAGTCGTTACAATCTTTCATAGATGGCGCTATAGTAAAAACACGTTTTTTTGTATAAGGACCCCGTTACTTTTTAACTTTGTTCTGTTTTTAGTATTTGTTGTTATAGCGGCAACAGAAATACATCATCTGTGAAAATTTCAACCGTCTAACTATCACGGTTTATGAGATACAGCCTGGTGACAGACGGACAGACAGACAGGCAGACAGACGGACATTGGAGTCTCAGTAATAGGGTTCCGTTGGGTACGGAACCCTAAAAAGTAACATTCGAATTGAGAACCTCCTCCATTTTGGTGAAGTAAAAACTACAAAATCAAAACAAGACCCAGCTCAGCTCAGCATTATGTTGGTCATGCTTTATATGACCAACTCTGGTCTTCTAATGGGACCCTGAAAATGTTGTCACTGAACCTACCTACTTTAGACAACGCTCTAGAATTTGAGTACACAAAAGTTTAAGATTATAAGTGTCACTCATTCTAGCAGCGCCCCGCGGTTTCACCCGCGTGGTTCCCGTTCACGTGAGAATACGGAGACAAAATATAACCTATGTTACTCGTTGAGAATATAGCTTTTCATTCGGGAAATAATTTTTAAAATCGGTCCAGTAGTGTTGAGTTAAATCGAAACAAACAAAAAACAAAATTTTTCCTCTTTACAACATTAGTTTAGATAAAATGATGGCGTAGATGGCGCTAGAGTAGGTAGAACAGTTCTCCTAGAGGTCTAGCTTAATTGGTACTAACCATCGGTTGGTACGGAAGCCTCAGTGGGCGAGTCCAACTTAACTTTTTATTTAATCTGTAGGGTACGTTTCCGAGGCGGTTCCATTGTAATTTCATCGAGTAATGCTAAGTATGTCCAGAGATATGACTATAAACGTCTCGAACTTGCTACTGAAATTGACTCGCGGGGCATGGAAGTCGGTTGTTTTAGTTTTTAAACTATCTTAATTATTGTTTTAAGGTACGGACACACCGCGGCATCTTGCATTCGCGATCTAGGCGGCGATCAGATAGCGCAGTAGTATTTGTACCGGCTGGTTCACACCAAACGCGATCTACGGCAATTAGAAAATAATTGAAAATTAGATCACTAACGCGCACGCGGATTCAGGACGCCGCGGTGTGGTCGTACCATAATTCCATTTGTTAAACTTAGCGGGACGAATGTCCGAATGATAGCGAATACGTCTTCATAGTTACGACGTTCTACAATAGAGGGCGTTTATAAATATAAAATACTAGCAGCCCGCCCCGGCTTCGCACGGGTAGAACATATATGCCTACAAAATTTGCATCAGTTTGTTGCATCGAATATAAAATATGAACATATTTAACAATAATCGTCATATTTCATCCAACTTACACAAAACCTTAACGAATTATGCACCTAAACCTCCCTCATAAACACTCTGGCTATTGGTGAAAACCGCATGATAATCCGTTCAGTAGCTATTGAGATTATTGCGAACAGACAGACAGACGCAGTGATGGACATTGTTTTATAATACTTACGTAGTGATATTGGTCGGCCCTTTGGCGTAAAGGATAGTTACCCTGATTCTGACCCGAGGGTCGTTGGTTCGAATCCTAGCTATATACCTACCAATGAAAGTTTTATGTGCATTCATGAATCATGGGTTTTCGTGGGATTATTAAATCGATCAATAATTAAGATAGTTTAAAAACTAAAACAACAGACTTCAATGCCCCGCGAGTCAATTTCAGTAGCAAGTTTGAGACGTTTCTCGTCATATCTCTGAAGATACTTATCACATCTCAATGAAATTACAATGGGACCACCTCGGAAACGTACCCTACCGATTACAAAAATAATCATTGAATCGGTTCACAAATGCCGGAGTAATCGCCTAACATACACACACAAAAAAGAAAGAAAAAAGAAACATACAACATACATTTGGAAGTCGGTTGAAAAGTAGCTTAACACCAAGGAGAATATCTGCCGCTGTAAACTTACGGCGTTCCCCGACGTTTAACGTGTGTATCTGTGTGTCTGTCTGTAGCATCTTAGCACCCAACCGGATGAACCGATTTTGATTTTATTATTACTTACTTACTGCACTGGCGCGCTGATACCAAAGTGCGTCTTGGCCTCCAACATTAAGAGACGCCATTTCTCCCTGGATTGCGCGACCTCTTGCCAATCGGACACCCGATGCTGGTTCAGATCTTTTTGGACTACATTTATATTTTTACATTTTATTATTGATAGTTTTTTTTTATAGATGACTTCATCGAGAGTGTTCTTAGCTTTGATTCGTGAAAATCCGTTCAATCGTTATAAAACTATGAGCTTTAATCAACTTTCATAGCTCTAATCAATTCGAAAATCTTCTTCTTCAACGATATTGTAAGAACATGGAAGCATTGACCTGATGCTGGGACATCTCCTGGACTCTATAGAATACTCAAATCCTACCAACTTACAGCTCAGATTTTAAATGTCGTGTTTAGAGTAATTGGAATGCTTTTAATGAAAATATACATAGATCAGTCGGGTTGGTTTAAAATATTATATTATATATATAGATCATTATTATTTTATACAATAGATCATATTATTATACTATATTGACTTCAAATTGATTGTGATCGGTGGGGATCTACAGAAAAGCTAATAATATGTTTGTATTAACTATGACCTATTCTGTGGTTTCACTGCAAATATTTTATTAATTTTGCGATGCCTGTATGTGAAATCCGTGATATCTTCTAGAGTTTTCATTTGAATTATATACTGTAAAGTACAATTTTAATCTATAATATGTGGCCAAGCTAATTAACGTAATTATTTGGATAAGGATTAATACTATATACTTGAAAATAGCCTTGGAAGTTATGTAATATTTTTTAACAAAAAATTAAAGATTTAAGTGGTTACTGTGAGTCAACCTTAAGAGATAGACATATGCTGTTGCGGAATTTTTTGTAGGTCTTATTAAATTGTACAACTCTGCTATAAAAAATATTCTTCCATCTGTTTTCAATTGAGCAGCGTTCGTAAAAAACGTGTTTTTTCGACCGTTTTTTTGTCGAATTAGGTTGCAAATTAGGTCTCCACGAATGTACCTTTGATTTAAACGGGATAATATATAGCCTACTTTCATTTCGAAAGTCCATTCTAGATATTAGTGAAAGATTTTTTTAAATCGGTGCAGTAGTTTTTGAGCAAAATCATTACAAACATACAAAAATACAAATGTTCTCTCTTTATAATATTCTCGTTAATTCGGACCGTGACGGTAGGTCACTTCTGGTTACCCCAGTGCGCCTAAAGAAGATAGTTTTAATACTAAAACAACCGACTTCCATGCCCCGCGAGCCAGGTTCAGTAGCAAGTTTCAGACGTTTTTCGTCATATCTCTGGAGATACTTATCACGTCTCAATTAAATTACAATGAGACAACCTCGAAATGTACCCAACCAATTAAAAAAATAATCATTCAAATCAGTTCACAATTGATGGAGTAATCGCGTAACATACAAAAAAGAAAAAGATAACATACAGACGATTTGAGAACCTCTTCCTGTTTGGAAGTCGGTTTAAAACATAGATCAGATAGGTACATTAACCCTCCTTTTTGGGCAGTAAGTTCATAACAGCCATCCTGCCACTAACCGCTAAGAGGATAAACAAAAATAATTGTTATTCGTACCAATCTGGCCGGTTATATTACATTTAACACTAAAAGGTTGAGAGAGTAAAGTTCACAAATCTAAACTTATATTATAAGAGAGATTTGATTTTACTGTTTGTTATTTGTTTGTTACGACTTAACTCAAAAACGACTATACCAATTTCAAAAAATATTTCACTAATAGAAAGCTACATTGTCAGTTCAGTAAGTAACATTATAATGAGAAAATAAACTGGCCAAGTGCAAGTCGGACTCGCACTCGTAGGGTTCCGTACCACACTACAGTATTTTATAAGATCGAGCAAAAAATACCTCTATAATTTTTCGCCAGCAAATAATTATAATTAATAAACATTTTATTTTTTATAACGCCATCTACCATCTAACAAAGGAGTTAGGGATCGGCATTTAAATATAACGCCATCTATGTACGTTATATTGAAATGCCGAAAAAAACACGTTTTTTGTATGGGACCCCCTATTATTCTAACTTTATTCTGTTTTTAGTATTTGTTGTTATAGCAGCAATAGAAATACATCATCTGTGGAAATTTCAACTGTCTAACTATCACGGTTCATGAGATACAGCCTGGTGACAGCCTGGTGACAGACGGACAGACAGACAGACAGACAGACAGACAGACAAACAGACAGACGGACAGCGGAGTCTTAGTAATAGGGTCCCGTTTTACCCTTTGGGTACAGAACCCTAAAACATACAGACGACTTCACAAAAAATGAGGAGGTTCTCAATTCTTCGGCATATTTTAATATCTTAAGGGATAGTTTTGACCACTTTCACACTGTTGGTAAGTGAAGCTAAAATGTAACGGATCGCTGTCTGTACATGGAAGATATTATGGAATAAATAGTATTGGGACCTTTATCAAACGCAATAGAACCCAAAACAATGATTGTTAGAATTTTTGTCTGTTTGTCTGTTTATCTGTTTTTTTTTTCTGTGTGTTTGTTCACGATAATTTCAGAATGATGCTATGTCCGAAGCAAGTATCAACTTCTTTAGTATTAGTAAATTTGTGTACTATTGTACAGTATGTGTACAGTGTGTGTATATTTTCACACCCAAAGCTAAACAACGACCAATATTTTACGAAATAAGTAAAAATAATTTAAAAATATACAATTTCTATTTAGAATGACAGTTTTTTTCTGTTATATCGCGTAGCGACCAATTGACAGTTTTCTTTCCCATTGAATGCGCAGCGGCGCTGCTCTCGGCGCGCTTTATATACCCGCGCAGGTGTGTACAACCTAAAACGTAGCTAAGGCCTTGTCCGCACATATTTCACAGCGCGATTTTTATTCTAGCGATTTAATCTACGCGATGGATTTGCATCAAATCACAAAATTTCCCGCGCGATTTTTTTTCCGCCAGTGCGGATACGTCCACTAGATTCAATACTTCACAAAATTGCGAAAAAAAAGTCGCGCTGTGAAAAATCGCCATGCGGATAGGGCCTTAGCTTTTTTTTTAATATCTTATAGGCTAGTGTTTGAACACTATCTCACCTGTTAGTAAGTGATGATGCGGTCGAAGATGGTAAGCACGCTAGGCCTGGAATGGAACCTGGCTCTCAAGGATAGCTGCCGAAGCACATGAGATGTTTGGCGACAGATTTTCTTACTTGCTGGACCCTATTTCACATGATTGATGATATAGATCTGAGGTCAACTTACAATGGTTACGAAAAATTTCCGAATTTTGCAATAGATAATACTTCAATAATACTTAAATAATACTACTTAAATAATACTTCACAGAATTGCGAAAAAAAATCGCGCTGTGAAAAATCGCTGTGCGGACAGCGACTTATTATGTTGTTTCGAGCCAGTTCCCATTCTAGGCCTAGGGCGAAGAAAATGTTCAAGGTGGTAGCATAACTTCTTTATTTATGAACCGATTGATATGAAACACACATTAAATGTTAAGTGAATCTTACCACAATACATAAGTGAAAACTGCATCTAAATCGGATAAGCCGTTTCTGAGATTATCGTGCACAAACGCACAGACAAACAGATAAACAGACAAACAGACAAAAGTTCTAACAATCATTGTTTTGGGTTCTATTGCGTTTGATAAAGGTCCCAATACTATTTTTTTCATATATCTTCCATTAACAGACAGCGATCCGTTACATTTTTATTATACGTTAATATGTTAATATCTACATCTACACTAATATTATAAAGAGGAAAACTTTGTTTGTTTGGTTGTAATGAATAGGCTCAAAAACTACTGGACCGTTTTTAAAAATTCTTTCACCATTCAAAAGCCACATTATCGACGAGTAACATAGGCTATGTGGAAAAAAATAGGGTTCCGTAAGATATTTGGGTTTTAGCAAAACAACGTTTGCCGGGTCAGCTAGTTAATATTATAAAGAGAAAAAAATTATATTAAGTTCAAATTTTAAGATGTTTGACGACGTAGCAAGTGTGCATCAGGTTCCAACATCGCGGAAAATATCGTTTGCGCGATGCAGGATCTTATACTTTTAGGCAATATTTACAAGGAGAGCTATTCAACCTACTCTAGCGCCATCTAGATGGTTTTATCTAAACTATAGTTATAAAGAGGAAAGATTCGATTTTTTGTTTGTGCCGATTGAACTCAAAAACTACTAGACCGATTTAGAAAATTATTTTATTAATACATAGCTACATTATCAGCGAGTAACGTAAGCTACATTTTATCCCCGTATTCTCATGGGTACAGGAACTACGCGGGTAAAACCTCGAGGCGTTGCTAGTACTCTTATATTATTACCAAACATTTCTTTTGCAGCTCTTACAACCCCGTTACAATCTGAGGCCCAGGAAACAAATTCATGCAGGTAGTGAGATTTTTATATATTATTATTCATCTTTTTAGGGTTCCGTACCTTAAAAGGAAAAAGGAACCCTTGTAGGATCACTTTGATGTCCGTCTGTCTGTCTATCTGTCCGTCTGTCAAGAGCCTTTTTTTTGGGAACGCGTAGAGGTATCAAGTTGTTACTTATATCAAATACTTGGATCTGCGGATTCTTTCAGCTGTGAAAAAATCAAACTTGTAAGTCAACGTGATCAAAAGATACGACTGTTTATGTCGCATATTTTCACATATTTTGCGATTTCACAAGGGAATCAACACCTAAGGGTACTTCACTTTGACCTAGAATCATGAAATTTGGCAAGAAGGAAGGTCTTAAAGAACTTATAAAAAAAAATCTGAAAACCGTAAATTAGTCGTTCAATTTTTCTTTATTTAGAGTTTAAAAACTACTTCTATACAAACTTCTATACAAACATGTCAAAACAATTTTAACATGTTTGTACAGAGCACAAGGGATGTAAGGGAGCACAAATACGACCTCGGTGCTCCCAGCCAACCTCACCTGCCCGTGGTGCATCCTGCTGACCAACAGACGGGGCTCTGGCGACCGACAAATGGCGGTATAACCATTTCATATCTATGGCGTAGCCAAATTCTACAGGCCGGTGACGGGCAGCAGCGTCACCGGTGCGAGAAGCTATGTCCTGCGATCGCCAACACGCCTGCCCAGCATGGCGATTAGGGCATATCCCTCCCAAGGGAAGAAACCAAAATGGAAAGTCACATTAAGCCGCGGCCCCCAGTTCCCGGCCGCCCTGCTATTCCTGACCACGGTGGCGGTCACGGTAACGGCAGGGCAGGGGGTGCTAAGAATCCCCGGGTTACGGTAGGCCGCCAGAACAAACTGACCCTCGCAACGTACAATGGACGCACGATTCGGCTGGATGATCATCTGGCGCAGCTAGAGGAGGAGCTGAAACACATAAGATGGCACATTCTGGGGTTATGTGAAGTCCGAAGACAGGGAGAGGACACCATAACCTTAGAATCGGACCATCTTATGTACTACAGAGAAGGAGATCAGCCATCCCAAGGCGGCGTCGGGTTTCTGGTCAACAAGGTTCTCAGTGACAACGTTGTAGAAATCTCCAGTGTGTCGACCAGGGTAGCGTACCTCATAATTAAGTTAACCAAGAGGTACAGCCTCAAGGTTATCCAGGTCTACGCACCGACCTCGACACACTTGGATGATGAGGTGGAGAGCATGTATGAAGATATCTCCAGTGCTTTACACACCACCTCCAAGGCTCACTACAACGTTGTCATGGGAGACTTTAACGCCAAAGTGGGAGTACAAACTTGCGGCGAATCGTCTATAGGACCACACGGATTTGGGAGTAGGAATCACAGGGGACAAATGCTCGTCAATTTCCTCGAGAGAGAGGGGCTTTTCTTGATGAACTCGTTCTTCAAGAAACAGCCCCAAAGGAAATGGACGTGGCAAAGCCCCGACTTTGTGACTAAAAACGAGATTGACTTCATCATTACGGACAAACGGCGCATATTCAGAGACGTCTCAGTGATCACTAGGTTTAATACTGGAAGTGATCACCGACTTGTACGAGGCACTCTGGATATCGACTTTAAAGCTGAGAGATTCCGATTGATGAAGTCTACGCTCCGTCCAAACCTACTCCAAACCGTTGTTGGGTCCGAAACATTCCAATTAAAATTGGAAAATCGATTCGCTGCCTTGGAAACCACAGATGACGTAGACCAGAAACTCGAAGAAGTGGTGGAAATCCTCAGGGATGAAGGGACGAAGTTTTGTGAGAGCAAGCGTACGGGCAAAAAGTCCAAACTCACGGCAAAAACACTTCGGCTAATGGAAGAGAGACGAACAGACCCTTTGTCAGCTTTGTCAACTAACCTGGTGCGCAACAAATCCATAAAGAAGCTGGTACGACGCGACCTCCGATCCTCTAACACGCTCTTGATTAAAGAATCACTTGAGCAGAATCGGGGGTCGAAAGTGTTCGTCCAGCCTCTGGGTAGAAGCCACCTCACAAAGCTGACAACGTCAACGGGGAACGTCGTCGCATCCAAGCCGGAGATTCTGTCGGAAGTTGAAGACTTCTACGGCAAGCTCTACGCATCGCATGCTTCAAGGCCCGAACCCGATACTGAGGATTCTAGAGCCACCTTAACCCGCCACTTCACAGAAGATCTGCCCGAAATTAGCCGAGACGAAATCGTGATGGCCCTTCAACAACTCAAAAATGGAAAAGCCCCAGGAGAAGACGGAATCACAACGGAGCTTTTAAAAGCCGGAGGAGCTCCAGCAGTTCAACAGCTTCAGCAGCTATTTAATTCCGTTCTTTTTACTGGGAGAACTCCACAGGCATGGAACAGAAGCATGGTGGTTTTGTTTTTCAAAAAAGGAGACAAAACCCTATTGAAAAACTATCGCCCGATTTCGCTTCTGAGCCATGTCTACAAGCTGTTTTCAAGGGTCATCACGAACCGTCTTGCGCGAAGACTCGACGAGTTTCAACCTCCGGAACAGGCCGGGTTTCAAAGCGGTTACGGCACCATAGACCACATCCACACGGTGCGGCAGATTGTACAGAAGACCGAAGAGTATAATCGGCCCCTGTGCTTAGCATTTGTGGACTATGAGAAGGCCTTTGACTCAATCAAAGCCTGGTCTGTTCTCGAGTCCTTGCAGCGTTGCCAAGTCGACTGGCGATGTATCGAAGTGATGAGATGTCTATATAATGCCGCAACGATGACTGTACAAATACAGAACCAGCGAACTAAACATGTCCACCTGCGTCGAGGAGTGAGACAGGGGGACGTCATATCCCCGAAACTGTTCACTAACGCCTTGGAGGATATGGTTAAGACGCTGGACTGGACAGATCGTGGCATTAACATCAACGGCAGGTACATCTCTCACTTACGATTCGCAGATGACTTCGTCATTATGGCAGAGACGCTGCAGGACCTACAAAGGATGTTGAATGGCCTAGCTGATTCTTCTCGTAGCATCGGTCTCCGGATGAATTTGGACAAAACCAAAGTCATGTACAACGAGCACGTTGTTCCTGAACCGATTGCCGTAGATGGAATCCCACTCAAAGTTGTCACTAAGTATGTTTACCTAGGGCAAACTCTCCAACTAGGCAAACATAACTTCGAGAAGGAAATCCAGAGAAGAGCGCGTGCCGCATTCCTCTGTAATAGAGGGGTGCATTTGTGTACCAGGCCGTGGGTCCAATGGGCCGAGTGGTGGGGCCGGCGACGGTCGAAGAGTGGGGTCTCGCATGCCACTGGCACTGGCATACGGGTCGAATAGCGGACGGTGTGCGAGTAGGGGTATTTGCTCTTCGTACACATGTCATCAGAGGGACGGAGGATGTGAGGCCAGGTGCCACACTCCTCTGTCATTGTGGGGTAACTGTTGGAGGGTCGGGGGACTCTCCAACGGCTTGCACTCCCCACAAGACGGTTGAGGGTTGACCTTGGTGAGCAGGGTCAAGCCCTCAGCAGCGGCAGAGGCCCATTTGGGTCTGCCACCGGGGCAAGTTGGTGAATGCTAGCGCAACCCCATCTTGCCCCACCACGGTGGATCTATCATCGGAGTATCAGCAAACGTAGCGTAGGACGTCCTGTGACCAGGTGGAGCGACGACATACGCAAAGCGGTGGGCAGTGACTGGAAGAGAAGAGCCGAAGATCGGCCTCAATGGCGCATCTTGGGAGAGGCCTATGTCCAGCAGTGGACTGATACAGGCTGATGATGATGACAGAAGCTTCGATGCGCGAATCAACTTGTGTTTACGTAGCTTGCTCTTGACTTGAGAGGGCATGAAACGACTCGACGACGCAACGCCACACCTGTTCTTGTCGCCATACTGTTGTTATTGTAATACTAGCTGCGCCCGTGGCTTTGCCCACGTTTATTCCTGGATCCTAGTTATAAACCTTTCTCTTGAATCACTCTATCTATTGGTGAAAACCGCATTAAAAACCGTTGCGTAGTTTAAAAGATCTAAGCGTACAGACGGCGGGAAACGACTTTTTTTTATACTACTTCCGTGTTTTGTTCGAGATATATACGATATGAGATGTACAATAATGATTACAGCAAAATCGAATTCAAATGTGGCGCTGGCAATTGTATCTCGCAAAGCTTCCGATGTGACGGCGACAATGACTGTGCTGATGGAAGTGATGAAGAGGACTGTCCCAAAACGCGGTATCTATAATTTATTTAAAATTATTCTTATGTGTCAATATATTCTCGGCTCATAAAGGCTCGGTGCTTTGAAAGGCATTAACGGAGCCGAAGCCTTATGGTTGTAGAGGGAAAGACTTGAAACATTATAAAAAGATGGTAGGTACAATTATACTGGTATGAGCTAATAGATGGCAGATTGCTAGTCTATGGGATGGGGGACGGTACCTGTCAACTAAATTATGACCATAACACACACATGCACACACACAATCACACACACACACACACACATACACACACACACACACACACACACAGAGACACACACACACACACACACACACACACACACACACACACACACACACACACCAAACACACACACACACACACACACACACACACAGACCCTGGACTTTTTTCTTATTAATGATAATATGTATTGTGTCTACAAGCTTCTTCAATGAATAACAGACGTTTTAATATTACATAATGTACATGCTAAACGCTTATTATAATTTTCAACAGAGGAGGCAACGACACGTGTATACTACCAGCATATCCTGAGAATGGCAAATACAAGGCGAAATTTCACCAAAACACGAAACCGGGAGACGCGTTGGATTTTGTCGTCCTCAAGGTTAGCTGCGAAGAAGGGTACGGAGTAGAGGGATCCGTCCTTGTCAGCTGCAATAAGGGCACATGGTTAGAACAGATGCCAAAGTGTAACAGTTAGTACTATTTGTTTTTTAATTTTCCATAAATTTTACAGAGGTGTACCACTAGGCAGTGGATTAGGATCCGATTTATTTATTGGATATAATTCGTATATTAGCGATGTTTGAATCTTGCCCGTGAGCAGACAAGCTGAACCACGGAAGTTTCGAAAGAATGATATTTTAAATTATCATACATCTGTTTATTCTGATAAAAACATGTTGCTGATCGTTTAGGCGAGTACTGGCATGATGTAATGTGCCAGAATTTAAACTGAGTGAAGGAAGTAGACTTTTTTACAGATAGGGTACCGTTTGACCGCTATATTTTCTGGTGAAAATCGATGATGCGGTCGAAGATACTAAACACGCTAGGCCTAGACTCGCAATGGCTGTGTGCTGCCGGAACACCGTAAGGTTATGGCAGCAAATTTTCTCCTTAATGATGGTATGCTACTTTTTGGTAGCAATTCAGGTGGAACGTCGATATAACTAATTCTTCCCCTACGACCTGTAGACTTGCTGGAACAGTTGCGGTCTGTGGGTTAAACTAAAATCAGCTGTCCAGCACCTCATCTCATTTCATCTTTGACCGCATCTTCACTGAACATCAGGTGAGATATCTAGTAGTCCATTGTTTGAATGTCATTAAGAAAATATTATCTGCCAATCACCTGTTTTTCTTTTAACAGCGTTGTGCTATCTTCCGTCTCATGCATCCGTGGAATACCGTTGCCTTCTCGACGGTAACTCTGAAGGTACCAGGCCTTGCAATAAGTTCGAACCTAATGGGACTCTCGTCAGCCCTAAATGTCGAAGTCCTAACTACTACACCCCGACTGCGCTTACATACATGCGGTGTAACGGTGGAGATTGGAATTACATCGCAAAATGCGTGGCAGGTATGTTTGTATCATCATCATTATCAGGCAATTTCCGACCACTGCTGGACATAGGCCTCTCCTATGGTACGACACTGAGCTCGATCTTCAGCTAAATTCATAAAATATATTAAAAAATTATTAATTATTATTAAATTATTTACTTATTTTATTATAGCAGTGATTTTGGATTTAGATAAAACCCTATAAGAAATATATATTGTAACTAGCTGATACCCCGCGACTTCGTTCACGTACACCAAGAATTTCGTCACTTTGAAGATCTGTCATCAAGACATGTCTGATGTTGTGAGAAAAGTGAGTTGTTTTTTCAGAAAAACTACTTTTTCTGTGTTCATCCTATGTTCTTCCTCATGCTACAAAGTATCTCCTTGTTAAAATTTAGTAATATCGGATCGTCCGTTTAAGCGTAATAGGGAATATGCATGTGGTATAAATTTACTTGAAATCATTTATTTTCAAATCTTTATTGTTCTGGTGTTGTATGTTAAACATTTTTTTGTAAATAAAATACTCTTACATGTGTTAAAATAGTACATAAAAATGCAAAAAAAGCGTGGGAAATTTAAATTTTTCTAAACACATCACCACTTGTCAATTAGAAAGTGACGTCACAGTGCACAACACGGTCTCCACAGATTAAATCTTTTTCATAGAAATAGTATGCACTGTAGTACGAATACGTAGTATTTCTATTAAAAATATTTAATCTGTGGAGACTGTGTTGTGCACTGTGACGTCACAAAGGCGCGCGAAAATTCGGCAGCGTTTTAGATACCTCATATTTTTTCAATGCTAAAACTATATTTAAACACTTTCAGTATTATTTAATTTTTTAACTGTGTTAAATGGATGTATTCAGTAAAATAAATATATAAAAAAAATATGCATATTCCCTATTAGGTAACAAACAGATAGAGTGACAGAATTACAAACGTTTTTATAATATTCTTCTGGATCTTTCAGATTGCGGCACGCTAGTTTCCGTGGGTACACAGCTGATCATCAACGGGCAGACTGCGAAGCGTGGGGAAGTTCCCTGGCATGCTGCCATCTACACCAAGGACACCTGGCCTTACCAGCAGATATGTGGGGGCTCCTTGATCAGCAACAACATCGTGGTATCAGGTAAACTTAAAGAAACAAACTATAAACTAGACGTCGCTTCATCTCAATTTGTTTGTACCTATGTTTACCTATGTAATATTATTTCTTTTGTATGTATGTTACGCGATTATTACTATAAATGTACGGCCACAACGCGGCGTCCTGTGATCTGCAGGCATGATCTAAGTACATTTCAATTGTTTTCTGATCGCGTTTGAACTAGTCGGTACATGTACTACTGCACTATCTGTTCACCGCCTAGATCGCGCACGCAGGACGCTGTGGTGTGTCCGTACCTTTAGATAGTTTCAAAACAAAAACAACTGACTTCCATGCCGCGTGAGTCAGTTTCACTAGCAAGTTTGAGACGTTTATCGTCATATCTCTGGAGATACTAATCAAATCTCGATAATATTACTATGGGACCACCTCAGAAATGTACCCTACCGACTAAAACAAGAATCATTCAAATCGGTTCAAAATTAACGGAGTAGTTGCTTAACATACATAAATAAACTGGCCAAGTGCAAGTCGGACTCGCACTAGTAGGGTTCCGTACCACACTACAGTATTTTATAAGATCGAGCAAAAAATACCACTCTCATTTTTCGCCAGCAAAAATAATAATTAATAAACATTTTATTTCTTATATAATAATTAATAAACATTTTATTCTCATCTAACGTCTAAAAAAGGTGTTAGGGATCGACATTTCAATATAACGCCATCTATGGGACGTTTACCTAACTAATAGTTCATAGATGGCGTGAAATGCCGAAAAAAACACGTTTCTTGTATGGGGACCCTCTATTATTTTTAACTTTATTCAGTTTTTAGTATTTGTTGTTATAGCGGCAACTGCAATACATCATCTGTGAAAATTTCAACTGTTTAACTATCACGGTTCATGAGATACAGCCTTGTGACAGACGGACAGACAGACAGACAGACGGACAGCGGAGTCTTAGTAATAGGGTAAAACGGGACGTTTTACCCTTTGGGTACGGAACCCTAAAAAACTAGATCGTATTGGGCTGTTGCCGCATCTGACATTATTAGATGGAAAACTCCATTGGTGCAAGCGAATGTCAAACTTTACCCCAATGCGCCTAAAAAAGATTCTTCACTTCACAAATTCAGGTGTCAATCTGGATTCCTTGGAGAACAGCTCTTATATACTTCGTTTATTCCAGCTGCTCACTGTTTCTGGAATGAATTTACTGGCAAACAGCCTGCTGCCAACTACGCGGTTGCTGTCGGGAAACTGTACCGACCCTGGGCCAATCCTATGGATAAATCCCAGTGGTCTGATGTAAGTAGAAAAGAAAATAAAGAAGAAAGAAATGAAAATCATTTATTCAGCAAAACTTCTAAAAATTTCAAAAAATGTATGTGCGCTTTTCACATAGGCCCTCCGGTGAAGGAAAAATATCGTTAATAACATCCCGCATGGTGGTAGGACACTGTCTAGTGTCCGCCTGGCCAACTTCAAGCTTAAGTTCTCTCTAAGAAATCTGTCGCCAAACATCTAATGTGTTCCAGCAGCTATCCTTGAGAGCCAGTTCCTATTTTAGGACTAGCGTGCTACCATCCTCAACGCATCATCACTTACCAACAGGTGAGATTGTAATCAAACGCTAGTCTGTAAGATATATAAAGAAAAATATAAAAACACTTCGAATAAACTATTACTAATAAAAGCTTATAACAGTGTTTCCCAATTGGTACTCGTACCCCAGGGGCTACGGAAAGTAAAATGAAGGGGTACCTGCGGATTATTATTATTTATGTATAATCACTTTCTTATCAATAGGTACATTTCATATCGTGCCAAAAAGCCGTTGGCTCGTGATGGCATTCACACTAACAATTGCACTACTTTATATATCTGATAGAATTAGGTCGGTAGTAGATTTGATATGAATTAGGTATTTATTAAAAAGGCGTTGATTTAGACAGTACATGTTATATATTTTATATGATTCTTCTAACTAAGCGTGCCTCATTGTCGCCAGTTGGTCAAAAACTGGCTATCTAGCGGTTGGGCGGTGATGACGGCGCAACGTGCTACCTACTGCATGTCTAAGTTAAACTATGTCTGAATTTATAGAAGCTGTTATGTGCTGGCCTGCAAACTAGTGGCGTACGAGTACATTTTGTCTCAAACTACATTACGGGTTACGCGAGATGAAGTAGTTTTCTTAAAAGCTGCGCAAGCAAACCTAATTGAGAACCACTGGCCTAAATATATATTATTTATATCATATAGGCTAGTTTGACCACTATCTCACTTGTTGGTAAGTGATGATGAATGATTATAAAAATAGTCATATATTTCTTTCTTTCAAATTTCTTCATTCCATCTTACATGAAAACAATATGATAAACCTATTGACCATTTCAGATCCAAGAGCTTCACATCTCGTCTTACTTTCAAGGCAGTGAGACTCACTTCCAGTACGATATAGCGGTTCTGATAATGGAAAGACCGTTCGAGTACAGGACTCATGTACGCCCAGTCTGTGTAGACTTCGATGACGTGTTCATGAGAAGACAGCTGCAACCTGGCAAACTGGGGAAGGTAGAACACATTTATACATATATACACCTCCTCAGCTTCAGCAAAAAATTCTAGGCCACGTAGTTTTTTAGGGTTCCGTACCCAAAGGGTAAAACGGGACCCTATTACTAAGACTCCGCTGTCCGTCTGTCTGTATGTCTATCTGTTGTCTGTCCGTCTGTCACCAGGCTGTATCTCATGAACCGTGATAGTTAGACGGTTGAAATTTTCACAGATGATGTATTTCTATTGCCGCTATAACAAAAACTAAAACTAAAAACAAATACTAAAAACAGAATAAAGTTAAAAATAATAGGGGGTCCCCAGCAGTTTTTGAGTTAAATTGATACAAACAAATAATCTAATCTTTACTCTTTATAATATTTGTTTAGATAAAAACAGCTAGATGGCGCTAGAGTAGGTTAAATAGCTCTCCTTGTAAATATTGCTTGAATGTATGAGATCCTGCATCGCGCAAACGATATTTTCTGACGCACTTACTTCGTCATTGAACATCTTAAAATTTGAACTCGTTAGAAAATGTTTCCTTTACTTATATTAGTTAGATTGAGATCTATTCGATACTGAAAACGACTAACGTTGCATTTGAAGTCGGTTGTTTTTGTTTTGAAACGGTCTTAAATTATTAATTACATTGAGATCTGATGAGTATCTCCAGAGATATGGACTAGGGATTCATGTTATGACTCCTTGCACTAGAAATTAATGTGTCATGGGGACTTTACAAATACACAAATCACAGACACAACCTCCAGACTCGAAACAATAGTTTGTGGACTACACAAAGAATTTTCCCGTGTTGGAATCGTACCGACGACCTTCGGCTCACTAAAAACTAAACCAACTGGTCAGTTATTTTAGGATATTAATTATGTATATGCAATGCTCCAGGTAGCAGGTTGGGGTCTGATAGACACCAATGGAACAGCCTCCCAGGTGCTGAAGGTCATCGACCTCCCCTACGTTAGCATTGAGACCTGCATCTCCAAGTCTCCCCCAGATTTCCGGGGGTACATCAATGGGGATAAAATATGCGCTGGATTTCTAAATGGTAGGAAAATTATTTTTTTTACAGCTTATCTACTAGCATGTTGTGTGTTGCACATTACTAGTAGTCTTGTTAACCCCTCCAGCTAAGCTAAATATGCTTGTGTCAGGAGTGGCCATTGCCGTGACATACGCCTTAGCCATTGGGCTATTGCTGCTTAGTTTGTTCATCAATGGTGGTCCATTGTACAGTATTTATTATAAATAAATAAGTTATTATATATACAATTATAAATATTTATAAATAAATAAAATAAAATAAAATAAATTTGTTTTAGCAAATAGTTATGCAATTTTTACTGTAATATTATATTTAGTAATTTTTACTGTTTCTTTTCTGATGGGAGTATTTCCGAAACACCGGTAGATTCAACAACCATTCAGTTTTCCCCTTTTGTCCGCAGATTTTCTTTCTAGGCTTGCCATTTTTAGGGTTCCGTAGCCGAATGGCAAAAAACGGAACCCTTATAGATTCGTCATGTCTGTCTGTCTGTCTGTCTGTCTGTCTGTCTGTCTGTCTGGGAGTGAAAAATCTAAAAAAAATATATGCTGTAGATCTCAATAAAGTAACAACGAAAATTGGTTTGAACGAGATACAGTCAGCAGTTTTAGAGATATGGCGACCGCAAAGATAACTTTGTTTTTCGTACAAACACTATGAAAAACAAAGTTAATTTTGTAGTTGTGAAAAATCATAGTTATGGAATACTTAACTGTGTTACGGAACCCTACGAGTGCGAGTCCGACTTGCACTTGGCCAGTTATTATTTTTATTTAAACAATATGCAGCTGACAGACGGACTATCAGTTCCATTCGGATCATGATAATGTACTGTGATCGGTATGCTTTTCTTTAAGTTGTGTTTCACTATTTCACTTTTTTTATTTTTTTATATAAAAATTGTCTGAAGTACTGAAACACATAGTTATATGTATGGTTGGTTTTAACCTACTTTAATATTTTTTTAAATATTCTGACGTAAACGATTGGATGACAGCTGAATGGTTCATTACTTTTTTTTTTTTTTCTAATTCAAAGCGTTAAAATTCTGCTTTTGCTATGTTTACTTAGTAATTGGTTATGATTTATTTTAAAATTTATGATTTTGACGTGTATATGTGCGTATTTTAATACTGCCTACATACTGAATAAATGCTTTGATTCTCGATTCTTGTATTTTAAACAATTGAGAAATGTTTTTTTAATCTTATAAGCTAGCCTTTGACTACGATCTCGCCTGGTGGTAAACGATGATGCGGTCGAAGATGGTGAATAAGCTAGGCCTAGATTAATAGTCAAGATATTGTCCGCAGTAACATAATTTATTTTAAAATCCTTGCCTTGTACACCTAATAATTTCTAAAGCATTTTTCAGCACAACATTTGTGCCATATAACATTTCAGCAAATAACTGATAAGTGCCTTTTGATTTCAGAGGGCAAAGCCCTATGTAGAGGAGACAGTGGCGGAGGCCTAGCTTTTCCTGGTGTTGATCGAGGTACTGAAAGGTATGTTGACACTTCAACCGACCAAATGGCTTGTCCGATCCCCGCCGTGCTCCAATGGATTTTTCTATCGAATAATTTTTGTGCGCATTTCACAGTGGCCCCCCGGTGAAGGAAAACATCTTAAAGAAACATATCTAACTATCCTAGTGTTAGTACACTATCTAGTGTCTACACGCTACACGTTAGAAAATCTGTCGCCAAACATGTAATGTGTTCCGGCAGCTGTCCTTGAGAGTCAATTCCCATTCTTGGCCTAGTGTGCTACTATCTTCGACCGCATCATCACTTACCACCAGGCGAGATAGTGGTAAAATGCTAGCCTATAAAATGTAAAAAAAGTTTTAACTTTCTTTCTTTTTGAGACTTTTTCAACCATTTCCAAAAAAGAGGAGGTTCTCAATTCGTCTGCATGTTGTTGTTTTTTTTTATTTGGTAGCGTACATTCCTAATGTAGTTACATTGTAATTTCATCGAGATCTGATAAGTATCTCTAGAGATATGACGATAAACCTCTCAATCTTGCTACTGTAACTGACTTGCGGGGCATGGCAGTCGGTTGTTTTAGCTCACTGACTAGCTAACCAAAAATTTGGTTTACTAGTCAGTGTTTTTGTTTTTAAACTATCTTAATCATCGTAAAGTAAGGAAATATAGAGATTTGGGTAGCGTGGCCACATGGGATAGAAGATTGTAACATAAGACGTAGTAACTATTATATAATCTGTGACATAACCATGTATGTATATAGAACCCAGTGACACATAGCAATAAAGATCAAAGTTCGTTAAGCTAAAAACGGCTAACTACGTTACTGACCCTGTAAAAACCGGCACGCACTGAGAGGGGAAATATTATAGCTTTGTCTTTTTCCGTTAAATGGAATAACTCCATAGTATATCCTATTTCATGTGGGATAGAGACAGACCTACCCGCGGTCTATTCTTTTCTCTGTCTACGTTAATCATATAATATTTAGTGATGATGTCAGAATGTCTTTCTATCTCTCGCAGATATTTCCTGCGCGGCATAGTATCGACCGCGGCGACCTCTGGCGATGACGCGTGTAACGCCAACACTTACACAAGCTTCACACAGGTCCAGAACCACGAGAACTTCATCAAAAAGTTTTGGGATGAAGGTGAGACTGTTTACAAGCATTTATATTTAATTCAAAATAATAACACAATACAACAAGGAAACAAGGTCCCGAAGATCGGGCTCAGTGGCGTGTCTTGGAGCAGACCTATGTCCAGCTGTGGACTGATACCGGCTGATAATGATGATGATATTTAATTAGCTGCTAGCCTGCAACTCTGTTCACGTACACCAAGAATTTTATCACTGAGGTACGACCACACCGCGGCGTCCTGCGTCCGCGTGTCTATTGTTTTCTGATCGCCGTAGATCGCGTTAGGCGTGAACTAGTCGGTACAAATACTACTGCGCTGTCTGATCGCCGCCTAGATCGCGCACTGAGGACGCCGCGGTGTGGTCGTACCTTTAAAGCTCTGTCTATCAACATTTGTGTTTTTGTATTTTCACAAAAATAGACTTATATATTGTTATATATTGCAAAATATTTTCTTTTCAGATGCCTCCGATCCCAGCGATGTATACGCTTCTAGGTAAACAATGACATTTATATTATAACTGGCTATGCCACATGGCTTCGCCCGCGTAAAAAGTATTCTATGTCCTATACCAGTGTTTTTCAACGTGTGGGTCGCGATCCCCCAGGGTGTCGCGGAGCCTCTAATAGAGGGTCGCGGGGCGTCGCGAAGCCTCAGTTAGAGAAAAAAAACTGTTCGTAAATATAATTTTATTTGAAATTATTTAGTATTTTTTTTTTTTTTTTAAATAAACTTTTCTTTAATTTTTAACTTAACACAATTTAAAAAACTTATTAAACTAAAATATTAACTATGACTAATAATTCAAATAAAAACTAAAAATAATAAATGGAATTTAGGTCGCTGTCTGCTGGTAGATATTTTATTTTATTAGGAAAATATTAATTAAAGAGCATTGGTAGGTATTGTAATTTAGAGGGAATGAGAGCGCATATAATATTTGTTTCTGAAGAAAAATATGTAATTTGTTTCCTGTAGGTCAGAAGCTAGTAATATAAAAAAATACAGATTATAAACAGTGCAGGTAGAGATCGCGAAAATTTTAATAATACTATGGGGTCGAGCTTGAAAAAAGGTTGAAAAACACTCTGTCCTATACAATATTGGCTATCTATTTTCATCCAAATCGAACCTACCAATCGAAATCCTAATCAAACTTATCACAACGTTAACGTTATTTAAAGAAAAGTCAAGTAAAAGAACCCATAACCGGCGAGCATGTATGAAGGCGCTTATGAAAGTGGAAGAAGTGAAAGAGGTATGTCAGGATGGTATCATACAGTGGCAAAAAGTTGTCTCTGCCTACCCCATACAAATCAGTCCATCCTCTTGATCGTGCAGAGATAACAAACAAACAAAATGTACATCTTTTGTATGAAAAACAAAGTTATGTTAGCGGTTGCTATTATCTTAAAAAATGCTGACTATATCTTGTACAAATCAATTTTCGTTGAAAGTTTTTAATGAGATCTACACCATAATAATATATATTTTTAGATTTTTCGCTCCCTTCATTTAAAAGTTAGAGGACACACATTTTACCACTTTAGAAGTGTCTATCTTTGAAATGATTGACTTTGAGAAAAAATGGTTTTAGGAACCTAAATGTAATTTTTAAAGACCCGTCTATAGATAAGGTTTAATGAAAATTTTTTTTTAGTATCAGTTCTATGTACGGAGTGCCCCCCTTAATCTCTTTTTTTAAATATTTTTATAGAAATCGTGAAGCGGTTCACAGAATACCTACCTACCTACCAAGTTTCAACTGTGTAGTCTTAATAGTTAGATTGAGTATTTATTATTGTACATAATATTATAAATTTAACTAGCTGATACCCGCGACTTCGTTCACGTACACCAATAATTTTATCACAGTAAAGCTCTCTCAATCGACATTTGTGTGATTTAAGTTCATCGTCATGCTATATTATTAACTAGCTGACCCGGCAAACGTTGTTTTGCTAAAACCCAAATATCTAACGGAACCCTATTTTTTCCAAAATAAAATTTAGCCTATGTTACTCGTGGATAATGTGGCTTTCGAATGGTGAAATAATTTTTAAAAAAGGTCCAGTCGTTTTTGAGCCTATTCATTACAACCAAACAAACAAAGTTTTCCTCTTTATAATATTATTATATATATATAAATAATATATATTTGTGTAGATTCTCTTCTGTGCTCATGCTATAAAGTATGTCCTTGTTAAATTTCAGTAACATAGGATCGTCTGTCTAGGCGTGATTAGGTAGCAAACTGACATAGTGATAGAGTTACAAACGTTTTTTAATATCATTAGTCTGGATTTTCAGGAGACAAAAGTTTCCAACAAAGAAGTCTCAGCATGAAGGTTGCGGGTGGTGTAATCCTGATGGTATCCAAGACACAAGAGCAGGGAAGACGAAACAAACAGTTGCAAGAGATGGAGAAGCTAAGTTTGCAGAGTTTCCTTGGGTGTGCTCTATCCTGAAGTAAGTATTTAAGATAGTTTAAAAACTAAAACAACCGACCGAAAAAAATATACATACAGAGCACAGGCGAATTGAGAACCTTCTTTTTGGAAGTCGGTTGAAAATAGTTACCTTGTTCACCATCATCGACCACACATAGCTTATCACCAGGCAAGATAGTGGTCCTAGCCTATTTAAACTAATATTATAAAGAGCAAAGAGGGAAAGCCAGTACAAGTGTCGTGCTCGCCATAAGCACACGTACTCGCCGTTGATGAAGAAGAAGAAGTGCGGATCACTCCGAAACCGGTCGCATGTTTATCAACTTTGACCTTATCACATGAGTAGTTTACCGGATAAATAGTAACAAAGAGGAAAGATTTTATTTTTGAAGTTATACTTCTTTTGGCGCGATAGACAAAAATGATGAGAGTGAATTTTTACGATGCGCGCGCACACCGACACCTAAATTTAACATCGTGAAGTTAGTTCTAGGTGGTACGATGCGCGCGCACACCGCCACCTAAATTCTACACCGTGAAGTTAGTTCTAGGTGGCATGACTATGTTCAAGTTGTATATTTCATTTCGTAAGAACGTCATATTTAACGTCATATTTTTACGTTGATAAAACCTTTTTTATTAAAATAAAATCTTTTTGATTAATTTTAATATTTATCGTTAATCACTACTGCATTTCAGTTATGTTTTTTCCATACGCCACAGAAGTATAACTTCTAACGCGTGTACATAAGTACACACACGTCTTTTTTATTTATTTGTTTGTTTGTTACGAATTAACTTAAAAACTACTGGACATATTTAAAAAAATCTTTCACTACCTAGTGGAAAGCTACATTATCAGCAAGTAACATAGGCAATATTTTATCTCCGTATTCTCTCGGGAACGGGAACTACGCGGGTGAAACCACGAGGCGCTGCTGGTAAGATATAACAAGTGAATTAATAATAATAGGAACAAAAATTGCGTGATAAAAATTAAGTGATTAACCTATTTCAAAGTCGAATAAGATCAGCGGCGGTGTTGTAGGTATCTTTATCTATATCTATAGCTGCACTCGCGTATACCTATGTACCTATATGCGTGCTGTTACATAAGTAATATATATATATTCATAATCACCGTTATAAATTATTTATTTTTAACCGACTTCACAAAAAAGAAGGAGGTTCTCAATTCGTCTGTATGTTTTTTTTTGTGTGTATGTTACGCGATTTCTCCATCAATTGTGAACGGATTCAAATGATTCTTTTTTTAATAGTTAGGATACGTTTCCGAGGTGGTCCCATTTTAATTTTATCGAGATCTGATTAGTATCACCAGAGATATGGAGATAAATACCTCAAACATAAGAGAATGTACTAGTTTTAGTAGAAGAGTCCCAAGAAGATTATACACAATGGAGATTGCTATTGCATATAAGATATTCTTACGGTAACTGTGAGCGCGATGTAAATAAAGGTGGGGATAATTTTTTTTTATATCATAAGATATAAAAAAAAATTATACACGAGTGAGATAGTGGTCAAACGCTTGCCTATAAAGGCAAGCGTTTGACCACTATCTCACCTGTTGCTAAGTGATGATGCGGTCGAAGATAGAGAAGTGGACTAGAATGGGAACTGGCTCTCGAGGATAGCTGCCGGAACACATTAGATGTTTGGCGACAGATTTTCTGACTTGAGGGTGGTAGCTGGCCAGGCGGACACTAGATATGTTCTACCACCATGCGGGGGTTATTGGTTTCTTAACGATGTTTTCCTTCATCGGAGGGCCACTGTGAGAAGCGCACATATATTTTTCGATAGAAAAATTCATTGGTGCACGGCGGTTTGAACTCGGTACCACGGCATCAAAGCCGACCGTTCTCCCAATTACGCCACCGGGCCTCAATAAATAATTATATATTAATAATTATAATAAATAATTATATATAAATATAAATAATTTGTCTTTACAGGAATGTTCTACCGGGCAAAGTCTTGATAGGGTGCAAACTTTTTTAAACATACCTAATATTTTTTGACATGACATGACAATTGGCGAAGATGGCGGCCATTTCAGTCCCGCGACACTGCATACATAATAAAATAACTCAGAATTATGAACGTACTTTGTACCAATCAACACAGCAAAAAAAATTATAAGCATAAAACCACATATTATAATATATATATAATATATTATAATAGTTACTACGTAAATAATACTTTCCGTTGTTAGGTTGGCTACACAGTGTTTTCATAATTCGGGTTTCAACAATATAGGGAAGTGCCTCTTATAACGTAGTAGAGTGATTCATTACTCTGTTGTGGCGGCAAGTAATGTTAATAATCGCAAATGATACTTTTTTATATTCATTTTGGAATACAACTAGTCCGTGTTATAAAAGTATTTGGAATTATTGTAATAAAATAGACAATTAATTATCGTGTGTGTCAGATGCTTTAATTGCACAGGGCCATTTTGGACATTGTCCTTTAATACCTTAATGACATAATTATTACTAGTGAATATTATCACTTTAGCAAGGCATTTAAAGTCAAACGGCCCAGACACCAAATGTAATAGATGCATGTAATTTAATTAAAACTTGTTATGCACTAAAAAGGGTAAAATAAGTTATTTTTCAAAAAAAATAAAACCGACTTCATAATCACAAACAGGCACTCAAAAGCGAAAAATAAATTACTCAAAATTATTATAAGCGCTACCCACTTATCTATTTGAAGTCGGTGCCAGCCAAGTCTATTGGATAGTAGATAGATACTATGTATGTAGTAGTAGTAAGTAGGTACATGTAGGTTAGTAAGTAGGTAGATACATGTAGGTATTATCTATCTACTACCTATTAGACTTGGCTGGCACCGACTTCAAATAGATAAGTGGGTAGCGCTTATAATAATTTTAAGTAATTTATTTTTCGCTTTTGAGTGCCTGTTTGTGATTATGAAGTCGGTTTTATTTTATTTGAAAAATAACTTATCCTACCGAATAGTCAAACCGCAAGGTTCATCTCGTTATTTTGAGATTACTTTTTGGCGCCATGAATCCTTAATTTTGTTTTTTTTTTTTTATTTTTGTGTATAACATGACTAATCATGACTAAAACTAATCTATTGACACCACCCACATAAAAATACGACAAGCCGTTTAGGCTCTAGGGCGTGCCAAATAAAACATGCATACATACATACACTCGAAAAAAATAACCCTACTTCTTTAGCAGTCGGGTAGAAAGTGAAATATTGTGATTTGTTTGTCCAGGATCGAACCAGACGCTGAGCTGATCGGCGAGTCGATTGTGTTCGTAGGAGGAGGTACTCTCATACATCGAAGCGTGGTCCTCACTGCTGCTCACTCCACCACCGCTAACAAGCTGAGAGTCAGGTATCCTAGCATTATTTTGAACCGACTTCACAAAAAAGGAGGCGGTTCTCAATTCGTCAGAATCTTTTTAGGGTTCCGTACCTGAAAAGGTAAAAAAGGAACCCTTATAAGATCACTTGTCTGTCTGTCTGTCTGTCCGTCCGTCTGTCTGTCCGTCTGTCCGTGTGTCACCACCGATTTTCTCAGAAACGGGACCTAGCAAGTTAAAATTTATACCAGATACAGAAGTCTAGAAGTCTATAGTCCCTATTAGGTGTATAAAAATCAAGGTCAGTCAATACGATATAAAGATATGGGCAAATTTAGATTTTCGCGAAAACTTGTAAGTACCAAAAATTACCTTAATTTTCAACTTTTTTTATTTTTCGTAATTTTTCCTTTACTTGTGATGTAAGACCTTGCTTTTGACCAAAATTGACAATTCTAGGTCCCTAGAAGTACCCTATAGGTTTTGGGTCAGAAACCTATAAAGTACTTCCCGTTGACCTACAATCATGAAATTTGGCAAGAAGCAAGGTCTTACAGCACAAATAAAGGGAAAATTCCAAAATATAAAAAAAATAAAAAATTATAGGGTATCCCCTATATATATACATACATAGTTAACTCCAATTAAGGTAGGCATCTGAGTTATATGGGCGCTCATACTATTTAGAGGTCTAGCCTAATTTGTACCAACCAACGTTTGTACGGAAGCCTCGGTGGGCGAGTGCAACTCGACTTTGCCGGTTTTTAGGGTTCCGTACCCAAAGGGTAAAACGGGACCCTATTACTAAGACTCCGCTGTCCGTCTGTCTGTCTGTCTGTCTGTCTGTCTGTCTGTCTGTCTGTCCGTCTGTCACCAGGCTGTATCTCATGAACCGTGATAGTTAGACAGTTGAAATTTTCACAGATGATGTATTTCTGTTGCCGCTATAACAACAAATTCTAAAAACAGAATAAAATTAAAAATAATAGAGGGTCCCCATACAAGAAACGTGTTTTCTTCGGCATTTCACGCCATCTATGAACGCTTAGTAAGGTAAACGTCCCATAGATGGCGTTATATTGAAATGTCGATCCCTAACACCTTTTTTAGACGTTAGATGGCGTTATAAGAAATAAAATGTTTATTAATTATTATTTTTTGCTGGCGAAAAATGATAGTGGTATTTTTTGCTCGATCTTATAAAATACTGTAGTGTGGTACGGAACCCTACTAGTGCGAGTCCGACTTGCACTTGGCTAATTTATTATATATTACAAGCTTTATCTCTACTTCACGGAATTTGTCCGTCACAAATCTTGCGATTGACTTTAGAGCGACTTCCAGGGGTTCGATTGAGCTGAAATTTCGCAACACATGTTATACCTGTCGTGTATGGGCTCGTTGGATTTGTCTTGACTTACTCTGGTCCTAGGTTATGTGAAAGCTTGTGTTTAAAAAGGTTGTATAAAATATTACTCGTTTTTTTTTAAATGTATGTTTACCGATTATTTGAAGATGCCTGAAGTGATTTGGATTTTTTGTTTGTTTCAAAGGGCACTCTTTTCAGGTGGTCCGATTTAAATTGTAACGAAATCGGTTGAGCCGTTTAAATATATCAACATTTATATTACGATGCATTTATATATCTCGATGACATGATACTGGCTGCTGGCTACTTTGAGTAGCGCGACGTTTGAAGTCGGTTTTTTTTTATTTTTTTAAACGATCTTAAGTTATTTCTAACCCTGTAGTGTTCACTTAATTGGCAAAGTTTCTTCCATAGCCTTTCCACGGTTTTTCAGTTTTGACCCACCTTGGTGTTTTCATGCTTAGTTTTTTTTAATATCTTATAGGCTAGCATTTGACCACTATCTCGCCTGGTGGTAAGCGATGATGCGGTCAAAGATGGTGAACATACTAGGCCTAGAATACCCTGACTCTCAAGGGCTGTGTGCTGCCGGAACACCGTAAGCTTATGGCGGCAGATTTTCTCCTTGATGGTGGTAAGCTATTTCTTGGTAGCAAGTCTGGCGGGACATCGATATAGTATGCTCCTACCGTCTGTGGAGAATGCCTTGCCCAGTCCGATTTGAGCTTCGCACTCTTGAAGCTTGCATCTCTGATGAAAACCTGATGTTTTAGAACGAGCGCCTAAACACTAACTAAATCGCCATTGATTGGGTGAATAGAGAGGATATGCGACAGCGACTTGAAATAAAAAATAAACTGGCCAAGTGCAAGTCGGACTCGCACTAGTAGGGTTCCGTACCATAGTACAGTATTTTATGAGATCGAGCAAAAAATACCACTATCATTTTTCGCCAGCAAAAAATAATAATTAATAAACATTTTATTTCTTATTACGCCATCTAACGTCTAACAAAGGAGTTAGGGATCGACATTTCAATATAACGCCATCTATGGGACGTTTACCTAACTAAGCGTTCATAGATGGAGTAAAATGCCGAAAAAAACACGTTTCTTGTATGGGGACCACCTATTATTTTAAACTTTATTCTGTTTTTAGTATTTGTTGTTATAGCGGCAACAGAAATACATCATCTGTGAAAATTTCAACAGTCTAACTATCACGGTTCATGAGATACAGCCTGGTGACAGACGGACAGACAGACAGACAGACAGACAGGCAGACAGACAGACAGACAGACAGACAGACAGACAGACGGACAGCGGAGTCTTAGTAATAGGGTCCCGTTTTACCCTTTGGGTACGGAACCCTAAAAAGACGTGTGGCATTCGCGGACTGCCTGGGTAAAGATATTATATTGCATTTTTTTATTTATGCAGTATTTTTATTCTTTGATATTAATTCAACTTACACTTTTTGAGTGTGGTGACAGATAAGAAAACCTTTTTTTTTTGTCTTTTATTAAACAAATGAGAAGTTAATATTGTTCAAAATATTTTTATTATCTTACAATACATGTAGGTTATTCAGGAATATTTATCATTGAAACTACAGGTTTATGGTAACTGAAATAAGAAACATAAGTTTGAGACTTGATATCTTCTAAATATCTGTGAAATACCGCGTCAATGGTGGTCCCATATTCTGTTGTGGATTCTTGTGGATCATTATTTATTTTCAAATTAATAATAATAAAATGTTTGTATATAGAGTACTCACTTATTTTCTTTCACTATTTTTTTCTTGACTCTCTTCATTAATAAATGCACTTTGTTTATTCATATTTACAGATAGAGACAGATTACAGATATTCACTGTTGTACATAGATGATAAATACCTATACACCTATCTGTGTCACGGCTACATGTATGAAGGCAGTGAGTGTTTAACAAGGAGGAATTATGTAAAGTTCCGAGGACTTGTTCACCCTTGACATAATTTGAAAATAGAATTCGGAATTTATATTTGAAAAAGAAATGAGACGACAAAATCAAAATTAGCCGATCCGAGGGGTATATAAGCGGTTAGGGTAGCTCCTCTACATGTGAAGTGCGGATGAAATCCGATAGATGGCGTTGTACACCGTTAACACACGCAAGTGTTTCATTTTGCATATTTACGTAAATCAAGTTTTAGTAGTTAGGCATTACATACAGTAATATAATTAAAAATCCGATAGATAGCGTTGTACACCGTTAACACACGCAAGTGTTTCATTTTATCAAGTTTTACCATTAAATTGAATCATGTGTGAAACCAAAGACGACCCTATCTCTACTACGCTAAGGCTTAATAAACTGGCAAAGTGCAAGTCGGACTCGCACTTGTAGGGTTCCGTACCACACTACAGTATTTTATAAGATCGAGCAAAAACACCACTATCATTTTTTGCCAGCAAAAAAATTATATTAATAAACATTTTATTTCTTATAACGCCATCTAACATTTAACAAAGGTGTTAGGGATCGATATTTCAATATAACGCCATCTATGGGACGTTTAACAAACTAAGCGGTCATAGATGGCGTGAAATCCAGAAAAAACGCGTTTCTTGTATGGGAACCCTCTATTATTTTAAACTTTATTCTGTTTTTAGTATTTGTTGTTATAGCGGCAACAGAAATACATCATGTGTGAAAATTTCAACTGTCTAACTATCACGGTTCATGAGATACAGCCTGGTGACAGACGGACAGACAGACAGACAGACATACATACAGACAGACAGACAGATAGATAGACGGACAGCAAAGTCTTAGTAATAGGGTCCCGTTTTACCCTTTGGGTACGGAACGCTAAAAATGAGGTTCGTTGGGGTGTTAGGTTTTATTTTCGTTACGGAATTTCTGGATTCGGTCTCCACGCTAAAGGCCCGCGATAGAAGCTATGCAATAGCTTAATAATTTCAAATTGTTTAAAAAACCAAGATAATCGACTTCAAACGTCGCGCTAGGCAAAGTAGCCAGTAGCCTAGTATCATGTCATCGAGGTAATTAAATGCATCGTAATACGAATGTTGATATATTAAATACCGCTCGACCGGTTTCGTTACAATTTAAATGGAATCACCAAGGAAATGTGCCCTTGGAAACAAAAAAAGAATTTTCCAAATCGGTTCAGGCATCTTTGAGTAATCGGTGAACATACATAAAAAATAAGGTTCCGGCGAATTGAGAACCACCTCCTTTTTTGTGAAGTCGGTTAAAAATCACTCTTTTTTGAAATGACTTCCAAAAGGGAGGAGCTTCACAGGTCGTCTGTATGTATGTTTTTTTTTGTATGTATGTTCACCGATTTCTGTGAATTTTAGACATATTTTCAAAATTAAGTTTTTATACAAAAGAGCATTCTCCTGAAGTGGTCCCATTGTAAATTCATCGAGATCTGATAATTATATAATGATAAGATAGATAAATGATAAGATAGATCTGATACGTATAAAGGCGCGGGTATGGAGGGCTACCTATCGCCTTTTTTTAGGACGAGGTCTTCAGGTCGCGTCGAAATAAAACGATGGTTGTTGCACTATGAGATGTTCTTATTATAATTTTTAGTTGCTGTCTCTGTGTAATAATTCTGGCGATTGACTCCCTTAGAAAACTTTTTTTCGTTCTCCCGTCAACGTCACTTTGACGTGGGAACGCGCGCTGTTGTTTTTTGATATTGCGCTTCGCACATCAGAGGCATTTTGCCACCCGAATGGATGTGCAAAACGCCACACCACCCCCCTATGGAGAAGGAGAATCCGTGGAAAAAGTAAAAAAAAAAAATCAAAGGTCAAAAGTTTTGCAAAAATTAACTTGACCGGGTAGTGTATTGTGGTGAATGTGAGGAAGGAGCAGCGGGAGAAGATGAAGAGGGTCCAGAATGAGGAGACAGTATTCTAGAAGGATGTGATGATGACACTGGTTGATGTGCAGGAAGAGACGGCGTCGATACTGGATCAACAGGACTCGGCTGTTCGATGAACGCTGGCTTGAGCCTGTCGATACTGACAGTCACCTGCCTGCCTTTTAAATCGATCGAGAAAGTTTTTCCGTCCTCCGATCGAGATATCACGCGATGAGGGCCAGAATAGGGTGGCTGCAAAGACCGACGAACAGTGTCATCCCTCAGCATGACGTGTGATGCAGTGGATAGGTTTTTAAAAACAAAAACCGATGGCTTAGAATGATGAGAAGCCGGAGTGGGTCGCAATTTGGACATATATTGCCTTAACTTGGTGACGAAATCCGAAGGCTCCTCAGAGCCAGTAGCTTCGGGAGAAACAGTTAAAAGTTCCCCTGGGAGCGCTAATGTCTGACCATACAGCATTTCTGCTACGGTTGATTTTATATCCTCTTTAAATGCAGAGCGCATGCCTAACAAAACAAGAGGCAAGGCACTCAACCAGGAACTGTCATGACACATCAGGGACGCTTCTAGCTGCCGATACATGCGCTCAACGAACCTATTAGAGCAAGGGTGATAGCTGGTGGTACGAATACGTTTGGCACCAAACAGATCGGTAAGGCGTCTGAAAAGGTCAGATTCGAACTGCCGTCCCTGATCAGTCGTGATGACTGCAGGGACGCCGAATCGAGCTATCCAGCCATCCACAAAGGTCTTGGCTACTTCCTCTGCCGTTATCCAACTCATAGGCCACGCTTCGGGCCACCTAGTGTAACGGTCAACAGCAGTGAGGCAGTATTGAAAGCCAGAGAAAGAAGGCATAGATCCGATAATGTCTATGTGGACATGCTTGAGCCGAGATGTGGGACTGGAGATATGTCCGAGTGGAGACTGAGTATGCCGAGTCACTTTGCTTCGCTGACAAGCTATGCAAGTTTGGCACCAGCGACGGCAATCCTTGTCAATACCTGGCCAAACGAAACGGTCAGAGACCAGACGAACAGTCACCTTGGTACCTGGGTGACTCAGGTTATGCAGTTTGTCAAAAATACTCTTCCGCATAGGTTCCGGTACAAATGGTCGCGGTCGTCCTGTGGAAGTATCGCAGACCAAAGTTGTGTTAGTGCCGGGAACAACGATGTTCTCTAATTTTAGAGAAGATTCAGTATCGTTTTGATACTTTTTCAACTCGTCGTCTAGTTGTAGGCAAGAAGCAAGGGTAGAGTGGTCTGCTTCGATACTAATGGCTTCGATGCGTGACATAGAGTCTGCTACCGTATTATCAACCCCTTTTACGTGGACAATGTCCGTGGTAAATTGGGAGATAAACGAGAGTTGATATAGTTGTACCGGTGGAAGCCTCTCGCGACGCTGCGAGAAAGCGTAAATGATCGGCTTGTGGTCCGTGTAAATTGTGACTTGCTGCGCAACCAGAAAATGGCGATAATGCTGCACACTCTCGTAAATCGCAAGGAGTTCCCTGTAATATGCTGGCCATTCGGACTGTCGGGGCTTCAGCTTTTTGCTGAAGAAACCCAAAGGTTGCCAAGCATCACCAACTTTCTGCTGAAGGCAGGCACCAACGTGCGAGTTCGAAGCGTCGGTGAAGAGCCCCAGCTCAGCATTCGGCAATGGGTGAGCCAGAAGAGCAGCGGATGACAGGCTGTCTTTACAGGCCATAAAACTCTCTTCAAGTTCAGGCGTCCAAGAAACCGGTGTGGAACCTTTGCCTTGGGAAGCCACTATCACATTGACCAGCGGTGCTTGCAACTCTGCAGCTTTTCGCAAAAAACGTCGATAGTAGTTGAACATTCCAAGAAAACGGCGAAGTCCCTGAACGGTCTTAGGCAGGGGAAAATCCTTGAGAGCCTGAATGCGCTCAGTTGGTGGCCGCGTTCCTTCAGAGGAAATGCGGTTCCCGAGGAAAGTTACCTCAGGAGCACCAAACACGCACTTTGCAGGATTGATGACAATGCCGTAGTCTTCAAGTCGCTTGAAGAGTATACGGAGGTGCTCAGCGTGCCGAGTGGCGTCGCGAGAGTACACTAAAATGTCATCAACGTAGGCAAAGCAGAAGTCCAGACCCTGTACAACTTCATCTATGAACCGTTGGTAAGTTTGGCCTGCGTTGCGCAAACCAAAGGTCATGTAGTTGAATTCGTACAGGCCGAAGGGGGTGATGATGGCCGTTTTACATATGTCCTCTGGCGCAACGGGAATCTGCTGGTATGCCTTAACGAGATCGATTGTACTAAATATAGTACAACCAGATATGTTATGACCAACATCACCAATATAGCGGACTGGGTATCTATCGGGCACTGTGCGTGCATTCAGTGCGCGATAGTCACCGCAAGGTCGCCAGGTGCCGTCTCTTTTAGGTACCATGTGAAGGGGAGAGGACCATGGACTTTTTGAAGGTCTTGCTGTTCCACACTGGACCATGTCATCAAAAACCTTTTTGTCTCCTGAAGTTTTTGAGGAGCCAGGCGCCTAGGACGACAAGAGACGGGGGCACCTTCAGTAGTCAGGATGTAATGGACGGTGTTATGCTTCGGCTCCCGAATGAGTCCTGGTGGCTTTGTGATTGATGGAAATTCCGCAAGAAACGCACCAAATCCGGACGATGGAGCAGAAACAACTTTAACACTAGTCTGATCTAGTGTTGCAACGGCAGCGATACATGACAACCCAGTACTGCTATCGACAAGTCTTTTACTGGCACAATCTGGCATAAGCCGATAGTGTGCCAGAAAGTCGAAACCGATAATGGCGGTGTTGACGTCAGCGACGATAAACTGCCACTGAAAGGCGCGTCGCAGACCCAGATTGAGCGTTATTTGTATGTGGCCAAAGGTGCGAATCTCACTACCATTGGCAGCAGCCAGTGTGTAGTTTGACCGCGTTGGCTTATTCGCTAGCCATTGGTACGGATAGCAGGAGAGGTCCGACCATGTGTCTATTAAAAACCGGCGTTTCGAAACGCTTTCGGTGACAAATAATCGGCGACTCTCCAGCAGTCAGTGGTCGCCGCTAATGACTGCTGTTTGAGTTTCCCGACGGCGGGGATGTCCAAGTGCATGGTTTTACACATTTAACCGCTGTAGTACCAAACCTCCTATGGTAAAAACAAAGTTTGGATGTACGAGCGGACTGTGAGCGTTCACGCTGGTTTGAGTTACTCCGTGACCTATCTCTACTCCGGTCAGCTGATAGTGCAGCGATCTGGCGCGTGAGATCATCAAGGCGCCGTGTAATGTCGTCTAATGAAGGCGAGACGGCAGAAGTGCTCGCTGAGAAAACAGCTGATGACCGAGGAGCTGCAACACCGGGCGATACTTCTAAAATTTTGTCTGCTAGCTCTGCAACTTTATCTAAAGCAAGCTCAGACTGAGCAGCCAAAATTGCCTGAAGGTGTTGTGGGAGGCGGCGCATCCAAAGCTGGCAAAGCAAATTTTCATCCAAAAGACTGTTCCCAGCCAAAGACCTAAGATGTCGTAAAAACTGGGAGGGGCGGCGATCGCCCAGCTCCTCATCGCTAACAAGCTGTCGGACACGTTGCTCCTCAGATGTGGAAAGCCTACGGATAAGCTCAGCTTTTAACCTACCATATTTGTCTGCGGGCGGTGGATGAAGAATAATATCTTCTACTTCTCCAATAACCCGAGTGTCCAACTGAGCAACAACATAATTAAATTTTGTAAGATCAGCGGAGATACCTGAAATGGTATATTGAGCCTCAACCTGGGCAAACCAGATAGCGGGCCGGTCAGGCCAAAAAGGAGGAAGCTTGACAGCAACTTTACATATTGTGGGGGAAACGGGGTCCGAGGTGGGTGTGTTTATTTATTTATTTAACCTTAATCAAAACGGTACAAAAACCAATTACATTAATTAAGGAATATTACAACTAAATTATAATAGAACATTTTAAATCATAATAAAAATAAATCAGTCTAGAATGTCATAAATAGTTATCTGAATTATAAAAGTTAAATTATATCACATTAATCCAACAAAGCAAATAAATAGTATTAAAAGTTCTAATAACAAATTATCAAATAAAACTAAATTACATCTATTAAAATTAAAATTAAATTTAAATGACATAGCACACTTTCAATCAGATCTCTCAGAAAACATGAGACAATCCGACATAATCTTCTGCCATCCATCCTCAAACAAGTCGCAGTCGGTGTCGGTAGACAGCAGAGCATTGAAAGCTGCGAGTGAGCGCGGTATGGGCGACATGCTGCGTGCTACCGTGCGGCAATGCCCCACGAAGAACAGCTTGTGACGTCTGCTGCGCAAGTAATTGTCGGGGACAAACACCTGGCACAGCTCATCATGCAGATACGGTGCGTCAATTTCACCCCTTAAAATTTTGCACATAAAAGTAAGTTGGTGCCTTTGTCGTCTAACTTGAAGAGAATTGTAACCCAATGATCCCAAGAGAAACTTAGTGGGGTACATGTACGGGTAATATCCATTGATGCATTTATACAAATATCTCAAAAACGCTTTTTGTACTTTTTCGAGCATTAATGAGTATTTGCTTTCATGAGGATGCCACACGCACATTGCAGTCTCAAGCTTACTCCGTACCAAGGCTCCAAAAATGAGACGTATCACGTGCTGATCCTGGAAGTCTTTAGCAGTCCTGAGGATGAAACCCAAACGTCGGAATGAATCTTTTGCTAACGCAACTATGTGGTCATGAAAGGTTAACTTCTGATCGAATAAGACACCCAGGTCTTTCATTATGCATGCGCGAGTTATACTATTATCGTTAATATTATATTCATAATATACCGGGCGCCGTACCCTACCAAAAGTCATTGCATAGCACTTCGAGGTGTTGAATTCCATCCCGTTTTTCAGACTCCATTGATAAACGCTGTTAATGTCCTGCTGCAGCAACACGCAATCCGCCTCACTCTCTACCTCAGAAAACAATTTTAGGTCATCAGCATATAGTAAGCATCGCGAATGCTTCAGGACTGAAGGGAGATCGTTAATCATCAGAAGGAATAATAAAGGTCCGAGTACGGACCCTTGACTTACTCCGGAACGCGTGTGATAGGGACTGGATTCGTATACACCAAGCCTGACAATCTGTTGGCGGTCACGAAGGTAATCCGCGAGTAATCGAAGTGTTAGTGCTGTCACCTTTTAATTTTTGCAATTCAGCAAGCAATAAAGCATTTTGTTGCTGTAATAATGAGTTTTGCTCTTGTGCGGATTGCAAGTTAGCTTCCATCTCCGTAGTTAGGTTAGTGTACTATAAAAAGCCGTACAATATAAATGGTTATAAGCTATAAAACACACACAGTAATACAAACACAAAACAATAAACAAGACAGTAATATAAAAGGCAAAACACACAGATAAAATATATAGTTAATGTTATCAAAAATTAACAGCCCCGGTGTAAAAAAAAAGTTAAATATTAATAATTTCCACACAAAATAATAAAAAAAAAACTCAAATGCAATTTTGTTATGTAAATGCCAATGTCCACAGTTGTTTAAATAATACTAATAATTACCACACAAAATAATAATATAAAAACGAAGTCGAATGCAATTTTGTTAGGGTTATGCTAATGTCCAAAATTTTAGTAAGTCCAGGCACCAATATTAGTATAGGAAAAATAGCACGTACTAAAATCACTCCAGCGCAGTGTTGGTCTCCAGCGACAGGCCTCGGGCACACGTATCTCTACACGTCGTTTCGTTGTAGAATCCAGAAAACTGATACCATGAATCGATGAAGCGAAGACATGTCGAGATAGCCTCGAATGTGATAGACACTCGTCGCAGCTGGCGTCGTATCACGGGGATCAGGAAACTAATTACGAAGCGATGACACGTGGTGGTAGCCCAATGTGGTCGTCGTGAATCCAAAGACTCGTTATGTGAGGATGCATGCATTGGGAAACGCGGATTGTTGACCTCGTCGATACGTAGATACGTCGATATACGTAGAGTTGAACTCTTCTGCTCAGACGGCTGAAGTCGGGTCAACATTAAAGGCGCGGGTATGGAGGGCTACCTATCGCCTTTTTTTAGGACGAGGTCTTCAGGTCGCGTCGACAAAACAAAACGATGGTTGTTGCACTGTGAGATGTTCTTATTATAATTTTTAGTTGCTTTCTCTGTGTAATAATTCTGGCGATTGACTCCCTTATAAAACTTTTTTCGTTCTCCCGTCAACGTCACTTTGACGTGGGAACGCGCGCTGTCGTTTTTTGATATTGCGCTTCGCACATCAGAGGCATTTTGCCACCCGAATGGATGTGCAAAACGCCACACGTATATAAGATACATTCAGAGATACCTAGAACCTAAACCCCTTCACACCAACACTGTTCACTCCTTTTATACAAACACACACACACACACACACACACACACACGCACGCACGCACGCACGCACGCACGCACGCACGCACGCACGCACGCACGCACGCACGCACGCACGCACGCACGCACGCACGCACGCACGCACGCACGCACGCACGCACGCACGCACGCACGCACGCACGCACGCACGCACGCACGCACGCACGCACGCACGCACGCACGCACGCACGCACGCACGCACGCACGCACGCACGCACGCACGCACGCACGCACGACTAACTTTAAACTAAGATTCTTATTCTCGCCACAACATTCATAGAAAATAATGAGGTTTAAGTAAATTAGGTTAAAATTAACTACATTATTATATTCCATGATCCGCGGGGGGGCACTGGTGACCTGTACTTCACGTTTTTCAAACCTATTTCAGGCACCAGTCTCTCACAAAGATAGGTTGCATATTCAAATGTATAATTTTTATTCTGTAAATACTAATGTAAGAATCTAATATTGTGAGAGAAAATAAACTTTATTATTATATTATTATAAAAAAGAGATATGATGATGAACGTCTCAAACTTGCTACTAAAACTGATCGCGACTAACTTTAAGTATGGTAAAACCCACAGATATAATAAAACCGTATCAACCATTGGACTAAACCAACTGGAAGTAATTTAGTAGTTCTGCTGCGTATATTTTTTAACAGAATTTTTAAGGTGAAAACTTCTTTAGCGGCGTTGTGAACTTTTTTGGATGGGTAAAAATGTTAAACTAGCGTCAAGACCTCGTGTCAGGACAAGTGACCTGATCGAAAATTCGTAAGACAGAGGGAGAGTCCAAACTATTTTTGGGATGGGTAAATAATGTTAAACTCTCGTCAGGACACGGCCCTGATCGAAAATTCGTAAGACGGGAGGAGAGTAGAACTGACTAGAAATGTACAACGTTAATGTTCAAGTTTTCACTTCTGCTGGCACTACCGGAGTGCAACCCGTTGTTTTATTTTTAAAATCATTGTCACATTTATAGTACATGCCTAAATAAATACCAACAAAAATGAATATAATATGAACGACAAAAGGATCCATATCAGCATATTTGTTCTGCGTCCAATTGCTTAGACACGTAACGCTGGTTTTCTAATTGACCCCAAAAAATATTTATAATATCGTTTAAAAACTAAAAAACAACCGACTTCAATGCCGCGCTATTCATTTTCAGTACCAATTTTGAGATGTTTATCTCAATATTTCTGGAGATACTTATCATACCTCGATAAAATTACCATGTTACCACACTTGGGATATCTCCTTTCGAACAAAAAAAGAATAATCGAAATCGGTTCATAAACGACGAAGTTATCCGCGAAAAACATTTAAAAAAAAAAATAAATAAATACGGTCGAATTGAGAAACCTCCTCCTTTTTTTGAAGTCGGTTAAAAAACGGTCTATTGTCATCGCCGATTTGTAGATATAGCGGGTACATTATATATTGAAATTTTGTTTGTAAGGGCTGGAGACTGGGATCGCAGAAGCATTGAGGAGCCTATTCCATACCAGGAGAGAGAAGTCGGCCATGTTGTGGTGCATCCTGACTATGAGCACGGTAATTACGGTCATAATAATTTATTGAAATGCAGTATTTGAGGGCCCGGTGGCGTAATCGGGAGAACGGTCGGCTTTGATGCCAGGGGTACCGAGTTCAAACCCCAACATGCACCAATGGATTTTTCTATCGAAAAATGTAAGTGCGTTTCTCACAGTGGCCCTCCGGTGAAGGAAAAACGTCGTTAAGAAACCAACAACCCCCGCATGGTTGTAGAACACTATCTAATGTCCGCCTGGCGAGCTACCACCCTCAAGTTAGAAAATCTGTCGCCAAACATCTAATGTGTTCCGGCAGCTATCCTTGAGAGCCAGTTCCCATTCTAGGCCTAGCGTGCTTACCATCTTCGACCGCATCATCACTTACCAACAGGTGAGATAGTGGTCAAACGCTAGCCTATAACATATACAAATTTTTTAAAAAACTTCTTTAAGCGTACTGAGGTAAAATTTAACAGAAGTGACGTAGCGACACGGTCCGAAACAACGGAAGTGACGTAAGTGTCATCTTATTATTCCTCCATAGACGTAATAATAAAACTGGCCACGTGCGAGTCAGACTTTTGTCTCGCACACGGAAGGTTCCGAACGCCATCTAACGAGTATCTACCGAACTTCTAACACCAACTAAGTAAAATAACACTAAAGCTACTTCTACTCGCTAATAGATGTCGGGAAGAGTAATATTTTAAGTTTATTATTGAAAACACGAATAAAACAACATTTTCTGAAAATGAATCTTAGCTAGATCGATTTATCGCCCCTGAAATTCCCTGTGTACAACATTTTATTTAATCGTTGGAACCGTTTCCGAGATTTAGATTCAGATTCCGAGATTAAGGTAAACACGATAGCGCCATCTATGATCTTCATAGATGGCGCTATCGTAAAAACACGTTCTTTGTTTTTAACCCTTTAACTTGTAACTTTATTCTGTTTTTAGTATTTGTTGTTATAGCGGCAACAGAAATACATCTGTGAAAATGTTAACCGTCTAACTATCACGGTTCATGAGATAGCCTGGTGACAGACGGACAGACAGACAGACAGACAGACAGACAGATGGACAGCGGAGTCTCGGTAATAGGGTTCCGTTGGTACCCTTTGGGTTCGGAACTCTAAAAAGGATGGTGCACTGCAGATGTTTTGACAAATTCAATTTAATCCGTATGCTTTAACGATAAGGTTGTAATTGCTTTGTTGAACAAAACGGCCCAATTGAGAGACACCAGAGTGGGAGTGTGTCCTTGTCTAACAACCTGATAGTCCTATATATGTTCTATACTACATGTATGGTATATATATAAGTTGTCCATACAAAAGAAAGGGACAAACTCCGTTCAAGGTCGTTCTCATGGGGGCCGGAGTACGCAATCGAGTCTATATGTAGCAGGTCTGTGAATTCCTCTATTGTAGTACGGCGTAACTACAAAGACGTATTTGCTATCATTCGGGCATTCGTCCCGCTAAGTTCAACATATGGAGTTTTACAAAAAAATAATTAGTGATGTTGAGAAATAAATTCAATGAATTTGGAAGTTCCACTTATAACGCGTAGCTTTTTACGCTACCCTATTTTTTATTTATTATATTTTAGGGGAACCAAAATCTTGCCTTAAATGCTTAACTAATATGAAAAACTGGCCAAGTGAGAGCTAAACTTGCACGCCGAGGGTTCCGTACTCGTAGACATTATTATTTTAACTAATAAACAAACTACTTCGCCGTTCGATCTCTAGATTGCACCGACTTTAGACGGTTCTTGCACCAACCGCAAATAATAAGTTCGTAATATTAAATTTGCTTTTTTTATTTAACTTTAATTTTTATTGTTTTCATCCGACTTCCAAAAAGAAGGAGGTTCTTAATTCGTCTGTATGTTGTTTTTTGACGTGATAACGTCTTATAAGTCAATGAACGCCGGCTGCACGCTAGAAAAAGTGTCACGTTCCGCGTGTAAGCGAGAGCGCGGAACAAGCGATAGAGAGGCACGATCGTATGACTTTATCACGTAAAATTATCGTCCGTAAACCGACTTTACAGACAACCAATATTTTTTTGTATTTTTTTATGCGGTGGCCTCATTGTAATTGTATCTGATCTGATAAGTATCTTCAGAGATATGATGATAAACGTCTCAAACTTGCTACTGAAATTGGCTCGCAGGGCATGAAGTCGGTTGTTTCAGATTTTTAACTTAATTTAAATTATTACTTGTAATGTATACCAGCAGTCGGGTTTATTGTTTTTTAAGTGATGTCTTGTTTCCAGTATACCTGCACAGCGATGTGGCTCTGCTGTTCCTCTCTCTGCCAATGGAACTGTCTCCGAACGTGGACGTAGCCTGTCTCCCACCTCCTGGAGTGGTGGTGGCTGCTGGAACCCTCTGTCTTGTCACAGGCTGGGGCAAGGACCCGGGGAGTAGCGTCTCTTATAGGAACATCTTGAAGAAGGTTGGCTTTTTTATGAGTAAACTACGCCGAATTCCGGCGTGATATTCGGTGGTTAACTCGCTAGGAAGACGGATTGGTATTGATGAGCTATGTGGATGACGGATGAGGATGACTTTCGGAGATGATGGAAACTGGCTCTGAAAGATAGCTGCCGGAACATATTAGATGTTTGGCGACAGATTTTCTAACTTTAGGGTGGTAGCTGGCCAATTCAAACACTGGGTAGTGTCCTATCACCATGCGGGGATATTATTACATCGATACAAGCTTGTGCAGTACCTGTACCCTGCCAGATTACTAAGAGGGGTTCTTAACGATGTTATTCCTCGACTTAAAAAGAAAAGCTCACTAGCAATATGGGTTGCACATTACTAGTAGTCTTGTTAACCCCTCCAACTAAACTACTCGAGGGTCTGGAGGTCCAATGTGATATGAGCACTGGGATTTGAGCCCACTACATATGGCGTTAAAACTGGCTATTCCCCCAATGCGTCACTGGCCTATATTTTTTATAACTTTCCAATACTGGTGATTCCAGATAGAAGTACCCGTGGTAGACAGAGCGACCTGTCAGAAGCAGCTTCGCACAACTCAACTCGGAGACGAGTTCGAGTTGGATCACAACGCGATGTGCGCGGGAGTATCACAGAAGGACGCCTGTAAAGGGGACGGGGGGGCGCCACTGTCGTGCGCTGTAGAGGTAAGGTGTTTATAAGCGACTTTCAAAAAGAAGGAGGTTTTCAATTTGCCTGCATATTTTTTAAAGTAAAATTGTTTTAAGCGTTCTGTGGTAAAAATTGACGGACGTAGCGTCACGATCTGAATCAACGGAAGTGATTTAAGCGTCATGTTGTGTATATTTATAAGCGCCCTCTATTGTAGAACGGCGTAACTACGAAGACGTATTCACTATCATTCGGGCATTCGTCCCGCTAAGTTCAACAGATGGAGTTGTACAAAAAGATAATTCGTGATGTTGAGAAATAAATTAAATGAACTTGGAACGTAGACTTGGAAATTTCACTTCTGATGCGTAGTTTTCTACGCACCCTCTTTTTAAGGGTTCCGTAGTCCTGACAAGGCATCCGAAACCCAGGGCATCTCGACCCCATGGGTCCATTGTTTCGACCCCAAACGGAAGAATAATTACAAAAAAAAGGGTTGCACACCGGGAGTGCCGGCAGAAATGAAAATTTTAACACGTCATTTTTGAATATTTTGGAATGTCACCTCGCGCAAGCGCCCTGTGCTCCGCTGGAATGACACTTCGCGCAAGCGCCCTGCGTTCCGTCTTACAAATTTTCATCTTACGATCAGTAAACGTGACCATGACGCGTGTTTAACATTTTTTACCTTTTATTTATCTGAGTTTATTACCCATCCCAAGAAAAGTGCACAACGCCGCTAAAGAAGTTTTCAATTCAAAAATATTATAAATAAATATTTGTCCACAGTCCCAACCAACCCGCTACATGGTATCGGGCATCGTGTCCTGGGGGGTGGAATGTGGTAAGAATGACACCGCCAGCGTGTACGCCGACGTGGCAGCTCTGAGGGGATGGATAGACAGCAAGATGGCCGCCAGAGGGTTAGATGCTAAGGGGTACTCCGTTTAACCCCCTTTAAGTTACATTACATTCTGAAGTAAAAGCGGAGACAGCTACATTGGTAATGTATCGAGTTGCAGTAACGTGTTACAGTAAGGAGGGTACCCACTTAGCTGTGTAGAATGTTACATTCTGGTACTGTATCAACCTACAAGTAGGTGAGGCTCGTCTACGGTCACCGTTTGTTCAGAGCATTGTTCATTTTTCATTCATTGCATTGTTCATTCTACGAGCTCCTGGATCCGCCCGCAGTACCCGTGACGATGATATGTATACTTAAGCCTATTCCAGTCGTATGCAACCAGCGATCCAACCAAGGTGACCTTGCTTGTTTCAATCCATCTAGACAGCAGATGTAATTCAAATTTTGATTTGACCTTGAACGTCCTTGGTGTACGGGCGCGAGTTCACATCCGCAGTTGGAGCGCGCGGATTAAATCCTTGTAGCCGGTGGATTACATCCAACCTAAGACAGTCGCGCTGAGACAGACAGCGGCTGCGTACGTATGCTTCATTAACGCTTCATCCACTTTCTCTTTTTTTTTTGTTTTTGTCGTCAATTGCGCGCAAAAATCCTAAAGCAAGGCCCATTTTTTGAAATATGGACTAATTAGTAGCCATTTTTATAGTACGAATACGGTCCATAATCGATACGAGTACGTGATTTCATGCCAGAAGACAATTCGCGACTAATACGCTATCGTGTTGGCGCCTGGATTAGATCCGTGTAGCAAAACCACAATCCGCGGATTGACACGTTGTTCCCACCAAGGTCACCTTGGTTGGATCGTTGGATTGCATCCGTCTAGAATAGGCTTTACTCACCCTACACGTTTTATCGACAGAAAAGTATCGAATGAGTATTGGTTGGTTATTAAGGTTGTTGGTTGTTGGAAGTTGAACGTACAAAATTCGCTTGATCTAAACTAGGGGTGGAAGTCTCTACATTGATAGCAAAGCGTCTTGTCATCGCAAACGTCTGCTAGAATGAGATGCAGCTAGACAGTTGTTTTTAGGGTTCCGTACCCAAAGGGTAAAACGGGACCCTATTACTAAGTCCTACTAATTACTACTCCACTGACCGTCCGTCTGTCTGTCTGTCTGTCTGTCACCAGGCTGTATCGCATGCTCCGTGATAGTTAGACAGTCGAAATTTTCACAGATGATGTATTTCTGTTGCCGCTATAACAACAAATACTAAAAACAGAATAAAGTTAAAAATAATAGAGGAATTCCATAATATCCCCATACAAGAAATGTGTCTTTTTCGGCATTTTACGCCATCTATGTACGCTTAGTTAGGTCCCATAGATGGCGTTATATTAAAATGTCGATAATAGTGCCCTAAAATAATGCCCTAACACCTTTGTTAGACGTTAGATGGCGTTATAAGTTTATTAATGTGTGTTATTAATGTTTATTAATTATTATTTTTTGCTGGCGAAAAATTATTGTGGTATTTTTTTCTCGATCTTATAAAATACTGTAGTGTGGTACGGAACCCTACAAGTGCGAGTCCGACTTGCACTTGGCCAGTTTATTTGCATCTCTTTTCGTATCGACGATTATCGCTCGAAGTTCATCGCTATTCTTGTAGAGACTACTGGCCCTGGTATAAGTTAGTACCCTGTAACCCTGCTGTGCAGTGCAGTGAGCGAGCCGCTCGATTATAAGGTACGGTCACACCGCTGCGATCTGCGGTGGCGTGTACAAATAAAATGAATTAATGAAACAGTGTAAAACCTTTGCATTTTATTATATTACCTACACCTTTACCTTACACTTACATCTCTGAAATTTTTGACAAAATGTATTATTTTCTTTACCCGCGTTTCATAACTACTTGTAAAATGTACAAATGTATATGTATAGTTTAATGTTTATCCAGGTTATATACTATCTCTGAGCCAAATTTTATCCAAATCCTTTCAGCTGTTTTTGCGTGTAAGAGTAACAAATACCTATCCATCCTAACAATCTTTGGTATTTATCACCTTAGTAGGACTATCAGTAGGAAGTGGGATATCTATCGAACTATTTAAGGCACGACCAAATCGGTGCTTTCTGCGTGCGCAGTCGTGGGCACCATGCTTTTCAATTGTTTCCTGATCGCCGTAGAACGCGTTCGGTTTGAACTAGTCTTTACAAAACTACTGCACTATCTGAACTCGCCCGCCCACGCACCCGCAGATCGCTGCGGCTTGGCCGTACCTTTACAGAACAGAAAATTCAACTCTTATGTGAGTACTATAGAAATTTCTTCTCTGAAAGATTTTTTTTTTTTAAATTTATTTATTCATTAGTTACCAAAATAAATACATTTCAATATAATGTATCTAGGTAGATAGAGATACAAGGTAAGTCGATACAGTATTTTATTGTATTTTACTCTCTAATTTTTGTCATGAACATTGTACTAATTTATTTAAGATACTATTAATTTGTCATTTAATGGAGAAGCGCAGAAAGCACAGGTTTTTCTTAGTCTAGCGTAGGTATCTGAGGTTGTGGTTTGTTTAAACTGTTATAACGCAAAATGTATCTATATGTCAATAAAAACATTTTTTACTTTTACTTTAGTATAGCGATGGACCCCAAATTAGGCTAGGCCTGTATGCTGGATGCCCAAGTCTCTAAAAGAATAATTAACATTGGTGAGCGCTGAAACTGTAAACAATTTTATCTATCTATCTATCCTTGAGACGAGCCAGTACCCGTTCTAGGCCTAACGTGCTACCATCCTTAACCGTATCTTCGCTTTCCAACAAGTGAGACAGTGGTCAAACGCTAGCCTATATGATATAAAAATAAAACTGGCCAAATGCGAGTCATCATTGCGTCTCTTATGGCACACTTAGGGAGGGTTCCGTACAATACGAAACATAACGTTTTTTGTATGAGGACCCTTTAATTTTTAACTTTATTTTGTTTTTAGTATTTGTTGTTCTAACGGCAACAGAAATACACCATCTGTGAAAATTTCAACTGTGTAACTATCACGGTTAGTGAGCTATAGCCTGGTGACAGACGGACAGACAGACAGACAGACAGACAGACGGACAGCGGAGTCTTAGTAATAGGGTCCCGTTTTACCCTTTGGGTACGGAACCCTAAAAATCACTTCCCTAATAGGAAATATATTTGTTTTAGATCACAAAATTTGCGTTAATTTATAGTCTGTAGTTTACATATTATATTCGGAAGTGAATTTGACGTTAAATAGATAAGTTTACATGGTTTCAGGAATAAGCTAACAAAACCTATTAAAGTTTATAGTGCAGTTACTTAAGATAAGAGGGCTTTTGAGGGCTCGGTGGTATAAGTGGGAGAATGGTCGGCTTTCTTCTTCTTCTTCTTCTTCTTCTTATGGCTTTTAAACGCTGCTTGGCGTTTTTCTGCCAGATGGTCGGCTTTGATGCCTGTTAACACAGCTGTCAGTGTCACCTGCCATTCTTACTTACATCAAAGTTAGTTCCTAAAATGACCGCAGGTGGCGCTGACACAATCCAATATAAAGGCTGACGCACCGGGGCTCGGCCTCTCTCTTTCTTCTCATTATTGCCTTCACAGATCGATAACAATATAATTCTACAATATTCTCGTATCTTTTATTCATAAAGATTCAATGCCAGAGGTACCGAGTTCAATTCTTGCTGTGCACCAATGGTTTTTCTATCGTAAAATGTATGTGGGCATTCCACAGTGGCCCTCTGATGGAAAAACATCGTTAAGAAACCAACAACCCCCGCATGGTGGTAGGACACTATCTAGTGTCCGCCTGGCCAGCTACCACCCTCAAGTTAGAAAATCTGTCACCAAACATCTAATGTGTTCCGGCAGCTATCCTTGAGAGCCAGTTCCCATTCTAGGCCTAGCGTGCTTACCATCTTCGACCGCATCATCACTTACCAACAGGTGAGATGAGAAAAGGTCAAACGCTAGCCTATAAGATAAAAAAGCAAATCATAGGGCCGTATCTACAGCAGACCTTGATGTTTTGTAGAAAAACTTTTGCTCCAGAAGTATTTTCCAGGGAGGAAACGGGGAAATACATTTGTATGGAAAAGTGTACCCCGCATTCTTTCCTATTTCTAACACTTTAACATTAGTTTGGTCTTATAGAGTGTTTTGATCTGTATAAGAAACAGGATAGGTTGGCAACGACAATTGAAAAATTGCACATTTTTCCATCGTCTACAAAATGTTCTGGAAAAGTATTCGTGACTTTCAGTGACTGGAAAAGAAGAGCCAAAGATCGGGCTCAGTGTCATATCATGGAAGAGACCTATGAGTGAACTGACACCGGCTGATGATGATTATGACTCAAAACTAAGCATGGGGCATTAATTACACAGGGGCATCTATACTGGTCTTATCCTAAGGTTCAAGCTACATTGAATTGGCAGCGACGCGAAGAGCAGAGCACAGAGCTCGCGACGGCACGCGTCTTGCGACTGGTATATTAAGTAATAAGTTGCTATATACAATACAATACAAAACTCTTTATTGATTACCGGATATTTACAAATTGTACGACTTATCTAGTATACAGTAATAGTAAAGCAATACAATCGGCGGTCTTATCGCATAGAGCAATTTCTTCCTGACAACCCTGGCAAGGTAAAAGAAAAATATTAACAGAAACTTGGCGGTAGCGTACAATAGAACCTAAAATAAAAAAATATGAGTAGATAAGTAATAAATAATCATAATTTTTTATTGGCTTTTAACACAAGTGACATTGTCTCTTAAATATACTATGTACGTATGGATACGAGACTGCTCGAGCCGGCGCGAAGCTTTCCCACAACTCGTACTTTTTATGGTAAAAGGTAACAGGATCAGCGCGATGCTCTGCTGATGGAAAGCGATGACGTCTATAACAGATACAGCGGCAGGCGCAGTGCAGTGACATGCAAAATTCTAGCAGTCCAGAAAGCACTGCACTGCGCCTATTACCTTGAGATATAAAGATGTTGAGTCTCACAAGCCCTGTAATTTCACTGGACACCTTGCCATTTCAACCGAAAAACATTCCTACTTCACGGCTGAAAATTAATTAGCAAAGTGGTGGTACCGCCCCAGGCGGACTAGCAAAAGTCCTACCACTAAAACTCGTTCAGTATTATCAATATATTTCTATATCTTGTAGCATTGTTCATAAGGCTTAAATACTATCTTGATATTAAAACTGATCGACTAGTCGCGTCGCGTCGCTGCCAATTCAGTATGCATTAGGCCTAAGGTTTATAAGTTTCTTAGTTCTTTAACAGCTTTCGAAATGTTTTCCATTTGTAAATAAGCTCTGCATCCAAATTGCACCCCACGGAGGTAAAACCGAAGAGTTTCTTCACTTCTCTCAGGAAACATCATTCCAGCGCCGAAATCCTTGACGTCGCAGAAAATGTCATCCTCTAGAAAATAGGTAATTTTAATGTTTTTTTCGCTAATTTCAACTGACTTCCAAAAAAGAGGAGGTTCTCAATTCGTCCGTATGTTTTTTAACAACAAAATAAAAATAAAACCGGCAAAGTCGAGTTGGACTCGCCCATCGAGGCTTCCGTACCGACGTTGGTTAGCACCAATTAAGCTAGACCTCTAAATTGTATAAGCGCTCATATAACTCAGAGGCCTATTTTAATTGGCTGAAACTATGTATGTATGGGCACACCTTTTAATTTTCGACTTTTTTTATTTTTTGCAATTTTTCCTTTAGGTATTTGTGCTATAAGACCTTGCTTCTTATCAAATTTCATGATTCTAGGTCAACGAGAAGTACCTTATAAGTTTTCGACCCAAAACCTGTAGGGTACTTCCGGTTGACCTAGAATTGTCAATTTTGGTCAAAAGCAAGGTCAAAGCAGCACAAATAAAGGGAAATATCCGAAAAAAGTTTAAATTAAGGTACATTTTGGTACTAACAAGTTACCGCGTAAATCTAAATTTGCCCACATCTTTTTATTGTGTTGACGCAAGACCTTGATTTTAATACACCCAATAGGGACTATAGACCTCAGTATCAGGTACAACTCTCAACTTACTAGGTCCACCCGTTCCTGAGAAAATCAGTGGTGACACACGGACAGACAGACGGACAAGAAAGTGATAAGGGATCCTTTTTTACCTTTTGAGGTACGGAACCCTAATTATGGAACTTGCGTCGTTGTCACCGCACGCTTCCCATGAGCCTACGACCATGAGCTATATGTATACTGTGCATATATATAATGTACTTTTTGGGTGAACAAAAAGCGTGAGACTCGAGTCATCGTAAACGCACGCTTCCCATGAGCTATATGTATAGGTACTGTGTATCTCGACGATACAATTCACAATTACTTCGTTTTCACTTCTATCGACAGTCCCCAAAGACTGCCCCGCATTTTTTTAGGGTTCCATACCCAAAGGGTAAAACGGGACCCTATTACTAAGACTCCGCTGTCCGTCTGTCTGTCTGTCTGTCCGTCTATCACCAGGCTGTATCTCACGAACCGTGATAGTTAGACAGTTGAAATTTTCACAGATTATGTATTTCTGTTGCCGCTATAACAACAAATACTAAAACAGATCCAGAACAGAAACGAGTCCCCATACAAGAAACGTGTTTTTTTCGGCATTTCAATATAACGCCATCTATTATATTGAAATGTTACGATCCGATCCCTAGCACCTTTGTGTTAACTTTTACTTACATATTAGACGTTAGATGGCGTTGTAAGAAATAAAATGTTTATTAATTATTATTTTTGCCGCCGAAAAATGTTAGTGGTATTTTTTGCTTGATTTTATAAACATACTGTAGACGTTAGATAGCGTTGTAAGAAATAAAATGTTTATTAATTATTATTTTTTCCGCCAAAAAATATTTATTAGTGGTATTTTTTGCTCGATTTTATAAACATACTGTAGTGTGGTACGAAACCATACGAGTGCGAGTCCGTTAAAAAAAAGAGAAAGACGTTAGCTTAAAATATGAAGCAGTTAATCCTAAGTTTTCCTTAAGTTTCCCGTTTGTCATTACTTCCATAATTCGTCCCTTATAAGCGACACTATGGAATAGTGTAATAACACACGGTGTATTTTATTTTTAAAATCAAGGGATTCGATTCTTGGCCAGGAGTATTGATTATTAAAAAATCCAATGTAGTTTTAATTATCATCAAAATCGGGCCCGAGACTTTTACTACGTACTATTTAACCGACTTTAAAAAAAGGAGGAGGTTTCTCAATTCGACCGTATATATATACATATATGTATATTTATGTTTGTTCGCGGATAACTTCGTCGTTTATGAACCAAATTTGATTATTCTTTTTTTGTTGGAAAGGAAATAGCCCAAGTGTGGTACCATGTTTTTAGTTTTTTAAACGATATTATCGTTATTCCACATAGTTTCTGATTTGGCGATCCAAGCCCACTGAAAAATTCACCCTGTATACAGAACGTGTTTGAATTGAAGCGTATTTCAGATTACGCTATCTTATTCTGCTATTATGTATAGTCATAGAAAAGATAATAATACTACGTACTTAGACTCCGCTTTTCATCCGTCCGTATGTCTGTCTGTCCGTCTGTCACCAGGCTGCATCTCATGGACCGTGATAGTTAGACGTTTGACATTTTCACGTATGATTTATTTCTGTTTCCGCTATAACAATAAATACTAAAAAAACAGAATAAAAAAAATTAAGGGCCTCCCATACAATAAACGTGATTTTTGTGCTCGTTTATGCTCAATATTGATAACGATATAATTGATAACAGGTAGGACGCTTGAAATATTCACAGAATATTGAGTTATATTATTCACTTTAAAATAAATAATTAAATTAAAATAAAATTAATATTTAAGGGGGGGCCTCCCATACAACAGACTTTATTTTTGCCTTTTTTATAGATAATGGTACGGAACTCCACTTGCGCGAGTCCGACTCGCACTTGGCCGGTTATATTTTGAAGTTTTTTTTTTTATATGTTCACCACACTGGGCCAAACACAAAATATTCTTAGGTATTATAAATGTAAAATTAAAATAACAAAGTGCAAGCCCTTCTAGAGGCGAACACAGCATGCTTTTAAGGTTTTGTGTGTTTTGTTTGTACACACAGAAATAAACATAATTATTATTCCTATTTCTGTGTTTGTACACTATCACAAAAAAGTTAGTTGAATACTTACCATATCGTTTAGTATTCTTGTCTGCGTTGAGAAGGTACGCCTCATAATAGATCGTAAAGATGGTGTAGCTTACGGCGTGGATAATGTCTTCATGGTTCTTCTTAAAGTCCCAGCCTGATGCCTGAACAAGCGTTTATTTTTTTAAATTTAGGCTAGCGTTTAAGAGGGAACGCGGGATCCACTTTTCCATACAAATGTATTCCCCTGTTTCCTCCCTGGAAAATACTTCTAGAGCAAAATTTTTTTCTACAAAATATCAAGGTTTGCTGTAGCTATGCTATCATTTGTTTTTATTGACCAACGAATCGCAAAAAGAAATATAAGCCTATTATTATATATATATATAATATAATATATATAATATATAATAATATAATATATATAATGAATATTATTTATCTCCTCTTTAAGATTTTTAACCGACTTCACAAAAAAGGAGGAGGTTCTCAATTCGTCTGTATGTTTTTTTTTTTTTTTGTGTGTATGTTACGCGATTTCTCCGTCAATTGTGAACGGATTCAAATGATTCTTTTTTTAATAGGTAGGATACGTTTCCGAGGTGGTCCCATTTTAATTTTATCGAGATCTGATAAGTATCTCCAGAGATATGGAGATAACTACCTCAAACATAGGAGAATGTACTGGTTTTAGTAGACGAGTCCCAAGAAGATTATTATACACAATGGAGGTTGCTATTGCATATATTTTTGAAGACTAAAAAATATGACCTTGAATAATGTTTTTACATCTTTCTTCTCGTTGATTTTGGTTTTTGACAGATATTCTTACGGTAACTGTGAGCGAGATAGAAATAAAGGTGGGGATAATTAATATTTTTTATTTTTTTTATATCTAATAGGCTAGCGTTTGACCACTATCTCACCTGTTGCTAAGTGATAATGCGGTCGAAGATAGAGAAGTGGACTAGAATGGGAACTGGCTCTCAAGGATAGCTGCCTGAACACATTAGATGTTTGGCGACAGATTTTCTAACTTGAGGGTGATAGCTGGCCAGGCGGACACTAGATATGTCCTACCACCATGCGGGGGTTGTTGGTTTCTTAACGACGTTTTCCTTCACCGGAGGGCAACTGTGAGAAGCGCACATATATTTTTCTATAGAAAAATTCATTGGTGCACGGCGGTTTGAACTCGGTACCACGGCATCAAAGCCGACTGTTCTCCCAATTACGCCACCGGGCCCTCAATAAATAATTATATATTAATAATTATATATAAATATAAATAATTTGTCTTCACAGGAATGTTCTACCGGGCAAAGTCTTGTTAGGGTGCAAACTTTTTTAAACATACCTAAGATATTTTGACATGACATGACGTTTGGCGAAGATGGCGGCCATTTCCGTCCCGCGACACTGCATACTTTATTAAATAACTCAGAATTATGAACGTACTTTATACCAACCAACACTGCAAAAAAATAATTTATAAGCATAATACCACAGATTATATAATAGTTACAACATAAATAATACTTTCCGTTGTTAGGTTGGCTACACAGTGCTTTCATAATTTGGGTTTCAACAATATAGGGAAGTGCCTCTTATAACATAGTAGAGTGGTTCAGTACTCTGTTGGCCATATGGCGGCAATTAATGTTAATAATCGCAAATAATACTTTTTAATATTCATTTTGGAATACAACTAGTCCGTGTTATAAAAGTATTTGGAATTATTGTAATAAAATAGACAATTAATTATCGTGTGTGTCAGATGCTTTAATTGCACAGGGCCATTTTGAACATTGTCCTTTGATACCTTGATGACATCATTATTACTAGTGAATATTTTCACTTTAGCGCGGCATTTAAAGTCAATTTTTTTAAGGGTTCCGAACCCAAAGGGTACCAAATGAACACTTTCTGAGACTCTGTTGTCCGTTCATCCGTCCGTCCGTCCGTCTGTCCGTCCGTGTGTCTATATGTGCGCACTTTACAGATCTGTATCTTCTTAACCGTAATAGGTACATACTTGAAATGTTTACAATGTATATATCCGTCAGAGTATAACGGCCCAGACACAAAATTTTATAGATGCATGTAATTTAATTAAAACTTGTTTTGCACTAAAAAGGGTAAAATAAGTTATTTTTCAAAAAAAATAAAACCGACTTCATATCCACAAACAGGCACTCAAAAGCGAAAAATAAATTACTTAAAATTATTATAAGCGCTACCCACTTATCTATTTGAAGTCGGTGCCAGCTTAGTCTATTGGATAGTAGATAGATACTATGCATGTAGTAGTAGTAAGTAGGTACATGTAGGTTAGTAAGTAGGTAGATACATGTAGGGATTTATCTATCTACTACCTATTAGACTTGGCTGGCACCGACTTCAAATAGATAAGTGGGTAGCGCTTATAATAATTTTAAGTAATTTATTTTTCGCTTTTGAGTGCCTGTTTGTGGATATGAAGTCGGTTTTATTTTTTTTGAAAAATAACTTATTGAAGGGTCATTATTCCTATTATCCATTGGTTGGTCAAAAAAAGCAAATGATAGGGGCATAGCTACAGCAGACCTTGATTTTTTGTAGAAACAAATTTTGCTCTAGAAGCATTTTCCAGGGAGGAAACAAGGGAATACGTTTGTATGGAAAACTGTACCCCGCGTACGCTCTTAATTACTATCTCACCTGTTGGTAAGTGATGATGCGGTCGAGGATAGTAGCACGCTAGGCCTAGAAAAGGGAACTGGCTCTCAAGGATAGCTGCCGGCACACATGTTTGGCGACAGATTTTATAACTTGACATAGTGTCCTACCACTTTTGTTTTGTTTCTTAACGATGTTTTACCTTCACTAGACTCTCACTTGTGTGCGCTTTTCACAGTGGCCCCACTGTAAAAAGCGCACACAATTTTTTCGATAGAAAAATCCTTTGGTGCACGGCGGAGAATTGAACTCGGTTCTTCTGGCATCAGAGCCGACCATTCTTCCACTACACCACTGGGCCCTCAGCCCTCAAAGGCCCTTGTAATAGGTTATAACTAGCAAAAGTCCGATCATGTATGTCATCAGTACTTACAAAATAAAGTGTTCAGCGCGCCTTAATGTATTACCTACTTCCAAAACTCACCAGAACTCTATCAGAGGCTTCAAGTGAAGTTTTCATGTAATCTGTACATATTGGCATTACACTATGGAGTTTATACTCGAAGGAAGTCTTCAGAAATACAATAGCGATGTTTCCTTCATTGCGAATGTCTTTGACCTGCGAAAAAGGGAGATAGATATAATAAATGTATACAATTTTATTCCATTTCCACAGGTGGTAGGAGCATATTATATCGATGTTCCACCTGACTTTCTACCAAAAAGTAGGCACTTACCACTTTCATGGAAAACATCTGGCGCCATAGCCTTACGGTATTCCGGCAGTACACAGCCCTTGAGCGTCAGAGTATTTGTATTCTAGACCTAACGTGTTTACCATCTTTGACCATATCATCGCTTACCACCAGGCGAGATAGTGATCTAACGCTAGCCTACCAGACATAATATATTTTATAGCACAGTGTGACCTAAGCCCGCACTTTACGCACGTTTTTCCGTGACTTAAACAGTCGATTATTGCACGAAGTTTTGCACTTCACGCCGTGCAATAATCGAATATTTGACGGAAAAGCGTAGCGTAAGCGTAAAGTGCGGATTTATGTTACACTGCTATCTATTAGTATATTACGATACGTGTGACTTAAGTAATCGATTATTGCACGGCGTGAAGTGCTAAACTTCGTGCAATAATCGACTGTTTAAGTCACGGAAAAACGTGCGTAAAGTGCGGGTTTAGGTGCACACTGTGCTATTAAATATTCTTATGCCTCCTCTACACTACTCGCGAAGTTCCTCGGCGAAGTACACGGCCGAAGTTGACTGAAGTCCGTACACACTCGTTCAACTTCGCGAGGAGCGCATTCGTGCCCTTTGACTCGGGCGCAAAAACCGACAACAAACGGAAGTCGGCCGAGGCGAGGTAAAGTTGGACGAAGTAAGCCCAACTGCCTCTCTACATTATTCTATTCGTCTAACCTCGTTCAACTTCGCGAGTAGTGTAGAGGAGGCATTAGAAATATTTCAACTGCGACTAGGCTCGATAGTATAAAAGCGGACAGCGAGCGGGCATCGTGACTCAGTTCAAAGAGTAACATAATATATACTGACTCAGTTGTTGCGTGGCCGTCGTAGTGTTCGGACGTGATGTAGTGATGTTGTTAGCTTAGACACATTATGTAAGTAATTGTCATTATGTTGAGATTCTATGGCATTATATAGCTGTGGATATTGTGATAGTGTTTATTCTGAGCCTTTTTCACTTGTGGTATCTAAGAATATATTATTTGTATATGTACTCACATCAGACCTCTGAGCGTCGTCTCGACCATCACTCCATCTTCTATACAACTTGCCGACTGCTACTGCGAACTTATCCACCGTCATCATGTCTCCTGTATAGTCTTTCCAAAAACATCGGATTGCTGGAATGATTTATATATATCACTAGCTGAACCCGCGACTTCGGACCCTATGTTCATCCTCATGCTATAAAGTACCTCCTTGTAAAATTCAGTAATGTTGAATCACTCGTTTAAGCGTGTTTAGGTAACAAACAGAAAGAGAGACTGAGTTACAAATGTCTTTAGGTTTCATAGCCAAAGGGCAAAAAACGGAACCCTTATAGATTCGTCATGTCTGTCTGTCTGTCCGTATGTCACAACCACTTTATTCGGAAACTATATATAATAATATATAGACTAAACAGTTGAAACTTGGTAAGTACGTGTATTTTGTGAAACGATTTTTATACAAACATAAATAAAAGATGAAGGCCCCCCTTTATCTTTTTTTTTGCTAAGTGAAAGTTAACTTTAATAATATAACGCCATCTATGGACGATTTACAAAGCGTTCATAAATGGCGTTATATTGAAATTCCGAAAAACACGTTTTTTTCTATGGGGACCCCCTATAATTTTTAACTTTATTCTGTTTTTAGTAGTTGTTATAGCGGCAACAGAAATACATAATGTGTGAATATTTCAACGGTCAACTATTACGGTTCATGAGATACAGCCTGGTGACAGACGGACAGACAGACAGACGGACAGCGGAGTCTTAGTAATAGGGTCCTTATTTTACCCTTTGGGTACGAAAAAATTCGGGTAAAAAAAATTCGGCACGAGGTGGTGTGGGTATATATGTCAAAAACTCTACTCCATATAAAAGGTTAGACTGGATTACAGAAATGTCCATTGAAAGGCATTTTGAATGCTGTGGAATAGCTATACCAGTATTAAGTTACTTTGTAGTCTGTATGTACAGAACACCGGACGCTAGTATGCCTTTATTTTTACAGAGCTTAGAGACACTACTACACAAACTAACAATAAGACATAGAAGTACAAAGAAAAATATATTTTTATTAGGAGATTTAAACATAAATCTTCTAGAATTAAACAATAAAAGCAAGTCATTCATAAATACTCTACAAATGTTTAATATTCATCATACCATTTTGCAACCGACGAGAATAACTGAAAACTCGAAAACATGTATTGACAATATCTTAACCAACATAAAACGTGGATATGTATCTAAAATCCACGAGCTAGTTATATCTGATCATACAGCACAATCCATTAAAGTATTTTGCAGTCTCGAGTTCAGAGAAAAATATTGGTATGTGCATAAAATAAAAGTTGATATTCATCTTAACATTTTTTTGAAATATTTATCTCAACTTAGCTTTTCAGAAGTATATGACCATGACGACCCTAATGAGGCATACAAGGCGTTCTTTGACTTATTTCACCTTATTTTTAACTTGAGTATACCTACAGAAAGGATTAAAATAACGTATAAAAAGAAAGCCAATTGGCAAACAAATGGCATCAAAATATCGACCAAGCGAAAGAGAAGAGCGTATATAGAATCTCGAAGTAGCAAAAGCAAAGAAAAGTATGCAATATATAAAAAAATACTCGAAGATCTTGAAAAAAACTATTAACATATTGAAAAAAATATCCAACATTCGATACATTGACAGGAGTAGTAACAAAAATAAAGCAACATGGGGGATTATTAAGCAAAATACTGCTCAAACAAATAGTATAAAAACTACAATAGATAAAATTGAAATTGATGCTAAAGGCATTGTTGACCCTACAAAAATAGCATCTTGTTTTAATAAATATTTTATTACACGTAATGGCTCAAGACCAATCTATGACCATAAACAGCAGAAAAATACTAGTGTGTCTTGCAACACCATTTTCTTGAGACCAGTAACATGCCAAGAAATAAAAAACATAGTAGGATCTTTAAAAAATAAAAAGACAGCGGGATATGATGGTATCTCTGTTCAAGTAATTAAGGCTAGCCTGGATTATATCATAAAACCACTAGTATACATTATTAACCTTACTTTTGAAACAGGATGCTTCCCGGATGGACTTAAAAATGGTTTAATTAAACCTATACATAAAAAAGGTTCTAAAACAGATATGCGTAATTATAGGCCCATTGCAATATTACCCAGTGTATCCAAAATTTTTGAAAAGGCAATATACAATAGAATTATTTCGTTCTTTAACACCAACAATGTTCTAAACAGTAATCAGTTTGGTTTCCGAATAGGAAAAAATACGACTATAGCCATTTTTAAAATGTTAAATCAAGTTTGGGGTGAAATTAATAATAAGAGGACAGGGATCGCTGTATTTTTAGACTTATCTATGGCATTTGATTGCGTAGTTCATAAAACATTGTTAAATAAATTGGAAGCAGTAGGTATTAGAGGAACATCTTTAGCTCTCATAGAATCATATTTAAGCAATAGAAATCAAGCAACAGTAATCCAAACCTACAATTTTGATACCAAGTCTATAGAACAAGTAGAATCTGAATATGAAAAAGTCATCATAGGAGTCCCACAAGGTAGCATACTTGGGCCTTTATTATTCTTACTGTATATTAATGAACTGCCACAAATCACACAGCATACCTGTGTTATGTTTGCCGACGACGCTACCATCTTCATCCCACAAAACCATCTTAATCAAAATGAGTTTGAAAAATAAGTTAATAATACCTTACAAATTGTAACAGAATGGTTAAGCAATATTAACTTAAATGTCATGTATCAATAAAACAAATGTATTACAGTTTAAAAATTACAAGAGTCGTCAATTAAACATTAACATAATGCATAATGGATATGTAGTTACAGAGGTAAATACAACTAATTTTCTTGGCATAGCACTTGATTGTTATTTAAATTGGAAAGAGCACATTAGCAAAATAAACAGTAAAATAACAAAGTATTGCTACGTATTATCAGTGCTCAGTAATATATCGTCAATAAATGCATACTATGGTTACGTCTACCCTCATTTAAGTTACGGTATCATTTTCTGGGGAAATTCAGCAGATGTCCAGACAACATTTATACTACAGAAAAGGTGCCTACGTAGTATATACAGAATGGAAGATACTGACTCCCTTCGTGAATTATTTGTCGATGAAGGTTTCCTTACGCTAACTTGTATATATATCCTAGAACTGTGTACATTTGTAAAAAATAATGAATCAGATTACTTCAGCGAACAATCCAGCAGAGCTAACAAACTTCGCAGCAAATATAGATTCAATATGTGTATTCCACAAGTAAATAACACTATGTATCACAAAAGTGCATTTATAACTGGCATCAAACGGACACTTTTTTAGACAAAAGTTAAAACAATGGCTACTTAAAAAATCATATTACAGTCTTAAAGAATATTTTGATGAATGAAACTAACAAAATGTCCGGCTTTAACTCTGCCTGGTATCATTACAATATCGCAATTGAAGATTAAAATAATAAGTTACGATAATAAGATAATACTAATAAGATAGATTGTATAGATTTTAATTAGACGTTTAATATTATTGTATGTTCGTAAAGAACAAACTGTTGGTACTACATACCCAATATTAAGACCTTTGTAAACACAGTTATTGAACAATAATTTTATTCCATTCTATTCTATTCTATACGGAACCCTAAAAAGAACGAACGAATCAATACTCAAAAATCACACAAAAGGTTAAGATTCTTCTTACCAGATATGACCACGTCGTTTCTGACGAGAGATCCAGAACACATGGGCTCGAAGGATCCCGTCTCCTTGCTATAGATAGCTGCATGCCATGGGATCATAGATCTCATCTCAGTATCATCTGCGGGGATTAGCTCCATGGACTGCAGAGAGTTCGTCCTCATGATCTGAGCGGTTGATATTCCACACTCTGAATCATTGACAAAATAAGATAGTTTTAAAACTAAGACATTCGTCCTTATAATCTGAGTTGTACTCCACACACTGAATTATTGACAAAAAAAATATATTTTAGAATCCTATAGAATAATATATAATACCTAATAATAGGTTAGGGTAAAAGTTTCTTCGCATTTTTTAAGAAAATTCAAAACATTTTGAATATAGTTTATTTACATTTAACTAAAGTATGTAGGTACCATTTTGTTCGATAACTTTTTGCCATCTTGTAGGTAGGGACATGATCCCATTGCTATAGAAATTTTGGGACTTCTGATCAAAAAACCGCAACAAGTAGTTTTGGCAGTCCTCTCGTGATGTTAACCTGACACTGCCTAAATAATTCTGAAGAGACCGAAACAGGTGGAAATCTGAAGGTGCAAGGTCAGGACTATACGGCGGATGCATTATCACCTCCCAGCCAAACTCTCTTAATTTTTGCTGAGTGGCTAAAGATGTCTGAGGTCTAGCGTTATCGTGATGAAAAACCACACCCCTTCTGTTAATTAATTCCGGACGTTTTCTCTCAATTTCTTGCTTTGATCTCATCAGTTGTTCACAGTAGAGTTCAGAATCGATGGTCCTGCCTGGTTGTAACAGCTCATAATGAATAATGCCCTTCCAATCCCACCACACACACACACAGCATCACCTTGTTGCGAGTTAACCCGGGTTTCGCCACAGTCTGTGTTTGTAGTTGCGTATTTTTCGCACGTTCTTGTCGTACGTGATCCACTTTTCATCACCAGTTATCAGCTTCTTAAAAAATAGTTCTATTTCATTAGGTACGTCGTAATAGAGAATCACAAATGAGTACACGGTTCATTAGGTTTCTTTCAGTGAGGTCGTGAGGTACCCAAATATCGAGCTTTTTTGTGTACCCAGTTTTTTTCAAATGCGCCAAAACTATTTTGTGGTTAATTCCCAGTTCTTCAGCTACGTCGTAACTACTGAAATGCTGATCTTGCTCCACTTTTTCAAAAATGGCATCCATTTTATCCGTAATAGGGCGACCAGAGCGAGGTGCATCTTTGACATCAACATTTCCGGATTGAAAATGCTGAAACCAAATTTGTGCTACTCTCACAGACACTGCACTAGGTCCATAAACATCGCAATTTTTTTCGCATTTTGCGTTTATCGAATTTCTTCATTAGAATCACTCATCTTCACAGTACGAAAAACAAATGAAAATCACACATTTTCCTAATTAGAATATGGAATTATTTTATTTAAACTTAATGATACCAAAACCAGTCAGATACAAATAGTACAAGCCAAAGAGATTTTATTACAAGTTCATACTTACTGTAATGCAAAAAGACTTTTTCCCCAACCTAAATAATATCCTACTGAACCGATTCAAATGAAATTTGGTACACAGAATATGCGTTTATGTTTATTGGTATAAAAGAAATGTATTGTAATTATAGAATCAAAGCATTTATTCAGTATGTAGGCAGTATTAATATACGCACATATACACGTCAAAATCATAAATCATAAAATAAATCATAACCAATTATCAAGTAAACATAGCAAAAGCAGAATTTAACGAAAAAAAAAACAAAAGTAATGAACCATTCAGCTGTCATCCAATCGTTAACGTTAGATTATTAAAAAATCATTAAAATAGGGTTGCCATCCATACACGTAACTGTGTGTTTCAGTACTTCAGTATAACATTTAAAAATAATTTTTTTGTTAAACTAAAATGTGTACGCCCTATCGTGGCTCAATCATGTATGTTTCTCAAATGTTTGTTGTCTACCAGATTGCATGTATAATCTTAATTTTGTGTGCATACTCATGTTTGGACATATACAGTAGAGTCCGTTTATAATGACATCGAAAGGAACTGACAAACAAGTCATAATAAGCGGACGTCATACAAAGCGTTTTGTGAAATGAAAAACCTTTTTTATGTAAATATGAATGTATTTAAGTAGTTTAATACATAAACATAGTTCAAAACAAAAACGAGCCACGTGCCGAACGTCGTCGGGAATCAACGAACATTACCGAAGGTGTACAGAATCATGTCGGTCATTATAACCGGACATAATTTACATTTTTGTATTAAAAATGGGTCATAATAAGCGACATGTCACTGTAAGGGAAGAGGGAAGTCATTATATCCGACTATTTATAAAGAATTTCATATGAAAACCAAACTTCGTAGTATAGTTACGTCATAATAATCGGTTGGTCAATATAGGCGGAGTCATAATAAACGGATTCTACCGTAAATGTTATTTATCTTTATCTTCATAATTTCGTTTCTAGACGTACATGCTATGATTCAATGCTGGCTCTATATTTACTAACAGAACATCCAGATTGAAGCTTCTAAATTTGTTTAGTAGTAAATTTTGAAGCAAAAATTGAATTTTCATTTGTGATAAGATATATATAACCTGCACGATACATAATCTTATACATTTAGGCAAGTCATTTTCATTCACCGTTCATTTTAGGGTTCCGTACCTCAAAGGGTAAAAAAGGAACCCTTATAAGATTACTTTCTTGTCCTTCTGTCTGTTTGTCTGCCTGTCTGTCTGTCCGTCGGTCTGTCTGTCTGTCTGTCTGTCCGTCCGTGTGTCACCACCGATTTTCTCAGGAACGAGTGGACCTAGCAAGTTGAAATGTATACCAGACACTACGGTCTATAGTTTCTATTGGGTGTATAACAATCAAGGCCCTGAGTCAGCATGATAAAAAGATATGGGCCAATTTAAATTTTTACGAAAACTTGTAAGTACCTAATTTTTAACTTTTTTTATTTTTCAGAATTTTTCCTTTACTTCTGCTGTAAGACCTTGCTTTTCAATTGTAAAATCAAAATTGACAATTCTAGGCCAACCGGAAGTACCCTATAGATTTTGGGTCGAAAACCAATAAGGTACTTTGACCTAGAATCATTAAATTTGGCAAGAAGCAAGTCTTACAGCACAATTAAAGAAAAATACCAAAAAAAAAAAAATGAAAATTAAAGAGTGTCCCCATACATTTTAAGTTAGTTTTAAGTTCTGTTCTGCAAGGCTGCCAACATCAACAATGGTGATTCGCACGGCGTGACATGATGCTTTCTGGTTGGTGTTCGCTTTCTCGTGGCTGAATGCTTAATTTAGCTTAATGTTAAAAAAAAATCTTGAAAATCTTTGTACAAGGCGTGGTTTTGCATACTCGCCATATTTGTATACTCTATTGTAACGGGTACCCTTAATCACTTAATAATATTATTTCAGTTCTTCCGTTAATGAATACCCGGATATTTGTTAAAACAATTTTGTGATAAGCAGAATAATCACCATTGTAATATCAGAATAAACCCCACGAAGCCGCACACTAACTAGCCGAAAAGCAAATATGCCGCTTTGCAAGTGTACGTGTGCGCCAAGAGCGAGCCGTTTTTAGGAAGGTTTAATATTCAAATAATTATCATTTTTCAAAATATATATATATATATCGGAACTAGAGGCCGTCCCGTATCAGATAAGGCTCTACGGCGTGGGTAAAGCGGGCGAGGAGAATAAGACATCGCACGTACAATCAATCTGATTTATTACGATACACAATTATTGATTGGTTTCGTACAGTAAACTATTTTCAACTAAAATTATTATGAATGTAACACGGGGACAAGGCGTTCCGCTTAGTAACGAACACAACCAACGCCAAACGTAAACTGACTGAGCTCTCTCTCCGCTCTGTGCGACCGGCACCCACTCTGGCGCCCCTCCACCACTTGCGAAACTTTACCGAGCGCTGATTGGCTAGCCGACGACCAATCAGAGAGCAGCGCACGTTACCAGCGTTACACCAGAGATGGCGCCACTACCATCTCTAGTCCACCAAAACTAAACTAGATGGTGCTTAACTAAGTAAATCAACGAGGCGCCGTCATATATTTTTTTTTTACTGATTCGTGTTCTATACATGGAGTATACCTACCCCTGCAAATATGGCGGGAATGCAAAACCACACCTTGTATATTATTACTAGTTGCGCCCCATGGCTTTGCCCGCGTTTAATCCTGGTTATAAACCTTCCACTTGTATCACTCTATCTATTGATGACAACCGCATTCAAATCCGGTGCGTAGTTTTAAAAGTTCTAAGCGTACAGACAGTGGGAGCGACTTTGTTTTATACTCTGTAAGGACTTCACCATGATTAATCATTAGAAATTTCATCTTTCCAAATGATTTATAGTAGAAACAAGCCTATTCATGCAAAATTTAACACGCATTTTATAATAATGACAGAAACATTGACAACAACACAAACCCGGCTTGCATTTAGCTATGTAGTCCCAGCTGGCATTATTACATCGCATGTTGGTTAGCTCGGTGGTTGAAGAGTAAGTAGGTGATCGACATATTGGCTTCACTTCTGTACCAGGAAACTCATATTCTTTGCACACTCGATAGGTTTTAGTGCCAGTGATAAGGCATTGATACTCGACAGAAGGATGGCGTGGTAGGTGACACATAGCTGCAAAGAGATAATACAGAACCTAAGTACAGAGATAAATAATTGTCAGATAATACCTATTGTCTCCGGTGATCCGACAGAGAACCAAAGTCGCATATATAGCTCATAAATTAGCAAGCTGAAGTGGCAATGGGCCGGCCACATCAGCCGAAGAATCGACGACCGCTGGGGTAAACGAGTTCTTGAGTGGAGACCGCGAATTGGCAAACGTAGCGTAGGACATCCTAGGTGGAGCGATTGTGTTCGCAAGGTGGCTGGCAAGAACTGGATAAGATAGCCGAGGATCGTGCTCAGTGGCAATTGGAGAGTCCTATGTCCAGTAGTGGACTAGTATAGGCTGATGATGATGACCTATTATCTCTTTGTAAAGTGCTCTGGTGTGGCTGATTTAAATGGACTGTATGAGGTTTGCGAGATTGCGGATGCGAGTGGGAAAAGGATGGGAACATATTGGGATGACCATTCAAGTAACTGCATCAGATACGCGGGAAATATAATACAAAATAATATCATAGGTAGGTAATTATATTTGTAATCTAAGTATGGTGCGAACAGGCTACGTAAATTCTAACTGCAGGTTCTGGAGGCAGTTGAACGTAGGGCTAAGAATTATTGTTGAAGACAAGTAAGAGGTGCCAAAGTCTTGAGCATTGCCGTAAAGTTGCATGGCTCTTATATTTGACACATTTAAAAAGAAAGAAAAAATAATCAAATCAAATCATATTAAGTAAAGCATTTATTCAGTATGTAGGCAGTATTAATATACGCACATATACACGTCAAAATCATAATATAAATCATAATCAATTATCAAATAAACATAGAAAAAGCATATTTTAACGCTTTACATTTTTTTTAAAATATTATGAGCCATTCAGCTGTCATCCAATCGTTGACGTCAGACCATTAAAAAAATAAATAAAGTAGGGTTGCCAACCATACACGTACCTCTATGTTTCAGTACTTAAGATAATTTTTATATTAAAAAAGCCGGCAAAGTCGACTTGGACTCGCCCACCGAAGCTTCTGTACCAACGTTGGTCGGTACCAATTAAGCTAGATCTCTAAATTGTATCAGCGCTCATATACATCAGAGGCCTATCTTAATTGGCTGAAACTATGTTTGTATGGGGACACCCTTTAATTTCCAACTTTTTTTTTTTTTTAAATTTTTCCTTTATTTGTGCTATAAGACCTTGCTTCTTGCCAAATTTTACCCTATAGGTTTTCGACCCAAAACCTATAGGGTATTTCCGCTCGACCTAGAATTGTCAATTTTGGTCACAAGCAAGGTCTTACAACACAAGCAAAGGAAAAATTCCGAAAAATAAAAAAAATTGAATATTAAGGTAAGTTTCGGTACTTACAAGTTTTCGCAAAAATCTAAATTTGCCCATATCTTTTTATCGTGCTGGCCATGATTTTTATACACCTGATAGAGACGATAGACCTCAGTATCTGGTATAAATTTTAGCCTGCTAGGTTCACCCGTTCCTGAGAAAATTGGTCGTGGCACACGGACAGACGGACAGACAGACAGACAGACAGACGGACAGACAGACGGACAGACAGACAGACAGACGGACGGACAAGAAGAATCTTACAAGGGTTCCTTTTTTACCTTTTGAGGTACGGAACCCTAAAAACGTGAAATAGTGAAAGAAACGCATACTGATCACATGATCCGAATGGAACTGATTGCTCGTCTGTCAGCTGCATAATATCAATTAAATAAAAATTCAAATAAAAATGGTATCATTCATTATAAGAACTGCCAAGTATAAGAACTTTTAGCCTGAGTCTATATTGCCCGAAAAAAAATACAATCCAGCAGTCTTCAACAATATAATATAAAGTACTCTGTGCTCTTCAAGTCGCAAGTTAATAGGTATCTTCTAGGTATCATATCGTGGAACGCATCGTCATTTACCAATAGTGATGAAATGATAACTGATCATAATAAAAAAAAGTAGATACACCCCATCACAATGAATATGTTTATCCTCTCCATTCAAAATTGGTCTGGAAAAAATCGTAGCAATAAATGCACGAACATTTTTGTTTCAATTATTCTCAGCCCTTTAATGACAGCGCCTTACTTAATTTTATTATATTTTGTACACAAAATAAATCAGTGGTACAAGGATGCTACCCTGCTGTACACCATGTTCATATTATTAATTAATTTTAATATATTTTATTTTATTATATAATTTTATTATATTTTGTACACAAAATAAATCAGTAGTACAAGGATGCTACCCTGCTGTACACCATGTTTAAAATGGCACTAAGCAAAGTTATACTTACGTATACATTGAGGTATTTTTTCTGAAGGTTTCCAGTTCCCATTGATGCAGATAATTTGATTGAAACCATTTATTCCATGACCTTGATTGCAGCCGACAGTGATGTTCACATAGTCATAAGCTTGCCCGGATACTGGATTTTGTATATTTGTGCTATAAATCGTATCGAGTGGCAATGCTGGAAATTTGCAAGGTGTGTTTGACCTAGTAACAGAAATAACGATACTTCATTATATTGTTGATGTCAATGGGTTAATTCGCGTGAAAAATGCTGATAATATTTTTTTTGTTGTCAGTAGGATTTTAAACGGTTAGGTATTTTCCTCAGACTATCATAAATAAATTGGCCAAGTGCAAGTCGGACTCGCACTAGTAGGGCTCCGTACCACACTACAGAATTTTATAAGATCGAGCAAAAAATACCACTATCATTTTTCGCCAGCAAAAAATAATAATTAATAAACATTTTATTTCATACAACGCCATGTAACGTCTAACAAAGGTGTTAGGGATCGACATTTCAATATAACGCCATCTACGGGACGTTTACCTAACTAAGCGTTCATAGATGGCGTGAAATGCCGAAAAAAACACGTTTCTTGTATGGGGACCTCTATTATTTTTCACTTTATTCTGTTTTTAGTATTTGTTGTTATAGCGGCAACAGAAATACATCATCTGTGAAAATTTCAACTGTCTATCACGGTTCATGAGATACAGCCTGGTGACACACGGACAGACAGACAGACAGACAGACGGACAGCGGAGTCTTAGTAATAGGGTTCCGTTTTACACTTTGGGTACGGAACCCTAAAAAGGCAGACAGATTCGTGCAGAACACCCGAGTGACCGCAAGTTCAGTAATACTAAATTCTTGAGTAATAAGTTTCGTTTAAGTTAATAAGTTTCGTTTACATATTCATAAAATTAATAAATAAGGGAAATAATAAAGAAAAGGCCTAACGTCCAAGCAGCAAGTAAATATTCGTAATCACCGTTAAAAAATCTTTATTTTGATACCACACTTCGATGTATTTTGCAAACATTAATTTTTTTAAATTACTTTTTGGCGCTAAAAATGCTTAATTTTGTTTGTTTTATTTTTTATTTTGATGTACATACAATACACTCGAAAAACATAACCCTCATTCTTTCGCAGTCGGGTAAAACACTAAAGGTTTTATTAAGTAATCGGTAAATCGGCGATGGTCCTAAGAAACGTGTTATTACGTTAACTCGGCGGGAGGCACTGTCGTGGCTGTTTTTAGTGTTCCGAACCCAACAGACAGACAGCGGAGTCTCAGTAATAGGGTTCCGTACCCTATTACTCCGCTGTCTGTTTGTCTGTCTGTCTGTCCGTCTGTCACCAGGCTGTATCTCGTGAACCGTGATAGTTAGACGGTTGAATTTTCTGAGGGAACTGAACTATGATTAACTGATACTTACCCTAAACTACCTATATTGATTGGAGAAACATCTGTGAACAATTTAAAATGTTTATAATTTCATTATTTTATTTATACAGTGTATAAACTACCGATATTTTACGAGAGTGTTATTCAACTTTATTTATCAACCAAAGGAGGAAGCACGTCTCCTCTCTTTCCTACACCGCTTCTCCCGGAATGGCGACTTTTTAAATAAAATTATTACTTTCACTCGCGTTAGCACATGTACAAGAATAGCAGTTACTGAAAACAAGATTCATAGGAAAATTAAATTGACGGTTCCTTAATTTTATTTAGAGTGGACTACCTACCATAATTGAATATGTTTACAAAATTTCACGTCTATTTTCTAGTGACAGAAAGTGGTGCCAATCAGCTTAATCAGCTTGCAACCATCTTTGACAACATAATCGCTTACCACCAGGCGAGATGGTGGTCAAACGCTAGCCTATAACATTATTAAAAATAAGATGTTTTTGCTATTTGGTGAAGACTAAAAATATGACTTTCAATGACGTCAAATCATGTTTTTGCTTTTGTATTTACGTTTTTCCTGATATTTGAGAATATTACAGACTGTTCTTACGGTATGAGTGAGTGGCATAAAAACAAAACTGACAACTGCAGTTTCCGGTCTGCAGCCAGCCCGCGGTCAGTTGTGATGTATGGAAAACAATGAGATGGTCCGAGACACACGAGTGTGGACAATCGAGGTGAGGCGTATTTACTAGAACAAATCCGAAGAATAGGTATATTAGGAGACTAGGTGGCAACTATTCCTACTTGCGATATATACCTATTCCACCTAGTATTCGAACTCTATACTAGATGCGCTGTTTCACGCGAATCTATGCCGTATTTTCACTGGCATAGTACCGCCGTACGCCGTAAACGCGGTGCAATAACAGTGCGAGTGAGAGGGTGGCATGATACTATACTATCCTCTCACTCGCACACTAGTATGCACTACCTATTCCATCTAGTATTTGACCTCGAGACTCGATGCGATGTTTCACGCGAATCTATGTCGTATTTTCACAGACATAGTACGGCTGTACAACGAAGACGCGGTGCAATGCGAGTGCAAGTGGAAGGATAGCATGATACTATACTACTCTCTCACGCGCACTCTAGTATGTGAGAGCGAAATTATGCAATACATACTGTTGACTACTATACGCGATCAATACTACGTGGAATAGGTATTTGGATCACGTATTTCTAAGGACTAAGAATAGGTGCTACTAGTCCCAAATTTACCTAGTATAACCCATCTTTAGGGGATAATCTCATTGTTTTCCATACATCACAACTGACCGCGAGATGACCGCAGATCGCAGACCGCAGCTGTTTGTACGGAGCTTCATTCGTCTTCACAGCAATGTCTACCTTATAATCTACAGGCAACTTACCACTAGCTTTCAAGTACTGTTTAATGAAGTGCTGATAGTCCAGCACCGAAGTAAAGGTAGTGTAGTGATTGACATTGCATCCATTTTCACCATCCGCAACGGTAGTAGATGCGATGCCTCGAAGAAAATAACGCCTCGTGTCACGCAGGTGGTAACCAGGGAATGCAAGTCCGCCACCACTGTCCCCTTTACATAGCGATTTATTTTCTGTAATAGGAATATAATACATTTATAAATATAAAAAAACCGTGTGTTTGTGCGTACAGAAGTATAACTTCTTTACGCACGGCCTGACCGTGACAGGCCTAAGCATTAGCCAGCCAGTTTATTAAATGTTGTAACAAACCCTATGGCTGGATATCATTCAGGAGTCTAGTTGAACGGCGCTATTTAGATAAGAGGCTAAGCTGTTAATTGAACGGCTAATTTAGCTATCTGCCTGCGACATATATATAGAACGAGCTAGCCATAGCCATAGCCAATCACTTAGCCTGAACTGCTCCAAGAAAAGGATGGTACGGCCGTGCCGCTGTTTTGCTCAACTTGGCGGGGGCACTGCCGTGCCCCCAGATGAAAAGAGAGACAGCTAACTGCTAACTTCATCATGTCGCTTTTTGGCTGTCAGTGTGCGCGCGCATCGTAGAAATTTTACTCTCATCATTTTTTCAAACGCACCAAAACAAGAATAACTAAGTAAATATTAGCACAACAAAGGTAATTAATATAATTAAATATCTGGAAGACCGAGTGTTCGTACGACTAACTTTCTACTGATTCTAGCTAACTGAAGCTCTTGAAGTACAATAATTGAAGTTATTACATTTCTGCAAATAAACCTTGACTAAGTAAACAAATCGACCGAGGCCCACAAATTTAACAAATGAATCGCTTGCGCGTGCTAATTTTTCCTGTGCTGCCATCTAGCTGCGTCGAGGTGAATTCATTTCGTATCGTATCGTATCGTAAAAAACACGTTTTTTGTTTTAAACCCTTTAATTTTTAACTTTGTTCTGTTCTTAGTATTTGTTGTTATAGCGGCAACAGAAATACATCATCTGTGAAAATTTCAACCGTATAACTATCACGGTTCATGAGATACAGCCTGGTGACAGACGGACAGACAGACAGACAGACAGACAGCCAGACGGACAGCGGAGTCTCAGTAAAAGGGTTCCGTTGGTACCCTTTGGGTTCGGAACCCTAAAAAAAACAGCTAGGCTATTCTGTAAGCTATCTCGACAGCGAAATCCGTGGTGAGATTTGAATTTCGTATTACGAAATTCAACCGTATTACGAACGTGATACGATTGAATTTCATAGTACGAAATTCGATTCTCACCGCGGATTTCGCTGTCGAGATAGCTAACAGAATAGCCTAGCCGGTGGCTAACAGTGATAGGTGTATTGAGTACCGTGTTATGAACATATTCATGTGATTAGACTTTATTTAAGAGTCACAATCAACAATACGGCATAGATAACTTTAGCTTGCCTATGTCCGATTCCTCTAGCTATCCCTGTGAAAAAATTCAGCTTTGCCGTTTGACCGTGAATGGGTAACAAACAAACAAAATATACAAACTGACTTTTGCTTATATATTGGTGTTGCAGTGGTACTCGTAATTATTGTTGCCTTAAACGAAAAATAAATAAGTACTTATGTTACACGTTACCATTTTTGTATCCAGCACAAATCTTGTCAGCAGTAATGAACTTATGAAAAGTATCATCAGTGTAGTTATAGCAGTCATTGATGTTAATGTATGGCAATTCGATAGTTCTTAATACTTGGGAGGATTTGTCATTGGCCCCCGTGAGTCCCCATCCCGCCACCTGGTAGAAATATAACACATCTGTATTTTTTTTTGTATTTTGTGTATCTGGGTTCTAAGTATACGAGAGATGGTAAGTATGAAAGTGATATTGAGCGAAGTGTTTTGGCAGGACACCAAGTGAGTGGGGCACTGCATAACTTTAGGAGAACTCAGAACGTGTCTAAAAAAATCGGCTAAGTCGAGTTGAACTCGCCCACCGAGGCTTCCGTACGAACCAATTAAGCTAGACCTCTAAATTGTATCAATTGTATCGACGCTCATGTAACTCAGAGGTCTACCTTAATTGGCGCAAACTATGTATGTATGGGGACACCCTTTAATTTTTTTATTTTTTTGAATTTTTCCTTAATTTGTGCTGTAAGACCTTACTTCTTGCCAAATTTCATGATTCTAGGTCAACGGGAAGTACCCTATAGGTTTTCGACCCAAAACCTATAGGGTACTTCCGGTTTACCTACAATTGTCAATTTTGGTTATAAGCAAGGTATTACAGCACAAGTAAAGGAAAAATTCCGAAAAATAAAAAAAATAAAAAATTAGGTACATTTTGGTACTAACAAGTTTTCGCGAAAATCTAAATTAGCCCATATCTTTTTATTGTGTTGACTCAAGACCTTGATTTTTATACACCCAATAGGGACTATAGAGGCCGACCTAGACGAATGTGTCACGACCAGATCGAAGACGTTTTAAAGAAAGGACAAGTCAAAAGTACTTATAACCGGCGAGCATATATTAAGGCGCTCATGAAAATGAAAAAGTTAAAGAGGTATGTGGAATGAAATAGTCTCTGCCATTTTTTTTTGAGTGGGAAAACCTGCACGGTTACCACACCACCACGGGCACGGGGCAGCGATGTCGTTATGTCGGACTCCAACCGACTAAAACCCCACTGTGTTCCACCAGGACGCTCATGTGCCGGGGCTGCGGGTACGCTTTCGCACTCTCCCGCGGCCCCGACGGCGTTGGTCCGTGAGGACCCCTTCTCAGTAATGGGTGGAGTTGGAGATACTCCACCCCTACCCTGCGTGTGAGAAGCAGAAATCTGGCGTATCAATTGGCCACAAGATGTCATTGTACGGTGGATGTTTCGAGCCACAGCCGAAGCCAACCACCAATCGACCTCCATTTAGAACAACCCAGTGATCACGTGTGCAATAAGAGCCTGTGCATACCAAGACAAGGCAAGGCAGGGCGCCTTTACGAATTTACCAGCCGTGTAAATCAGCAGGGTTATTGTCAGTCATTTGAAAGTAAATTCGGATTCGGAAACTTAACTTTGACTTGCATCTTTGCAATTCCCTGGCAGCCAGCACTGGCTAAAACAGAGCGGGCGTCTATTTTTCAAGCCAGTGACCTCCGCCCGCGTGCCCCATAGCTCCCGCGCCAGCGTTGCAACACGTGTAGACGCATCGCGCCAGTCACTGGCGCATATCCGTAGACTGATCACACGACACCACCACAAGAATAATCCAGGAATGAAATTAATCCATTTAATCCATCCAAACAACACGGGCTAAGCCAGCGCAGGCTTGCCTGAAGACTGGCGCCAGCGTTACTGGCTTCGTCTAAACCTTGCTATACTTAAAGTGCTCAGCGCGTCAAGAAGTTTGCACTACAAAACTTACCAATCCAAACTTCCCATCGCTCAGCTGTCTGTCATTAAATGATTCATCAAAATCGATGCAGACTGGTCGGATATGATCCTTGTAGACAAAAGATCGTACTACTTTAACGACAGCAATGTCACTTTGTAAATTAGTATCCATGCCTCGATAGCGCGGCGGTAGGTATATCGCTTCCACCTGTGAACAAATTTTAAATTTTAAGCACTTATTCTTCACTAGCAGCGCCTTGCGGTTTCACCCGCGTAGTTTCCGTACCCGTCAGAACACGGTGATAAAATACATATAGTTTATGTTACTCGCTGATGATGTAGCTGTCCATGGTTGAAAGAATTTTTTAAGTGAAAAATTCTTACGCGGTGTTGTGTGCACTTTTCTTGGAATGGGTAAAAAATGTTAAACTCGCGTCAAGACATCGAGTCAGGACATCGCGTCAGGACACGTCGAGACCTGATCAAACATTCGTAAGATGGAGGGAGAGTTAGACCAAATGCACAAAATGTTCACTTCTGCCGGCACTCCCGGAGTGTAACCCGTTGTTTTTTAGTATCGGTGCAGTAGTTTTTTTAGTTATATCGGAACAAACAAACAAACAAACAAACAAAAATCAAATGCTTCATTTTTGTAATATTAGTTTTGACTACTTACATTAGAAGTCTGTCCGTCGTCGTGAGAGTCATTCCAAGATCGGTACAGTTTACCTACTGCCACGCCAAATATGTTTGGAGAAAGTGCTACTTTACCACTGTTATCCCAAAAACAGTGAGCCGCTATAACAAAAACAGTGAGTAACTATAACAAAAGCAGTGAGCAGCTATAACAAAAACAGTGAGCAGCTATAACAAAAACAGTGAGTGACTATTACAAAAACAGTGAGAAGCTAAAACAATATTTAAGATTTTTAAACCGAAAACAATCGACTTCCATGCCCCGCGAGTCAGCTTCACTTGCAAGTTTGAGACGCTTATCGACCTATCTCTGGAGATACTTATCAGTTCTTGATGAAATAACAATGGTAAAATCATTGGGATCTCTCCTTCTAAAAAAAAAGAATCGTCAAAATCTGTTCATAAATGACGCAGTTATCCGCGAACATACATAAAAAAAGATATATATATATACGGTCAAATTGAGAAACCTCCTCCATTTTTTGAAGTCGGTTATAAACTGTGAGCAGCTTTTAAAAAACAATGTGCCGCTGTAACAAAAGATGTTGACACAATGAGGGGCTATAACAAAACTAGGGACTATCTGATCTATACTTTTATTAATTATTTAAATTAAATATATTAAATATTCCGCACATTTCTCGGGTCGCACACGCCCGGTCTTTTGGAGGGCATTGATGGAGCCGAAGCCAAAATCAAGAGGTCCTTTACAATGGTCACTTATTACCATTATCTGTGGATGGATGGATATGGAAAACTATACTCATACGGCAATACGGGCAGCCGTATTGCCGTATGAATATAGTTTTCCATGCAGCCCGTGAGGTACTGTTAAGGTGAGATGCTGCTAACGTATCGGCTCACGTTGCATCCCAGACTAGCGGCTTACCACGACACCAAGGAATCAACGTCATGCCGTCAGGCCTCTTGCCATCATAATGTGTGATACCGTTCGGCTCTAAAATAGCCTGCACGTTGACGGTGGCAAAGGCCCGACGGATAACGTCGCTTAGTGAAGCGTGTCGTGAAAGCCGCCCCGCACTCCGGCGACATGATAGGCCGTGGTGGCCCAGATGATCAACCTCGTCGCCACAGCGAGAGCGGAGTTCTGTTCTAGAGATGCCCAGACGCAGTCCCACTGCGACGGAAAAACTATTGTTATCCATAAACGTCCCTATATTGGACGAAGGTAACGCCTGCAACCAGTATCCTGATGCCCGTTCGCGCGTGGCAAGAAGGCGAGCCCGGTCTCTATTATCTAAACAACTGTCTAAAAGATATTTCTGTACATTTTTGCATAAGGGCTCGTCCCATTGCCGTTGCGAACGGAGACTTCTCGGAAAGGCTTCCTCCGGGCATGCCAAGGACCAGGCATTTTTTGCTTCCTCCATTAGAGTGATCGATAATTTTGTTAAAGAATTATTTATTATTTTATCAAAAATACCGTCAATACCATGGACAGAAGATAAAAAAGCCGGTAGCGAAACACTGGAAATTTTGCGTATGCCTATGCCTCCGAACCGAATAGGCAAGGAAGCTTGACACCACGACTTGTCCGAAAGAGAGCGATTTAGAATTTTGGTAAGGATATTTTTAATAGTTTCATCTAAGCTCGATAGTTAGATCAAATGGTTCCAAAACGGGCAGCAGCGAAGTATGTAGGTGAATTTTGGTACAAAAAGACAAACCGAATTATGTGAAATGCTATGTGGCAATTAATTTTAGTAAGACACTCTGATGCATCTTCAAATTTTTGGCGCTGTTCATGAACAACATCTGGAAACGATTCTTCTAGAATTGGTGCACCAAGGAGGCGAAGATTATTTTTATTTAAGAGTTTAATATTTGGAGCCAGACTGTTAAATTTTGCGAACATCTCATCTTTTTTTTTATAGTTACAGTGTCCGTAAAGAACATTTCACATTTAGAAAAATTTAAATCCAAACCAATCGAATGAAATTTCTCAATTAATATTTGTAAATCCTTCAAAACAATGTTTGCGTTACCTCCTAAGGTCCCATCATATAGATAACACATATTCAATGTTGAATTTAGACTCGAAATAATCGGGTGTATGGCAAGACCGAAGATAGCAGGTCCAAGAGAATCACCCTGTTGACAACCAGAGCAGGACTCAATTAAATGGCCTCTTTTTTAATCGACTTCAAAAAAAGGAGGAGGTTTCTCAATTCGACCGTTTTTTTTTTTTTTTTTTTTTTTTTTTATGTTTGTTCGCGGATAACTTCGTCGTTTATGAACCGATTTCGATTATTCTTTTTTTGTTCGAAAGGAGATATCCCAAGTGTGGTACCATGGTAATTTTATCGAGGTATGATAAGTATCTCCAGAGATATTGAGATAAACATCTCAAAATTGGTACTGAAAATGAATAGCGCGGCATTGAAGTCGGTTGTTTTTTTAGTTTTTAAACGATATTATTTAATATCTTATGGTATAGCGTTTGACCACTATCTCACCTGTTGGTAAGTGACGGTCTCTGTAAAGTAATTTTGAATCAACTCCATAACATTGCCAAAGACAAAAAGTAAGTTAAAATTATTATTTAAGTTTAAATTAAATATTTATTAAAAACTATATAAATAATTTATATAATTTCTGCGTATTGATGGGGTCGTACTGTGGTTTAGTTGGTTAGAGCGCCATGGCATGTTACCCAGGAGGCACGGGTTCAAATCCCGTCGGTACGATGAAATTTTGGATTGTGTGTGTCAATGTACACAAATAAGAAGTGTGTATATAACACTTACAGAAACATAATATTAAATAAGTAATAATTTTGTGCTTCTATGCGAAATTAGTGTTTCTGACGGTTCTTTACTAATTTTTTTTTGGTCTATCTCACATTCCTATATCTGACACAATTCAGTACCCTACGAGTTGTTGTCGTAAACGCTTTTGATAGATGTCACATAGCAAACCACTCCCTAGTGGTTTTCACATTTCACTAAATGTAGACCAATTAGGGATCCAAGATAAGTCGAAAACTATGTGAGATCTGTCAAAAGCGTTAACGATGAAAAGTTGTAGGGTACTGAATAGTGTCAGAGAGGCGCTGTGAGGCAAGAGAGGTGCTGTACTGTTTTTCATACAAAATTTGTTCGGTCTCGAGTTTGTATGCTTATTTGTAATAAGCCAATAATATAATCCCACGCGGATTTATCTGGTGCGCAGTCTAAGGTAGTAAGTATTATTTGTATTATCTGATCTGTGATCTAAGCTATCTGTTAGGATTCCAAGTTTTTTGGAAATGCCTCAAATAATTTGATATGAGTATTGATCCTTAGGTTAGGCCTATTTCCAACAGTGGAAAGTAGGCTGTTGATGATGATGATGATTATGATGATGCTCAATCATTTTTCGTTACCTGATATTACTAAACTGTTACTAATTAGAGAGCCGCCACATATCTGTTCGTAAGGATCGCGTATTTTGCTGTAGATACCGGCGTGCCAGGGGATTTTACCACGATCCTTAGCTTCCTCCCCACCGCTTATAAGCGGGGTACTTTTTGAAATGACAGTACCGCAATCTGAAAACAACACATATTTTTTACAAGCTTTATCTCTACTTCACGGCAAATTTGTCCGTCACAAATATTGCGATTAATTTTAGAGTGACTTCCAGGGGTTCTATTGACCTGAAATTTCGCTCACATGTGTAAATTACGTGACAATGTAATATTGTGACAACATGGTGCTGATCTGATGATCGAGCTGGAAGGTGGCCAAGGGGACTCCTAAACTACACACGTTATATTTGTCGTGTTTGGGCTCGTTGGATTTGTCTTGACTTACTCTGCTCCTAGGTTATGTTAAAGCTTGTGTTTAAAAAGGTTGTTTTTAAATATTACTTGTTTTGAGTTATACTTCATTTGGCGCGTTTGGAAAAAATATGAAAGTAAAATTTTTACAATGCGCGCGCACACCGACAGCCAAAAAGCGACATGATGAAGTTAGCTGTTTTTTGCTGGTGAAAAACTCGTGGGGCCTGTACTTTTATTACGAGTTATCATACCAAACTCGATATCGTATAGCTAGCGAACAAATTTTGTATGAAAAACCGTACAGCGCCTCTAGTAGTTACTACACTTTAGTAAATTTAGACTAATCAAGAAGCACATTAGCGGCGTCCCATATATGCGGGACCTCACGGTCAGCGGGCGCGGCAGCGGATGCTGCAGAAAACCTCAAACGGAGGAAATATGCTACCATTGGTGATGGATACATATTTCTTCCGTTTGCGGTCGAAACAATGGGCCCATGGGGTCGAGATGCCCGAGGTTTTGTTAAGGAGTTGTCCAGACGCCTAATTGACATCACCCGTGACCAAAGAGCTGGCGCTTACCTCGGCCAACGTATTACCCTAGCTATACAACGAGGTAACGTCGCTAGCTTTTTGGGAACATTACCGGCAGGTAGCGACCTAGGTTCTGTCTTTTATTTATAGTATAGATATTATTATTGTAGTTTATATAATCTTGATATTGTCATTAGGTAATTATTTTTAAGTTGTTAAAATAAAGTGTATATTGTATCAAGAAGCCAGAATAAGTTGAAAACTATGTGACATCTGTAAAAGCGTTTACGACAAAAACTCGTAAAGGGTACTGGTCTGCATCAAGATGGCTCGCAACAAGGACATGAAGTTAGCTGTTTTTTACAGTTAAATTTAACTTCTTTATCAATAAAAATTGGTAGTCTACTCCCTGATTCTTAATAATTCGGAAACCTATTCGGATTCGGAAGATTAATATTTATTTTGAATATTGATTATATCGTGTGCTATTCTGTTGCGAAAATCTTTCGAATTAAATTACCTGATTTTTTTGAATTGAAATATCAAAAGTAACCGATCAGAGCATTGTATATTGCAAAGATCCATGTCGAAGTAAAGGCAGTTTCCAGACCCGAATTTGAAAGTGTTAAGTGAAAAAGTGAAAGTCAAAAAACAAAGGTGTTAGGGTAGGTAATTAATATTATCAATAAGGTAAACAACCTTTCATAGATGGCGTTATAGTAAAAAAACACTTGTATGGAGAATAAAGGGGGGTCCCCCTTTAATTTTTAACGTTATTCTGTTTTTAGTATTTGTTGTTATAGCGGCTACAGAAATAGGTACATCATCTGTGAAAATTTTAACTGTCTGGTTCATGAGATACAGCCTGGAGACAGACGGACAGACAGATCGACAGCAGAGTCTCAGTAATAGGGTTCCGTTGGTACCCTTTGAGTTCGGGACCGTAAAACCGAAACACGATATGCACCGTCATCTATAGGCTTTGTTAGGAACTTACTCGAGCCGAATTTTTTTACATCGTTTTGACCACTACAATCTTGCCTGGTGGTAAGCGATGATGTGGTCGAAGATGGTAATCCCGTTAGGCTTAGAATACTCTGACCCTCAAGGGCTGTGTGCTGCCGAAACACCGTAAGGTTATGGCGGCAGATTTTCTCCTTGGCGGTCGACAAATACCCGTGCTAGGATTTGCATCGGTGATCGGCTTTCGCTTAGAAGTCGAGCCATCTGTCCTTAACGCCAACGGGGCTCGCAAGAGTCTACACTATATTTACACCCGATTCTGGATGAGGATACGAGAATTAAATATATATACTTGCTGATAATGTAGCTTTCCATTAGTGAAAGAATTTTTAAAATCAATCCAGTAGTTTTTGAGTTAAATTAAAACAAACAAAAAATCAAATCTTTCCTCTTTATCAACACCAATCAACACCATCAACACCAATATTATAAATGCGAAAGTCAGTCTGTTTATTTGTTTGTTTGTTTGTTTGTTTGTTTGTTTGGGACTTCTTCACGGTCAAACGGCTTGACCGATTTGGCTAAAATTTTGTACAAAGATAGTACATAGGGCAGAATAGGATATAGAATACTTTTTTTTTGGCTATCGAGTCAGGGGGTCCAGATATTTTTTATTGAATTTTGTAAATATAAGACTGCTTCTCGAATAAACGGCTTGACCGATTTGCCTGAAATTTTGTATGAATACATGTCATAGGGCAGAATAGGATATAGGATACTTATTTTCTGGCTGTCGAGTCAGGGGGTCCAGATATTTTAAATTGAATATTGTAAATATAGGACCTCTTCACGGTCAAACGGCTTGACCGATTTGGCTGAAATTTTGTACAAAGATAGTACATAGGGCAGAATAGGATATAGGATACTTTTTTTTTGGCTATCGAGTCAGGGGGTCCAGATATTTTTTATTGAATTTTGTAAATATAAGACTTCTTCTCGAATAAACGGCTTGACCGATTTGCCTGAAATTTTGTATGAATACATGTCATAGGGCAGAATAGGATATAGGATACTTTTTTCTGGATGTCGAGTCAGGTGGTCCAGATATTTTAAATTGAATATTGTAAATATAGGACATCTTCTCGAATAAACGACTTGACCGATTTGCCTGAAATGTTGTATAAAGACAGTTCATAGGGTAGAATAGGATATAGAATATTTTTTTCTGGCTATCGAGTCAGAGGGTCCGAATATTTTTAATTGAATTTTGTCAATATAAGACCTCTTCTCGAATAAACTGCTTGACCAATTTGCCTGAAACGTTGTATAAAGACAGTTCATAGGGCAGAGTAGGATATAGGATACTTTTTTTTTGGCTAACGAGTCTGGGTGTCCAGGTTTTTTTTATTGAATTTTGTGAATGTGTGACTTCTTATCAGCTAAACGGCTTGACCGATACGGCTGAAATTTTATACATAAACAGTTCATATGGCATAGAAGCACATAGGATACTTTTTTTCTGGTAGTCGAGTCCAGGTGTCCAGATTTTTTTTATTGAACTTTGTAAATGTGTGGCCTCCTCTCGGCTAAACGGGTCAACCATTTCAGCTGAGATTTCGTACACAGACAGTCAATAAGACATAGAAGGACATAGATAATTTTTTTAGCTGGCAATTCCAGATGTCCAGATTTTTAGTATGGAATAATGTGTGGCCTCTTATCGGCCAGTCGTTTTGACCGATTCCGCTCAAATTTTGTACAAATACAGTTAAAAATGCATAGAACGACGAGGGATATTTTTTTTTGCAGTTGAGTCTGGGTAACCAATTTTTTTTTATTGAATTTTGTAAACGTGTGACCTCTTCTTGGTTAAACGAGTTGACCGATTGAGCTGAAATTGTACAGAGACAGGTATATGTCTTATATACCAAGAGTAGAGTCTAATATTGGTGCACATTGGTTACTTTTTTTTATAATCGAGTCCGGTTGTCAGTTTTTTATTATTGAATTTTGTAAATGTGTGCCTTCTTTTTGGCCAACTTGCTTGTCCGATTCACATAAAATTTTGATCGGAGACATTTAATAGGGCAAAGAATACTTTTTTTTCGGCAGTTAAGTGTGGATGCCTATATTTTTTGTTAATTTTACATAGAGCTAACATAATCATAAAAGTTTGACCTTAGGTTTGTTTACAATGACTTAATAAGTGTCTTAATTAGGCCATAAAACTGTCAGGTTCATTAAAAGTCATCAAAATTTACGCGCTGGATCTGCTTGCCCAACGTGTTTTATCTGCTTTGTGGGAAGTATTTCAGAATCTTTTGTAATTAAACAGCCTCATTTCACCTTAGGGTAATCGGTGTTGACTTAGTAGGTCATAAAAAACGTAAAAATTTTTCACGCTCGCTTCGATCGCACAGTGATAGCGCTCGCTACACTCGCACAAGCATTTGTTGTATTTACTTTGTAGGTAACATTTCAGCAACTTTTGTATATGAATAAACACATGCATCAAGACGATTCATATATGAAAACAGTACAACTTTCAATATTCATCATGATTATTAACCTTAACATAAGTGGCTATCAAGTTTAACTTTAGTGTCATCGGTGTTGATTTAGTAGGTCATAAAAAGTCGTCAAAATTTCTGGTGATAGTGATCAGTGATAGCGCTCGCTGCGCTCGCGCAAGCATTTTTTTGATCTACTTTGTGGGTAATATTTCAGCAAATTTTGCATATTAATAGCCACATGCATCAAAACGAGTCATAAATTAAAACAGTACAATCTTCAATAATCGTAATGACTATTATCCTTAAGATAAGTGAATATCAAGTTTAACCTGAGTATTATCGGTGTTGACTTAGTAGGTCATAAAAACTGTCAGGGTCATAAAAAGTCATAAAAAAATTTCGCGCTCGCTGCGCTCGCGCAAGCATTTGTTATATCTACTTTGTGAGTAATATTTCAGCAATTTTTGTATATTAATAGCCACATGCATCAAAACGAGTCATAAATTAAAACAGTACAACCTTCAGTAATCATAATCATTATTAACCTTAAGATTAGTGGATATCAAATTTCACCTGAGTGTTATCGGTGTTGACTTAGTAGGTCATAAAAATTGTCAGGGTCATAAAAAGTCGTTAAAAATTTTTCGCGCTCGCTTCGCTCGCGCATTGATAGCGCTCGCGACGCTCGCCCGGTGATAGTGCTCGCTACGCTCGCGCAAGCATTTGTTTTGTCTACTTTGTGGGTAATGTTTCAGCAACTTTTGTATATAAATAGCCACATGCATCAAAACGAATCATAAATTAAAACAGTACAACCTTCAATAATCATATTTATTGTTAACCTTAAGCGCTCGCTTCGCTCGCGCATTGATAGCGCTCGCTGCGCTCGCGCAAACATATGTTTTATCTACTTTGTAGGAAATATTTCAGCAACTTTTGTATATAAATAGCCACATGCATCAAAACGAATCATAAATTAAAACAGTACAACCTTCAATAATCATAATTATTGTTAACCTTAAGCGCTCGCTTCACTCGCGCATTGATAGCGCTCGCTACGCTCGCGCAAGCATTTGTTTTGTCTACTTTGTGGGTAATATTTCAGCAACTTTTGTCTATCAATAACCACATGCATCAAAACGAATCATAAATTAAAACAGTACAACCTTCAATAATCATAATTATTGTTAACCTTAAGATTAGTAGATATCAAGTTTAACCTGAGTGTCATCGGTGTTGACTTAGTAGATCATAAAAACTGTCAGGGTCATAAAAAGTCGTAAAAAATTTTCGCGAGTGATGGCGCTCGCTACGCTCGCCCAGAGATAGTGTTCGCTATGCTCACGCAGGCATTTGTTTTGTCTACTTTGTGGGTAATATTTCAGCAACTTTTGTATATTAATAGCCACATGCATCAAAACGAATCATAAATTAAAACAGTACAACCTTCAGTAATCATAATTATTGTTAACCTTAACATTAGTAGATATCAAGTTTAACCTGAGTGTCATCGGTGTTGACTTAGTAGATCATAAAAACTGTCAGGGTCATAAAAAGTCGTAAAAAAATTCGCGCTCGCTACGCTCGCGTGGTAATAGAGCTCGCTACGCTCGAGCAAGCATTTGTTTTATCTTCTTTGTAGGTAATATTTCAGCAACTTTTGTATATAAATAGCCACATGCATCAAAACGAGTCATAAATTAAAACAGTACAACCTTCAGTAATCATAATCATTATTAACCTTAAGATTAGTGGATATCAAATTAAACCTGAGTGTTATCGATGTTGACTTAGTAGGTCATAAAAATTGTCAGGGTCATAAAAAGTCGTAAAAAATTTTCGCGCTCGCTACGCTCGCGCATTCATAGCGCTTGCTGTTTTCGCGCAAACATTTGTTTTATCTACTTTGTAGGCAATATTTCAGCAACTTTTGTATATTAATAGCCACATGCATCAAAACGAGTCATAAATTAAAACAGTACAACCTTCAGTAATCATAATCATTATTAACCTTAAGATTAGTGGATATCAAGTTTAACCTGAGTGTCATCGGTGTTGACTTAGTAGGTCATAAAAACTGTCAGGGTCATAAAAAGTCGTAAATTTTTTTTATTGTAAAAAGTAATTATTAATGACTTTAACAATAGACGATAGATAAACTCTTTATTGTATACCAAGAAAGAAACTTAAGTCTAGACATATTAACATTTATTTAATCGGTGATACAATCGGCGGTCTTATCGCATAAAGTGATCTCTTCCAGACAACCAAGTGTGGAGTAGTAACAAAAACAAAGGAAGTTTCGCGATGGCGATTATATGATACAGGAAACTGCAATAAACATATTAATTATTATTATAAGTATAATACTTACTATACACATAATATATGCAGGTTCATACATACAAATACCATAGTAAAATATATATTATATTATACGGACACATACTTATACATTACTTACACTACACCTACCTATATAGGTATATAAATAAACATACATGTAAATATATACATAAATATATATCACCATATATATTTCAATAAATGCATACAATATATTATTATTTTAAATTATACAATACATACTTCATATGTACAACAAATACATATATCGAGTTCTTCCTAAGAGTCATCTACAGTGAGTTGATTATTAGGTCGTAAAACTGTCAGGGTCATAAAATGTCATAAAAAATGTTCGCTTGCGCAATGATTGCACTTGCTGCGCTCGCGCAGCTATTCACCTTATTTGCTTTGCAAGAAATGTTTCAGGAACTTTTGTGTTGAGTCAAACATTTAAGCAGCACAACTTCGTATACCTAAACAAAATGATTAATGACTAACAATAGAGGATATTGAGTTCGACTTTAGGGTCATCTATGGTGACTTGGCCAAAGAGATCATCGATCTTGACCTCAAAGGTCATAAAGACTTAAATGACGCGGGCGAAGCCGCGGGTAACAGCTAGTAATATTATAAAGCTTAGATTAAAACATCTAGATGGCGCTAGAGTAAGTTGAATAGCTGTCCTTGTAAATATTGCCTAATGTATGAGATCCTACATCGCGCAAACGATATTTTCCGCGATGTTAGAACCTGATGCACTTGCTTCGTCATGAGATATCTTAAAATTTGAACTCGTTATAAAATGTTTCCTCTTTATAATATTAGTATAGATATCATTTTGATTTCTGTATTCTCGATATTTTGGACTCAAAAATAATACAGCGTACCTGGTTCGCAGATGGCCACATAGTCCCAGCTGCCGTTCCCACATCGCATATACTTCAGGTCCTTCGCAGAAAGATAAATAGGACTCCGACACGTGGGCTTCACCTCAGTACCTTCCAGCTCATACGTAGTGCAAGGTCTCAGGTTGTTATGGTTGCCAGCTTCTATACATTCGTACTCAACGGATTGATGAGGAGCTAGATAGCATTGTTCTGAAAGAATATAATTATATTTATATATATTAGCTGTGCCCTGTGGTTTTACCCGCGTTTTCATCGTTCCCGTCGGAATATCGGGATAAAAAGTATTATATGTGTTATTCCAGGGTCTAGGCTATCTACATATCAAATTTCAGCTCAATCGGTCTCGTAGTTTTTGCGTGAAAAAGTAACAAACATACATCCATACATTCCAACAAACTTTCGCGTTCATAATATTAGTAGGAAGAGGACACGCAGGGTGCAAGGAATTTGGAAAATAGGTATTTTAAATATAGATATATATAAAAAAGTTTTGGAGTTATACTTCTTTTGGCGCGATAGAGAAAAATGATGAGAGTGAATTATTACGATGCGCGCGCACACCGACACCTAAATTTAACACCGTGAAGTTAGTTCTAGGTGGTACGATGCGCGCGCACACCGAAACCTAAATTCTACACCGTGAAGTTAGTTCTAGGTGACATGACTATGTTCAAGTTGTATATGTCATATTTTTACGTTAATAAAACCTTTTTTTTTTAAATAAAATCTTTTTGATTAATTTTAATATTTATCGTTAATCACTACTGCATTTTAGTTATTTTTTTTCCATACGCCACAGAAGTATAACTTCTAACGCGTGTACATCGATCGTTATCGATCTTTCATAAATCGATGATTTAAAAAAAAACTATTGCCGTCGCACAGTGACCGACCAACCAACAAGACTGCGATTGGGACATCAGCATTTCAGACGCATTTTATTTTATTTTTTATTTAACTTGCAATGTATGTGTATGTATGTCTGTATGTATATCTGTGTGTTCGGGTGGAATCTTGGAAGCTAAATTAGACCCACTTCCCGATGTCCGATTTGACTCAAATTTAATGAACTTATGTATCTTCGGTGACAATATAATAATATGGTACCATGGAACTGGTCTGATGATGGAAACGGAAGGTGGCCCCGGCATCTTAGTGATAAAACAAAATAGCCCCACTGAGTTTGGGCTCGATTGATTTGCCTTAAGGAGCACTTTACCCATAATCATATCATAATATACGTAGAATATTTTAAAACGTCACGCCTACTCTCAAATACTCAGGTTACCTTACCTTCCAATAATATCGTTTAAAAAACTAAAAAAGAACCGACTTCAATGCCGCGTTATTAGTTTTCAGTACCAATTTTGCGATGTTTATCTCCATATCTCTGAAGATACTAATCAGACCTCGATAAAATTAACATGGTACCACACTTGGGACATTTTCTTTCTAACAAAAAAAGAATAATTAAAATCGGTTCATAAACGACGAAGTTACACGCGAACAAAAAAAAAAAAAGAAACATATACGGTCGCATTCAGAATCTTCCTCTTTTTTGAAGTCGGTTACAAAGTTAGAAATAAGTAAAAAGTAAAAAATATTTTTAAAACAAGTTTTTATCTGGGACAAGGAACTAAAATGTTATAAGATCCTTTAAAAAACTAAAAATAACCGACTTCTATGTCACGCTATTAATTTTCAGTACCAATTTTGAGGTGTTTATCTCCATATCTCTGGAGATACTAATCAGACCTCGATAAAATTACCATGGTACCACACTTGGGATATCTCCTTTCCAACAAAAAAATAATAATCACAATCGGTTCATAAACGACGAAGTTATCCGCGAACAAACATAAAAAAAAAACATATATACGGTCGAATTGAGAAACCTCCTCCGTTTTTTGAAGTCGGTTAAAAAATAAATTCTAGTTGAGTATTTTGCGGGTAGGTACTTACCTATATTCTTAGAAGCTTGAGGCACAGAAGTATAGTAGGTAACTAACCTGTAAAACGGGCAGTGCCTCAAGCTTTTAAGAATATACGTAAGTACTCGTACCTACCCGCAAAATACTTACAAGAATTTATTTTTACAAGCTTTATCTCTACAGTCCCACAAGTATAACTTGGCGGTGGTGGTTTTTGGAACTAATTCCGCTCTCTTGAAACTGTGAGTTTTACGTTTGAGAGATTACCGCGACATTATTGTTGATAAATCTGCTACATTAAAATAGTTCAATAATGCCAAAAGTAATTAAAAGTGGTTTAAGAGAAACTGTTATCAAAGTACAAAGTAAAAGCACAGTGGCGCACAGCCGCGCCAAGTTATACTTGCCGGACTGTACTTCACGGCGGATTTATTTGTCCGTCACAAATCTTGCGATAGATATTAGAGTGATTTCTAGAGGTTCGATTTAGCTGAAAAATGGCATACATGTGTAAATCGCATGACAATGCAATATTATGATGACATGGTGCTGATCTGATGATGGAGCTGGAAGGTGGCCGAAGGAACTCCTAAACTACACATGTTATACCCGTCGTGTTTGGGCTCGTTGGATTTGTCTTGACTTACTCTGCTGGTCCTAGGTTATGTAAAAGCTTGTGTTTAAAAAGTTTTTTTTAAAATATTACTTGTTAACATTTAAGTTCCGTGTCCCAGATAAAAGCTTGTTATAAAAAATATTTTTTACATTTAATTTATTATCTACAAAATGTTGTTTAAAATAAGGTTTCTTATTCCCTTTTTCTCCACGAAAACTGATCCGATCAAATTATTTTTGCACAACATTTTTGCAGATGAGTGCATTTGCGCTCCTATATATTTTTTTGTCTTTTTTAATTAATTTGTCTGGTAGCCGTTTAGATTAGGGTAGTAAAATAGGTAATATTTCAGGTTTTTGAAGGATCATATTCCTTTTTTCAATTGGTTGGACAAAAAAAAGCAAATGAGAGGGGCGTAGCCACAGCAGACCTTTATTTTTTGTAGAAAAAATTTTGCTCTAGAAGCATCTTCCAGGGAGGAAACAGGGGAATACATTTTCTGGAAAAAATATTATTAAGCCTTGTAATCTTCTCCTTAAAATGTTTTAAGGGTCTCATTTCTATTTGCAATTGGGTTGTTAAAAAAATAATAATAATAGGGGCATAGCTACAGATATTTTGTAAAAATAAATTTTGCTCTAGAAGCATTTTCCAGGGAGGAAACGGGGGAATACATTTGTATGGAAAAGTGCACCCGGCGATCCCTCTTAAAAATTACAAACAGATACGGGCACTTTAATCGCCACCATGTTGCCGCGCTTGGCGTGACGTCATAGTCTATAATAATAATCAACCGTGGAGGATTTTTCCATACACTTCAAAGCTGGTATTGTAGACTTTGACGTCACTTTTTGATCTGACCAATAACGTGTGTTTCAACTACCTTGAATACCCAGCAAATAATTGGCACCTTTTAAGGTACGGTACACACGGGTACACACCGCAGCGTCCTGCGTGCGTGATCTAGGCGGCGATCAGATAGCGCAGTAGTATTTGTACCGACTGATTCACACCAAACGCGATCAGAAAACAATTGAAAAGTACTGAGATCGCGCCCGCAGATCGCAGGACGCCGCGGTGTGGCCGTACCTTTAATCATTATTTCCTTACCCAAATAGAAGTAATATTAAAAAATATTGTTATGCAAATCTTTCAAAAGCATTAAAGATTAGAAATAAAATATTTAACGTATTTAAATCAGACGCATTATTCCCTATTGTCTTTAACTTTTGAGATACGAGGTACGGGTACCTTAAAAAGTCTATATACTTACGGATACACTTAGGTATCTGTGCCGAAGGGTACCAAATTCCGTCATAACAGTTGTACTCGCTTGGACCATTTAGCCCGAATCCGTAAGGACAAGATATATTTATAAATATATAATCGTATATTCCGCCATGTATTGCGTTGATAATGTTACTTGTTACTACTCTAGTATCTGATATTGCCGGGAAAATACATTTGTTATCGGTTGACCTGTAAACAAAGCGATGTATTTTTAATATTACCAGCATAAAACAAGTTTTTATATCATACCTATAAGCTAGCGTTTGACGACTATCTCACCTGTTGGTAATGATGCGGTCGGGGATGGTAGCACGCTAGGCCTAGAATGGGAACTGGCTCTAAGGACAGCTGCCGGATTTCATTCGATCTTTGGTGACAGATTTTCTAGCTTGAGGGTCGTAGCTGGCCAGGCGGACACTAGACAGTGTCCTATAACCATGCGGGGGTTGTTGGTTTCTTAACGACGAAACTATGTACATTTTTACATATATACCTACAATTCAAAATTTCGCCGTCGATGTAAGACAAAAATAGATGAATTAAGAACGGCCTCTTTTTTAAGAATCGACTAAAATTCAGACTGAAAGACTTACCTAGGTCTTCGATAGTGCTTTTCACCAGCATTCTTGCTTGGAACCGCATCGTTACAAAGCAGAGTACTAGGAATACATGATCCATCAGTACACTTCCATTTGTGAATGCTGAAACGTTACAGATCATGTGTTAGGATCATATTGATATACATAATAATATTATATACATAAATTTCAATTGAACACAAAGAGAGTGCGTAGAAAGCTACGCGTTAGAAGTGAAAAGTTCCAAGTTCACTCAATAAATTTCTCAACATCACTAATAAATTTTTTTGTACAACTCCATCTGTTGAACTTAGCGAGACATAATAAATGCTCGAATGATAGCTAATACGTCTTCGTAGTTACGCCGTTCTACAATAGAGGGCGTTTATAGAATAGTTACAAACTATAACATGATGTGTACGTCACTTCCGCTGCCTTTGAACTGTGACGAAACGTCACATCCGTCAAATCTACATGAACACAACTTTACAGGAGAGTAAATTTAGTAAATAAACTGGCCAAGTGCAAGTCGGACTCGCACTCGTAGGGTTCCGTAACTCAGTAAAGTATTCTAAAACTATGATTTTTCGCAACTAAAATTTTAACTTTGTTTTTCATAGTGTTTGTATGAAAAACAAAGTTATCTTTGCGGTCACCATATCTCAAAACCTGCTGACTGTATCTCGTTCAAACCAATTTTCGTTGTTAGTTTTTATTGAGATCTACAGCATATATTTTTTTTAGATTAGATCACTCCCATCCTTCAAAAGATAGAGGGGGGGGGGGACACATTTTACCACTTTAGACGCGCCCTATCTTTCAAATTATTGACTTTGAGAAAAAATGATTGTAAAAACCTCAATGTCATTTTTAAAGACCTATCTACAGACATCCCACACGTATAGGTTTGAAGAATTTTATTTTTGTTTCAGTTCCATGTATATATAGTATATATATAGCCCCCCCCCTTAAACTTTTATATTTTTTAGTTTTGTATAAAAATCGGAAAGCGGTTCACAGAATACACCCATCTACCAGGTTTCAACTCTGTAGTCCTTACAGTTTCGGAATAAAATGGCTGTGACATACGGACGGACAGACAGACATGACGAATCTATAAGGGTTCCGTTGTTTGCCATTCGGCTACGGAATCCTAAAAAGGGGGCCTTTGGAGAGTTATGTACCGGTTGACATGACATTTTCCATGATGCATAGGTAATCATTGGAAAGCAAATTTGGATTTAGAAACTGCCTCTTATTCGACTCAAATCTTTGCAATTCGCAACGCTCTAATCAATAACTACTACTACTAAATCGACGCCTCCGAATTTGAATGTATCCGATTGAAGTAAGAATAACTATCCTGATCGGAGCATATCCAAAATAATACATCGCGAACAACAGCTGATGTTCACATTAAACATGAATCTTCGAGTATTTACCAATGGAGATGTTAGCGCAAGGCGTACTCCTCTGCTGGCCATATAGCCATTTTTGGCCATATAAGCGTTAACTACGCTGTATTTTTAATACTGTGTGCATGTTTCAAGCTAGTGTGCGGGATCGCTTAAGTGAGTAATTTATGTGTGTGCAATGCGTGTTTACCTCGTCCCCCGAAGTATCGGCAGAAAAAAAATGTTTGCGGATTACAACTTTAGCATCTCCATTGGTAAATGCTCGAAGACACGAATACTTCTCGTGAAAACTTTTATATTAACATTGTTTGTTCTTACCTGCAGGCGTTTCCCAAATGCGATAAAATTGATGATGATAGGGATGACACTACAAACACTGAAACAGATTATTTTATATTTTATTTTTTATTGTAAACGCACGAACACTACTACTGATGAATAATAAATACTACAAAACACTACTTAGGGCGTTTGTCTATCGTCTATTCGTATCCGGTTTCGTATTATACCGAGTTCACACCAGGTGATTTTTGTTGTTGAACTTCTTCATCTTTAACACCCAGTGTTCGTTCACTGCTGGACGTAGGCCTCTCCTATGGCACGCCACTGAGCTTGATCTTCAGCACTTTATTTCCAGCCGCTGCTAGCCAGGTTGCGTATATCATCGCTCCATCTAGCTGGAGGGCGACCTACACCACGATTACCGAGCCGTGGTCTCCACTCAAGAACGCGTCTAGCCCAACTGTTATCGGTTCTGCGACAGATGTGACCACCCCACTACCATTTCAGCTTGCTAATCCTTTGAGCTATGTCGATAAATTTGGTTATCGACTTCGCTTTTATTTCAATCTTTCAGAGATACTCTGAGAATAGCTCTTTCCATAGCTCGCTAAGCGACTTTGAAATGGTGGATCAGTCGCACCATCAGTGTCTACATCTCGGTTGCGTATGTCATTACAGGTAGAACGCACTCTTTAAAAACTTTCGTCTATAGGCTTTGTGGTATCGGTGATGAAAGGACTCGACGTAGTTTTCTAAATGCTGCTCATCCCAGGCGTATTCTTCTGCAGGCTTCCTTCTCGAAATTGTTTCTACCAAATTGCAAGGTTTGCCCAAGGTAGACGTATTCTTGAACAGTTTCGAGTGATACTCCGTTTAAGGCAATCGGTTCCGGAATCACATGTTCGTTGAACATGATCTTGGTCTAATCCAAGTTCATCCGGAGACCGACGCGTGCAGAAAAATCAGCAAGGGTAGTCAGCATGTATTACAAGTCTTTCACGGTTTCAGCCATGATGACGATAACTTCCGCAAATCTCAGGTGCGAGAGGTTTTCGCCGTTGATATTTAATTTTGTGCCCCGTCCTTGCCAGTTCAGCGTCTTGAACATATCCTCTTGAGCGTTTTTGAACAATTAGGAGGATATTTGGGGGAATTTTTAATTGGTAAGGTACATTTTTAAGGTGAAATTACCGAGATCTGATAAGTGTCTCTAGGGAGTGATGGTAAACGTCTCAAACTTGCTACTGAAACTGACTCGCGCGGCATGGAAGTCGGTTGTTTTAGTTTTTAAACTATCATAATTATTATAATAGCCGAGGTAGACAAAGTCATCTTTTATCATCAGGTCATATAGTGGTTAAACGCTTATCTATTATGCGTAAAAAAAAAAAAAAAAAACTAAAACAACCGACTTTCATTCCGCGCGAGTCAGTTTCAGTAGCAAGTTTGAGATGTTTATCGTCATATCTCTGGAGATACTTATTAAATGACGATGAAATTACAATAGGACCACTCTCGGAAATATACCCTACCGATAAAAAATACGAATCATTCGTATCGGTTCTCAATTGACGGAGTAATTGCGAAACAAAAAAACAAACACAAAAAAACAAAAAAACATAATGCCGATTTGAGCACCTTCTCCTTTTTGGAAGTTGGTTGAAAAGTGTTCTTATCGGTGTACTTACTTGTAAAAATAACATGAATCCATGATGACGTCATTATTTTCACAATTCACAACACATTCCGTATCAAAACTTTTCTTTAATAAAATAAAATAAATAATATTGTAACGAGTCTGTTTCCCGCAATGGAATCAACGAACTGAACATATTAATGTAAAATTAGGTATTTTAATAATATATGGTACTCTACTAGCGGAGCCGGCGTGTGCTATTACGCTAAATAAACATGTGATCGAATGTGCCTAAATAAAGGTACAGCCACACAGCGGCGTCCTGCGATCTGCGGTTGAGATCTCAGTACTTTTCAATTGTTTTTTGATCACGTTTGGTGTGAACCAGTCGGTACAAATACTACTGCGCTATCTGATCGCCGGTCTGCGGTGTGTCCGTACCTTTATGCCTTGTAACCATCGATATAATATATATAAATTGTTTATAAGGTTTATAATGCCTTAATTATATTGTAATACGGGACTTATCGCGCTAAAAACATAATTTTATTTACCTCGACGTTTCGATCAAGTTGCATTGACCGTGGTCACGTCGTCAGTATTGTGTGTCGCAATGGCAACTCCTATCAAGATCAAATGAGGGTAAATATTATTTTCTTTGAAGTTTTTTACACTTTATATTTTTATAAATTGTTAAACACAATCCAAAATTTCATCGTACCGACGGGACTTGAACCCGCCACCTCCGGAATGACATGTTCCGGTGCTTTGCCAATTAAGCCACGGTGCGAAGTATCGTTACGACGAAATTAGTGGATTGCATTTGTTAACCCAATTATGCATTGGTGGCGCCATCTATGACTACTTATTACCTAAGTTAATCATTCGGAAGAAATCATTACAGTTTTCAAATCCGACGAGAGATGTTGCACTGCGTAAATCAAATATTATGTTTCTTTGAAGTGTTTTACACTTTATATTTTTAACCGACTTCACAAAAAAGGAGGAGGTTCTCAATTCGTCTGTATGTTTTTTTTTTGTGTGTATGTTACGCGATTTCTCCATCAATTGTGGACGGATTCAAATGATTCTTTTTTTAATAGGTAGGATACGTTTCCGAGGTGGTCCCATTTTAATTTTATCGAGATCTGATTAGTATCACCAGAGATATGGAGATAAATACCTCAAACATAAGAGAATGTACTAGTTTTAGTAGAAGAGTCCCAAGAAGATTATACACAATGGAGGTTGTTATTGCATATAAGATATTCTTACGGTAACTGTGAGCGAGATAGAAATAAAGGTGGGGATAATTTTTTTTTATATCTTATAGGCAAGCGTTTGACCACTATCTCACCTGTTGCTAAGTGATGATGCGGTCGAAGATAGAGAAGTGGACTAGAATGGGAACTGGCTCTCAAGGATAGCTGCCGGAACACATTAGATGTTTGGCGACAGATTTTCTGACTCGTGGGTGGTAGCTGGCCAGGCGGACACTAGATATGTTCTACCACCATGCGGGGGTTATTGGTTTCTTAACGATGTTCTCCTTCACCGGAGGGCCACTGTGAGAAGCGCACATATATTTTTCGATAGAAAAATTCATTGGTGCACGGCGGTTTGAACTCGGTACTACGGCATCAAAGCCGACCGTTCTCCCAATTACACCACCGGGCCCTGAATAAATAATTATATATTAATGTCTTCACAGGAATGTTCTACCGGGCAAAGTCTTGTTAGGGTGCAAACTTTTTTAAACATACCTAATATTTTTTGACATGACATGACATTTGGCGAAGATGGCGGCCATTTCAGTCCCGCGACACTGCATACATAATTAAATAACTCAGAATTATGAACGTACTTTGTTCCAATCAACACAGCAAAAAAAAATTATAAGCATAAAACCACATATTATATAATAGTTACTACGTAAATAATACTTTCCGTTGTTAGGTTGGCTACACACTGCTTTCATAATTCGGGTATCCACAATATAGGGAAGTGCCTCTTATAACGTAGTAGAGTGATTCAGTACTCCGTTGGCCATATGGCGGCAATTAATGTTAATAATCGCAAATAATACTTTTTAATATTCATTTTGGAATACAACTACTCCGTGTTATAAAAGTATTTGGAATTATTGTAATAAAATAGACAATTAATTATCGTGTGTGTCAGATCCTTTAATTGTACAGGGCCATTTTGGACATTGTCCTTTGATACCTTGATGACATCATTATTACTAGTGAATATTTTCACTTTAGCGCGGCATTTAAAGTCAATTTTTTTAGGGTTCCGAACCCAAAGGCTACCAAATGAACACTTTCTGAGACTTTGTTGTCTGTTCGTCCGTCCGTCCGTCCGTGTGTCTATATGTGCGCACTTTACAGATCTGTATCTTCTTAACCGTTATAGGTACATACTTGAAATTTTCAAAAAGTATATATCCGTCAGTGTATAACGGCCCAGACACGAAATTTAATAGATGCATGTAATTTAATTAAAACTTTTTTTGCACTAAAAAGGGTAAAATAAGTTATTTTTCAAAAAAAATAAAACCGACTTCATAACCCAAAAAGGCACTCAAAAGCGAAAAATAATTTACTTAAAATTATTATAAGCGTTACCCACTTCTCTATTTGAAGTCGGTGCCAGCCAAGTCTAATAGGTAGTAGATAGATAATACCTACATGTATCTACCTACTTACTAACCTACATGTACCTACTTACTACTACTACATACATAGTATCTATCTAATATCCAATAGACTTGGCTGGCACCGACTTCAAATAGAGAAGTGGGTAACGCTTATAATAATTTTAAGTAAATTATTTTTCGCTTTTGAGTGCCTTTTTGGGTTATGAAGTCGGTTTTATTTTTTTTGAAAAATAACTTATTGTAAATTGTTAAACACAAGTGTTTGTGTTTAACAATTTACAAATTTAAATTACAATTTACGCACCGTGGCTTAATTGGCAAAGCATCGAACATGTCATTCCGGAGGTTGCGGGTTCAAGTCCCGTCGGTACGATGAAATTTTGGATTGTGTTTAACAGTTTACAAATGAGGGTAGTTTCAAACTACTCTCAATCAAAACAATGCTGATACCCACAACTACAGTGTTCTCGTGACCACGGTCAATGCATCTTGATCGAAACGTCGAGGTAAATAAAATTATGTTTTTAGCGCGATAGGTAAGTCCCGTATTACAATATAATTATGTGTGTAAATCGCGAAAGATCAAAAGTTATAATGCCTTGTTGTTAAAACTGACGGTCGCGTCGCTGCCAATTCAGTCTGCATTGAGCCTAACACCCATATGCATAGTCGGTTCCTCAAGATTTCCTCCACTCGACTTTAGTCGAGGTAACCTCAAGGAATTCTTGAAAACACCCTTGAAATCAGTATGTTCAGTTACGTCTTCACCCTCCAGTGATGAACCTCTAGTAAGGGCGAGTCGAGGTTGAGTGAAGGAATGACGTCATTAATTTATTTATTATATTATTATTATACATATTAAAACTTGAAATAACCTGAGAAATAACTTTGAAAGCGCTGATAACAAGCTTTGAGGAGACTTTAAGGTAGATCGCGACGTACCTTGAGTTGACGTACCGTGAGTTCATTACTCGACTCGACTGAGGAATTTGCTCAAGTCGAGGAATTTTTTTTTTTTCTGCATACCGATTTTATCCTTGAGGTTGAGTCAAATCACATTCGAGTGGAGGAAATCTTGAGGAATCAACTATGCATATGGGTGTTAATCTTTAAAAGAACTTACTTCATAATTCTTATTTTAATGATACATATTTGAATTCAAAAATTAATTAATCACCTAACATGCAAAAAGAAAGCAAAATCGAAATCGGTTTATCCGTTTGGGTGCTAATTTGCCACAGACAGACACACACATTACAGATACACACGTCAAACTTATGAGACCCCTCTTTTTGTGTCGGGGGTTAACAATTCGTTCGATTACCCTAGGCTTTTAATTTTACACCTCACTCTTTTCATACAAGCTAGTTAAGTACTGTGCAATTTTGCACGGATTTTGTTCACGTATTAAGGGGGCTACCATGGTCAATAACTCTCAATCTATAGTAATATTATAATGAGAGAACATTTGTATTTTTGTATGTTTGTGTTGATTTGGCTCAAAAACAACAGGACCGATTTAAAAAATTCTTTCACTAATATATAGAATTTACTTTCGGAATAAAAATAGGCTATATATTATCCCGTTTAAATCATAGGTACGTTCGTGGAGACCTATTTTGCAACCTAAGTCTACAATAAAACGGTCGAGAAAACACGTTTTTTACGAACACTGCTCAATTGAAAATAGATGGAACAATAGTATCTATGGAAGTGTTGTACAACTTAATAAGACCTACAAAAAAGTCCGCAACAGCATATGTCTATATCTTAAGGTTGACTCACAGTAGCCATTTTAATCTTTAATTTTTTGTTAAAAAATATTACACAACTTCCAAGGCTATTTTAAAGTATATAGTATAAATCCTTATCCAAATAATTACGTTATATACTTTGGCCATATATTACGGATTAAAATTGTCCTTCACAGTAGGTATATAATTTAAATGAAAAGTTAAGAAGATATCGAAGATTTAAAATTGTGCGCCGCGCAAATTAATAACATAATTGCAGCGAAACCACAGATTAGGCAATAGTTACTTCGTTAACATTATTATTAGCTTAGCTATTCTGTAGATCCCCACCAATACAAATCAATTTGATGTCAATATAGTGTGATCTATTGTATAAAAAAATTATTCATCTATTGTATATAAAACTGAAATTCAAAATTTAAAACCACCCCGACTGATCTATGTATAATCTTTTCATTAAAACCATTCCACTGAGCCCAAACACGACATCTTAGCTGTAAGTTGGTGTGGAGTTGAGTATTCTGCAGATTCCAAGAGATGTCCTACAGCAGCAGTTTGATGCTTTCATGTTCTTACAATAGCGCTATCAACAAAACTCGCGAACGAAGGGTTACGTGCCATTATCTATAAAAACGGCAAAAAGTGATGTCTGTTGTATGGGAGCCCCCCTTAAATATTTATTTCATTTTGTTTTAAATATTTATTTTTAAATTAATAATATAACTCAATGTTCTGTAAATATTTTAAGCGTCTACCTGTAACTGTTGCCGTTATCAAAATCCAGCAAAAACGAGCAAAAAAATCACGTTTGTTGTATGGAAGCCTCTAAAATATTTATTTTATACTGTTTAGTTCTGTTCTGTTAGTATTTGTTGTTATAGCGGCAACAGAAATACATCATCTGTGAAAATTTCAACTGTCTAACTATCACGGTTCATGCGATACAGCCTGGTAACAGACGGACAGACAAACGGACAGCGGAGTCTCAGTAATAGGGTCCAGTAATAGGTGAAAACTACTCGTATGTATCTGTCTGTGGCATCGTAGCACCTAAACGGATAAACCGATTTAGATTTTTTTATTGATAGATATTTTCGTTTGATAGATGACTTCATCGAGTGTTTTTCGCCTACACAGCATAGCAAACTACCTTTAGTATCGCTCACACGAAGGCTTTGCGGGGAAGCTTGGAGGGGTCCCGCCGGGGCCAGTTTGGTCCCATTCTATAGGCTGGCATCACAGAACATATAATAATAATACTACGTACTGTAATGGCCCCAGGGTCATATTTTCGTATGTACTGAGATCGGTATGCGTTATTTTAAGTTGTGTTTCACTATTTCACATATTTTTTAAAATAAAAATTGTCTGAAGTACTGTAACACAGAGGTACGTGTATAGTTGGTAACCCTACTGTAAATTTTTTTTAATAGTCTGACGTCAACGATATGATGACAGTTGAATGGTTCATTACTTTAATTTTTTTTAATTCAAGGCGTTAAATTATGCTTTTGCTATGTCTACTTGATACTTGATTATGATCATAAAATTATTTAATGCTGAATAAATGCTTTGATTTCATTTGGTTCCTCTTAGCTTCACTGTGGTGGTCGAAACCACGGTTACTAGAACCCCCCCCCCCCTCCCCGCCCTCCCGCCACGTCAAGGTGGGAATCCATGGGGGTATTTTATAAAAATATAATTTAAAATCTCTAAGTCCGAATAAAAGCATAAATTGTTCGGAAGTGCTAAATATATGCTAAGTGACGATGTAGCTCGTAAATATGCTGTATTATTAAATTAGGTAAGTATCACATCTGTATGGAGACGTCATTGTACCTCATAAGTAACGCTTCGATAAAGCATGTTTGACATAATTATCATGTGAGACACTTCAAAGAAACATAATATTTGATTTACGCAGTGCAACATCTCTCGTCGGATTTGAAAACTGTAATGATTTCTTCCGAATGATTAACTTACGTAATAAGTAGTCATAGATGGCGCCACCAATGCATAATTGGGTTAACAAATGCAATCCACTAATTTCGTCGTATCGATGTATCGAACCGTGGCTTAATTGGCAGAGCACCTGGACGTGTAATTCGGGGGGTGCGGGTTCGAGTCCCGTCGGTACGATGAAATTTTGGATTGTGTTTAACAATTTACAATAATTATCATTCTTGACTTTAACGTATCTCATGGTAGGCCCCCAGTTTTGTTATCGAGGAGTCTTGACATTAAACCTGTTCTGAGATAAATAAATCAGTATCGCCTGTCTAGAAATTTCCCGATGGAATTGGGTAATTACAAACTATTGGGGAAAACTGTTGGGGTTGCAATAATGAAATGATAAAAAAAATATTAATAATGTCAATTTTCGAGCGCCACATCTCACTGTTATGTTCCATTTCAAGACGAGCATTATTTTCTATAGATTGCATCATCACTTACCATAGCTAAGAGAGAGGTCAAATTCTCATTCTAGGCCTAGCATGCTACCATCCTTTTTGTAGTGGTAGGTCACCTGGTAGTCCACAGCATGTGAAGTCCTTTTTTAGGGTTCCGTACCCAAAGGGTAAAACGGGACCCTATTACTAAGACTCCGCTGTCCGTCTGTCTGTCTGTCTGTCTGTCTGTCTGTCTATCTGTCTGTCCGTCTGTCACCAGGCTATAGCTCATTAACCGTGATAGTTAGACAGTTGAAATTTTCACAGATGGTGCCGCTAGAACAACAAATACTAAAAACAAAATAAAATTAAAAATTCAAGGGGGTCCCCATACAAAAAACGTGTTTTTAAACGCCATCTATCTAATTAGTTTCGGAAAAATGACATAGATGGCGCTAGTAAACGAGCCCTGTCTTTCTAGATCGCAACCAAACCAGATCTTGTTGGTCATATCAATTAATCAAATATATGAGGTTGAAACTCTGTTATGTTTCGTATTGTACGGAACCCTACCTAAGTGTGCGATAACAGACGCGATGCTGACTCGCACTTGGCCAGTTTTATTTTAAGCTTACTCGCAATGTGGGTTGCACATTACTAGTAGGTAGTCTTGTTAATCTTGTTAACGTCTCTTATCGCACACTAGGGAGTGTGCGATAAGAGACGCGATACTGACTCGCACTTGGCCAGTTTTATTTTAAGCTTACTCGCAATGTGGGTTGCACATTACTAGTAGGTAGTCTTGTTAATCTTGTTAACGTCTCTTATCGCACACTAGGGAGTGTGCGATAAGAGACGCGATGCTGACTCGCACTTGGCCAGTTTTATTTTCCTTTTGAGGTACGGAACCCTAAAATAGGTCATTTTAATTCCAATAACTTGCAACACAATAATCATCAAGAAACATAAACCCCGTTTTCAACGTCATCAAAATACGTATTGACAAAGAATAGATAATCACGTACATTAAGGAAAAACGTCAAAAAAACATGGCATCATTCAGTCGAAGAGCGGTTTTCCCAGCTCGATGCCGTGTTAAGCGTATTTAGTTGAGAAATATTTTAAAAACATGCCATTTTAAATCAAATACTCGTCGCGGCTATGACCTCGTGATAGCAAAAAAAGTGTTTATTTTCTGTTTTAGTTTATTTGTGTTGTGTTAAAATGTTTGTGTTCATCTTTTTTGTTATTATTGGTACGTATACATGTATTTATAGTTAGTGTATGGTGCGCCGGATCGTAGTTGTATTTATATAGATAAACTGGTCAAGTGCGAGTCGGTCACACACACTTAGGGTTCCGTACCGCAGTATATACCTATATATTTGTGTATTTGTATGTATATATATATATATATATATATATCCTATATATTATGTAAGATTTAAGTAGGTATATCATCATTACGTATATTAAGTACCTACAATTCATTAGACACATATTTTTCTGTATTTAATGGATTTTGTCATAATTAGTTCAATAAACTACGTTTGCACTCCTACCACTCATAATTAATATCTATTGTGTCTCTTATCAACCCATGGTTGCCTGGAATAGATCGCTGCTTAGTGATAAGGCCGCCGATTGTACTCTAGTTAAGTGTCCTTTTATCATTAATTAATTTAATTAATACGTGCAATAATGCGAATTCTATTCTATTCTATATAAATAAGTTTTTTTTTTAAAATACTTTATAGGCTAGCGTTTGACCACAATCTCACCTGTTGGTAAGTGATGATGCGGTCGAAGATGGTAAGCACGCTAGGCCTAGAATGGGAACTGGCTCTCAAGGATGGCTGCCGGAACACATTAGATGTTTTGGTGACAGATTTTCTAACTTGAGGGTGGTAGCTGGCCAGGCGGACACTAGATAGTGTCCTACCACCATGCGGGGTTTGTTGGTTTCTTAACGATGTTTTCCTTCACCGGAGGGCCACTGTGAAAAGCGCACATAAATTTTTCGATAGAAAAATCCATTGGTGCACGGCGGTTTGAACTCGGTACCACGGCATCAAAGCCGACCGTTCTCCCGATTACGCCACCGGGCCCTCAAAACCTCAGATTGAATAATATTTGGCGGAAAAATAGGTTTCTTTTATGGAGAACCTCTATATTTTTTAACTCTTTTTATTATTGTTTTCATGTATGTATGTTAGTAGTAGTTGTTATATATAGAGGCCCTAGTAGTAAGTACATATTTTGTGAAAATTTTAAGTACTTATCCATCTATTACGGTTTAAGTACAAGAATCGGGGTTAAATTATCCACATTCCATATATTACGGAAGATACAACCTAAGACAGATCTGTCTGTCTTGGGAGGACAGATAGGCAGAAGAGACAGACGGATAGACAGACAGACGCACAGATGGGCCGACGGACAGCGAAGTAAAAGGGTTCTGTTGGTACCTACCCATTGGATACGAAACCACAAAAGTCAGTTGTTCATCGCCTCGTATCGATGCCATCTACCTTCCATCTCAGACCGCATCTTCACTTATCATCAGGTAAGATGGAAGACTAGTGCTTGTGTTACGTGCAGGGTATTATAAAAATGCCAATTTGATGATATATATGTGACATCATCATCATCATCATCATCACCATTATCATCAGCTTATCTGTGTCCGCTGCTGGGCATAGGCTTCATCTATATACGTTTATTTATACTTAACACGTTCACAGTGCATTTTGAGTTCCTTATCGTACGTGTATAGGTACCCTACGCATGGGATAGGTATAAAAAAAATTTCAATGTTTTTATATGTAGGAGCTATTTACGTGTGAGCTTTGAATAAAATATGCCTTTTTTTTACCGCCTTAAAAAAAAGGAGGAGGTTTCTCAATTCGACCGTATATATATATATATATTTTAATATTTTTTTTTATGTTTGTTCGCGGATAACTTCTTCGTTTATGAACCGACTTTGATCATTCTTTTTTTGTTGGAAAGGAGATATCTCAAGTGTGGTGCCATGTTAATTTTATGGAGGTCTAATAAGTATCTCCAGAGATATTGAGATAAACACCTCAAAATTGATACTGAAAATGAATAGCGCGGCATTGAAGTCGGTTCTTTTTTAGTATTTAAACGATATTATTAATGTCCGTTTAGCGACACAGATAACGTGTTAACATTAAGGTTAAGTTCCTAGACACAACGATCATTAATCCGCCAACACACTCTGAGGTCATTGGTAGTTCACAATCACTTATTCACTATTCACTGTCGCATTCCGCAGAAGACTGATTGAAACCAAAAAACACAAAACTTAAATAAACTGGTCAAGTGCAAGTCGGACTCGTACTCTTTGGGTTCCGATTCTGTACCACAGTACAATATTTCATAAGATTGAGCAAAAAATGCTGAAAAAATCACGTTCCTTTTAACACACCCCTTGTGTTAAAAGGAACGTGATTTTTTCAGCATTTTTTGACATTACTTTTAATGACATTTAATGACATTTTATTACAACTTTTTTTTTACAACATTTTATTACAACTTTTAATGACATTTTAATGTTATTGATTTGTTGTCAAAGCAACCGTAAATTAAGATTATTATTTATTATAATAATATAATATTATCATATATGTATGTCTGTAGCTCTGTAAACAAGTGAAGTATCTATTACAGCTCATAAAATGGAGCGAAAACCGCTAGGAAAAACATGTTTTTGTATGGAGAATTTTATTCTAACTTTATTCTGTTTTTAGTATTTATTTATTTATTATATATATTTATCTAAATCAAAACGGTACAAAAACCAATTATATTAATTAAGGAATATTACAACTAAATTATAATAGAACATTTTAAATCATTATAAAAATAAATCAGTCAAGAATGACATCAATATCCGAATTATTAAAATTAAATAATATTACAATTAAAATATAATATTATTCAAACTAAGCAAATAAGCGAATAAATAGTTTCTATAAATTATTAAACACCATCCAAAATTTCATCGTACCGACGGGACTTGAACCCGCAACCTCCGGAATAACATGTTTCGGTGCTTTGCCAATTAAGCTTAATTTGGATTGTGTTTAACAATTTATAGAAATATAAAGTGTGAAACACTTCAAAGAAACATAATATTCGAATAAATCGTATTGAAAGTTGTAACAACAAATTATCAATTAAAATAAAATTAAAACAAACAAAGCACACTTTAAATCGTTGTTATAGCTGCCATAGTAATGCATACTTTGCGAAGATTTCAAGTATCTACCTGTACAGGCGGACAGACGGATGTACGGACGGTCAGACGGACGGACGGATGGATGGACAGCTAAGTCTCAGTAATAGAGTTCCGTTGGTACCCTTGCGGTACGGAACCCAAAAAACAAAATGTGTATGACCTTTTATTTGTTAAAATACAGGCGAATTTAGAACCTCCTCTTCCTTTTTTGTGAAGATCCCATAAATTATTTTAAAGGCGGCAATAGCCCAATGGATAGGGTGTCGGACTGGCAATCGAGAGGTCGTGAGTTCGAATCCCACCCCACCCATTGCACTATTGACGTGAACCCACTCCAGACACAAGCATATTTAGCTTAGTTGGAGGGGTTAACAAGAATACTAGTAATGTGCGACACACATTGCGAGTAATCTTTAAAAAAAAAAAAAATATATAACCATAACCGTAGAATAAATAGTACCTATCTACAACCGTAACTACATTTTAATTATAATTTATTTGCTTCGATGCAAAAGTTATCTAAGTACTTAACTGAGCATTTTGTAATTGTTTTTAACAGACTTCAAATGTAATAGATAATTTAAAAACGAAAACAACAGACTTCCATGCCCCGCGAGTCAATTTCAGTAGCAAGTTTGAGACGTTTATCGTCATATCTCTGGAGATACTTATCAGATCTCGATGAAACTATACTTATATACCATATACTATACTTATATATTAACTAAAAGATTACTCACTATGTGTGTTGCACATTACTAGTATTCTTGTTAACCTCCAACTAAGCTAAATATGCTTGTGTCTGGAGTGGGTTCACGTCAATAATGCAATGGATGGGGTGGGGATCGAACTCACGACCTCTCGATCGCCAGTCCGACACCCTATCCATTGGGCTATTGCCGCCTAACTAAAACTACAATGGGACCACAACGGAAACGTACCCTACTGATTAAAAAAAAGAATCGTTCAAATCGGTTCACAATTGACGGAGTAATCGCGTAACATAAATGCAATAATATCGTTTAAAAAAATTTAAAAAGAACCGACTTCAATGCCGCGCTATTCATTTTCAGTACCAATTTTGAGGTGTTTATCTCAATATCTCTGGAGATACTTATCAGACCTCGATAAAATTACCATGGTACCACACTTGGAATATCTCCTTTCCAACAAAAAAAGAATGATCAAAATCGGTTCATAAACGACGAAGTTATCTGCGAACAAACATAAAAAAAAAAAAAAAAATTATACGGTCGAATTGAGAAACCTCCTCCTTTTTTTGAAGTCGGTTAAAAATAAAACTTTTTTTAACAACATTTTTGGAAATCGGTAGAATAAAAAAAATATACGGTCGAATTGAGAAACATCCTCCTTTTTTTGAAGTCGGTTAAAAAGAAAGTTTCTCAATTTAACCATATATATATGTTTATATATATATTATTGTACGGAACCCTCCCTAAGTGTGCGATAAGAGACGCGATGCTGACTCGCACTTGGCCAGTTTTATTGATTATTCATATTTTGTTGGAAAGGACATAATATGCCAAATGTGGTACCATGGTAATTTCATCGAGGTTTGATAAGTATCTCCAGAGATATGGAGATAAACACCTCAAACTTGGTACTGAAAATTAATAGCGCGGCATTTGAAGTCGGTTCTTTTAGTTTTTTAAACGATCTTATAAATTCCATACTGGTCGCCTCAAGTTCAATATACTTAACAGTAAAAACTCGCTAAAGTTGCTGTGATACTTACAAACGCGTTTGGATTCAGAGATCCCTTTTTAACTGACTGCCAATAATATAAGATTGCTTAAAAAGGAAAAAAACAGACTTCAAATGCCACGCTAGTAATTTTTAATAGCAAGTTTGAGGCTCCATATCTTCAGAGGCAATCTATTGGTGCACGACGGGGTTTGAACTTCATTGTATTTTATTAGACTTCATAAAGGGATTTTAAATTCTTATGTATGTTTTTTTTTTACTGATTTTTCCATCAATTGTGGACTGATTTTCAAAACTCTTTTTTTATTCAATAGAGTATAGCTCTTTAGGTGGTCTCATTGTTAATATGAGTTTAAGACTCCATCTCTAGAGATACTCATATCACCAGAGATACTTACTCATTAGTATCTCTGGTGATATGAGTCTTAAACTCATATTAACAATGATACCACCTAAGGAGCTATACTCTATTGAGTAAAAAAAGAGTTTTGAAAATCAGTCCACAATTGATGGAATAATATCGTTTAAAAACTAAAAAACAACCGACTTCAATGCCGCGCTATTCATTTTCAGTACCAATTTTGAGATGTTTATCTCAATATCTCTGGAGATACTTATCATACCTCGATAAAATTACCATGGTACCACACTTGGGATATCTCCTTTCGAACAAAAAAAGAATAATCGAAATCGGTTCATAAACGACGAAGTTATCCGCGAACAAACATAAAAAAAAAAAAAAAAAAAAAAAAAAAAAAAAAAACGGTCGAATTGAGAAACCTCCTCCTTTTTTTGAAGTCGGTTAAAAATCAGTAAAAAAAAACATACATACGAATTGAAAATCCCTTTTTGAAGTTTGTTAAAATACAATGAAGTTCAAACCCCGTCGTGCACCAATAGATTTTTCTATCGAAAAATTATGTGCGCATTTTACTGTCGCCCTCCGGTGAAGGAAAACATCGTTAAGAAACCCCCGACCACTGCATGGTGGTATGACACTATCTAGTGTCCACCTGGCCAGCTACCACCCTCGAGTTACAAAATCTGTCACCAAACATCTAATGTGTTCCGGCAGCTATCCTTGAGTGCCAGTTCCCATTCTAGGCCTAGCGTGCTACCATCTTCGACCGTGAGATAACTAGTGGTCGAACGCTAGCATATACCAAAGAGAATATAAATATTACGATACGATGGATAAAAAAAAATGAGACCGCCTACAAATGTACACGTTCCCATCAAAACTTCTATTGTCAAATATTCTAAAGTCAGAATTCTTCGTAAGCAAACACACTACACAGGCAGTAGTGTAAACGGGGACTTTTTCAATCCGTAATATTAATACCGGATTTCTGCAATATGTGAGTCACGCTCATACAGAACAAACATATTTCTTAGGGTCAGCTCAAACCGCGGCGCGCACTTATTAATGAATGAATGAATGATAACTCTTTATTGTACACTAAAATTAAATAATAAACATCTTAAAATACATTATACATTAGTACAATGGGCGGTCTTATCACTCAAAGCGATCTCTTCCAGACAACCTTAGGACTGAGTGGACAGTACGAATATGTAAAGGGCCAAGGTGCACATTTAACCATTTTGAGATCATAAAATGAATAAACATCTATTTCAAAGTCATAAACATAAATATTTATTTCATAACATATATCTACATACATACAAATAAAACAAATATAAATATATATATATATATATATATAGAGAGAGAATGATATAAAAAAGATATTTTTATTTACTTTTATTAGTTATTTATTTACTACACACCTTATTAACTACACAAAAAGATACACATTTCATTGAGTTAGTTCGGCGGCTTCAGGCTGCGCCGCGCGGTGCAGCGGGAAGCCGCGTGATAAACAATTGAACTTTATGAGCTAAACAATAATATACACATTGGATTGAGATAATTTGGTGGCGTCGCGCGTTTTGCTGCGCCGCGCGGCGTCGGGCTGCGCCGCGCTGCGCCTCGCGGAACCAAAAGCATCGTCACGACGCGTCGCGTTACGGTTTGAACTGACCCCTTAGGCCACAGAATAATTAATAGCACAATTTAACCACATACATTTGGAATTCCGATTCGACATTTCGAATGGTACTCGTGGTTGCGAACTAAAACCTACTTTTAAAATGTTATATTGTTATAAGTTAGCTACTTAATATTACTATTGACATGTACTATTTAGGGTGTAGCAATATTATGCATAAATTGTTAAACACAATCCAAAATTTCATCGTACCGACGGGACTCGAACACGCACCCCCCGGATTACACGTCCAGGTGCTCTGCCAATTAAGCCACGGTTCGATCCATCGATACGACGAAATTAGTGGATTGCATTTGTTAACCCAATTATGCATTGCTGGCGCCATCTATGACTACTTATTACGTAAGTTAATCATTCGGAAGAAATAATTACAGTTTTCCAAGAAATTTTGGATTGTGTTTAACAATTTACAAAAATATAAAGTGTGACACTTCAAAGAAACATAATATTAAATATTATGCATACTTACTTATAAAATCAGAATTTTAAAATAATTACTAGAAGTGCCCGGGGGCTCCGCCCACGTTAAAAACTTTTCCCATTCAAATATTTCTTTCGTAAAACCTTTCTATCATAAAAACAAATATCTAAAAAAATCATTAGCCAAATCGGTCCACCCATTTTCAAGATATTGCGTGAGTATGGGAAATAGGGATTCACTGTCGTAGGGGTGGAATTTTGTAAAATCCAGAAGCACTTATTTACTTATTTCTTTACTGTACTTGTGTGAAGTTTCGAATATAAAAGACAATCTAATCTTGTTTTTTCATTTAAACTTTGAACCATCGTATCATCCTCTTAGGGGGTGAATTATGGAACATTCTTTCTTAGCACACCCTTACGTACTAAGACAGATATATCTTTTCAAGTCTCTATGACCAGCGGTTTAGGCTGTGCGTTGTCAATAAGTCAGTCAGTTAGTCAGTACGAGTATGTCAGGACAAATATTCTTATAGTATTAGATTTATTTATAACTAGCAACCCGCCCCGGCTTCGCACGGGTAGCACATATATGCCTACAAAATTCGCATCAGTTTGTTGCATCAAATATAAAATATTAACATATTTAACAATCATCGTCATATTTCAACCAATTTACACAAAACCTTAACGAATTATGCACCTAAACCTTCCTCATAAACACTCTGGCTATTGGTGAAAACCGCATGATAATCCGTTCACTAGCTATTGAGATTATTGCGAACAGACAGATAGACACAGTGATGGACATTGTTTTATAATACTTACCTACCTAGTGATATTGGACGGCCCTTTGGCGTAAAGGATAGTTACCCTGATTCTGACCCGACGGTCGTTGGTTCTAATCCTAGCTATATACCTACCAATGAAAGTTTTATGTGCATTCATGAATCATGGGTTTTCGTACAGAGGTAGTGGGATCATTGATTCAAAATCAATCAAAATCATGGGATCAAAGAAGGGGTATTATACGTTTCACGTGTGTATCTGTATCTGTCTGTAGCATCTTAGCACCCAACCGGATGAACCGATTTTGATTTTATTATTGATATATTTTTTTTGTTTGATCGATATATTCATCGAGAGTGTTCTTATATAAAATATCTTATATAAACTCATGAAAATTCGTTCAATTGCTATAAAACTATGAGCTTTTTTCTAGTTAATTGCGCTATGAAATCAACTTTCATAGGTCTGATCAATTCGAAAATCTTCTTCTTCAACGATATTGTAAGAACATGGAAGCATTGACCTGATGCTGGGACATCTCCTGTACTCTACAGAATACTCAAATCCACACCAACTTACAGCTCAGATTTTAAATGTCGTGTTTAGTCATTGGAATGCTTTTATTGAAAAGATTATACATAGATCAGTCGGGGTGGTTTATATATAGATCATAACTATGTTATACAATAGAATTTTATACAGTAAAAATATATTTTTATACTATATTGACTTCAAATTGATTGTGATCGGTAGGGATCTATAGAATAGCTAAGCCTAAATAATATTTTCGTAGTAACTATGACCTAATCTGTGGTTTCACTACAGATATTTTATTAATTTTGCGATGCGTGTATGTGAAATCCGTGATATCTTCTAGAGTTATCATTTGAATTATATACTGTAAAGGACAATTTTAATCTATAATATGTGGCCAAGCTAATTAACGTAATTTTTTGGATAAGGATTAATACTTTATAATTGAAAATAGCCTTGGAAGTAATGTAATATTTTTTAACAAAAAATTAAAGATTAAAATGGTTACTGTGAGTCAACCTTAAGAGATAGACATATGCTGTTGCGGATTTTTTTGTAGGTCTTATTAAGTTGTAGAACTCTTCCATAGAAAGTATTCTTCCATCTATTTTCAATTGAGCAGCGTTCGTAAAAAACGTGTTTTTTCGACCGTTTTTTAGTCGACTTAGGTCGCAAATTAGGTCTCCACGAATGTACCTTTAATTTAAACGGGATAATATATAGCCAATTTTCATTCCGAAAGTCCATTCTATATATTAGTGAAAGAATTTTTTAAATCGGTCCAGTAGTTTTTGAGCCAAATCATTACAAACATACAAAAATACAAAAATACAAATGTTCTCTCTTTATAATATTAGTATAGATTAATACGGTTATATGTTAAATCTAATAGGAACTACATTAGTCTTAGCTAATTTGTAACACTGTACAAGCCTACTTAATCATAGTTATTGTCATGTAGTATGTACATTATGGCTTAACCACAGAACAGATAAATAATGCTTAACTTAACTTTGCAATTCGATCCGTAGATCGATGCCTAGACACGGGTAATGCACCAACAGAAAATAATAAGTTTTTAATATTAAAAATCCGGCCAAGTGCGAGTTGGACTCGCGCACCGAGGATTCCGTACAAGCTTGTCAAAACAAACATAGCTTTGCAGTTCGATCCCTAGCCGATGCTTTGACACCGTTCTGTTCATGAACCCACCGCAATTAATAAGTTTCTAATAGAAATCAGTTTTTTTTTGTTATTAAACTGCATATTTACGGTTTCTAGATTTATTCCTATAATAAGTGCTTCAAGACCTTGCTTGTTGCCAAATTTCATGATTCTACGTCAACGGGAAGTACCCTATAGGTTTTGATTCCCTTGTGTAATGGACAAATAAACGGTCATATCTTTTGATCACGTTGACTTACAACTATGATTTTTTTACAGCTGAAAGTTACCGTAGACTCAAGTGATTGATATAAGTTTCAACTTGATATCTGAACGGGTGTCAGAGAAAAAGGATCTTTACAGACGGACAGACGTACAACAAAGTGATTCTATAAGAGTCCTTTTTAGGGCTCCGTACCCAAAAGGTAAACCGGACCCTATTACTAAGACTCCGCTGTCCGTCTGTCTGTCTGTCTGTCCGTCTGTCACCAGCCTGTATCTCATGAACCGTGATAGTTAGACAGTTGACATTTTCACAGATGTATTTCTGTTGCCGCTATAACAACAAATACTAAAAACAGAATAAAGTTAAAATTAATAGAGGGTCCCCATACAAGAAACGTGTTTTTTTCGGCATTTCACGCCATCTATGAACGCTTAGTTAGATAAACATCCCATAGATGGCGTTATATTTCGATCCCTAACACCTTTGTTAGACGTTAGATGGCGTTATAAGAAATAAAATGTTTATCAATTATTATTTTTTGCTGACGAAAAATGATAGTGGTATTTTTTACTCGATCTTATAAAATACTGTAGTGTGGTAGGGAACCCTACGAGTGCGAGTCCGACTTGCACTTGGCCAGTTTTTATTTCCTTTTGAGGCACGGAACTCTAAAAACCTTGATTTGTAAGAACCCTAAAATAGATTCCAATGAATTGAGGACCTCTTTTTAACTGAATTCACAAAGAAAGAGGGGGTTCTCAATTCGACTGTATTTTTTTATATATTTTTTATTTGTTTGTTATCTCATAACTCCGTCAAATCTTGACCGATTTCCAAAATTCTATTTTTCGTTTAAGAGGTTATGCCTTCCGATTGGTTCCTTTAACATTTTATCGAGGTATGACAATTATCTCCGGAGATATAGAGATACACATCTCAAACACATTACATACCTTGTGTGTTGTGTGCATGTATGTCATCTTGATCATTTGTATACCTTGACGACATGATACTACTGGCTATTTTGGCTATCGCGGCATGTGAAGTCGGTTTTTTTCGTTTTTAAATACGATCATATATTATATATATTTTTTAAGTCGGTTAATAATAAATAAATACCACACGTGCAAAGTTGTAATATTACATATTGTAATTTAAAGCTCATGGATCTTCCTGTTAGTATTTACTTCTTACGTCAGCGTCAATAATAATTGCATGCGGAAGAAAACAAGCTGAAGGAAAAAGCTGATGAAAAAATACTAAGATGTCAACCGCAATTCTGTCTACCTAAACCAAGTACAATAATAATTATGTTCCTTAACTCTCCTCTAAATGCGTACAGACATACTTTATCATAACATGTTATATATTTTTTTCTTTTTTAGGGTTCCGTACTCAAAGGGTAAAACGGGACCCTATTACTAAGACTCCGCTGTCCGTCTGTCTGTCTGTCTGTCTGTCTGTCTGTCTGTCTGTCTGTCCGTCTGTCACCAGGCTATAGCTCATTAACCGTGATAGTTAGACAGTTGAAATTTTCACAGATGGTGTATTTCTGTTGCCGCTAGAACAACAAATACTAAAAACAAAATAAAGTTAAAAATTAAAGGGGGTCCCCATACAAAAAACGTGTTTTCAAACGCCATCTATCTAATTAGTTTCGGCAAAATGACATAGATGGCGCTAGTAAACGAGCCCCGTCTTAATAACAAAATCAATTCCGCATAGTTATCAGAATCAGTTATCGTAATATCATTAGGAACTTAGGTTCAAAGAGAATACAAATACTACATAATTTAGATTCGCATTGCCACCGCCACATACCGACCGTGGACAGACTTAGTGATCTGATGTCCATACTGATTCAGATACAGATGATCCAATCTTAACAAAGATAGGTTTTTACCACTTCTAGTTCACGTCAATAGTGCAATGGGTGGGGTGGGGATCGAACTCACCACCTCTCGATCACCAGTCCGACACCTTATCCATTGAGCTATTGCCGCTTTAAATATAAATTGTTTGTATAATTGTTTAATATAAATTGTGTTTTATAACACGTCTGCATCATGTAACATTGTTATCCAACATTTCAACATAAAACAATACTGTATATAATACTATACATAACAATTCTTCAGAGCTAGTAAGCACACTTGACTAATATAACATTGTTGTTCATAAATATAACATGTTATTATAACATGTTTTATAACTTTCCGTGTCCACATTGTCTAAAACATGTTTAATAACAATATTGTATAACGTGGTTATATAGTCTGTTTTGGATTATTGACACATTACACTACTAGCTGAGCCCCGCGGCTTCGACGGCGTTAAAAAGTATCCTATATGTTAATTCAGGATATAAAGTATCTCTGTACCAAATTTCAATTAAATCCATTCAGCCGTTTTTGCGTGAAAGAGTAACAAACATCCATTCAACCTTCTATACTCACCAACTTAACTCAATGTAAAAGCAACTAGATGGCGCTGGAGTAGGTTGCATAGTTCTCCTTGTAAATATTGCCATAATGTATGAGATGTATCCTGCATCGCGCAAACGATATTTTTTGCGATGTTAGAACCAGATGCACATGCTATCTAAAAATGTGAACTTTATAATAGGGATGCTATTTTTAACCGACTTCAAAAAAGGAGGAGGTTTCTCAATTCGACCGTATATTATTTATTATTTTTTTTTTATGTTTGTTCGCGGATAACTTCGTCGTTTATGAACCGATTTCGATTATTCTTCTTTTGTTCGAAAGAAGATATCCTAAGTGTGGTACCATGGTAATTTTATCGAGGTATGATAAGTATCTCCAGAGATATTGAGATAAACATCTCAAAATTGGTACTGAAAATGAATAGCGCGGCATTGAAGTCGGTTGTTTTTTAGTTTTTAAACGATATTATACATCTTATTTTAAGCTCGATCCAATATTATGGATCGTAATGGATCGCAACGTCTCGATCCGATCTGCGGATCGGATTGCATTCATTCGATCTGATTTTCAAAAGATCGATCCAAAAAAATCGCATGAAAATATAACATTTATTTCAAATCAAAAAGGGTTGGTTGGTTCTACAAGGCATTAGGCAACATAAATTACATTAACCTAAAAAGACTAATATCTAATTTAATATTATTAAAATTAACTTTCAATAATCTAAGGACATACGAGTACATTTGTATGTCTATGAAGTATAAAAACCACACAACGAAACAATGAATTATGTAATAACATTCTTAGTTATTGATAATATACTTTGTGTGCAAATTTAAATACATTACATTGTGTGCAAACCACAAAGTTTGGATCGCGATCCGATATTTGATAGAGTTGAATCGATCCACGATCGGATCGCATGATTTCGATCCAATCCAAAAATCGGTTGAATCGTATGCCTTCGATCCGCTCTTTGAAAAGATCGGATCGGATCGGCGCAACGCTACTTTATAAGCCTGATACCACCCTCAAGTTGAAATATCCGTCGCCAAACATATGTGTGCCGGCAGCTGCCCCATCCCATTTCTAGGCCTAGCGTCATAGAAAAGATAATAATACTACGTATAGAACGGACACTCTGTTCCCCCCACCAATTCCGGGCTTCCTCATCCCGCCACCGATTTTGATTTGTCGAGGCGTCAGTCTGAGCAAGGTCGCTACACGCGTACGGCTACAGAACAATAGGTACTACTCTCGAGGAGAAGAACATCAACTTCATACATTTATGTTAAGACCAGTAGACACCGGAGGTTCAAATTTACGTAGGTTCTTATTATGTAGGTATATTATAAATACTTATATACCTACCTATATATTCGTATTTTAGAATTCATTTTCATAAATGAAACAACGATATATACCTACTCGTGCGTAAATAACATTTAGTTTGAAACATATTAAAAAAAACTTTCACGGTAAAACATTTTTATAACACAGCAATTAGGAATTGATGTAAGTACCTACGTAGTATTTATATTCTCTTTGCTTGATGTCGCTCTAACGTGCGAGCAAGACACAGAACAAATTCAAGTCGACTGGACCTGCGGACGACGCGACGACGCAGCGACTGCACCGAGTGCGAGATAGTACCTACACTTGATAATGGGCTATTCTTGTACTATTTACGGTCATTAATCATTTATCAACGAACAAGTCAATTTGGTCCGACCGATGGGATCGCACACTCGCACACTTCATGTTTGTTTATTAACCAAGACGAGAGTAACATTAGTGATTATTGTAATCGTAAATCGTAATACCTATTATGTAAAATGTGTACATGGAATAATACTTTCGTGTAGTGTAATCTAATATTGTATAATGTAGTGAAATGTGAGTGAGATAATGACCTACTCGGTTGTGGGTTGGATATTTCTACGTACCTACCTACCTACTCCGCAATTGAGTTGAAGTGTTGTGATTTAATGTTTCTGTAGACGATGGTTTACGAAATAGCGACTAATATTTTTAGTGTTAAAAGCTTTTTGGGTAAGTGTACAAAGAATATTCATACGGTCAGTACGTAGTACGTATGTACGAAGTAACTATTATATAATCTGTAATACGGTGATTACGGGCAACAACCTTAGACATCACTCACACAAATTCACATATAGAAAAACGACATGTGTCTAGTGTCTGTGTCACAGTGTCGGTCGTTAAAACGCTAGTTTGTAATGAGATTAAGCGAGTGTCCGGGGTGTGCTAGCGTGCTACCATCCTCAACCGCATCTTCACTTACCAACAGGTGAGATAATGGTCAAGACTCAAGAGCTAAAATATTAATAATAAATTTGGTCAAAGTCCGTTACCAGCTCTCGGGCTTTTTTATTTACCTTAATATCGATTCTTTGCCCAATGACTACGTCAATGGTATTTTTAATTTGATGCTCAGACAAAACAAGACACTAAGACGGAGGCCCGCCGAACAACGCACTGCGGCCGGTCAAAATTACGCCTCACCATTTACATACTAGTGTCCGACCGAAACTGGTTTTTCAGCCAAAACCGAAACGGAAACCGAATTTTCGGCCTTGCTCTCTTTTTCGGCCGAAACCGAATCTTATAAAAAATATGTATAATTAAAATTTCGGCTATATTGTGGCTGAAACCGAAACTAAAGCCGATACTAGATTTTTGGCCGAAACTGAAACCGAAATTTCGGTCTGTCACTAACATACACAGTTACCCGCACGCATAATATATTATAACGAAAGTAGGCCTTACCTTGTCAGGCGCGCGAAGTGTCACGCTATAATAAATCGCAATTTTTAAATAAAATTGTCAAATTGTGTTGTGAATGTGTGTAGAAACCAATCTTCGAGAAATTAAAAGCAAGATGGAATTACATTTTCATCACATAATCCCAAAGTTTTTACTGCACGGCAACACTCACTAAGTCACACAACAGATAATAATACTACGTAACTAAGTGCACACATTTTTATTATAAAAACTTACGTTCATTTTAAACTTATAGATTGAAGAAGGCCTCCGGATGAGGCCGAAACATATGTCGATCGTTATCTCGATATCGTGTAAGCCACGTTAAATTCCCGTTTTTAAATCTATATGTGCACACATGTTTACGAAACCGGCTTCAATGCGTTGTTCGGCGGTGGGATTCTTGACTTCTTGTTTAGTCTGAGATTTGATATGTAAAAATGCATAAAAACTGGTCTCAGACTTAGTTTTTATTAGCACAATATCAACGTGATTGAATTTTTTCTTGTAACTTTGTACCTTTGTATTTGTTTTTAAACAACTTCACAACAGTTATCTTGGTTACCTTAGAACTCCGTCATTTATTAACCGATTTGGAAAATGCTTTTTTAGCAGACTTTACAAAAATATAGGAGGTTCTTAATTTAACGGATCCTTTTTGGAAAATTATTTTTTTGTTTGCAAGGATATCCCAGGCGGTTCCGTTTAAATTTCATCGAGATATGTTCAGCACCTCCAGAGATATAGAAATACTCATACTTGGTATTGCTAGGACGTAGATACTGAAAAGGACTAGCGCGATATTTGATGTCGTTTTTGTTTTCGATTCTCCAAAACAATTTTAATTTTTTTTATATTATATAGACCGTTAGACCACTATCATCATCGCCCGCATCATCACTTACCAACAGGTGAGCTGTTGGTAAGTGATGATGCGGTCAATGATGATTAAACTTTAACAAACCTCACACCCCGGAGTCATTCGTCATTCATCATTCCTCAATCGGTACGTGATTGAGATTGACCGTTTCAATTGAAGGTGCGAATGATGTAGCTGCAATCGACGCGTCAAATGCTCACCCCGTAGGTTCACCCACATTGGCTTTCTTTTCTGCACATGCGCAACAAGACGTTCAATGGTTATTGCGATTGTCAATGGGCTTCAATCAAAATTTCCATAATTCGCCTTCAATCTGTTTCAATCGCGAAGTTGCGAATGACAATGGCTTCTGTAGACGATAATTTGGTCCTTGATGGACCAAATTATCGTCTACAGAAGCCATTGTCATTCCCGATATCCGTAAAAATCGTCTCACGTTTATCCTACTTTCTCCTAAAAGCGAAAGTTTGTGATACTACTACTAACTAAACTAACTGCAAAAACGTATTCGCTATGACTGTAAAAAAGTAAAAATATGTTTGTTAGGTTAAACTTTGCATGTATTATTTTTAACATTATATTATACATACGTACATTAAAATATACCCAAAAAACTGGCCAAGTGCAAGTCGGACTCGCACTCGTGGGGTTCCGTAACACAGTTAAGTATTCCATAACTATGATTTTTCGCAACTACAAAATTAACTTTGTTTTTCATAGTGTTTGTATCAAAAACAAAGTTATCTTTTCGGTCGCCATATCTCTAAAACTGCTGACTGTATCTCGTTCAAACCAATTTTCATTGTTAGTTTTTATTGAGATCTACAGCATATATTTTTTTTAGATTTTTCACTCCCATATTTAAAAATTTAGAGAGGGGTCAATCAATCATTTGAAAGATAGGCGCGTCTAAAGTGGTAAAATGATTGTCACATTTTACCACTTTAGACGCGCCTATCTTTCAAATGATTGACTTTGAGAAAAAATGATTTTAGAAACCTCAATGTCATTTTTGAAAACCTATCCATAAACACCCCACACGTATAGGTTTGAAGAAAAAAAAATTTTAGTTTCAGTTCTATGTATGGGATGCCCCCCCTTAAACTTTTATATTTTTTATTTTTGTATAAAAATCGAAAAGCGGTTTACAGAATACATCTACCTACCAAGTTTCAATTCTGTAGTCCTAACAGTTTCGGAATAAAATGGCTGTGACATACGGACAGACAGACAGACAGACAGACGGATGTTGTGAAAAAATTCCAAAAGGGGGAGTGGAGGGAGGTAAAGGGGGCGAACTGTAGCGTTTTATATGGATTTCAGTTTTTGAATTTTTTACGGAAAATTTTTACCTACCTAGACCAATCTGACTACGCAGTCCTCTTAGCCTTTACAAGACAGACCCGTAGACACCAGATTCAGACTCCTAGGACCAAGGAAATGCGAGTAATCGCAAAAACGTAGGTATATCCTTATTTTTTGGCAATAACCCAAAATCTGAAATGGCTTTGCTAAGCTAGGGGAAAGGGGAAAATATCGGTTGTTCCATGGTTATAAGGGCACGCGAAGTCTACATCGGTTCTCACATTCGTGTATTAACCGACTTCACAATAATTTATGATCTTACTAAACGAAATAACCGACTTCACATGGCGCGATAGTCAAAGTACTTGCAAGTTATAATCATGTCATCTAAGTCTAAGTATACAAATTTGCTTTCATTTTTTATCTCCATATCTCCGGAGATAATTGTCAGATCTCGATATTATTTGAATGAGACCAAACGAAAGGCATTATCTCTCAAACAAAAAAAAACATTTTTTATCGATAAGATTTGACGGAGTTCTGAGTTAACAAAACCTTCGCCTTTTTGTAAAGTTGGTAAAAAAGGAGGAGTTTCTAAATTATACTGTTTTTAGGGTTCTGTACCTATTGTAGTGTGGATAAACCATAAACCTTTTACATATTAATTTATATGTTGGTAACATTACGACTAGCTGTCAAGTACGCTCTTATTCCTTTTTTTTTAATGGCTTCGTTGTGCGAATTGTGTAACTCTGTAATCTCCGCATATTTAGTGTTAATAACTAACTCTCTGTAAATCATATTCAAAAAGACTTCATCTCTCAATACAGTGAATAACAGGCACGCAGTGTTTTATTTCGATCTACGATCTGCAAAAACAACAGGTTATTGGCCCAGACACCGAATGTACCGCGTGCCTAACCTTAAAACGTGTCCGGCCTATCTTGCCGACTCGAAATTGTTATAAAAGTATGACCTCCAACGCGATGACGCTTATAGAAAAGCTTATTGGACGTGATAATTACAACACGTGGAAATTTGCCGTCCAAAATTACTTAGAACACGAAGAACTATGGGATTGTGTGCAAGGCACCGAAACAGATGAAAAGCTGAACACGAAAGCAAAAACCAAAATTATTTTACTTGTCGATCCCATTAATTATATTCATGTGCAAGACGCAAAAAGTCCCAAGGAGGTATGGGATAACCTATCTAAAGCTTTCGATGATAACGGTCTTACGAGACGTGTGGGTTTATTAAGAGATCTGATAACTACGAAGCTCGAGAGTTGTCAAAATATTGAAGATTACGTAACTAAAATTATGGTAACTGCCCACAAACTGAGAAATATCGGATTTTCAGTCCAAGACGAGTGGCTTGGAACTCTGCTGCTAGCGGGGCTCCCCGATGTGTATCAACCAATGATAATGGCCCTCGAAAGTTCCGGTGTGGCAATCACCTCAGATTCAGTGAAGACTAAGCTTCTACAAGATGTAAGAACCTCCGAGTCTACAGCATTATATGTGAATAAATGCAACGGTTTTAAGTCACAAAACACAAACAAACAGAAAAATAATAATGCAAGTAAAGGACCAAGATGTTATGTTTGTAACCGTTATGGACATATAAGTCGATATTGCCGAGATAAAAAGAAGAACGAACAAAAGCCGAAAGATGACACGGGATATGTGGCCGTGTTTTCTGCTTCTACAAGTAATGATGGTGGCTGGTATATTGATTCCGGAGCATCTATGCATCTGACAATGCACCGAGACTGGCTCTATGATGAAATCTCACCTCCGATTACAAGTATAAAGGTAGCCAACAACAAGAAACTACCAGTGAAGGCCTGCGGGAAAGTGAACTTGAATATTATCAACAACGGTGTTGCAGACACAATACAAGTTCAAAATGTTTTGTATGTGCCTGAGTTAGCCACAAACCTCCTATCAGTTAGTCAGATGATACAAAGTGGTTGTCATGTGCAATTTAACAAACAGGGATGTGAAATATTCAACAAAAATAAAGTTAAAGTGGCCGATGCTACCCTGACTAACAACATGTACCGGCTGAATATTCAAAATACAACAGCATACATGTCTGAAGCAGATAAATGTGATGCTTATCTGTGGCACCAGAGAATGGCACATCTGAACTTTGAAGATTTATCGAAACTTTCAGAAAATGCCGGTATAAAAATAGAAAACAAAGAAAAGGTAATATGTGAATCCTGCGCTGAAGGTAAGCAAACGAGAACTCCCTTTCCAGTGGAAGGTTCCAGGGCTAAATCCGAGCTAGAACTCATCCATTCTGATGTATGCGGCCCCATGGAAGTACCATCTCTAGGAGACGCCCGTTACTTTGTCACCTTCATTGATGACTATACCAGGAAAGTATATGTTTATTTTCTAAAGCATAAATCTGAAGTTTTTGAAAAGTTTACCCATTATAAATCCTTGGTTGAAAATCAACTTAACTGTAAAATTAAAAAGTTAAGAACTGATAATGGCACAGAATACCTCAGTAATGAATTTAAAATGTTTTTGCAAAAATGTGGAATCTTGCATCAAACATCCACTCCCTATACGCCCCAACAGAATGGGTTGGCGGAGCGAATGAATCGCACTTTATTAGACAGATCTAGATGTATGCTTATAAATGCTCAATTACAGAAACAATATTGGGCAGAAGCCATCGCGACTGCAGCATATATAACTAACAGATGTCCGACACGAGTACTGCAACATTCAACGCCTGAGGAGAAGTGGACTGGTAAGAAACCAAACATCTCACATATAAAAGTATTTGGTTGTGATGCAATGATGCATATTCCAAAAGAAAAATCTAAGAAACTAGATCCAAAATCCACTAAGCTAAAATTCATTGGATATTGTGAAAACACTAAAGGTTATCAACACCAATATTATAAATGCGAAAGTCAGTTTGTTTATTTGTTTGTTTGTTTGTTTGTTTGTTTGTTTGGGACTTCTTCACGGTCAAACGGCTTGACCGATTTGGCTGAAATTTTGTACAAAGATAGTACATAGGGCAGAATAGGATATAGAATACTTTTTTTTTGGCTATCGAGTCAGGGGGTCCAGATATTTTTTATTGAATTTTGTAAATATAAGACTGCTTCTCGAATAAACGGCTTGACCGATTTGCCTGAAATTTTGTATGAATACATGTCATAGGGCAGAATAGGATATAGGATACTTATTTTCTGGCTGTCGAGTCAGGGGGTCCAGATATTTTAAATTGAATATTGTAAATATAGGACCTCTTCACGGTCAAATGGCTTGACCGATTTGGCTGAAATTTTGTACAAAGATAGTACATAGGGCAGAATAGGATATAGGATACTTTTTTTTTGGCTATCGAGTCAGGGGGTCCAGATATTTTTTATTAAATTTTGTCAATATAAGACCTCTTCTCGAATAAACTGCTTGACCAATTTGCCTGAAACGTTGTATAAAGACAGTTCATAGGGCAGAGTAGGATATAGGATACTTTTTTTTTGGCTAACGAGTCTGGGTGTCCAGGTTTTTTTTATTGAATTTTGTGAATGTGTGACTTCTTATCAGCTAAACGGCTTAACCGATACGGCTGAAATTTTATATGAAAACAGTACAATTTTCAATATTCATCATGATTATTAACCTTAAAATAAGTGGCTATCAAGTTTAACTTTAGTGTCATCGGTGTTGATTTAGTAGGTCATAAAAAGTCGTCAAAATTTCTGGCGCTCGCTTCGCTCGCGCAGTGATAGCGCTCGCTACGCTCGCGCAAGCATTTTTTTGATCTACTTTGTGGGTAATATTTCAGCAACTTTTGTATATTAATAGCCACATGCATCAAAACGAGTCATAAATTAAAACAGTACAATCTTCAATAATCGTAATGACTATTATCCTTAAGATAAGTGAATATCAAGTTTAACCTGAGTATCATCGGTGTTGACTTAGTAGGTCATAAAAACTGTCAGGGTCATAAAAAGTCATAAAAAAATTTCGCGCTCACTGTGCTCGCGCAAGCTTTTGTTTTATCTACTTTGTGAGTAATATTTCAGCAATTTTTGTATATTAATAGCCACATGCATCAAAACGAGTCATAAATTAAAACAGTACAACCTTCAGTAATCATAATCATTATTAACCTTAAGATTAGTGGATATCAAATTTCACCTGAGTGTTATCGGTGTTCACTTAGTAGGTCATAAAAAGTCGTTAAAAAATTTTCACGCTCGCTTCGCTCGCGCATTGATAGCGCTCGCTACGCTCGCCCGGTGATAGTGCTCGCTACGCTCGCGCAAGCATTTGTTTTGTCTACTTTGTGGGTAATGTTTCAGCAACTTTTGTATATTAATAGCCACATGCATCAAAACGAATCATAAATTAAAACAGTACAACCTTCAATAATCATAATTATTGTTAACCTTAAGCGCTCGCTTCGCTCGCGCATTGATAGCGCTCGCTGCGCTCGCGCAAACGTTTGTTTTATCTACTTTGTAGGCAATATTTCAGCAACTTTTGTATATTAATAACCACATGCATCAAAACGAGTCATAAATTAAAACAGTACAACCTTCAGTAATCATAATCATTATTAACCTTAAGATTAGTGGATATCAAATTTCACCTGAGTGTTATCGGTGTTGACTTAGTAGGTCATAAAAATTGTCAGGGTCATAAAAAGTCATTAAACATTTTTCGCGCTCGCTTCGCTCGCGCATTGATAGCGCTCGCTACGCTCGCCCGGTGATAGTGCTCGCTACGCTCGCGCAAGCATTTGTTTTGTCTACTTTGTGGGTAATGTTTCAGCAACTTTTGTATATTAATAGCCATATGCATCAAAACGAATCATAAATTAAAACAGTACAACCTTCAATAATCATAATTATTGTTAAACTTAAGCGCTCGCTTCGCTCGCGCATTGATAGCGCTCGCTGCGCTCGCACAAACATTTGTTTTATCTACTTTGTAGGCAATGTTTCAGCAACTTTTGTATATTAATAGCCACATATGCATCAAAACGAGTCATAAATTAAAACAGTATAACCTTCAGTAATCATAATCATTATTAACCATAAGATTAATGGATATCAAATTAAACCTGAGTGTTATCGATGTTGACTTAGTAGGTCATAAAAATTGTCAGGGTCATAAAAAGTCGTAATAAAATTTCGCGCTCGGTACGCTCGCGCAGTGATAGCGCTAGCTACGCTCGCCCGGTGATAGTGCTCGCTACGCTTGCGCAAGCATTTGTTTTGTCTACTTTGTGGGTAATATTTCAGCAACTTTTGTCTATCAATAACCACATGCATCAAAACGAATCATAAATTAAAACAGTACAACCTTCAATAATCATAATTATTGTTAACCTTAAGATTAGTAGATATCAAGTTTAACCTGAGTGTCATCGGTGTTGACTTAGTAGATCATAAAAACTGTCAGGGTCATAAAAAGTCGTAAAAAAATTTCGCGAGTGATAGCGCTCGCTACGCTCGCCCAGAGATAGTGTTCGCTACGCTCGCGCAAGCATTTGTTTTGTCTACTTTGTAGGTAATATTTCAGCAACTTTTGTATATTAATAGCCACATGCATCAAAACGAATCTTAATTAAAACAGTACAACCTTCAGTAATCATAATTATTGTTAACCTTAACATTAGTAGATATCAAGTTTAACCTGAGTGTCATCGGTATTGACTTAGTAGATCATAAAAACTGTCAGGGTCATAAAAAGTCGTAAAAAAAATTCGCGCTCGCTTCGCTCGCGCAGTGATAGCGCTCGCTACGCTCGCGTGGTAATAGTGCTCGCTACGCTCGAGCAAGCATTTGTTTTATCTTCTTTGTAGGTAATATTTCAGCAACTTTTGTATATAAATAGCCACATGCATCAAAACGAGTCATAAATTAAAACAGTACAACCTTCAGTAATCATAATCATTATTAACCTTAAGTTTAGTGGATATCAAATGAAACCTGAGTGTTATCGATGTTGACTTAGTAGGTCATAAAAATTGTCAGGGTCATAAAAAGTCGTAAAAAAATTTCGCGCTCGCTACGCTCGCCCATTGATAGCGCTTGCTGTGCTCGCGCAAACATTTGTTTTATCTACTTTTTGGGTAATATTTCAGCATTTTTTGTATATTAATAGCCACATACATCAAAACGAATCATAAATTAAAACAGTACAACCTTCAGTAATCATAATTATTGTTAACCTTAACATTAGTAGATATCAAGTTTAACCTGAGTGTCATCGGTGTTGACTTAGTAGATCATAAAAACTGTCAGGGTCATAAAAAGTTGTAAAAAAATTCGCGCTCGCTTCGCTCGCGCAGTGATAGCGCTCGCTACGCTCGCGTGGTAATAGTGCTCGCTACGCTCGAGCAAGCATTTGTTTTATCTTCTTTGTAGGTAATATTTCAGCAACTTTTGTATATAAATAGCCACATGCATCAAAACGAGTCATAAATTAAAACAGTACAACCTTCAGTAATCATAATCATTATTAACCTTAAGATTAGTGGATATCAAATTTCACCTGAGTGTTATCGGTGTTCACTTAGTAGGTCATAAAAAGTCGTTAAAAAATTTTCACGCTCGCTTCGCTCGCGCATTGATAGCGCTCGCTACGCTCGCCCGGTGATAGTGCTCGCTACGCTCGCGCAAGCATTTGTTTTGTCTACTTTGTGGGTAATGTTTCAGCAACTTTTGTATATTAATAGCCACATGCATCAAAACGAATCATAAATTAAAACAGTACAACCTTCAATAATCATAATTATTGTTAACCTTAAGATTAGTAGATATCAAGTTTAACCTGAGTGTCATCGGTGTTGACTTAGTAGATCATAAAAACTGTCAGGGTCATAAAAAGTCGTAAAAAAATTTCGCGAGTGATAGCGCTCGCTACGCTCGCCCAGAGATAGTGTTCGCTACGCTCGCGCAAGCATTTGTTTTGTCTACTTTGTGGGTAATATTTCAGCAACTTTTGTCTATCAATAACCACATGCATCAAAACGAATCATAAATTAAAACAGTACAACCTTCAGTAATCATAATTATTGTTAACCTTAACATTAGTAGATATCAAGTTTAACCTGAGTGTCATCGGTGTTGACTTAGTAGATCATAAAAACTGTCAGGGTCATAAAAAGTCGTAAAAAAAATTCGCGCTCGCTTCGCTCGCGCAGTGATAGCGCTCGCTACGCTCGCGTGGTAATAGTGCTCGCTACGCTCGAGCAAGCATTTGTTTTATCTTCTTTGTAGGTAATATTTCAGCAACTTTTGTATATAAATAGCCACATGCATCAAAACGAGTCATAAATTAAAACAGTACAACCTTCAGTAATCATAATCATTATTAACCTTAAGTTTAGTGGATATCAAATGAAACCTGAGTGTTATCGATGTTGACTTAGTAGGTCATAAAAATTGTCAGGGTCATAAAAAGTCGTAAAAAAATTTCGCGCTCGCTACGCTCGCGCATTGATAGCGCTTGCTGTGCTCGCGCAAACATTTGTTTTATCTACTTTTTGGGTAATATTTCAGCATTTTTTGTATATTAATAGCCACATACATCAAAACGAATCATAAATTAAAACAGTACAACCTTCAGTAATCATAATTATTGTTAACCTTAACATTAGTAGATATCAAGTTTAACCTGAGTGTCATCGGTGTTGACTTAGTAGATCATAAAAACTGTCAGGGTCATAAAAAGTCGTAAAAAAATTCGCGCTCGCTTCGCTCGCGCAGTGATAGCGCTCGCTACGCTCGCGTGGTAATAGTGCTCGCTACGCTCGAGCAAGCATTTGTTTTATCTTCTTTGTAGGTAATATTTCAGCAACTTTTGTATATAAATAGCCACATGCATCAAAACGAGTCATAAATTAAAACAGTATAACCTTCAGTAATCATAATCATTATTAACCTTAAGTTTAGTGGATATCAAATGAAACCTGAGTGTTATCGATGTTGACTTAGTAGGTCATAAAAATTGTCAGGGTCATAAAAAGTCGTAAAAAAATTTCGCGCTCGCTACGCTCGCGCATTGATAGCGCTTGCTGTGCTCGCGCAAACATTTGTTTTATCTATTTTTTGGGTAATATTTCAGCATTTTTTGTATATTAATAGCCACATGCATCAAAACGAGTCATAAATTAAAACAGTACAACCTTCAGTAATCATAATCATTATTAACCTTAAGATTAGTGGATATCAAGTTTAACCTGAGTGTCATCGGTGTTGACTTAGTAGGTCATAAAAACTGTCAGGGTCATAAAAAGTCGTAATTTTTTTTTATTGTAAAAAGTAATTATTAATGACTTTAACAATAGACGATAGATAAACTCTTTATTGTATACCAAGAAAGAAACTTAAGTCTAGACATATTAACATTTATTTAATCGGTGATACAATCGGCGGTCTTATCGCAGAAAGTGATCTCTTCCATACAACCAAGTGTGGAGTAGTAACAAAAACAAAGGGAGTTTCGCGATGGCGATTATATGATACAGGAAACTGCAATAAACATATTTCTTATTAATATAAGTATAATACTTACTATACACATAATATATGCAGGTTCATACATACAAATACCATAGTAAAATATATATTATATTATACAGACACATACTTATACATTACTTACACTATACCTACCTATATAGGTATATAAATAAACATAAATTATATATATATACATAAATATATATCACCATATATATTTCAATAAATGCATACAATATATTATTATTTTAAATTATACAATACATACTTTATATGTACAACAAATACATATATCGAGTTCTACCTAAGAGTCATCTACAGTGAGTTGATTATTAGGTCGTAAAACTGTCAGGGTCATAAAATGTCATAAAAAATGTTCGCTTGCGCAATGATTGCACTCGCTGCGCTTGCGCAGCTATTCACCTTATTTGCTTTGCAAGAAATGTTTCAGGAACTTTTGTGTTGAGTCAAACATTTAAGCAGCACAACTTCGTATACCTAACCAAAATGATTAATGACTTTAACAATAGAGGATATTGAGTTCGACTTTAGGGTCATCTATGGTGACTTGGCCAAAGAGATCATAGATCTTGACCTCAAAGGTCATAAAGACTTAAATGACGCGGGCGAAGCCGCGGGTAACAGCTAGTAAATTATATAATCCAAAGACAAGAAAAGTTGTAGTAAGTAGAGATGTAATATTTTTGGAAAATTCAGTTAAGAGGAACTACACTATAATGCCATTGTCAGAAAACACAACAGAGAATATAAATTCCACTCAAGAGGAAGAGAATAGTGACAGATCCTTCGACTCTTGTGATGGATCAGTATATATACCTGAGAAAGATGAAACAAGTTCACCAGAGATTACTAGAAATATAATAACGAGATCTAAATCTAAACAAATGAAAGAAGGAAACTCTTTCCTTTCAGCGCAACATGATATTAATAATATGACTAGCATTCCAGAAACTTATAGTGAAGCTATATCACCAAATTGTGCAGAAGCTGAAAAATGGAAACACTCTATTGAAGAAGAGTTGAAGGCACATGCCATAAATAATACTTGGAGTCTAGTTGAGAAGCCACCCGTAGCTAAATTAATCACCTGCAAATGGGTATTTCGAATAAAAGAGGAATCATCTGGTCAACTATACAAGTCAAGACTTTGTGCCAAAGGATGTGCACAAAGACAAGGAAAGGATTATACAGAAACATTTTCACCGACTGTGAGATATGATTCCTGGATCCTCACACAACATTAGAGATGAGCAGCACAGCACCAGATGTCAGTCTCCCGTACCGTGAAGCAGTTGGTTCATTAATGCATGTGGCAATTGTGAGTAGACCCGACATAATGTACGGAGTGAGCCTGGTGAGTCGATTTTTGAATTGTTTTGATCACACACACTGGAATGTTGTCAAGAAAATAATGAGGTATTTGAAGGAAACTAAAGATTATGGTCTGTGCTATACCGTATCAAAACTAAATAAGCTTGAGGCTTACTGTGATGCAGACTATGCTAAAGATGTTATGACGAGACGCTCATTATCTGGATATGTATTTATCAAAAATGGTGCAGCCATCACATGGACAACACAGAGACAACAAAGTGTGGCATTGTCTACTACTGAAAGCGAGTTTATGGCTGCATGTTTAGCTACAAAAGAAGCTGTTTGGGTTAAACAACTTTTAATAGACATTGGTGATTATAAACAAGAATCAGTGTGCTTAAATATTGACAATCAAAGTGCTATTTCATTAATTAAAAATATAGATTTTCACAAACGATGCAAACATATCGATGTTAGATATAACTTTATAAAAGAGAAGTATGCGGATAAACAAATTGATTTAAAATATGTATGTACTAAAGAGCAATATGCTGACATTTTTACTAAAGCTTTGTCTAAAGAACAGTTTCAGTACCTACGGATAAAAATTGGTGTTGTGAGTCTGAAATCAGTAACATAAAATAAGTTTTATACCTATGTGTGTATGAATAGTATCATGATTCTTTGAACATATATGTATTGTTTGAACATTTATGATGTGTATTGTTATCATAGTATATTCTTAATTGAGGTACTGTTTCTATAATTTTGTGTCATCTTTTTTTTAACAACGTTTAGATATGTGAGAGCTATGTATGTATAAAATAAGTACTTGTAAACAAAAGGTTTAGTTTTGGTGAGAGTATTGTAGTGTGGATAAACCATAAACCTTTTACATATTAATTTATATGTTGGTAACATTACGACTAGCTGTCAAGTACGCTCTTATTCCTTTTTTTTTAATGGCTTCGTTGTGCGAATTGTGTAACTCTGTAATCTCCGCATATTTAGTGTTAATAACTAACTCTCTGTAAATCATATTCAAAAAGACTTCATCTCTCAATACAGTGAATAACAGGCACGCAGTGTTTTATTTCGATCTACGATCTGCAAAAACAACAGTACCCAAAAGGTAAAACGGGACCCTATTACTAAGACTCCGCTGTCCGTCTGTCTGTCTGTCTGCCTGTCCGTCTGTCACCAGGCTGTACCTCATGAACCGTGATAGTAAGATAGTTGAAATTTTCACAGATGATGTATTTCTGTTGCCGCTATAACAACAAATACTAAAAATAGAATAAAGTTAAAAATAATAGAGGGTCCCCATACAAGAAACGTGTTTTTTTTCGGCATTTCACGCCATCTATGAACGCTTAGTTAGGTAAACGTTAGATGGCGTTATAATAAATAAAATGTTTATTAATTATTATTTTTTGCTGGCGAAAAATGATAGTGGTATTTTTTGCTCGATCTTATAAAATACTGTAGTGTGGTACGGAACCCTACTAGTGCGAATCCGACTTGCACTTGGCCAGTTTTTTTTTCTTTTTTTTATGTTTACTTCCCAGAACTCCGTCAAATCTTAAACGATTTGAAAACATTTTTTTGTTTGAGAGGGTATGCCTCCCTTTCCGTCCCATTCAATTTTTATCGAGATCTAATAATAATCTCTGGAGATATGGATATAAATAATATAAACAAATTTGTGGCTACTGGCACAGATAATATATATATCTGTGGCTACTGGCTATATGGACTATCGCGGCATGTGAAGTCGGTTGTTTTGTTTTGTATGATCATAAATTACAAATCTTGCAACAGCATATTATTGCTGGGGCTTTTCGGTTATCGTTTTCCTGTTAACGTATATATATATATTGATGTACAATAATAACCTCATTGCTCTAGAAATGAGTCTCAAGATAACATCCATTATGTATTTGTCGACCTTTTAGTCTTATTATCTCGTATTGTTCTCTTTTTTGGGTTCCGTAACCAAAGGGTAACAACGGAACCCTATTATTGAGACTTCGCTTTCCGTCCATCCGTCTGTACGCCTTTCACAGGGCTGTATCTCTTAAAATGTTTACAAAATATGTGTTACTATAAACGCTATAACAACAAATACTAAAATATATTTTAGATATTAATGGGGGTCCCCATTACAAGAAACGTGTTTTATTTGGCGTTTTTAGCTCCTTCTTATGAACTGTAATAGATAGAGACTTGACATTTTCACAATGAATGTATTACTATGACAGCTATAACAAAAAATACTAAAAAGAACCGACTTCAAATGCCACGCTATTAATTTTCAGTACCAAGTTGAAGTGTCTATTTCCATATCTCTGGAGATACTTATTAAATCTCAATGAAATTACTATGGTACTATCTTTGGAATATCTCCTTTCGAACAAAAAAAGAATCATTAAAATCAGTTCATAAACGACAAAGTTATATTTGATTTGATTGATTGATTAATTGTTGTTAACACCCACATGACACCTAGACCTTCATACTCGTATAGATGGCGTTATACAAAAAAAAACACGTTTTTTGTATGGGGATAATATAAAATTAAAGGAGGACCCCCTTTAATTTTTAAGTTATCCGCAAACAAACTTAAAAAAATATATATCCATACGGTCGAATTGAGAAACATCCTATTTTTAAGTCGGTTAAAAATAGAATAAAGTTAAAAATATAAAGGGGTCCCCATACAAGAAACGTAATTTTCAGCAAATTTCGTTCAATGTTATTAATCATAATCATAATAATCATAATCATAATATTTATTTACGAAATAAATTGATTAATTCAGATACAATTAATTTGATTTGAATATTCTTGAAGTGAGTATTAAAATATGATGTTAATTAGGAAATATTGTTACTCGTATTTCATTTATTAACAACATTCCATTCAATATAATCTAATGATACAATTTATGATAAATTAATTAGTTTACGTTTCGACAAAAAAACGTAACTAAGTTATTAAGTCTTGTACTGTGGTACCATATACGGAACCATACGTGTACGAGTCCGACTCGCACTTGACCGGTTTTTTATGTCCGACTTCAATTATTTTTACCTTGGTTGAGTTGATCTTGAATCAAGGAGATATTGAATTAATTGCTTATGAATAATTTTATTTAGAAAATTATTTCCTTCTTTTTACCCGATTGGCGACTACGGGAAGGTTATGAGATTGACCGGGATGTATGTATGTATGTATGTTCATCTGCAGGGGGTATATTCTCAATCATTCGAAAGCTAATTTGGATTCGGAAAGTGCCTCTACTTACGAAGTAACTATTATATAATCTGTGCCTCTACTGCGACTTGGATCTTTGCAATTTACAATGCTCCGATCGGTTACTTTTGATATTTAAATTCGAAAAAATATTGATTCTAATTGGAAAGGTTGGTTTCCGCGACAAATTAGCTCACTGTTATTCAATATTCAAAATTAAAAATAATCGGCCAAGTGCGTGTGGGGCCACGCGTAGTGTAGGGTTCCGTAGTAGTCCGTTATTCAATGCAAGTCTTTACTCGTTATAAACAAGCAATTAGGTACTTCGTCTTTGTCACTTTAAAGTATTTATTCTAAGTGTATTCATTCTATTAATCTTTACTTTAAAGTTTAATATTTCGTAAATGGAGCATTAAATCGAAAAATAGTATTAGCAACCCCTAAATCATTTTAAAAGACCTATTCAACGATACCCCACACGATGGGGTAGACGACGAAAAAAAAATTCATCCCCACTTCTCATGTAGGGGAGCTACCCTAAAAAAATATTTTTCGAAATTTTATTTCACCACTTTGTCGGCGTAATATATATACATACCCCTATAAAATTACAGCTTTCTAGCATTAACGGTCTCTTAGCAAAACCTCGGACAGACAGACAGACAGACAGACATACAGACAAAAAGACAGACGGACATGACGAAACTAAAATGGTTCCTGGTCAGGACTACAGAACCCTAATGAAGCTTCCAAATCCGTATAGGTTTTCGAATGATTGAGAATCAGTACCATTAGCAGAAGTTTACATCGTAAACGCTTTTGACAGATGTCACATAGTTTTCAACTTATTCTGGCTCCCTGATTGGTCTAAATTTAGTGATGTCTGAAAACCACTAGAGGCGCTGTACTGATTTTCAAACAATAAACTGGCCAAGTGCAAGTCGGACTCGCACTCGTAGGGTTCCGTACCACACTACAGTATTTTATAAGATCGAAGAAAAAATTCCCACTATCATTTTTTGGCCGCAGACAATTATAATTAATAAACATTTTATTTTTTATAACGCCATCTACGGTCTAACAAAGGAGTTAGGGATCGGCATTTCAATATAACGCCATCTATGGACGTTATCTTGAAATGGCGAAAAAACACGTTGTTTGTATAAGGACCCCCTATTATTTTTAATTTTATTCTGTTTTTAGTATTTGTTGTTGTAGCGGCAATAGATCATCACATCATCTGTAAAAATGTCAACCGTCTACCTATCACGGTTCATGAGATACAGCCTGGTGACAGACGGACAGACGGACAGACAGACAGACAGACAGACGGACAGCGGAGTCTTAGTAATAGGGTCCCGTTTTACCCTTTGGGTACGGAACCCTAAAAATTGTTCGATAAACTCATACTAAGGGCGTAAAGTATTATTATCTTTTCTATGCTAAGGGTACAGGAGGCTGTTCTCTCATAACTTCTAATTCCTTAATATAATTTGACAAATGAGGTATCATTGAAGGCGTCTTAATTGTCCGCCGTACGTCCGCTGGTTTAATAGGCTACGAATGATGTCACAATACATTTATTATAGCGCCCCCTAGCTAGAGGACATAAAGTTTTAAATAAGTTTAAGAATTCCGTACCCTAAAAGGAATAAACTGGCCAAATGCAAGTCGGACTCGCACTTGTAGGGTTCCGTACCACACTACAGTATTTTATAAGATCGAGCAAAAAATATCACTATCATTTTTCGCCAGCATAAATAATAATTAATGAACATTTTATTTCTTACAACGCCATCTAACATCTAACAAAGGTGTTAGGGATCGACATTTCAAAATAACGTCAGCTATGGGACGTTTACCTAACTAAGCGTTCATAGATGGCGTGAAATGCCGAAAAAAACACGTTTCTTGTATGGGGACCCTGTAATATTTTTAACTTTAATCTGTTTTTAGTATTTGTTGTTATAGCAACAACAGAAATATATCATCTGTGAAAATTTCAACTGTCTAACTATCACGGTTCATGAGATACAGCCTGGTGACAGACGGACAGACAGACAGACAGACAGACAGACAGACAGACAGACAGACAGACAGACAGACAGACAGACAGACAGACAGACAGACAGACGGACAGCAGAGTCTTAGTAATAGGGTCCCGTTTTACCCTTTGGGTACGGAACCCTAAAAAGGAACCCTCATGGGATAACTTTGTTGTCTTTCTGTCTGCCTGTCTTTCTGTCCGTCGTATTATTTGCGGTTGTTGCAATGCCTACATTTGTTATGGATCGAACTGCAAAGTTAAGTCTGTCCTTTAACCTAGTTTGTACGGAAGCCTCGTTGCGCGAGTCCAACATGGACTGGGCCGATTTTTTTACTTCTGAGGTACGAAACCCTAAAACCTGAGTATTGTTAATAATAGGTGCTACAACTGTTATTTCAAAGGCTTCTTCAATCCATTAATGTTTCTCAAATTAACGTTAATAAATTAATGTTATTTTAATTACATTATTTCTCACTGTACCTATTAATTACCTAACGCTTTGGGTTTTTAAAATGTCTCGTTAGTAAGACATATTTATTAAGCTCGATTAACTACTTATCTAAAACAATCACTAACCAGTTAAATCAAATTAAAACGTCTATACCTAATTTAAATACCGATCGAATGTAGGTAAGTAAAGTAGAGACTGAGTAACAAAATCTGATGAAATTCCCACTTGTTTTATCTGATATAGGAAATTTGTGTTTTTCTTTTACTTATTTTCAACCGCATCACACCTTTGACCTTTTGACCACACTTTTTAGGGTTCCGTAGCTGAATGGCAAAAAACGGAACCCTTATAGATTCGTCATGTCTGTCTGTCCGTCGTATGTCACAGCCATTTTATTCCGAAACTGTTAGGACTACATAATTGAAACTTGGTAGGTAGATGTATTCTGTGAACCGCTTTCCGATATTTATACAAAAATAAAAAATATAAAAGTTTATGGGGTATCCCATACATGGAACTGAAACAAAAAAAAATTGTTTTCTTCAAACCTATACGTGTGGGGTGTCTATGGATAGGTCTTTAAAAATAACATTGAGGTTTCTAAAATCATTTTTTCTCTAAGTCAATCATTTGAAAGATAGGCGCGTCTAAAGTGGTAAAATGTGTGTCCCCCCCTCTAACTTTTAAAGTATGGAAGTGAAAAATCTAAAAATAATATATGTTGTAGATCTCAATAAAAACTAACAACGAAAATTGGTTTGAACGAGATACAGTCAGCAGTTTTAGAGATATGGCGACCGCAAAGATAACTTTGTTTTTCATACAAACACTATGAAAAACAAAGTTAATTTTGTAGTTGCGGAAAATCATAGTTATGGAATAATTAACTGTGTTACGGAATCCTACGAGTGCGAGTCCGACTTGCACTTGGCCAGTTTATTAATTAAAGACCCCTCCTCCTCCCTTTAATTTTTTAAAAATATTTGTACAAAAATTGCAAAGCGGCCTACCTACCAAGTTTTAACTGTGTAGTCTTAATAGTTTCGGAATATAGTGGCTGTGACATACGGACAGACAGACAGACAGACATGACGAATCTATAAGGTATTATGTTTCTTTGAAGTGTTTCACACTTTATATTTTTGTAAATTGTTAAACACAATCCAAAATGTAATCGTACCGACGGGACTTGAACCCGCAACCTCCGGAATAACATGTTACGGTGCTTTGCTAATTAAGCCACGGTGCGAAGTATCGTTACGACGAAATTAGTGGATTGCATTTGTTAACCCAATCATGCATTGGTGGCGCCATCTATGACTACTTAATTCGGAATAAATCATTACAGTTTTCAAATCCGACGAGAGATGTTGCACTGCATAATAAGTAGTCATAGATGGCGCCACCAATGCATATTTGGGTTAACAAATGCAATCCACTAGGTTGCGAGTTCAAGTCCCGTCGGTACGATGAAATTTTGGATTGTGTTTAACAATTTACGAATCTATAAGGGTTCCGTTCTTTGCTATTTGGCTATGGAAATCTAAAAAGGCGGTCGTATTACTAATAAAAGTTTGTTTTATTTTGCAGCCGCGTCACCTCTTTCCGCTTCGGTTTTGAAGAAAGATGTGGATTCCTGCAGGTAATCAGATATGAATATACAGAAGAACGAGAATTAATAGAGAGCTATGTCCAGCAGTGGACGAATACTGGCTGTTAATAAAGATGATACAGAGAATGCTCTATCTATGTATACACAGGGTGGTTGAAGAGCGTTCGTCTGTTAGGTAACATCTATTTACTTTGTAAAGTAATACGGGGCTGCCATAGCTACTTATATTTAGCCAAAAGCCCCTAAATAAAAGTTGAATAAAAAATAAAAAAAAAAGAGTGCCCGGTAAAGTAATAACAACGCTAGGTCCAGCGCCTTAGACACATTTTTGCTTGTATTGTCTGAAATAAACGTTGGTATTGTGTTTTTGTAGGGGAGTGAAATATCCGTTACGTTGTAACTATTATATAATCTGTGGCCCGGTGGCGTAATCGAACGGTTGGCTTTGAAGCCAGAGGTACCGAGTTTAAACCACCGTGCACCAATGGATTTTTCTATCGAAAAATGTATGTGCGCTTTTCACAGTGGCCCCTCCGGTGAAGAAAAAACATCGTTAAGAAACCAACAACCCAAGCATGGTGGTAGGACACTATCTAGTGTCCGCCTGGCCAGCTACCCTCAAGTTAGAAAATCTGTCGCCAAACATCTAATGTGGTCCGGCAGCTATCCTTGAGAGCCAGTTCTCATTTTAGGCCTAGCGTGCTCACCATCTTCGACCGCGTCATCACTTACCAACAGGTGAGATAGTGGTCAAACGCTAGCCTATTAAATATATTTAAAAAATAAAATAAAAAAAAGTAAATCATCTGGAAAACATTAAACCCGACTGCTAATGAATTCTGATACATTGCTGATAACAAAAACTGGCCAAGTGCGAGTCAGACTTTTGTCCCGCACACGGAGGGTTCCGAATTTCCGAATTCCGTCCGAACGCCACGAACTTCTAACACCAAGTAAGTAAATATTAACACAAAGGTAATTAATATAAATAATTAAGTATCTATCTGGAAGACCGAGTGTTCGTATGACTAACTTTCTATTGCTTCTAGCTAATAAAAGCTCCTTAAGTACTAAATAAAATTAAAGATAAAATATTCAATACAGCACAATATGTATGTGCAAATTAACCTTAACTACGAAAACAAATCGACCGAGGCCCACAAATTTAACAAATGAAACGCTTGCGCGTGCAAATTTTTCCTGTGCTGCCATCTAGCTGCGTCGAGGTGAATTAATTTCGTATCGTATCGTATCGTAAAAAACACGTTTTTTGTTTTAAACCCTTTAATTTTTAACTTTGTTCTGTTCTTAGTATTTGTTGTTATAGCGGCAACAGAAATACATCATCTGTGAAAATTTCAACCGTCTAACTATCACGGTTCATGAGATACAGCCTGGTGACAGCCCACCCACCCCACTCCGGACAAGCATATTTTTTTTTTGTTGGAGTAGTTTAATAATACTACACGTAATGTGTAATCCAAATTGCTAGTACGTAAGCTTTAAAAAAAAATTAAGATAAAATAAATTAAGTAATAAATTATAATCTGATAAATTACTTAATAACTAAACAACGGATTGAAATTTCATGCAAATCAGTTTCAGTAGCAAATTTAAGATGTTTATCCCCATATCTCTGGAGATACTGTTCAAATCTTGATAAAATTTAAATGGGACCACCCTACAAATAAATAGTAGGGACCACCTCAGAGATTAACCCTACCACAACATAAATAATCAAGATAGTTTCAAAACTAAAACAACCGACTTCCATGCCCCGCGAGTCAATTTCGGTAGCGAGTTTGAGACGTTTATCGTCATATCTCTGGAGATACTAATCAGATCTCGATAAAATTATAATGGGACCACCTCGGAAATGTACACTACCGATTCAAAAAAGAATCATTCAAATCGGTTCTCAATTGACGGAGCAATCGCATTAACATACAAAATTTGAGGGCCCAGTACTGTAGTGGGAGAATGATCGGCTTTGATGCCAGAGGTACCAAGTTCAATCTCTGCCGTGCAATAATGGATTTTTCTATCAAAAAGATATGTGCGCTTTTTACAGTGGCCCTCCAGTGAAGCTAAAACATCGTTAAGGATCCCCCAAACCAGCATGGTGGTAGGACACTATATAGTATCCTCCTGGCCAGCTACCATTCTCAAGTTGGAAAACCTGTCGCCAAACACCTAATGTGTTCCAGTGCAGCTATCCTTGAGAGCCAGTTACCATTCTAGTGTGCGATAATCATCGACCGCATCATCACTTACCAACAGGTGAGATAGTGGTCAAACGCTAGCTTAGAGGATATAAAAAAGTAGTCGCAGTCGGGAAATAAAGAGTCTTCACTGCATTCCAACACTCTTCCATGATAGCCTCCAAAATGGTTCCTTCAAGTGGAGTATTCCATTCCAGTCAGAACGAGTTCTCCTGTGGTGATGGGGGCTGCATCAGCTTGGACCTGGTCTGCAATGGAAGCAGGGACTGTGCTGATGGTGGAGACGAGCTCGTCTGCGATCGAGGACTGTAAGTTCAAAAATTTTAAGTTATATAATATAGATAAGTTTATAAGTGGACCGTGCACCCACGTGCATCGTATTTGTGGCGTATGATATTAATAATCGATATGGCTGGAAGTGCAAACTAGTCGAATTAAAATGAGACGTTAATCATCATATCTCTGGAGATACTTATTAGGTCTCGATGAAATTACAATGGGACTATCTCGAAAACGTACCCTACCGATTACAAAAAGAATCATTTGAATCGGTTCACAATTGACGGAGAAATCGCGTAACATACACAAATAAAAAAATATATAGACGAATTGAGAACCGTTTTAACGGGGGCACAACGCCATCTATCGGGTTGGTTAGGAACTTACAAGCCAACCTACCCGAATGTGACACGAACGAGCGTTGACATAACATACTATTCATTATTCTGTGACATAACTCAGGAGGCCTACTCCGAAGAATCGGTCGAAATTATCAGGCGTTTCTTTCTACTAATCACATTCGGTTCGGTCGGTCAGCTTAGCTTATCGTTCGGTCCAACCGATATTATATTGGCATTTATTGAACCGTAAACTCAAACTAAAAATACTCGACCGATAATTTGACAAGAATTATATCGTCATTTGCTCATAGCTCTTGTGACGGCTTCAGTCTCATTCACTGCCCACAAAATACAGTGCAAGGCCTAAAGAAGTTTTCAATTCAAAACTTTTAATGCAATTTTTGATATTTCAGGATTACCCTCGGCTCAAGTGATACAGTGCTACATCGGTCAAGACGTCAGTCACAATGTCGGTAAGTGTATTGTACATCACTACACATAAAACAAAGTCCCCCGCCGCGCCTGTCTGTCTGTTCGCAAGAAACAGAAAAACTTCTGTACGGATTTTCTTGTAATTTTCATCAATAGATAGAGTTATTCAGAAGGAAGGTTTTGGTGTATAATCCGTTAGGATTTTGTGTAAAATTGTTAACATTATGATGATGATCGTTGAAGATGTTAATTCATGCTCGACGCAACAAGCCGATGCAAAAACTGGCATTATGCGTTCCGTAAGAATTATGTGCCGTAAGTTCCAAAACTAAAACCCGACTCCTGAAAAATCACGATCTTATTTTAGAAATTATTACGACTAGCTGTGCCCCGCGGCTTCGCCCGCGTTAAGAAGTATCCTGTAGGCTAATCCACAGTACTGGCTATCCCCATACAACATTTCAGCTAAATCAGTGAGCCCTGCATAGGGGCGCGCAAGCAAATCCGCTAGCACCACCTAAAAATATGCATATTTTTGAAATGTACTAATTAAGCCCTTGACACCTAAATCAGGCCGCACACCAGCCATACACTTGTATCTCGATAATTGTGGCGCCATATTAATCCAACGCGACACAAAAAACGAATTGGTTCGACCTGATCCACAGAATAATAAACAGTACAAGTACAGAAGATGCACTCCCTGCGAGCAAAAACGCGAGTTTAAACCTACGAGTATTTAAACTACATCGAATTTACAACGTCGGTATCGTTCAAAATACGCTACACGCTTTGATTGCGACCTGCTAATAGTAACTTGGAACCGCGTGTTGCGCCCTTAAAATGCACCGTAACTCCGCGCTGCGAGAGTCTGTATCACTCGGTCAGCTCGGGGGCCCTCAGTTGTCTCTTACTGTAAGGTTGGGAGTTATGAGGAAATAGTTTGAATAGTAAACTAAAGGAGCGCGTCCGATCGAGAGCGCACGTGACACTATTGACTGAACTTAACTATTCGTAAAAAAACATCCACAATTATTCGAATATGATAAAAATCCGCGAAGAAATCATCTCCTTAGATTGCCAGAGCCCAAGCTAGAAATTGTAAGAAAAGGCCCAGAATATATGATAATAAAACTTTATAACAAAATACCCATAGACATAAAAAATGAAACCAAACATACATCCTTTAAAAATAAACTAAAAACATTTCTTATCCTAAAATCATATTACACTATAGACGATTTCTTGAACGATAATGTAAAGTAACATACCTAAACAATTAAAAATAATATGTTCATATCTCTATTTAAGGAAGCATTGTAAATAGATACTTAACTAATAAGTACTAAATAATAAATAATAAATACTAAATAATAAATACTAAATAATAAATAAATAATAAGTAAATGTCATATTTAGTTCTGAAAAATATTTCCTAATTAGTATTAAGTAACCTAATTAAGTAATAGAATAGAAGTTAATATGTACACTATTTTTTAATAATTATATACTTACTTATTACTTAGATACCTGATAAACCTGTCATGTCAAGGTTTATTATAAATGCCATACCCTAGTTACAGGGTCCATGTAAATGTATACTTATAATAAGGACACTTTTATATGGTTTGCATGAATAAATAAATAAATAAATAAATAACTTGTAGCCCGCGGGCTGCCGCGTAAGTACTTATTTTCATAGCTACAGCTCTGAGTGCGACAGGCCTGGCCGATCTTGAATTCGTGTAGCGCGGCCAACGTCATGCCACACGCCACACAGTGCGCCCGCTACAAGTTTGTCCTAAGTATGCGTGCTCGCGCACTGGTATACAGAGCCGTTAATTTTGTCGCGTTTCAATGTGGCGACACTCGACAGTTATCGAGATTCAAGTGTATGCCTGGTGTGCGGCCTGCCTAACACGACTAAATTATAATTTAGAATATTGTACTCGCTGAACCAATTCGCGTCTGAAGTCTGTTTTCGGCAGACTGTTTGAGCCACGGCCGAAGTCCAGCTTTCTTAGTACAGTAGAGTCCGTTTATAATGACATCGAAAGGAACTGACAAACAAGTCATAATAAGCGGACGTCATACAAAGCGTTTTGTGAAATGAAAAACCTTTTTTATGTAAATATGAATGTACTTAAGTAGTTTAATACATAAACATAGTTCAAAACAAAAACGAGCCACGTGCCGAACGTCGTCGGGAATCAACGAACATTACCGAAGGTGTACAGAATCATGTCGGTCATTATAACCGGACATCATTTACATTTTTGTATTAAAAATGGGTCATAATAAGCGATATGTCACTGTAAGGGAAGTGGGAAGTCATTATATCCGACTATTTATAAAGAATTTCATATGAAAACCAAACTTCGTAGTAAAGTTACGTCATAATAACCGGTTGGTCAATATAGGCGGAGTCATAATAAACGGATTCTACTGTATCTATATTAGCTTTTTTAGTATTACGGTTGTGTTTTCAGAAAAGACCAATGGAAGTGCCGGGATGGGTCCTGCATACCCTTCCATGGAAGATGTGATGGAGTTGTAGACTGTAATGATCGGAGCGATGAAACTCACGCCCTCTGCCGGAATTCCAAGTAAGTATAAATCTGAAACACCAACGAACTTAACAATCTGTTTTTTATCCTTATAAAAATAAAATGAATGTTTTAGCGCGATAAGTCCCGTAGTTATACTCAACTAGTTATTACTGTACATACATAATTAAAATTATGTATGTAGATTAGAATCCTGAATACTTGGGCAAATGAAGAAAATAACTATGTGGTTAAATCGCGAAAGCTTGAAGTTAACAATACATTTATCTAACTTGTTGAATAGAAATAAATAAATTGTTAAACACAATCCAAAATGTCATCGTACCGACGGGACTTGAACCCGCAATTGCATTTGTTAACTTACGTAATAAGTAGTCATAGATGGCGCCACCTATGCATAATTGGGTTAACAAATGCAATCCACTAATTTCGTCGTAACGATACTTTGCACCGTGGCTTCATTGGGAAAGCAACGGAACATATTATCCCGGAGGTTGCGAATCAAGTCCCGTCGGCACGATGAAATTTTGGATTGTGTTTAACAATTTACAAAAATATAAAGTGTGAAACACTTCAAAGAAACATAATATTAGAAATAAATAGTTGAATATAAATAACTAGTTAAACATAAATAACTAATTGAATATGCATAACTAGTTGAATATAAATAACTTGTTAAATATAAATAACATATTAAATATACTTTTTTTTATATCTACGAATAAATGGGATATATTCCCAACGGGGAGAAGGTATGACTTTTTTTTTTTAAATATCTTAAGATATTTAAAAAAAAAGTCATAGTATCAAAAATAAAAGCCTTTAAAGGCTAGCGTTTGACCACTATCTCACCTGTTGGTAAGTGATGATGCGGTCGTAGATGGTAAGCACGCTGGGCCTACAATGGGAAATGAAATACATAACTAGTTGAATAAAAATAACTATTTGAGTATAAATAATAAATAATAGTTACTTTTCAGCAGTCTATTGATTCAAAATTTGTTGTGAGAACTATACATGAAAATTTTTGTATTTTGTATTTGTAGATGTCAATACAACTGGTTCCGGTGCACGTACGGCGCATGCGTGGACGGAACTGCCCCCTGCAACAATGTTCAAGAATGCGCCGACAATTCTGACGAACTTCTACCGAGATGTCGGAACGAAACTGTCGAGATACGGTAGGTTTCTTTTAAATCGACTTCTGCAGCCCTCAGGGCTAGCATGGCAAGGGGACTATTTTGTCTTTCGACCTATCCGTGTTTTGTTTGGTGGAGAAGGCAAATTAGGGGTTCCGTAGCAGAATGGCAAAATATGGAACCCTAATAGATTCGTCATGTCTGTCTGTCTGTCTGTCCGTCCGTATGTTACAGCCATTTTATTCCGAAACTGTTCGGACTACAGAATTGAAACTTGGTAGGTAGATGTATTCTATGAACCGCTTTCCGATTTTTATACAAAAATAAAAAAATTAAAAGTTTAAGGGGAGGTCCCATACATGGAACTGAAACAAAAAAAAAATCTTCTAACCTATACGTGTGGGGTGTTTATGGATAGGTCTTTAAAAATGACATTGAGGTTCCTAAAATCATTTTTTCTCAAAGTCAATCATTTGAAAGATAGGCGCGTCTAAAGTGGTAACATATGTATCTCCCCCCCCTCTAACTTTTAAAGTATGGGAGTGAAAAATCAAAAAAATATATATGCTGTAGATCTCAATAAAAACTAACAACGAAAATTGGTTTGAACGAGATACAGTCAGTAGTTTTAGAGATGGCGACTGCAAAGATAACTTTGTTTTTCATACAAACACTATGAAAAACAAAGTTAATTTTGTAGTTGCGAAAAATCAAAGTTATAGAATCTCTACTGTGTTACGGAACCCTACGAGTACGAGTCCAACTTGCACTTGGCCAGTTTATTTTTTAAACTTGTTAATACGAAACAAAATTAAAACTCGGGTTTAAACTTCGCCAAGCATTTAAATTGTTGTGTTGATCTCCTGTAAGTGACGAAAAACAGGGAAATAATTATGTGGATCTTCCGGGGATAAGGCCATGCTAGCCCTGCAGCAGCGGCTTTGTCGCTGAGCGACCACATCGCCCTATAGGAAAGGAATTACAATTAAATTAATTTAACTTAATTCTAAATATAACTAATTGGCCATAACTAGTGCTGAATCTACATTGCTGAATTTTATAGTGTTCTGGCATAGGGTCACTTAACATTATCACAACGTTATCAATTTGTCTGCACGTTTCCCTTTTACCCCATTGCCACAAGAATGGTAATGTGTTTCGCGCGTATGTATGTTTGCGGGTATGTTTTCTTTCTTGCCACTTAGAAGTCAAACGGCTGGACCGATTTGAATGAATGAGGTCTTGAATGAAAGGTACTGATCTCTTGTTGCTCATGGTAGAGGCTGACTTAGCCGAACGTATCACGACCAGATCGGAGACGTTTTAAAGAAAGGCAAGTCAAAAGTACCTATAACCGGCGAGCATGTATGAAGGCGCTCATGAAAGTGGAAGAAGCGAAATAGTATGTCAGGATCGTAGCATGTAGAAAAAAATAGTCTCTGCCTGCCACAATGAGAAAAAGGCGTAATTTTCAACCAACTGCCAAAAAAGAAGAGGTTCTCAATTCGTCTGTATGTTTTTTACGTGATTACTCTGTCAATTGTGAACCGATTCGAATGATTCTTTTATAATTGGCAGGGTACATTTTCAAGGTGGTCCCATTGTAATTTCATGGAGATCTGATAAGTATCTCCAGAGGTATGACGAAAAACGTTTCTATCTCAATCACAGTTTTAAACTATCTTATTTATGTATTTTAAACTATTTTATGTATAGTTTTTGAATGATCTTAATTATATGTATATATGTATCTCTTTCAGTGGTAAATTCAAATGCGGCGATGGCAACACTATTCCAGCTACGAGCCACTGCGATGGTGTAAGAGACTGCGCTGATGGATCCGATGAGACCTTGAGAACCTGTGCTGGGAAGACCTGTTCTTCCTACCTGTTCCAGTGTGCATATGGAGCCTGTGTTGATGGAGGCAGCGATTGTAATAAGGTACAGTGAATTTTTATCATAAACATAGGTGTCGGATTGGCGATCAAGAGGTCGTGAGTTCGATCCTCACCCCACCCATTGCACTATTGCCGTGAACCCACTCCAGACACAAGCATATTTAGCTAGTTGGAGGGGTAAAAAAAAATCAGTTTTAAAACAGGAGGATGTTCTCAATTCGATTGTTTTTTAACCGACTTCAAGAGGTTCTCATTTCGTCGAAATCTTTTATTTTTTACTGGATGCAACCCGCGGCTTTGCCCGCGTTTAATTCTAGTTATAAATCTTTCTCTTGAATCCATCTATCTATTGCTGAAAATTGTTTTAAAATCCGTAGCGTAGTTTTTTAAAGATCTAAGCGTACAGGCAGTTGAAGCTACTTTGTGTTATACAATATAAAGAAGATGTAAGAATAAATATATATGTTACCTGATTACGATGTTTGGGTTGATCTGGTAAATTGTTTTTAACCGACTTCACAAAAAAGGAGGAGTTTCTCAATACGTCTGTAAGTTTTTTTTTCTTGTGTATGTAACGCGATTACTCCGTCAATTCTGAACCGATTCGAATGATTCATTTTGTAATCGGTAGGGTACGCTTTCGAGGTGATCTCATTGTAATTTCATCGAGATTTGATAAGTATATCTAGAGATATGACGATAAACGTCTCAAACTTGCTACTGAAATTGACTCGCGGGGCATTGAAGTCGGTTGTTTTAGTTTTTAACTATCTTAATTATTTTTTTAGAAGGGTATAGTGTACAGGTCCCATTTACATTTCATCGAATTGCTATCAGCGTAAGGTGTTTTAAACGATTTTAATTTTTTTTTTGTGTGCTACCTCAGAACTCTATCGTTTATTAACCGATTTGGAAAATCCTTTATTGTTTGAGACGGTGTACTTCTCACGGTCCCAATATAGAATCCATTGGTGCAGAGCGGGTTGGAATTGTTTGATGTGGTTGAGATGATGTGTTTAAAGATGGTAAACCCGCTAGGCCTAGAAAACTCTCTCCGTAAGGTCATAGCGGCAGATTTTCTCCTTCATGGTGCTACTTTTTTGGTAGCAAATCAGGTGAAACATCGATATAATTATGCTCCTACCACATGTGAAAAAACACCTGTGATAGTATATGAACGGGCGATCTCTCGCTTAGATGGCAAGCCATTTATCCTTTACGACTACGAAGCTCTCAAATCCTTAGACCTTTTTTTGTTGAAAGGTCTAAACTCAAATCTCATATGACAGCAGGTGATAAATGCCATTTACATTTCCAGATCTCAGAATGCGCCGATGACTCTGATGAGGATCCAGAACTCTGCGGCACAAACAAACCTTCAATAACAGTCAAGTAAGATCAAATGCATTATCCTACTTCCTACTACTTACTACTACTACCACTACTTTTTTTATGTATTTTCACCGATTACTCGATGATGCCTGAACCGATTTGGAAAATTCTTTTTTTGTTTCAAAGGGTACCCTTCCCATGTGATTCCATTTAAATTTAAACGAAATCGGCCGAGCCGTTTTTAATATATCAACATTTGTATAACGACGCATTTACTTATCTCGACGACTTACTACTCACTACTGGCACAGATTATACAATAGTTTAGCTTAGTTGGAGGGGTTAACAAGATTACTAGTAATGTGCAAACCACATTGCGAGTAATATTTTTCTTAAAAAAAATATTAAAAAAATAATAATTTGAAATCGAATATTATGTTTCTTTGAAGTGTCTCACACTTTATATTGGCAGAGCACCTGGACGTGTAATCCGGGGGGTGCGGGTTCGAGTCCCGTCGGTACGATGAAATTTTGGATTGTGTTTAACAATTTGAAATCGGTGTAGGAGTTTTTACTAGGAGTCTTTTGAGTTTAATTGTAACAAACCAAAAATCAAATTCTTCCTCCTTATAATATTAGTTTAGGCGAAAGTTTGTGTGTATGTTTGTTAATTCTTCACGCTTAACTACTCAATAGATTGAGCTGAAATTTGGTATGTAAATAGCCTGGCGTAAAACCATGGGGCACAACTAGTAATCCAAAAATCTACCATTTTTTCAGAAACTCAGTGATGAAATAGGAATATTTTTCGATTTGAATTGCAGTGTCCAGTGAAATTACAGGGCATGTGAGACTTGACATCGCAATGTCTCAAGGCGCAGTTCAGTATCGTAGAAAATTCTGTCTATTCAGAATTTCGCATGCTCTTTTATCTGTGTTGTTCTAGTCCTTTTATCTGTTGTCATTAAAAAAGACGTGTAAAAACTTTTCTTCCATTTTAGACCTCCACAACAAGGCCAGTGCATCCTTCCATCATACCCTGAGCACGGCACCTACAGCTCCAACGTCCCCAACGCTCGACCTGGAGACTCTTCCACCTACTACTTCCTGAACGTCACCTGCAGACAAGGTTATGGAGTCAACGCAGCCTCCAGGGAAGTCTACTGCTATGATGGAATCTGGTACCCAAAAGAAATGCCGCAATGTATAAGTGAGTATATCAAATATGTTTCTTTTATTTTTACACTTCCCTGTGATTCAGAGTATGTATTCTAGGCCTAGCGTGTTCACCATCTTCGATCACATCATCGCTTACCACCAGGCGAGATAGTGGTTAAACGCTAGCTTATGACATATTAAAAAATATTTAAACAAGATGGTAATCATCGTAATAAACCACTTGAAAAATTACCGTCAACTGGCTTGGCAATGGGTTTGGGTAATTATCTTGCATTTCCAGTGTCAACCCTTGAGCTCACTTAATGGTAGAAAAATAGTAAAGATACTTATTGTAGAACCACATTTCATTTCACTATGCTTAGAAATGAATCTAGAGACATTTACCATTCCACGTACAAACTATAGTATCCAAAGCCTAGTCCAATTCTTTTGGAGTGCCACACTTATTGGGACATTTTGCTTCCTTATTTAATCTGCAGCGTATTTTTTACCTAATCTCAACCTTGATTATAATACACTAGTGTACTATTAAAAAAATTCCCATGGTTAAATTACTACAACATTTATCCTCTCTATTTCAGAACTATGCCATCTAGTGTCTCACCCATCGGTGGAGTATCGTTGCATTGTTTCTGGATCTGTAGAAGGTTCCAGAAACTGCACAGAGTACGAGCCATCCGGCACCATTGTCAGCGCTAAATGCCGGACTCCTAACTACTATTCCTCCACTACTCTGCCTTTCATGAGATGTATTGATGGACAGTGGGACTACGTAGCAAGATGCATACCAGGTTTGACCAAAAACGGAACTAATATCACTATACTCATCAAAGATACCGTGGAAATACATGTCGGTGATCTACAATACACAGTTCCTGATAATAATAGTCAAATGGCACCAGTTGTTCCTATTATTGATATTGTTAATAGTAATAGTTCAGGTAATACGTATTTTTCACCAAATAATAGATATAATCATACAGGGCAGGGTAGCAATAATGATTTTAATAATTCTCCATATTATCCTACCAAGAAACCATTTAATGCAAGTAATAGTTATAACTACAATACTCAAACAAATTATTTAAATAATTATTATAATAATACTCCTAGTTATTCTGAAAATGATAAATATAATCCATTTACTGAAAGTAATAATTATAACTACAATAATAACAATCAAAATGGCTATTATAATAATACTCCAAGTTTTGATACTAATAAATATAGTATACATAATGATACAAAGAACAAACCAAATAAAACAAACAGTAATACAATAGTAGATAATAGTAATAAAAATGAAGCCAGTCATATAGATGAAAGTGATTATGACATAGATTCCATAGACTGGCGCATAGGCTCTTCAAACAATAAAGAAAAAGAAACTCCACAACCAAATGATACACAGAAACAAATTGAATATGAAATAAACAAGGCATATACAACGATGAATAATAAAACGCATATTTACTTTAATATAACTAACAGTACTGTTCATATTTATGCAGATGGGGTTCTAAGGAATTAAATACAATGGGAATGGAAATATTGATAAAACTTAAACTTCAATTTTTTTTCCGATTAATCTATGTATGCCTGATTGACACAGGCTGATTATGATGATGCTGATACCGGATTTCGAATTGATCAAACCTATAAAAGTTGATCTTATAGCGCCATCATATAGAAAAAAGCACGTAGTCTTAAACGGTAACTTAAATTTATCTAATGAAAGGCTGTGTATTATCTTAGTTAATATTTATTTCATGTCCAAATCTAATACTATAAGAACCTTTGTCCTGACATGAACTGACACTGACTGACTGACTGACTGACAGACAACGCACATAGTACGTAAGGGTGTACTAAGAAAGGATTTTCCAAAATTTACCCCTTAAGAGGGTAAATTGGGGGTTCAAAGTTTGTATGGAGAAACAAGATTACATAGTCTTTCCTATTCGAAACTTCTCACAAGTGTTTCAGTAAAAAAAAATAGGTCAATTCGTGTTTCAAGATTTTTTGGAATTCCTCCCTTAAGAGGGTGAAATGGGATAACAAAGTCTGCAATACGATACTGTTTCGGACTGTGCTGAAATTTGGCATGCAGATATTTATTTCGGCGTTAGTTCTCTCGGAAAAATGATTTTCTAAAATTCACCCCTTAAGGGGATGAAACGGGGATTCAGAGTTTGTATGGAGAAACAAGATTAGATCAGTCTTTTATATACTAAACTCACACAAATGCCTTTAAAAATAAATAAGTAAATACGTGTTTCAGACTTTTTCGAAATGCCACCCCTTAAAGGGTGAAGTGGGGTAACACAGTCTGAAATGAATATTGTTTCGAATGGCGCTGAAATTTGGCATGCAGATAGTTATTTTGACGTAGGTATCCGCTAAGAAAGGATTTTTCAAAATTCACTCTTAAAGTAATGAAACGGGGGTTCAAAATTTTATATGGAGAAACGAGATAAGATAGTCTTTTCTATTCGAAACTACTCAAAAAAAGAATCTTTCAAATCGGTTCACAATTGACGGAGTAATCGCGTAACAGTCGGTTGATAAAAGAAGTCTTTAACGCGGGCTAGACCGCGGGGCACTTCTAGTAGAAAATATAAACAAAGAAGTTACACATAAATTATAGTATATTAAATTACAAGGGAGCAACAGAGTACTCTTCGTTGGGGCCGCTATGTAGAATCTTGTCTAATCTTGAGCGTAGCGAGGAATTCAAAGCGTCATTTAGTTGTTTGAAATAAATCATTCCTTCATTCGTACTTCACCGAGAGAAGATAATGTAGCAGCCGAGTAGTACAATCTGATTATCATTCCCCTCTATGAGAAATGGGTATAAATATAAAGCTCCTATAATAAATAAATAGGTATTCAGTATAAAAGAGACTTACTGACAAAAACAAAAACAATAAACCAATGAATAAATCCATCATCGACCGCATCATCACTTAACATCAGGTGATATAGTAGTCAAGTGCTACCATTATTGTAGTCTGAGGTGCTACCCAGTTCGGAGTAAAAAAAATATACGCGTCGACTTGATAACCTCCTCCGTTTGTTTTTCGTCGGTTAAAAAAAGAAAACATTGCATTTTTTCACTCGATGTAATCTTACAAACATTAACGTGACACACAATAGAATAATTGTACAAAGAATTTAAGTAGAGTGGTTAATAATATAACTTTATTTTTAGATATTTATAACTTATAATAATATTTATTGTATGTACCAGTGACTAGTTTTATTGTTTTACGCAACGATCTTGAAATTAGGCGGACGCTAACCAATGACGAATCCAATTTATAATAAGCTGTTTTCATTGAAAAAAATAGGCCCGCTACTCTCGCTAGGTGTCTTCTGATGTGATCTTTCTAAGATGTTGATTTTTTTATTCAGCAAAAATATTTATTCTTGATTTAATAACATAAGTTAGAAATATAAAGATTGAAAGTTGTATAATTAGATATATCTAATAAATCATGAGGTTTGTCAGATTTTTCCAGTACGATACAGTAGCGATACAGGTTTCGCACGGATAGAGTATATATTATGCATACATTTTTTGCATCAGCTTGTTGCGTCGAGTACGACTTAACATCTTCAACAATAATCTTCATATTTCAACCAAAATACACATAATCTTAATGAATTATACACTTAAACCTTCCTAAATCACTGCATGAATCACTATGTTTATTGGTGAATGAAATCATAAAAAACCGGTCAGTAGTTTTTAAGCAAAGAGACAGACTGACGCGGCGGAGAAGTTTGTTTTATAATATGTAGTGATGACAGTGACAGACCTTTGCGTTCATTTTGTAAGCCATCTCTTAGTCTCCCGGAACTAACATGAGTTTTTTTCTTAAGAAAGCGGCATAATATAATTCTTTAGAGGAACCTACGAAAGAATTAAAAATGTTTCGATTTACTGAGTGTAATTTGATGGCGTTTGGAGGCGTGATGATATTTATTTGTTATGTATCTTTAAGTGGTACTTTAAGGAGTACAAAAATATAAAGCGTAGATACCTACGCTTTATATTTTTGTACTCCATAATTTCACGGTACCGACGGAACTCGAGCCTGCACCTTCGGGGAAACACGCCCGGTGCTGTACCAACTCAGCTACAGTACGATCTTTCCGATGTGATAAACTAAATTACATATTGTTATTATTATAGTGCGCTAGATCATCGACCACATTTTCACTTAACATCAGGTAAAATAGTGGTAAAGTGCTTCTAATTTTTGCATTAAAAAAAACTAAGGATTCCATTTTAACCAATTAAGGTACAAACATATTTATTTACTTAAAAGCTTCTTATATGTTGGGCCAGTTTTGCTGGGTCTTAATAGACAACCGATATGCCAGATTTTTGAAATTTGTACATGGGTTAATTCACGCTACGCCTCATTTGTTTTTAAATAAAGCGATTTCCCTTTTTTTATAAGGTCCTTGTTCATAAGTTTTTTTTATTTATTTATTGGGTATACCTAATATAGGGACAAATACTATAGGGACATTATTTCAATAGAAAATAGCAAATAATTATTTAACGATTTAACTATTATCAAAAATATAAAATTTATGTTTCAATTTCAACTTAAAAATGTCTTTCTTAAAATAATTTCTTATGAAATATTTTTATGACTTAGATAAATCGTTAAAGCCAAATGGGTAAAAGTGCCAATTTTTGAATTCATAAAAGTATTTATTTTAGTATTTAATTTATAAACATTAATATATTAAAATATAATGTTTCTTTGAAGTGTTACAAACTTTATATTTTTTTGTAAATTGTTAAACACAATCCAAAATTTCATCGTACCTTTGTGTTTAACAATTTACAAAAAAATATAAAGTGCGTAAAACTTCAAAGAAACATAATATTTGATTTACGCAGTGCAACATCTCTAGTCGGATTTGAAAACTGTAATGATATCTTCCAAATGATTAACTTACGTAATAAGTACTCATAGATGGCGCCACCAATGCATAATTGGGTTAACAAATGCAATCCACTAATTTCGTCGTAACGATACTTCGCACCGTGGCTTAATTGGCAAAAGCACCGGAACATGTTATTCCGGAGGTTGCGGGTTCAAGTCCCGTCGGTACGATGAAATTTTGGATTGTGTTTAACAATTTAATATATTTAATAAAATTTAATTTAAGCTAATATTTATATAATGTTAACAGGATGGATTTTTGGTACAAATATTTATTTGAAATTAAAATATTATATAATGAATTTTGTTTCATTTCTATCCACTATCCTCCATCCTTTTAACATCCTATTTTAATTATTATTTAATGTTAACAATTTATTCGTGTATTAAACTAAAAAACCGACTTCTCACGCCACGCTAGTAATTTTCAGTACCTACGCACACACACACACGCACGTACGCACACACGCACGCACGCACGCACGCACGCACGTACGCACGCACGCACGCACGCACGCACGCACGCACGCACGCAAGCACGCACGCACGCACGCACGCACGCACGCACGCACGCACGCACGCACGCACGCACGCACGCACGCACGCACGCACGCACGCACGCACGCACGCACGCACGCACGCACGCACGCACGCACGCACGCACGCACGCTAGCACGCACGCGCGCACGCACGCACGCACGCACGCACGCACGCACGCACACACCAAACGAAGTTGGTCAGACTTAGAAGTAAATTACTCGGATGAAATCATTACAGATTTCAGATTCTTCGAGAGATATCGCATTTGCTTAAATCAAGTTTCCCAGAAGGCGCTGTTTCAAGTCCCGTCGGTTCGGTAAAATTTTGGATTGTATGTAATCGTAACAATGTAAAATTACCAAATTTTTAATAATTTTTATAGGGTAAACTCTATCAAGGTCTGATGATTCATCGTAAAGAAACCAACAACCCCCGCATGGTGGTAGGATACTATCTAGTGTCCGCCTGGCCAGCTACCACCCTCAAGTTAGAAAATCTGTCGTGAAACATCTAATGTGTTCCGGCAGCTATCCTTGAGAGCCAGTTCCCTTTCTAGGCCTAGCGTGCTTACCATCTTCGACCGCATCATCACTTACCAAAAGGTGAGATAGTGGTCAAACGCTAGCCTATAAAATATTTAAAAAAAAATTAAACTAGGTCCAATTCTCGAAACCGAGTGGCATTATAAGGAAAAAGGCTTATACAAAAATTTATCGAAGAACAATACAACGTGGCACAAAAGTTCAAATAAGTACATGGAAAATGATTACTACATTCATTATCTAAAAAAGTGTGGTGTGGTTTTTCATGAAACCACGTCGCAAGTGAAACTTTTTGTTTATGTATAGCTATGGTAGCTAGCTACTATAACAGCAGTTGACATGACACATCAGCCTATATACTAATACTAAAAGAGCCCCGCGGCTTCGCCCACGTTAATAACTTTTTTAATTTACTTAAAACGTTTCTTTCGTAATGACCTTTCTACCATAAAACATAAAAAAAGAATTATACAAATCGGTCAACCGTTTTCAAGTTATCGCGTGACTAAGGGAAATAGGATTCATTTTTATAAAACCCGAAAAGCCATTTTTTTAAATATATTTTATAGGCTAGCGTTAGACCACTATCTCACCTGTTGTTAAGTGAGGATGCGGTCGAAGATGGTTAGCACGCTAGGCATAGAATGGGAACTTGCTCTCAAGGATAGCTGCCGGAACATATTAGATGTTTGGCGATAGATTTTCTAACTTAATAGTGGTAGCTGGCCAGGCGGATACTAGATAGTGTCCTACCAACATGCGGGAGTTGTTGGTTTCTTAACGATGTTTTTCCTTCACCGGAGGGCCACTGTGAAAGGCACACACACATTTTTCGATAGAAAAATCCATTGGTGCACGCGGGGTTTGAACCTTTGGCATCAAAGCCGATCGTTCTCCCGATTACGCCACCGGGCCCTCAAAAGCCATATTGATTTTCAGACTTTGTAACCCCATTTCAAGGATGAAATGGGGTCTTAGGGGTAGAATTTAGAAATATCCTGAAACACGTATTTACTTATTTATTTACAGAAGTACTTATGTGAAGTTTCAAATAAAAATACAATCTAATAAGTCCATATATATATGTAGCTGTAAAGTTTATTATTGGTCGATAAAAATCACAATAAAAAACATGTTTTTTATTGTGATCTGAAGCGCTTCGGTTTATAGGTTTGTATTGACGTACGGAACAAAATGCACTTTGTTTTTATTTTTATTTTTTAAACTAGGTAGGTAAGCGTTTGACCCTGATGTTAAGTGACGTTGCGGTCGACGATGTAGCACGTGTGTTCATCCAGGACAGCACTTGGTCCAACATCCATACATAGATTATCAATGTCCTTTCCATCATTCGCCTTCAATCACGTAGTTGCGAATGACAATGGCTTCAATTGCCTCTGTAGACGATAATTTGGTCCATCATTAACGTAAATAAATTAAAAGTAAAAAATGTTTTTTAAACCAAGCTTTTGTCTGGGACAAGGAACTATAAAGATAAAGATCATTTATTTGTCCAAACATGAGTATGCACACAAAATTACGATTATGCATGCAATCTGGTAGACAAAAAATATTTGAGAAACATACATGCTTGAGCCACATAGGCGTACACATTTTAGTTAAACAATTTTATTATATTATAATACATTTCTTTTAAACCAACAACCATACGCATTTATTAAATTTAATTACATAATAATAATATTAAAATAAAAAAAACATACCTATTAGTTTTATTATATATTATATTTTATATAATATATTATATATTATAGCATTAAACAAAAAATCTAAACCAGCAAGTCAATTTACAATTGAAATGTATTATTATGTCACAAACAAATATTGAAACGTAAATCATACCTACAACTAAAAAAACCTTATTATTCCTATTTGTATGAAAAAAAAAATCATAATTTGTCCGTCAGGAAGTCACTTACTGTATAATAACATTTGTCAGATAATATAATTTTCAGTTTTCTTTTAAGTAAATGCAGATTTAGTGATTTTATGTCATTCGGTATTTTATTAAAAATTGCTGGTTTTTTTTTTTTATGTGATAATGTGTATGGCTTGACCACTATCTCACCTGATGTTAAGTGACGATGCGGTCGATGATGCCATGCACATAACACTTTTACTCATGAGGCTGGTTTTAGCACTGTGCAAGCATAATTTGCTGTTGTCACGTCTATTGCGATTGCTCTTGTCAGATATGCGTGGAAATAAATTGGCATTCGTTTTAACAAATGTTGCGATTTCGAATATATACAAAGATGGTAATGTCGGTATAGAATGTTCTTATTTTAGATGAAACATTGCACGGATACATCTTTTTTGGGCTTTTAAAATTAATTCTTTATCAGTGGAATTACCCCAAAAGATTATACCGTACCTTAGAATAGATGCAGCTAACCCGTGGTATGTATAATTTGTATAAGGCGTATGATGTAGTATTTAATCGTTTACTGAGATTTTCAATGTGGGCCTTCCAATTGATTTTTTTATCAATTTCTAATCTTAGGAATTTAGTGGAGTGGACCTCACATACTGTTATATCATTATAGTGGATCATTATGTCTGTAGGGTTCTGGTCTCGTTGTTTAAAATGCATCAAACGTGTTTTATCCAAATTGATTTTCAAATTGTTTTGCTCTAGCCAATTTATTATACACGTCAAAGATTTGTTAATATCCTGTTGATAAGTGTCTTTATTTCTACATTTAATGGTGATTGTACTATTGTCTGCAAAGAGTGTTGTGGGATGAATTTAAAAATAAATTCTAGTAAGTATTTTACGGGTTTTACCCGATTTTACCTATATACTTAAAAGCTTGAGGCACTATCCGTTTTACAGGTTAGGTACTTACTATACTCCTGTATTTCAAGCTTTTAAGAATACAGGTAAGTATCTACCCGCAAAATACTTACTAGAATGTATTTTTAACATTTTAGTTCCTTGTCCCAGATAAAAGCTTGGTTTTTTAAACATTTTGCTTTTATTTTTATAAACATTTTTTTACTTTTAATTCATTTTTAACATTTTGGTAGGTAAGATGTAAGTAATAAGTAAGCATGATGTTTCAAATATTCTACGGATATTATGATGTGATTATGGGTAAAGTGCTCTTCAAAGCAAATCAATCGAGCCCAAACTCAGTCGGTGGGGTTATGTTGTTTTATCACAGAAATGCCATGGCCACCTTTCTGCTTGATCATCAGATCCTGGATTTCGTTTAAGTGTTAAGTGCTCCTCAAGACGAATCAGTGTAGCCTAAATTCGGTGGAGTTACGTTAATTTATCACAAAGATGCCGTGACCACCTTCCAGCTTCATCATCAGACCCTGAATATCATCTAAGTGTAAAGTGCTCCTCAAGACCAATCAATCGAGTCCAAACTCGGTGGGTTTATGTTGTTTTATCACAGAGAAGCCGTGGCCACCTTCCAGCTTCATCATCAGACCCTGGATATCATCTAGGTGAAAAGTCCTCCTCAAAACGAATCAATGAAGCTCAAACTGGCTGGGGCTATGTTGTTTTATCGCAGAGATGCCGTGGCCACCTGCCAGCTTCATCATCAGACCCCGGATATGATCGAGGTGTAAAGTCCTCCTCAAGACGAATCAATCGAGCCCAAACTCGATGGGGTTATGTTGTTTTATCGCAGAGATGCCGTGGCCACCTTTCAGCTTCATCATCAGATCCTATCATCTAAGTGTAAAGTCCTTCTCAAGACAAATCAATCGAGCCCAAACTCGGTTGGGTTATGTTGTTTTATCACAGAGATGCCATGGCCACCTTCCGTCTCCATCATCAGACCAGCTCCATGGTACCATATTATTGTATTGTCACCGAAGATACATACGTTCACCAAATTTGAGTCAAATCGGACATCGGAAAGTGGGTCTAATTTAGCTTCCAAGATTCCACCCTAACATACATAGTGACATACATACACACTCGTACATTGCAAGTTAAATAAAAGCTTGTAAAATAGACAATTGCGAAAGACTATCTCCGGGTTACTTTACAAAAATTATTATTGGATTATTCCAGAATGTGGCACGATCACTCCGTCTGGAACCCCGTTTATCATCGGCGGGGTATCGGTGAAGAAAGGGGAGGTTCCTTGGCATGCTGGCATTTATACCAAGACCAGGAAACCATACATGCAGGAATGTGGGGGTTCCCTCATCAGTCAGAACGTTGTGCTTACAGGTAAGGATTTCTTGATAAACCCTTCTTATTTAACCCTTCTTATTTAACCCTCAAGTTAGAAAGTCTGTCGCCAAACATCTAATGTGTTCCGGCAGCTATCCTTGAGAGCTGGTTCCCATTCTACTTGTATTCTATTATTTGGGGATGGGATGGGGATGGGGATTTGGGATGTTAGGGGGCACACATACCATCTAAGTGCTCCCAGCCAACCTCACCTGCCCGTGGTGCATCCTGCTGACCAACGAACGGGGCTCTGGCGACCGACAAATGGTGGTATAACCATTTCAAATTATGGCGTAGCTAAATACTACAGGCTGGTGACGGGCAGCAGCGTCACCGGTGCGAGAAGCTACGTCCTGCGATCGCCAACACGCCTGCCCAGCATGGCGATTAGGGCATATCCCTCCCAAGGGATGAAAGAAGGATGGAAAGTCTCAATATGCCGCGGCCCCCAGTTCCCGTCCGCCCTGCTATTCCTGACCACGGCGGCGGTCACGGTAACGGCAGGGCAGGGGGTGCTAAGAATCTCCGGGCTACGGTAGGCCGCCAAAACAAACTGACCCTCGCAACATATAATGGACGCACGATTCGGCTGGATGATCATCTGGCGCAGCTGGAGGATGAGCTGGGACACATAAGATGGCACATTCTGGGGTTATGTGAAGTCCGAAGACAGGGAGAGGACACCATAACTCTAGAATCGGGCCATCTTATGTATTACAGAGAAGGAGACCAGCCATCCCAAGGCGGCGTCGGGTTTCTGGTCAACAAGGTTCTCAGTGACAACGTCGTAGAAATCTCCAGTGTGTCGAGCAGGGTAGCGTACCTCATAATTAGGTTAACCAAGAGGTACAGCCTCAAGGTTATCCAGGTTTACGCACCGACCTCGGCACACTTGGACGAAGAGGTGGAGAGCATGTATGAAGACATCTCTAGAGTTTTACATACCACCTCTAAGGCTCACTACAACGTTGTCATGGGAGACTTTAACGCCAAAGTGGGAGTACAGACCTGCAGTGAATCGACAATAGGACCACACGGATTTGGCAGTAGGAATCACAGGGGGCAAATGCTTGTCAACTTTCTCGAGAAAGAGGGGCTTTTCTTGATGAACTCGTTCTTCAAGAAACAGCCCCAAAGGAAGTGGACGTGGCAAAGCCCCGACACTGTGACTAAAAATGAGATCGACTTCATCATTACGGACAAACGGCGCATATTCAGAGACGTCTCAGTGATCAGTAGGTTCAATACTGGAAGTGATCACCGACTTGTACGAGGCACTCTGGATATCGACTTCAAAGCCGAGAGATTCCGATTGATGAAGTCCACACTCCGACCAAACCTACTCCAAACCGTTGTTGGGTCTAAGACATTCCAATTAAAATTAGAAAATCGATTCGCTGCCTTGGAAACCACAGATGACGTAGACCAGAAACTCGAAGAAGTGGTGGAAATCCTCAGGGATGAAGGGACGAAGTTTTGCGAGAGCAAGCGTACGGGCAAAAAGTCCAAACTTTCAGCAGAAACACTTCGACTAATGGAAGAAAGACGAACAGACCCTTTGTCAGCTTTGTCAATTAATCAGGTGCGCAACAAAACCATTAAGAAGCTGGTACGACAAGACCTCCGATCCTCTAACACGCTCTTGATTAAAGAATCAATTGAGCAGAATCGGGGGTCGAAAGTGTTCACCCAGCCTCTGGGTAGAAGCCACCTCACAAAGCTGACAACGTCAACGGGGAACGTCGTCGCATCCAAGTCGGAGATTCTGTCAGAAGTTGAAGACGTCTACGGCAAGCTCTACGCATCGCATGCTTCAAGGCCCGTACCCGATACTGAGGATTGTAGAGCCACCTTGACCCGCCACTTCACAGAAGACCTGCCCGAAGTCAGCCAAGATGAGATCGTGATGGCCCTTAAACAGCTCAAAAATGGAAAGGCCCCAGGTGAAGACGGAATCACAACGGAGCTTCTAAGAGCTGGAGGAGCCCCAGCTGTAAGCCAGCTGCAACAGCTCTTCAATTCTGTTCTCTTCACTGGGAGAACTCCACAGGCATGGAACAGGAGCATGGTGGTTTTGTTTTTCTAAAAAGGAGACAAAACCCTCTTGAAAAACTACCGCCCGATTTCGCTTCTGAGCCATGTCTACAAACTGTTTTCAAGGGTCATCACGAACCGTCTTGCGCGAAGACTCGACGAGTTCCAACCTCCGGAACAGGCCGAATTTCGAAGCGGTTACAGCACCATGGACCACATCCACACAGTGCGGTAGATTGTAAAGCAGACCGAAGAGTATAATCGGCCCCTGTGCTTAGCGTTTGTGGACTATGAGAAGGCCTTCGACTCAATCGAAACCTGGTCTGTTCTGGAGTCCTTGCAGCGTTGCCAAGTCGACTGGCGATATATCGAAGTGATGAGATGTCTGTATAATGCCGCAACGATGAGTGTACAAGTACAGAACCAGCGTACTAATCATATCCACCTGCGTCGAGGAGTGAGACAGGGGGACGTCATATCCCCGAAACTGCTCACTAACGCCTTGGAGGATATGTTTAAGACGCTGGACTGGAAAGATTGTGGCATCAACATCAACGGCAGGTACATCTCTCACTTACGATTCGCAGATGACATCGTCATTATGGCAGAGACGCTGCAGGACTTACAGAGGATGTTCAATGGCCTAGCTGATTCTTCTCGTTGCATCGGTCTCCGGATGAATTTGGATAAAACCAAAGTCATGTACAACGAGCACGTTGTTCCAGAACCGATTGCCGTAGATGGAATCCCACTCGAAGTTGTCACTAAGTATGTTTACCTAGGGCAGACGCTCCAACTAGGCAAACATAACTTCGAAAAGGAAATCCAGAGAAGAATTCAGCTGGGCTGGGCAGCATTTGGAAAACACCGTCGAGTCTTCTCGTCGCATATACCACAGTGCCTAAAGACAAAAGTCTTTAATCAGTGCGTCCTACCCGTCTTGACATACGGAGCCGAGACGTGGACACTCACGGTTCGACTGGTCCACCAATTTAAAGTCGCTCAGCGAGCTATGGAAAGAGCTATGCTCGGTGTTTCTCTGCGGGATCGAATCCGGAATGAAATAATTCGCCAGAGAACTAAAGTGATCGACATAGCTCATCGGATTAGCAAGCTGAAGTGGCAGTGGGCTGGTCATATCTGCCGTAGGACCGATAACCGTTGGGGTAGACTGGTTCTAGAGTGGAGACCGCGAATCGGTAAACGTAGCGTAGGACGCCCTGTTACCAGGTGGAGCGACGACATTCGTAAAGCGGTGGGCAGTGACTGGAAACAAAGAGCCGAAGATCGGGCTCAGTGGCATGACTTGGGAGAGGCCTATGTCCAGCAGTGGACTGATACCGGCTGATTATGATGATTTATTTATTTATTTATTTATTTAACCTTAATCAAAACGGTACAAAAACCAATTACATTAATCAAGGAATATTACAACTAAATTATAATAGAATATTTTAAATCAATGATGATGACTATTATTTATTCTGCGGCCTAGCGTGCTACCATCCTCGAACACATCATCACTTACCAACCGGAGAGATAGTTGTAAAAGCGGCAATAGCCCAATGGTTAAGGCGTCGGCCTAGCAATCGAGAGGTCGTGAGTTCGATTCCCATCCATTGCACTATTGAAGTGAACCCACTCCAGACACAAGCATATTTAGGTTCGTTGGAGGGGTCAACAAGACTACTAGTAATATGTACACATTGATAGTAAGCTTTTAAAAAAATAATCTTGATATTGATGATCCTTTGGTTCCAGCTGCCCATTGCTTCTGGAATAATTTCGAGGGAAAGGAGAACCCAGCTCAGAATTATGCTGTAGCTGTGGGCAAGCTGTATCGACCCTGGGGTAATCCTAACGACGAGGCTCAGTTTTCTGATGTAAGTCATACTTAGAAATGTATTAAGTACTAGCAGCGTCTATCGGTTTCACCTGCGTAGTTCTAATATCCGTCAGAATACAAAGATAAAATATAATCTATGTTACTCGCGGATAATGAAGCTTTACATTATTGAAAGAATTTTTAAAATCAATCCAGTAGTTTTAGTGTTAAATCGAAACAAACGAAAATCAAATCTTTCCTCTTTATAATATTAGTTTATATAAAAAAATGTAGATGGCGCTAGAGCAGGTTGAATAGCTCTCTTCGTAAATATTACATGTAGTGTATTTCAGGATAAACTGGTTACAAAATACTCAACCGACGCGCCCCTCCCGCCGGCAAGTAAACGAAATCTCGCAATAGTATAAAACCGTAATTTATTTTTACAATCTAAATAGTATAAAAAGCCGACCGGCGTTACCTGCATTAAAATGAAATCTTTGAGCTTAACTTACACTCTTTAGGAAAGCAATATATAATATAAGTTTTTTTTATAATTTAAATTATTACATTATATTCCTTATGGCTAGTTGTTGAAATATTGCTTAAAATGTAAGAGATCCTGCATCGCGCAAACGATATTTTCCGCGATGTTGGATCCTGATGTTGATTGTTGATTCCGCGATGTTGGATCCTGATGCACTTGCTTCGTCATCAAACTTCTTAAAATTTGAACTCGTTATAAAATTTTGCCTCTTTAATATATTAGTTTAGAAGCTTCACCACACAAGAGAATTGGTATTTTCGAGTTAAGTATGCTACACTGTAGATATTGATGAAAAGTAGAGCGTATATCCCCCTCGCTTCACTCAAGATTCTACTTGAGAATTCTGCTACTCTAGAATCCTTCGCTCCATAAATAGCGGCCTTAAAGAAAACTGCAGCTATCATTGAGAGCCAGTTCCCATTCTAGGCCTAGCGTGCTTACCATCTTCGACTGCATCATCACTTACCAGCAGGTAGTGGTCAAACGATAGCCTGTAAGATTTAAAAAAAAAGTGTGTGTACTTAAGTACACGCGTTAGAAGTTATACTTCTGTGGCGTATGGAAAAAAAATAACTAAAATGCAGTAGTGTTTAACGATAAATATTAAAATTAATCAAAAAGATTTTATTTAAATAAAAAATGTTTTTATTAACTTAAAAATATGACGTTAAATATGACGTTCTTACGAAACACGTGTTCTAAATATAAAAATACTAGAATATACAACTTGAACATAGTCATGCCACCTAGAACTAACTTCACGGTGTAGAATTTAGGTGTCGGTGTGCGCGCGCATCGTTAAAATTCACTCTCATCATTTTTCTCTATCGCGGCAAAAGAAGTATAACTTCAAAAACGATGTTCTGCCCAGCGATACAATCTAGTATTTCGTTTTGGTTCCTACTCTTCCAATACCCGAGTCCCGAACACTTAGATATGATTTTACCATGGAGGTAGGAAACACATGAAGACACCGCGATACATTTGCCTTTATGGAAATAGCTACATAAAAGGTGCATTAAATATCTAAACCTCATAATGAAACATAAAATGGCTGCCATTGTTAGGGTTGTGTTAATCAAGGTCATCTTTGGACATAGACGTAATATAAATGATGGTGCACTGCTACAAATGTTTTGACAAATTCAATTTAATCCGTATGCTTTAACTATAAGGTTGTAATTGCTTTGTAGAACAAAATGGCCTAAACGAAAGGCACCCGGGTGGGAGTGTGTCCTTGTCTAACAACTTGCTAGTGCTATATATGTTCTATACTATATGTACATCTCTTACTTACGATTCGCAGAAGACATCGTCATTATGGCAGAGACGCTGTAGGACTTACAAAGGATGTTGAATGGCCTAGCTAATTCTTCTCGTTGCATCGGTCTCCGGATGAATTTGGATAAAACCAAATTCATGTACAACGAGCACGTTAGTTCCGGAACCGATTGCCGTATTTGGAAATCCACTATACATCAATCCGATACCGGCTGATTATGATGATGATGACTATATGTATAGTATATATATAAGTTGTCCATACACTAGAAAGAGACAAACCCCGTTCAAGGTCGGTCTAATTAGGGCCGGTGTACGCAGTCAAATTTAATATTAAGTTGGTCTTTGCTAATGGACAATCACCGGCATCCATTTTATGTTACATTATGAGTTTTAGGTATGCACCTTTTTTGTAGGTATTTCCAGTCCATATATACTATGTCAATGTATTTTACAGACATTTCAAACTTGTACAGGTGGCGTCGCTCCACTTACCAGTGCGGTTTCAAGGCAGCTCTGCAAACTACCAGGATGACATAGCCGTGGTGACGTTATCTGTCACGATACAGTTCCAGCCTCACATCAGACCTGTGTGCGTGGACTTTGACATAACATTCGAAAGGAGGCAGCTACAACACGGGAATTTGGGGAAGGTAATCGGAAATATTTTTGAAGTAAAAACTTTAGCGGCGTTGAGCAATTTTCTTGGGATGGGTAAAAAATGTTAAACTCGCGTCAGGTCACGTGTCCTGATCGAAAATTCGTAAAACGGAGCGCAGCGCATGCGCGTGATGTCATTCCAAAATATTAAATAAACTGGCCAAGTGCAAGTCGGACTCGCACTTGTAGGGTTCCGTACCACACTACAGTATTTTATAAGATCAAGCAAAAAATACCACTATCATTTTTTGCCAGCAAAAAATAATATGTAAATAAATACATTTTATTTCTTATAACGCCATCTAACGTCTAACAAAGGTTTTAGGGATCGACATTTCAATATAACGCCATCTATGGGACGTTTACCTAACGCCGAAAAAAACACGTTTCTTGTATGGGGCCTCTATTATTTTTAACTTTATTCTATTTTTAGTATTTGTTGTTATAGCGGCAACAGAAATACATCATTTGTGAAAATTTCAACTATCTAACTATCACGGTTCATGAGATACAGCCTGGTGACAGACGGACAGACAGACAGACAGACAGACAGACGGACAGCGGAGTCTTAGTAATAGGGTCCCGTTTCACCCTTTGGATACGGAACCCTATAAATGATGAGTTCAAGGTTTCGCTTCTGCTGGCACTTCCGGAGTGCAAGCAATTGTTTTTTATTCAACCGACTCCGTCAATTGTGAAGCGATTTGAAAAGGTTCTTATTTTTTAACCGACTTCACATAAAAGGAAGAGGTTCTCAATGCATCGGATTTTCACCTTTTTTCACCGACTACTCGAAGACGCGTGAACCGATTTGAAATTGAATTTAATGAAATGAAATTTAACTGGTACCACCTGGAAGTATAAGTAGCCTATCAATCAATAAATAATTTTCGAAATCGATCGATGCGTCCTTGAGTAATCGGTAAAAATAAATAAAGAAAAGATTCTGAAACATTGAGAACCTCTTTTTGAAGTCGGTTAAAAAACGAAATCGGCTAGAATCTGTAAGGGAGCTACAATGCCACAATCTTATACACCTCAAACTTATAACACCTCTGCTTTGATTCGGGGCTAAAATAACCTAAAAAAATTAAAATTAAATTAAAATCTACAATTTCAATTTTAATCTCAATCTCAATTTCAGTTTCAATTTCAATGTCAATTTCAGTTTCAATTTCAATGTCAATTTCAATTTATTCAAGAATAAAGAAGGTAACATAACACATCTTATGAAAATCCAGGTTACAGGGCGTAATGTACCATTTGCAGCGAGCATGATACGTTGCGCCGTGTGCTATAAATTTATGTTACACGCTCGTTTCGAACTCTTTGCTTGCTCGTGCTTCAAATTCGTTGCCACAAAGAATTCGTGTTAAAATATTTCAATTTGCTTAATTATTGTTTAATCTAAATTTAGATCAAAATTAACAACGTCATTTGAAATCAAACTTGTTTCACAGATTATATAATAGTAACTACGTAACAGATACTTCACTCCCCTACAAAAACACAATACAAACGTTTATGTCAGACAATACAAGCAAAAATGTGTCTAAGGCACTCGAACTAGCGTTGTTATTACTTCGTTCAGCGCGCGATGTACAGGCGCGCGCCTGATACAATAAAGGGTTGACTCAATGAAATAAAAAAAAAGTTTACGAATTATTTTTATTTACCTCACAAAATAACTTCAAAATTCCTAACTAAGAGTCGAATTTGAAATCGAGAAAGTGAATTTTACGCCGTTTTGTCATTTTAGTATCGTTAGCATAAAAAAATGAAACATAATATGCTTGTTTTTTGTCAAACCCGCAAAATGACTACGAAAAACTTAAATCGTTTCTAATATAGAATACGAATGCGCAGTTATCCCGTCATTTGAATATATACGTTGCGCGCGCGTGAGCAGTGACAACCGACTGGCAGATAGTACCGCCGGAGTTGACGAAAGTTTAGGTATATCGCAGTAGCTATGGGCGAGTGAGGGAGACCTGCTTGTTTATAATAAATAAGATAGTTTAAATTATAACAACCGACTTCCATGCCGTGCAAGTCAGTTTCAGTATCAAGTTTGAGACGTTTATCGTCATATCTTTGCAGCTTACATTACGCCCCGTAAAGCCGATCAGTACCCAACTTTACATTCTGATGGCATTTGACAAATTTTGCTTACAGAATATTTTATTAAAGCGACCAGCTGCCTGATTCTCATTTCAATCGGATACAGTCGAATTCAAAAGCTCCCGATTTTCACGGATCGAATTATTTTCCGAGGGAGCAGAAAAATGCGAATCTCAACTTCAATCGAAATCTGTCGGATACCAACTTCGGCAATCTTCGGCATTTTCCGATTTTAAGACCACAAATTATTTTTTTTCTTTTACAGAGGGTGCTGGATTATGGTAGAAATGGTAGAAATGTTTACGTACATAAATGTAAAATAGTATCATTTTAAACAAATGTAACAAGCCACTTATTTTAGAACTTTTAATTTGTTTTATTTAAAAAAATAAAGTTTAATGAGCTTTAATTATGTTTTGGCATATTTTGGCGACTTATTTTGCGTGCTTTGCATTTACAAAGTAAGTATTGACTGACAGTCTTGCATTAGTAATCTGTCTGCTCTTTGGTATTGTTGGAAAAATTAATTATAAATCACAAGTTTTGTTTAGATTCCAAAATTTTAGTTTTTCTTAATCTAAAAGTGAAGCCTCTGTGGAAAACAGCATAAAATCAAGTACCTACACACGATCACACAATGATCAAGGTAAGTTCGTTTTTATGTATTAGCATCTTTCACACGTTAACTTATCTTTTCGATATGCTATTCATTGTTGTACAAATACATGCCAAGCGTACAGTGGTTGGAAATTATAACAGCTCAGTAGTCCACTACACCACTATATCACTGGAGCTAAGCGATGATGTGCTCGAAAAATGGTGAACATGCTAGGCCTAGAATTGTCTGACTCTCAAGGGGTGTACTGCCAGAAAACCGTGACTATTTGGTCGTGGTAGACCACTTTTTAGTAGCAAGTCATTCATAACATCGATATTAATGCACCTTAACCACTTATGGAAAAGTTTTTCTACTCATACTTATCTTTATTCTATAACTAAGTACATAAGTACACACATCATAGATCTTGGACAATTGACTAAATAAGCTGTCCTTTCAATGTGATTTTGGGGTACTGGGTTGGGGTGAATACATGGAGTGTTTGGTGTATGTTTATTTTTTTATTAGGTATATAGTCTTACTGTTACAGTATTATGATTGATTAGTGACTCCCTATCAATGATTTTAGTTCATTTATAAATTAGCTAGGTATAATATATTATGGTATTTATGTTTTAGAGAAAACAATTGCAAGCCACCCTGGTAAAACAAGCAGAAATATAAAGATCTAAGGACGAGCATTACTGATTTGTCTTAGGCAATTTTAACGAGGATGTGAGATATTTTTGTTTCCCTAAGAAGTATGCCATAGAGAAGAAGACAGACAGTTTCTGAAGATTACAGGTGAGGTACCAAAATTCTGTAATACTGCAACTTATATACTCATTGAGCACCGATCGATGAAACAAAGCAGGGTGGTAGAGCACTGCGCATCTATCTAACCCCCACATATATTCTACTGTATTGGATAGTTTATGAGATATGATATTTTTGTAAATATTTTTGCCTACTGCCGGTTCGGCCCACAATTATTTTTTGTTGCCTTAAACAGGAAAAAAATAGATTTTATATAAAATGAGACGGGATAGATAGTTCTGCTATTAACATTTTACGTCTCTTTCACATATATTAGTTTTTATAATATGTAAATTATACTGATTATTGTCACCTATGGGGAGTAATTGTTGACTTTCTGCGTTGGTAAGCTTAGACCTAAAACTACCCTACACAATGATACCTCGGTGGTACTAAAATGACCATTAGTGGTAGGGTTCAGCCATGACTCGAACCACTCAACGGTAAAAAGACATGTTGCTAATTTGTTCGCCAAGCTAATCCATCGGTACTGAATCACCATGTAATAATATATGTATGTTGTTTGTAAATTTATAATTAAAGCCCTTATGCTTAGGGCTGTTTGCAAAATAAGTATTTTGGTTACTATTTCAACATTATGTATTATTGTTTCAGATGCATTACCAAGGAGCTGGCTGCATGATGTTCCATCTTGTCCCTTACCTGGCTAAAACATGAGTCGTGGGTGCTGCCCGGATATTCTGCTAATATTTTGCTTAGTATACTACATTTTCATTATCTGATAAAAATGGAATTCAATACAGAGTAGTACATTTGCCATTTAAACAGGTTAAACCTGCTTTGTATTGTAATGAAATGTATTTTGACACAGGATTGTTTGATGCATGTAAATGAAATAATATGTAATAGCTTTGCTCTGTTGTAGACTTTATTTGTACTGTTTTGTTAATATCTAAGGAACACATTGAATTCATAAGTAGTTTTGTGGTGTGAAAAAATGTTTACCTATCCGCATCTATGCTATGATGTTATTTTGCTTTGTGAAGACTTTATTACTGGTTTGAGTTATTTCTAGTTTCTGCAGAACATGAATTATTTAATATTGTTATCAAGAATACTGAACATATAATAAATACGTTTATATAAGCATTATAATATACTATATGATGCTATTACAACAATCAACCTGTGATATGTTGGAAACATTATTTTAAGAAAAGACTGAGCCAGTTCCCGTTCTAGGTCTAGCCTGCTTACCATCTTCGACCGCATCATCATTTACCAACAGGTGAGATAGAGGCCAAAAGCCTGTAAGATACATAAAAAACTGAGCAAAGCCTCTTTAAAATAAATATGATAGTTCATCCGTGTTAAGTTAAATTAATAAAGATTAATTAATTATAAATAATAAATTAATTTTATAAAGAAAATTTAGAACTTATTATCACTTGCACATTTAGAAAGTGCCTCTATTATTATTAAATACTTGATATCCAGTTGATTACAATTGTAATTTTTGTCACTTTAAGTATAAGAATAAACGTACTTTATGAAAACTTTTCTATTTTTTGCCACCCTTCTTCACAATTTTGTGTAAAGTGTACCCATTTGCACAATTTATTAGTAAGTCGGTAGGTACCTACTTACTTATAAAATGGTATAGTTACATTACAATTCTATTTATATTATAAATGCAAAATACCAAGAAATTAATCACAATTTTAAGAATTCTAATTTTCAAACAAGTGCATATGCTTCTAACATCGCGGCAAATATCGTTTGCGCGATGCAAGATGTATGGTGAACTGTGAAACCTACGTCAGCGCCATCTCTTGATAGGTATAGTAAATAGACAGGTCCTAACCTCAAAAACATGAGCAAATAAAACGAATCAATCTCTTGTTTCAATTCAGTATTTTCTCTAATATGTCTCAAATAATATATAAAGTCGTAATTATTGGATAGTAAACCTTTAAAAACACTTTTAGGTCAAAAAAATGTATCACGGATATGATTCCGCCAGCTATTTGCTCGCGGAATACTTTACGAATTTAGCCACATGACTTTCCGAATTGAAATGTCAAAAGTTTTCGATCCGAGCATTTAGAATCGCATTTTCACGATCTCAGTCGGAAACGACGCACTTTCCGACTCCGAATGGGTTTTCGAATGATTGAGAATCAGGGCACAGAAGTGAAAAGGCCTAAAAAAATAAACAACACTCACAGCTATATAATGTCACAAAACAGCTATATAATAACAACAATTACATAATGTGTCTAAGCTAACAACATAACCACTACGTCCGAACAGTACGACGGCCACACGAAGACTGAGTTCATGATACCCGCTCGCTGTCCGCTTTTATACTATCGAGCCCAGTTGCAGCGTGAGGGTAGTTAGAATATTTCTAATAATACATAATTATATTGTGATGATATCCCATAGGTAGCCGGCTGGGGTCTGACAGCTCCGAACGGTAACTCATCGCAAGTCCTGAAGGTGATCGACATCCCATACATCGACATCCAGACGTGTATATCAGAGTCTCCGCCCAGCTTCCGAGAATATATCACCGGAGATAAGATCTGTGCGGGATATCAAAATGGTAAGCATGTCCCTTTAAATATGCGTTTTTTTTATATTGTTTCATTATGGCTTAACACGGTTAGTGTATTTAGCCAGTGTCACGTATTAATATTGTTAAAATTTGTCTACATTCAAGTCATAAAGTTGAGTCCAAGTCACATATTTTCAGGTCAAGTTGAAGTCATTGTCTAGTCCAACTTCCAAGTCATGCCCTCAGTAAAGATGTGGACTTTACTAAAGATATTCGATTCAATTTTGGTTTTTATTTTAAAAATTATTAAATTATTATTACTGTAATATTTTGAAAGTTATCGCTTTTTAAAACCGACCCGTTTTCATTGCAGCCAAGTGTATTCAATTGTAAATCTAAAGTGTTTGTTTTTTGCTAAAGGATAGAGTTTGATAAGGGTTACCAACGACGTTTTACTATACTTATTAAACACGACGGAACACTCTGGCTCGATAGAGACCGACCTTGTAAGGAGTTTGTCCTTTTCTTTTGTATGAGCCATATAATAATATATACTATACCTACATATAGTATAGTACATATATAGCACTGGCAGGTTGTTAGATTAAATAGATTAAAAATTTACATCTGCTGTACACCATCCTTGTATTTAAATGCATGACGGTTACTCATTATTTAAATCACTAATGTGTTTTTTTCAGCTGGCAAGGCACTTTGCCACGGTGACAGCGGGGGAGGGCTAGCCTTCCCCGAGTCAGACAAAGGCAAGCCGAGGTACTACCTACGGGGGATAGTATCGACAGCGCCATCCGATTTGCAGACTGACTGCAATCCGGACACATTCACAAGTTTCACGCAACTACAAAACCATGAACATTTTGTTAAACAGTTTTGGAACGCAGATGCGTAGACTAAGTCTATGGTTATTTTCCATTTATAGTTGTTTTATTCACACTCATAATGGAATTATGTGTATGTGTATGTATGTGTAAAAGGGCAAATTTTGCCGCTGGTCGTGTATCGTAGCATGTTTGAGAAATAGTTTATTTTAACTGATTTTTGCTCAATGCAGGTGGCGACACTGTTAAATGTTCCTTTAATCTGTCAGTTGTATGTCATTTTGCACAGTAATTTTGTAAATTAGCAAACTAATAGAGAACAAATATAGGTGCGTGTAAACAATATTTACGCGCGATGGCAGTAACTTAATAACTTAAGTTGTAGGCAAGTGTCATATCAGCCATCTTCATCAACACAATCCTAACTAGCAATGGCAGCCATTTTATATGACATTATGAGTTTTAGGTATGCAACTTTTTTTTGTCCAGTCCATATATTTTTAAGTCAATGGTTATAACATGTACCAAAATTTTACTTTTAAATAGCGGAAACTTTTTTATATATATGATTTTCAGAGGTAAAATAACTATGAATGGAGTAAATTTGTCTATGGACTATGGATATAATATGCTCTCTACACGATGCGATACCTACTCGATTTTTTTAATGTGATTCTGGTAAATATACGGCACATGCGATGCCATGTAACTTTTGACTGAAATTAAAAACTTTGAATAAGGTAGTTTTTTATACTTTTACTACAGATGCTGCAAAAGTTATATTTTGTCTATTCATCAACCGACTTCCAAAAAGAAGGAGGTTCTCAATTCGTCTGTACGGTTTTTTTTCTTTTTTTGTGTGTGTATGTTACTCTATTACTCCGTCAATTCTGAACCGATTCGAATGATTATTTTTGTAATCGCTAGGGTACGTTTTCAAAGTAAAGTGGTCCCATTGTAATTGGGGGCTGTATGTAGATCAGAAGCTAAGAACCTTAAAATGGGAGTCCCACAAGGGTCGATATTAGGACCACTCCTGTATCTAATTACGTCAATGACATCTCGTCGGTTCTAAAGGACACCCATTTGGTTCTATTTGCTGACGACACTAGTCTTATAGAAAAAGATGAAAACGATAAATAAGTCAGAAACAAAATAATAGAATCAATGCAAGATGTTCAAAAATGGTTTGCTGCGAATAATATGATTCTTAACGTAGATAAGACCCATATAGTCAATTTTATGGTGGGCCCTAACAACAGTAGCTCTTTAAAGAATGTGTTTTAGAAACTTTAGGTAAGCTAAATCTTTTATAAACAAAACAAGTTAAATTCTTAGGTATTTTATTAGATAATAAATTGACGTAAGCGCCCCACATAAATAGACTTACAAAAAAATTATGTTCCGCCACATATGCAATCAAGAAAATAAAAGAACTAGGAGGACAAAAGGCGTCACTCTTGACTTGTGTACTTTGCATGTTTCCATTCGCTGATGACCTATGGTTTACTATTCTGGGGAACTGCTGCGGATTTAAACTTCGAGCATTTACCAATGGAGATGTTAACGTTGTAATCCGCAAACATTTTTTTCTGCCGATACTTACGGGGGACGAGGTAAACACGCATTGCACACACACAAATCACTCACTTTAACGATCCCGCACACTAGCTTGAAACACGCACACAGTATTAAAAATACAGCGTAGTTACGCACGCTCATATGGCCAATAATGGCTATATGGCCAGCAGAGGGGTACGCCTTGCATTGACATCTCCATTGGTAAATGCTCGAAGGATTCAAATAGAGTATTTATTCTACAGAAACGTGCTGTTAGGTATATCCTGAGTCTGAGGCAGATGGAAGCATGTAGAGACAAATTTAAATAATTAAACATAATGACTTTGACAGGCGAATTCATTTACCAATGTATAATATATGTGAGAGAAAATGTATGCTCAATGTTAAGGTATGAAGATGTCCATAACCATAATACAAGGCATAAAAACCATTTAGTATCGCGACATACAAGACTGGCAAAGATCAGGAAAAGTTTCTACTGCGATTGTGTGATTTTTTACAATAAAATCCCAGAATCAGTCAGAAACATGAATGAAAAGGTATTCTATAATCTTGTTAAATAAAAACCGGCCAAGTTGAGTTGGACTCGCCAACCGAGGCTTCCGTAGTAAAGTTGGTAGGCACCAATTTTATAAATATAAATTCTTTATTCATAATAGCTTATGTGATGGTACATAGTTTAGAATATGCTTATATAATATAACTTAATGATAAAAAAAATGGTTGTACCTTTGGTGACCGCTGTAGCCTGCACTAGGTCTAATAAGCCTGTATTGCAGGTTACAGTGTCCCTCCGCTGGTCAATGCCATTCATCACTACCATTATTTTCGATGAGTAGTATTTCCTAATTTTTATTGTGATCTGAAGGATGAAAGCCAATACAATGGTTGTACCTTTGTTGATCGCTGTACCCTGCACTAGGTCTAAAAAGCCTGTATTGCGGGTTACAGTGACCATCTCTGGTCAGTGCCATACTTTTATTGTGCTATATTGAATGAGTGGTGTTTACATAATTTCAATTTACATTTTTATCTTGACTTTACATATAAACATAACCATATACTAATAGGTGCCTTAGTTTTACAATACTAAATTAGTTTATACTATTTTATATTATCTACTGCTAATATAGAAACTTAAAGTACTCTAAATATTCTAAAACTATTAATAAAATAACCATAAATTATATAACCGTAACCTATAAAGGATTCAGTTATGTTAAGCAAGAGATTTATGAAATTTCCTAGTGCATACTGCATATATTGTTAATGGTATGTCCGACATTGGACTGTTTGTGATGAAAGTGAGATGAGATGTGTGTATAGTTGTGTAGTGTTGCTAAGGTAACCCTCTAAATTGTATGAGCGCTAATATATCTCAGAGGTCTATCTTAATTGGCATAAACTATGTGTGTATGGGGACACCCTTTAATTATCAAGTTTTTTTTTAATTTTTCCTTTATTTGTGCTATGAGACCTTGCTTTTTGACAAATTTCATGATTCGAGATCAACGGGAAGTACCCAAAACCTATAGAGTAGTTCCGGTCGACCTAGAATTGTCAATTTTGATCACAAGTAAGGTCTTACATAACAAGCAAAGGAAAAATTCCGAAAAATAAAAAAAGGTGAAAATTAAGATAAATTTTGATACTTACAAGTTTTTGCGAAAATCTAAATTGGCCCATTGCAAATTTGCTTTTTATCATGCTGGCTCAGTACCTTGATTTTTGTACATCTAATAGGGGCTATAGACCTCAGTATCTGGTATAAATTTCAACTTACTAGGTTCACCCGTTCCTGAGAAAATTGGTGGTGACACACGGACAGACGGACAGATAGACAGACAGACAGACGGACAAGAAAGTGATCTTATAAGGGTTCCTTTTTACTTTTTGAGGTACGGTACGGTTTAAGGGAAAAATGTCTAATACAGAAAAGTTACTATAGAATCCAAGAAGCCTTAGATGACAACTGATAAGACCTTAAAATCCCCCCTCTCCCTCTCTCTTCCCTCACCCCCCTTTCCCCTCACTTCCCTTTCCCCTCCCCTTTCTCTCCACTTACTCCTCGACTCCCCTTTTCTTCTCTCTTCCCCCCACTCCCCTTCCCTCACCTTCCCCTCACTTCCGACTCCCCTCTCCTCCCCTTCCCCTCACTTCCCTTTCCCCTCCTCTTTCCCCCCACTATCCCCTCTCCTCCCCTTTCCCCTACCTTCCCCTTCTCTGCACCTCCCCTCTCCCTCCCCTTCTCCCTCCCCCTTCTCTTTCCCCCTCCCTCTTCCTCCGCACACACTTTGAATGTCATATTTATTTGTATCGAATCAACAACCTAAACAATAAATTACAAGCTTCTAGCTTTAAAACTGACGATACTTTCATACAACTTTTCATCCCCCTTTTCAACCCTTTGCAACCCTCTTTTCGCATTAAAAAGTAGCCTATGTCCTTTCTCAGGCTCTAGACTATCTGAGTACCAAATTCCATTTTAATCGGTTCAGTAGAACATTTACATAAACCATACAATTGCCATACAAATGTTCATCCCCAATTGTTATTTTACACCCTTAAGGGTAAAACTTTCACAAACTTTGAATGTCATATTTATTTGTATAAAATCAACAGCCTAAAAAATAAGTTTCAAGCTTCTAGCTCCTAAAATGACGATACTTCCATACAACTTTTCATCCCCCCTTTCAACCCCTTGCAACCCCCTTTTTGCATTAAAAAGTATGTCCTTTCTCAGGATCTAGACTATTTGTGTACCAAATTTAATTTAAATCGGTTCAGTGGTTTGGCGTGAAAGTGACACAGACAGACAGGCAGACAGACAGACAGACAGACAGAGTTACTTTCGCATTTATAATAATATTAGTTAGGATTAGGATTATTAATTCTAATCTTAGCATTGATACTGTCAACATTTTAGTTTGTCTAATTTTATGAATAATCTTGACATGCGATTTGTATTTTTATATACATACAAGAAGTGCCCCGCGGTTTTGCCCGCGTTCAAATCTTCTTTTATTTATTTAAAACTTTTATTTTGTAAAAACTTTTCTATCATAAAAGACATCAAAGAAATGATAGCCAAATCGGTTCAAACTTTGAACCCCCGTTTCATCCCCTTAAGGAGTGAATATTGAAAAAATCCTTTCTTAGCGGAGACCTACGTTATAATAATTATCTGCATGCCAAATTTCAGCGCATTCCGAAATAATATTGATTTCAGACTTTGTTACCCCACTTCACCCTTTTAGGGGTGGCATTTCGAAAAAGTCTGAAACACGTATTTACTCATTTATTTTCTAAAGCACTTGTGTGAAGTTTCGAATAGAAAAAACTATCTAATCTTGTTTCTCCATACAAAATGTGAACCCCCATTTCATCCCCTTAAGAGATGAATTATAGAAAATCATTTCTCAGAAGAGACTAAGGTAGTAATAACTATCTGCACAACAAATTTCAGTGCAATCCGAAACAATATTGATTTCTGACTTTGTTACCCCACTTCACCCATTTAGGGGTGGCATTTCGAAAAAGTCTGAAACACGTATTTAACTTATTTATTTACTGGAGTACTTCTGCGAAGTTTCGAATAGAAAAGACTATAGCTATCTTATCTTGTTTCTCCATACAAACTTTGATCCCCCGTTTCATAATCTTAAAGAGTTAATTTTGAAAAATCTTCTTAGCAGATACCTACGTCAAAATAACTAGCTGCTTGCCAAATTTCAGCGCAATCAGAAACAATATTGATTTCAGACTTTGTTACCTCACTTCATTCTTTAAGGGGTGGCATTTCGAAATAGTCTGAAACACGTATTTACTTATTTATTTTTAAAAGCTTTTGTGTGAAGTTTCGAATAGAAAAACCTATCAAATCTTGTTTTTCCATACAAACTTTGTACCCCCATCTCATCCCCTTAAGGGGTGAATTTTTAGAAAATCATTTCTCTGAGGGAACTAACGTCGTAATAACTATCTGCATGCCAAATTTCAGCGCAATCCGAAACAATATTTATTTTCAGACTTTGGTATACCATTTAGCGGTGGAATTTAAAGAAATCGTGAAACGGGTATTGAATTATTTTTTTACTGAAGCATTTGTGAGAAGTTTCTAATAGAAAATACTATCTCATCTTGTTTCTCCATACAAACTTTGAACCCCCATTTCACCCTCTTAAGGGGTGAATTTTGGAAAATCCTTTCTTAGGCCTTTCCAAATTTCAAGTCTCTACGACTAGCGGTTTAGGCTGTGCGTTGTCTGTCAGTCAGTCAGTCAGTCAGTTATCAACACCAATATTATAAATGCGAAAGTCAGTTTGTTTATTTGTTTGTTTGTTTGTTTGTTTGGGACTTCTTCACGGTCAAACGGCTTGACCGATTTGGCTGAAATTTTGTATGAATCCATGTCATAGGACAGAATAGGATATAAAATACTTATTTTCTGGCTGTCGAGTCAGGGGGTCCAGATATTTTAAATTGAATATTGTAAATATAGGACCTCTTCACGGTCAAACGGCTTGACCAATTTTGTACAAAGATAGTACATAGGGCAGAATAGGATATAGGATACTTTTTTTTTGGCTATCGAGTCAGGGGGTCCAGATATTTTTTATTGAATTTTGTCAATATAAGACCTCTTCTCGAATAAACTGCTTGACCAATTTGCCTGAAACGTTGTATAAAGACAGTTCATAGGGCAGAGTAGGAAATAGGATACTTTTTTTTTGGCTAACGAGTCTGGGTGTCCAGGTTTTTTTTATTGAATTTTGTGAATGTGTGACTTCTTATCAGCTAAACGGCTTAACCGATACGGCTGAAATTTTATATGAAAACAGTACAACTTTCAATATTCATCATGATTATTAACCTTAAAATAAGTGGCTATCAAGTTTAACTTTAGTGTCATCGGTGTTGATTTAGTAGGCCATAAAAAGTCGTCAAAATTTCTGGCGCTCGCTTCGCTCGCGCAGTGATAGCGCTCGCTACGCTCGCGCAAGCATTTTTTTGATCTACTTTGTGGGTAATATTTCAGCAACTTTTGTATATTAATAGCCACATGCATCAAAACGAGTCATAAATTAAAACAGTACAATCTTCAATAATCGTAATGACTATTATCCTTAAGATAAGTGAATATCAAGTTTAACCTGAGTATCATCGGTGTTGACTTAGTAGGTCATAAAAACTGTCAGGGTTATAAAAAGTCATAAAAAAATTTCGCGCTCGCTGCGCTCGCGCAAGCATTTGTTTTATCTACTTTATGAGTAATATTTCAGCAATTTTGCATAACATGCATAAAAACGAGTCATAAATTAAAACAGTACAACCTTCAGTAATCATAATCATTATTAACCTTAAGATTAGTGGATATCAAATTTCACCTGAGTGTTATCGGTGTTCACTTAGTAGGTCATAAAAAGTCGTTAAAAATTTTTCGCGCTCGCTTCGCTCGCGCATTGATAGCGCTCGCTACGCTCGCCCGGTGATAGTGCTCGCTACGCTCGCGCAAGCATTTGTTTTGTCTACTTTGTGGGTAATGTTTCAGCAACTTTTGTATATTAATAGCCACATGCATCAAAACGAATCATAAATTAAAACAGTACAACCTGCAATAATCATAATTATTGTTAACCTTAAGCGCTCGCTTCGCTCGCGCATTGATAGCGCTCGCTGCGCTCGCGCAAACATTTGTTTTATCTACTTTGTAGGCAATATTTCAGCAACTTTTGTATATTAATAGCCACATGCATCAAAACGAGTCATAAATTAAAACAGTACAACCTTCAGTAATCATAATCATTATTAACCTTAAGATTAGTGGATATCAAATTTCACCTGAGTGTTATCGGTGTTGACTTAGTAGGTCATAAAAATTGTCAGGGTCATAAAAAGTCATTAAACATTTTTCGCGCTCGCTTCGCTCGCGCATTGATAGCGCTCGCTACGCTCGCCCGGTGATAGTGCTCGCTACGCTCGCGCAAGCATTTGTTTTGTCTACTTTGTGGGTAATGTTTCAGCAACTTTTGTATATTAATAGCCATATGCATCAAAACGAATCATAAATTAAAACAGTACAACCTTCAATAATCATAATTATTGTTAACCTTAAGCGCTCGCTTCGCTCGCGCATTGATAGCGCTCGCTGCGCTCGCACAAACATATGTTTTATGTACTTTGTAGGCAATATTTCAGCAACTTTTATATATTAATAGCCACATATGCATCAAAACGAGTCATAAATTAAAACAGTATAACCTTCAGTAATCATAATCATTATTAACCTTAAGATTAGTGGATATCAAATTAAACCTGAGTGTTATCGATGTTGAGTTAGTAGGTCATAAAAATTGTCAGGGTCATAAAAAGTCATAATAAAATTTCGCGCTCGGTACGCTCGCGCAGTGATAGTGCTCGCTACGCTCGCGCAAGCATTTGTTTTGTCTACTTTGTGGGTAATATTTCAGCAACTTTTGTCTATCAATAACCACATGCATCAAAACGAATCATAAATTAAAACAGTACAACCTTCAATAATCATAATTATTGTTAACCTTAAGATTAGTAGATATCAAGTTTAACCTGAGTGTCATCGGTGTTGACTTAGTAGATCATAAAAACTGTCAGGGTCATAAAAAGTCGTAAAAAATTTTCGCGAGTGATGGCGCTCGCTACGCTCGCCCAGAGATAGTGTTCGCTACGCTCGCGCAAGCATTTGTTTTGTCTACTTTGTGGGTAATATTTCAGCAACTTTTGTATATTAATAGCCACATGCATCAAAACGAATCATAAATTAAAACAGTACAACCTTCAGTAATCATAATTATTGTTAACCTTAACATTAGTAGATATCAAGTTTAACCTGAGTGTCATCGGTGTTGACTTAGTAGATCATAAAAACTGTCAGGGTCATAAAAAGTCGTAAAAAAAATTCGCGCTCGCTTCGCTCGCGCAGTGATAGCGCTCGCTACGCTCGCGTGGTAATAGTGCTCGCTACGCTCGAGCAAGCATTTGTTTTATCTTCTTTGTAGGTAATATTTCAGCAACTTTTGTATATTAATAGCCACATGCATCATAACGAGTCATAAATTAAAACAGTACAACCTTCAGTAATCATAATCATTATTAACCTTCAGATTAGTGGATATCAAATTAAACCTGAGTGTTATCGATGTTGACTTAGTAGGTCATAAAAATTGTCAGGGTCATAAAAAGTCGTAATAAAATTTCGCGCTCGGTACGCTCGCGCAGTGATAGTGCTCGCTACGCTCGCGCAAGCATTTGTTTTGTCTACTTTGTGGGTAATATTTCAGCAACTTTTGTCTATCAATAACCACATGCATCAAAACGAATCATAAATTAAAACAGTACAACCTTCAATAATCATAATTATTGTTAACCTTAAGATTAGTAGATATCAAGTTTAACCTGAGTGTCATCGGTGTTGACTTAGTAGATCATAAAAACTGTCAGGGTCATAAAAAGTCGTAAAAAAAATTCGCGCTCGCTTCGCTCGCGCAGTGATAGCGCTCGCTACGCTCGCGTGGTAATAGTGCTCGCTACGCTCGAGCAAGCATTTGTTTTATCTTCTTTGTAGGTAATATTTCAGCAACTTTTGTATATAAATAGCCAAATGCATCATAACGAGTCATAAATTAAAACAGTACAACCTTCAGTAATCATAATCATTATTAACCTTAAGATTAGTAGATATCAAGTTTAACCTGAGTGTCATCGGTGTTGACTTAGTAGATCATAAAAACTGTCAGGGTCATAAAAAGTCGTAAAAAAAATTTGCGCTCGCTACGCTCGCGTGGTAATAGTGCTCGCTACGCTCGAGCAAGCATTTGTTTTATCATCTTTGTAGGTAATATTTCAGCAACTTTTGTATATAAATAGCCACATGCATCAAAACGAGTCATAAATTAAAACAGTACAACCTTCAGTAATCATAATCATTATTAACCTTAAGATTAGTGGATATCAAATTAAACCTGAGTGTTATCGATGTTGACTTAGTAGATCATAAAAACTGTCAGGGTCATAAAAAGTCGTAAATTTTTTTTATTGTAAAAAGTAATTATTAATGACTTTAACAATAGACGATAGATAAACTCTTTATTGTATACCAAGAAAGAAACTTAAGTCTAGACATATTAACATTTATTTAATCGGTGATACAATCGGCGGTCTTATCGCATAAAGTGATCTCTTCCAGACAACCAAGTGTGGAGTAGTAACAAAAACAAAGGGAGTTTCGCGATGGCGATTGTATGATACAGGAAACTGCAATAAACATATTACTTATTAATATAAGTATAATACTTACTATACACATAATATATGCAGGTTCATACATACAAATACCATAGTAAAATATATATTATATTATACAGACACATACTTATACATTACTTACACTATACCTACCTATATAGGTATATAAATAAACATACATGTAAATATATACATAAATATATATCACCATATATATTTCAATAAATGCATACAATATATTATTATTTTAAATTATACAATACATACTTTATATGTACAACAAATACATATATCGAGTTCTACCTAAGAGTCATCTACAGTGAGTTGATTATTAGGTCGTAAAACTGTCAGGGTCATAAAATGTCATAAAAAATGTTCGCTTGCGCAATGATTGCACTCGCTGCGCTTGCGTAGCTATTCACCTTATTTGCTTTGCAAGAAATGTTTCAGGAACTTTTGTGTTGAGTCAAACATTTAAGCAGCACAACTTCGTATACCTAACCAAAATGATTAATGACTTTAACAATAGAGGATATTGAGTTCGACTTTAGGGTCATCTATGGTGACTTGGCCAAAGAGATCATAGATTTTGACCTCAAAGGTCATAAAGACTTAAATGACGCGGGCGAAGCCGCGGGTAACAGCTAGTATAAGATATTTTGATATTATTATCTATCTTTTAGCAGATAATGTTGATTAAGTTTTACTCTGTATTCAATATTTTAAAACTTATTAATAACGGAGAGTCGTAGAGAGAGAAGGCAACCCTTCTACGCGGAGAGTCTATTCTCCCCGTTATGAATATAGTTATGTGACATATCTAAGTGCATTGTACAATGTCTATGGATAAAAATAAATGAAATTAGTGATCCTAAGAGTAACAATTACTAAAGTATAGAGCGGGCCTATGAGCACGCTACCTAGCGTGGTATTATTATCTTTTCTATGACCTAGCTGCGAGTTGTAAGCAGATGTGCTATAGCTACGTACATTGATTTATAGGTCTTGCGTAGGGATGCCTGCAAACGTCCGCGCGCTTATCGATAAAGAGGGTGACACGTGACGACGAAAAATGAACATGTTGTATTTATACATTGAGAGGAATGTGATATATAATATATGTTATATATATAATTCATTCTGTAATAATTATTATTTTGGCGAAATATTCAAAAATATCTCTAATATATAATAGGCTCAGTGGCGTGTCTTGGGGGAGGCCTACGTCCAGCAGTGGACTGATACCGGCTGATTATTATGATGAAGTCAAAAATATTAATTTTAAGATACGCTGTTTTTTCCTACGTTTAATAGATAGTGTTAATGTGCGTAAGAGTACCTAAGAGCACTCAAAGGAAAATTATTGTGATGTTATAATAATACTGAAATCAATACTAAATTAAATAATACGAAATTTGACCTTAGAAAGAAATGCCTAACTACATACTATCCCGTTTTTCAGGTTCCGTAGCCGAATGGCAAAAAACGGGACCCTTATAGATTCGTCATGTCTGTCTGTCTGTCCGTCCGTATGTCACAGCCACTTTATTCCGAAACCATTAGTACTACAAAGTTAATAATATCGTTTAAAAACTAAAAAAGAACCGACTTCAATGCCGCGTATTAGTTTTCAGTACCAATTTTGAGATGTTTATCTCCATATCTCTGGAGATACTTATCAGACCTCGATAAAATGAACATGGTACCATACTTGGGATATTTCCTTTCCAACATAAAAAGAATAATCAAAATCGGTTCATAAACGACGAAAGTTATCCGCGAACAAACATAAAAATATAATATAAAAATATATATATATATACGGACGAATTGAGAAACCTTCTCCTTTTTTTGAAGTCGGTTAAAAATTGGTAGGTAGGTGTATTTTTGATTCGCTTTACGATTTTTATACACAAATAAAAAAAATATATATTAAGAGGGGCTTCCAATACATGAAACTGGAGAGCCAAGAAGCTTATTGGTGACGATCTACTTGTACTCCAGAGTCTCGCGCATCGCCGCAAAACGCTTGTTTATCGGTTTTCTATAGGTAAAATTTTGGAGAGTGTGCTATGGAACTGCATAATTTGATTCCACCTTCCCCATTTTTAACCGACTTCAAAAAAAGGAGGAGGTTTCTCAATTCGACCGTATATATTATTTTTTTTAATGTTTGTTCGCGGATAACTTCGTCGTTTATGAACCGATTTCGATTATTCTTTTTTTGTTCGAAAAAAGATATCCCAAGTGTGGTACCATGGTAATTTTATCGAGGTATGATAAGTATCTCCAGAGATATTGAGATAAACATCTCAAAATTGGTATTGAAAATGAATAGCGCGGCATTGAAGTCGGTTGTTTTTTAGTTTTTAAACGATATTATATTATTGGACATCCAGAGATACTAAAAGGCGCCACCGATTTATGGTGGATATACCATCTACCCGAACGAAGCGATTTGCATCTTCGTTCATCTTGCGAACCGCCAGGGAATGGAATGCTCTGCCTGAGTCTGTGTTTCCGGCTAATGACAATATGGGGGTCTTCTCGGTCAACGGTCATCTTTTGGGTAAACGCGCTGTATCATCGACCGCATCATCACTTAACATTAGGTGAGATAGTGGTTAAGTGCTACCTAGTTTAACGTAAAAAAAAATATCATACAATTTATATTATAGCTTGGGGCATTTAGGTCACGCATTTTTTTCCTTCATATAGTCATTAACTGCATAATACGATTTCTTTATTAAATGAGATTTGACAAAGGTTTTAGAAGTGCTCATAGACAGTTGATGTTTAGGAATATTACTATAAAATCGTATAGACAAGTTCACCAATCAGTTTGCTGAGTTCTGAGACAACGTTCGGTGGCAGCCAGCTCTGCAGACGGGTTGGTATAGTCGCTATGTGGTATTTTACATTCACAGAGAAGCACGACAGTTTTCAAGTGTCTGTCTGTTATTATAAAAGTAAGGTTCTACTTTGGACGCTCATGAGGTGAGAGCGTAGTATTGTAGTATTTGAGGGCCCGGTGGCGTAATCGGGAGAACGGTCGGCTTTGATGCCAGAGGTACCGAGTTCAAACCCCATCGTTCACCAATGGATTTATCTATAGAAAAATGTATGTGCGCTGTTCACGGTGGCCCTCCGGTGAAGGAAAAACATCGTTAAGTAACCAACAACCCCCGCATGGTAGTAGGACCACTATCTAGTGTTCGCCTGGCCAGCTACCACCCTCAAGTTAGAAAATCTATCGCCAAAAACATCTAATGTGTTCCGGCAGCTATCCGTGACAGCCAGTTCCCATTTTAGGGCTAGCGTGCTAACCATCTTCGACCGCAATCCGCATAATCACTTACCAACAGGTGAGATAGTGGTCAAACGCTAGCCTATTAGGTATATAAAAAAAAAGTCCAGTGATTATTATCGTGAACGAAATCAAACAATTGTGTCGCTGCTGCTTTTTACCCGACTGCGCGACGCAAAGGAGAGGTAATGTGTTTATCAGTCTATATATGTATGTATGTATGTATGTATGTATGTATGTATGTATGTATGTATGTATGTATGTATGTATGTATGTATGTATGTATGTATGTATGTTTGTTCCTTTGAGGCACACTAGAGACCAAACGCGTGGGCCGATTTTGATAATTGGCACGTCAATAGATTCGCCATGCTAGCGCGAGTGTCAACAAAAAGATAAAAAATTGAAAAATTCAAAATGGCGGATTTCATACGCCAAAATTTGGGGTTCAAAAACATTTTTTTTTCAAATCTATCGAGTGGGGTATCGAATTAAAGGACTTAAAATGGAGATTCAAAATATATTTATAACAAATAATTTATAATCGTACAAATCGAAAAAAAAAACGATTTTACATGCCGCGTTAGGCACTTTCAGTAACAAGTTTGCGGTGCTTATCTCTGAAGTTACTTATCAGATCTCAATAAAATTACAATGAGATCAAAAAAAAATCATATTACTCAAACAAAAAAAGAATTTTCCAAATCGGTTAAGAATTGATGGAGTTCTGAGGTAACAAACAACCTCTTCCTTTTGGTATTACAACTGTAAAGTAACTAAGCTTAAAAAGCAATACCCTATCTATTTCACGCTTTTCGGTTTTTTGTTCTTTTTTCCATAATTGTAATAACGGTCATAGATATACATATTTTTAATTTTCATAACGGTTATACATATTTTGTGAAGATTTCAAGTCTCTATCTATTATTAGTTTACAAGTTCAAGCACAAAACGCCGAAAAATACACGTTACTTGTATGTAGACTGTGATGTAGACCCTCTTTAATATTTAATTTTATTTTGTTTTTAGTATTTGTTGTTAAATCCCCAAATACATACTTAGTAGTGTAGACGCACAAAACCTTATATTTGCCAAAAAAATGCGTAAGCATATTAGTAAATATAATAGTACTGGAATCCTGCTGGCCCCATTTCATAAACAATAAAATATTAACGCTAACGTCAATATATATATTTGAAATGTGCAAATTGGTACGTATATATACCAATTTCTATTCTATAAAAAGAGGTGGTCCTAGAGGAGACAAAACAAGGTTCAAACATAACCTGATTCATCCCAGCTCTAAGCTGAAAATACACAGTTCCGGTACACATGCGATGGCGGTAAGGTCAAAGTCAAAGCATTTATTCAGTAAGTAGGTAGTATTAATATACGCACTTATACACGTCTCAAATCATAAAATAAATCATAATTGATGAAAAGTAAACAAAGCAAAAGCAAGATATTTTATAAGCTTCCCGACTGTTTTACAAGTATAAAGTATAGAACAGGATAGAAGGAGTTAAAGTTATTATAGTTTAGATCCCCGGAAACTACTCAATAATCCACATGACATCAACTCTCTAAATGAAATGAGAAGATTACGGAATTTGCTGTCCTTAACTTAACTAAAAAGTGTAAAATAAAACATTAAATTGAAAAATCAAAAAACCCGACTGCGCAAAAAGTGAAGTGTTAAAAAACGAACTGAAAAGAAAAAAACAAGTAAGTCTAGTAGTTTAGACTTCTGTTTAGGGATATCAAAAAACTATACCATTTAAATTCTTTCTCGGTCGATACACTCATAAAATAAATTATACATTGTTATATGGAATATAGAGACTTTAACAGTCGGGACATTAATCCCCATTCGTTAAGCCATTAATGTGTCCCGACTGTTAAAGTCTCTACTTTTTGCGCGGTCGGGTTTTTTGATTTTTAGGGTTCCGTACCCAAAAGGTAAAACGGGACCCTATTACTAAGACTCCGCTGTCCGTCTGTCTGTCTGTCTGTCTGTCTGTCTGTCTGTCTGTCCGTCTGTCACCAGGCTGTATCTCATAAACCGTGATAGTTAGACAGTTGAAATTTTCACAGATGATGTATTTCTGTTGCCGCTATAACAACAAATACTAAAAACAGAATAAAGTTAGAATAATAGAGATGTTTTTTTCGGCATTTCACCCCATCTATGAACGCTTAGTTAGGTAAACGTCCCATAGATGGCGTTATATTAAAATGTCGATCCCTAACACCTTTGTTAGACGTTAGATGGCGTTATAAGAAATAAAATGTTTATTAATTACATATAATTTTTTGCTGGCAAAAAATGATAGTGGTATTTTTTGCTCGATCTTATAAAATACTGTAGTGTTGTACGGAACCCTACGAGTGCGAGTCCGACTTGCACTTGGCCAGTTTATTTAATTTAATGTTTTATTTGGGAATTTTACCGTCAACATAAGATATACTCTACAAACACGTCAGTTGTAAGTCCTCACAGATACCTACCGGGGAAAGTTGTTTATGAACTGTTATCTTGTTGTGTACAGCACTGCTAGGTGACCACGTACTGGGAACATCTCTGATGTTATATGATGAGGTATATATTTATTGTTTTAATAAAAAAAATTAAGAAGTCTTCTCAACCAAAATAAGTAGACTCTTGAAATGCTTACAAAAATTATTTAAATATTACTTTGGACTCGCTATGACTACAAATACTCTAAACAGAATAAAATTAAATAAACTGGCCAAGTGCAAGTCGGACTCACACTCGTAGGCTTTCGTAACACAGTAGAGTATTCTGTAACTTTTATTTTTCGCAACTACAATAATATCGTTTAAAAACTAAAAAACAACCGACTTCAATGCCGCGCTATACATTTTCAGTACCAATTTTGAGATGTTTATCTCAATATCTCTGGAGATACTTATCATACCTCGATAAAATTACCATGGTACCACACTTGAGATATCTCCTTTCTAACAAAAAAAGAATAATCGAAATCGGTTCATAAACGACGAAGTTATCCGCGAACAAACATAATAAAAAATAAAAAAATACGGTCGAATTGAGAAATCTCCTCCTTTTTTTGAAGTCGGTTAAAAATAACTTTGTTTTTCATAGTGTTTGTAAGAAAAACAAAGCTATACTTGTGGTCGCTATATCTCAACAACTGCTAACTGTATCTCGTTCAAACCAATTTTCATTGAAAGTTTTTATTGTTTTTTATTGAGATCTACAGAATATATTTTTTCTAGATTTTTCACTTCCTTACTTTAGAAGTCAGAGCCCCCCTCTGACTTCTAAAGTAAGGAAGTGACACAGACATTTTACCACTTTAGACGCGCCTATCTTTTAAATGATTGACTTTGAGAAAAAACTATTTTAGGAACCTCGATGTCATTTTTAAAGACCTATCCATAGACACCCCACACGTATAGGTTTGAAGAAAAACATTTTTTATTTGTTCCAGTTCCATGTATGGGATGCCCCCCCTTAAACTTTCATATTTTTTATTTTTGTTTAAAAATCGAAAAGCGGTTTACAGATTACATCTATGTACCAAGTTTCAATTCTGTAGTCCTAGTAGTTTTGGAATAAAATGGCTGTGACATACGGACAGACACACAGACAGACAGACATGGCGAATCTTTAAGGTTTCCGTTTTTTGCGATTCGGCTACGGAACCCTAAAAGGGTCACAGGATGTCCCGTAACTCAACGTCAAGCCGGCACGGGGTGAAAGGGGGATTAACAGCAGTCCCGGGAAAAATAGAAAAAACAATCCTTATCAGTTCGTTAAATTTGAACTGGCACATTTATGAAAATGAGGGTAATTGACACCTTACATCATATCTTTAGATCATGTGACCACATATTTCATGATTTTACGTTGATTTTTTCACTCACGTGGTGACGTCAAAAGATGGCCCATTTAGTCAAGTTTTCAAAATGGTGCTAATAAAACACTAACTAATTTTCCATTCAGCAATTACTATATATTTTTAACCACACCATCAAATTTAAAAATTAAATACTCAGGTTATTAACTTGGTTTCTTATGATATCTTGTGGGATAAGCTTCGAAGCATCAACCTACCAACAGAACTGACCAGTATTTTTAAATACTGGTATAAGAACCAAGTCAATAGCGTCAAATGGGCAGGTACGATGTTAGACCCGTACAGGAGTGTGGGGTGAGGCAGGGAGGGTTGACTTCTCCCTCACTGTTTAACCTGTACATAAATGCCTTAATCGTCGCGCTCAGCAACCAGCATATAGGATGTCATATTAATGGAGTATGTGTTAATAACCTAAGCTATGCAGATGATATGGTGTTGCTGAGCGCGTCGGTTTGTGGTTTGAGAAAATTAGTGCAGACCTGTGAAGAGTATGCTTTAGGACACGGGCTACAATATAATGCCACTAAAAGTGTATGCATGGTTTTTGAGGCTAGAACGAAACGTCCGATACCAAATTATCCACCAGTGTGTCTGTATGGTGTCCCTCTGGAAAGGGTGGACCAATTCAAGTATCTGGGACACATCGTTACTACTGGCCTTAGAGATGATGCGGACATTGAGTAGGAACGAAGAGCCTTGGCCGTTAGGGCGGGCATGTTGGCTCGCAGGTTCTCACGTAGTTCAGAAGAAGTGAAAGTAACGCTCTTTCGAGCATACTGCACTTCTCTATATACGTGCAGCTTATGGGCGAGTTATGCTCGGGCGGCGTACAATGCCCTTCACGTCCAATTTAACAACGCGTTTAGGGCGATGATGGAACTGCCCAGATACTGCAGCGCATCGGGCATGTTTGCACAGGCGCGGGTGGATTGTTTCCATACGACCATGCGTAAGCGTGCCTCATCTCTGATGCGTAGAGTGAGGGCCAGTTGCAACGTCATCCTAGCGATGATTGCGGAGAGGGTAGATTGCCCATTCTTGAGACACTGCGCTGATAGACATGCTCCGTACATACCCTCATCATTTCGGGGTAGAAATTAAATTAAATTAAATTTAGATTTTATTGTGTGCTCAATTATTTATTATTTATTTTAAATTATTATTTACATTTGTGTTATTTTTTGCTAATTTAGTTGTGTAATTTGTCATTTATCGTTGTATTGTTTTGTCATTTAGTGTCTGTATGTCTTAAATAATTTTAATTTCTTTATATTGTAATTCCATATGATTCTTGGTCACTTGAAATAAACATATTTTATTTATTTATTTATTAATACATATTTCCGCTCAAAGATTTGAAAATATTTAACAATGGACAAACATGTTTTCATTCTTTTTAGAGCGTGATTTTTCAGTAGTCGGGTTATAGTTTTTGAACTAATTTTTTATTTAAAGTATTTTGGTGCGCGATACATAGCGATCAACAAACACATTACCCTCCCTATTGCTTCTTTGCGACGCCACGTGGGGTAAAAATTAGTTTTCTTTACTTTGACGAGATACATCTCGTAAACACTACGCTTGATAAAAATATGATGTACTAAACATGGTTGTCTGGAAGAGATCGCTTTGAGCGATAAGACCGCCCATTGACACTATTTTTAACAAAAATGTTTTAGTACTAAGTTTCTTGGTGTTCAATAAAGAGTATATCTATCTATCTATCTAAACCCTACCTTCATTTTAAAATCCCTATTCAACGATTCCACACACGATGCGGTGGGGTGAGAATTTTTTTTTAGTTCTTGACTTCGTGCCCTCTAGACGGCGCCACATTCAATTTGTTACGACGTCAAATAGCCTATAACCAGCAGACAAATAAAACGCGTCTAATGACACGTCATTTGTCAAATTATAATACGTAGTTTAGAAGTTATGAGGGAATAGATAAACTTACAAATATACCCACATACCGATCAAAAACCCTCCTTTTTGCTTCGCCGTAGTCGGGTAAAAAGAGACAGATTATTAAATTTTAAATTTCTCAATTACGACTGGTCATAATTTTATCCTACATAAGTAGATCACGCGGAGGAATAATGTAATCAACAGTAACTGACGAAAATACGAGAGATAGCAGATGTTTACTGGTTAGCATTAGGCACCGATGATAATAAGTCATGACCTTTGATTAAGTTAGTAACTAAGCAGACTGCCGACCCTGTCTCCAGTACGATGTCACGTGTCTCCCTCAGGTTCTGTGTGAGCATACTGCGACACTCCACGGCCTCAGCTTGGATGATGTCACCGTCACCCTGACACTGTAGCTCTCTGTAGGAGGTTACACTTCCCATTGCCTCACCTGATGGACCTTCAAATTCTACCTCGAGCTTTTTGAAATGAAACTGTTAACACCATCGTTTAATATTAGCTCGTATATAGATTCCAAAGCCCAGTATTATTTTATTCAGTAAAATGTCTCGGGTCGCAATACGCCCGGTCCTTTCGAATGCATTGACGGAGCCGGAGCTAACGTCAAGAGGCCCTTTACAATTTATAACTTCATCATCATCATCATCATCAGCCTGTGTCAGTCCACTGCTGCACGTAGGCCTCTCCCAAGATGCGCCACTGAGCCCGATCTTCGGTTCTTCTCTTCCAGTCACTGCCCACCGCTTTGCGTATGTCGTCGCTCCACCTGGTCACAGGACGTCCTACGCTACGTTTGCCAATACGCGGTCTCCACTCTAGGACAAGATTACCCCAACGGTTATCGGTCCTGCGGCAGATATGACCAGCCCACTGCCACTTCAGCTTGCTAATCCGTTGAGCTATGTCGATAACTTTAGTTCTCTGGCGAATTACTTCGTTCCGGATTCTATCCCGCAGAGAAATACCGAGCATAGCTCTCTCCATAGCTCGCTGAGCGACTTTAAACTGGTGGACCAGTCAAACTGTGAGTGTCCACGTCTCGGCTCCGTATGTCATCACATGTAGGACGCACTGACTAAAGACTTTTGTCTTTAGACACTGCGGTATAGGCGACGAGAAGACTCGACGGAGTTTTCGGAATGCTGCCCAGCCCAGCTAAATTCTTCTCTGGATTTCCTTCTGGAAGTTGTGTTTGCCTAGTTGGAGCGTCTGCCCTAGGTAAACATACTTAGTGACAACTTCGAGTGGGATTCCATCTACGGCAATCGGTTCCGGCACAACGTTCTCGTTGTACATGACTTTGGTTTTATCCAAATTCATCCGGAGACCGATGCGACGAGAAGAATCAGCTAGGCCATTCAACATCATTTGTAGGTCTTGCAGCGTCTCTGCCATAATGACGATGTCATCTGCGAATCGTAAGTGAGAGATGTACTTGCCGTTGATGTTAATGCCACAATCTTTCCAGTCCAGCGTCTTAAACATATCTTCCAAGGCGTTAGTGAGCAGTTTCGGGGATATGACGTCCCCCTGTCTCACTCTTCGACGCAGGTGGACATGTTTAGTTTGCTGGTTCTGTACTTGTACAGTCATCGTTGCGGCATTATACAGACATCTCATCACTTCGATATATCGCCAGTCGACTTGACAACGCTGCAAGGACTCCAGAACAGACCAGGTTTCGATTGAGTCGAAGGCCTTCTCATAGTCCACAAATGCTAAGCACAGGGGCCGATTGTACTCTTCGGTCTTCTGCACAATCTGCCGCACCGTGTGGATGTGGTCTATGGTGCTGTAACCGCTTTGAAACCCGGCCTGTTCCGGAGGTTGAAACTCGTCGAGTCTTCGCGCAAGACGATTCGTGATGACCCTTGAAAACAGCTTGTAGACATGGCTCAGAAGCGAAATCGGGCGGTAGTTTTTCAATAGGGTTTTATCTCCTTTTTTGAAAAACAGAACCACCATGCTTCTGTTCCATGCCTGTGGAGTTCTCCCAGTGAAAAGAACGGAATTAAAGAGCTGCTGAAGCTGTTGAGCTGCTGGAGCTCCTCCGGCTTTTAAAAGCTCTATTGTGATTCCGTCTTCTCCTGGGGCTTTTCCATTTTTAAGTTGTTTAAGGGCCATCACGATTTCGTCTTGGCTAATTTCGGGCAGATCTTCTGTGAAGTGGCGGGTTAAGGTGGCTCTAGAATCCTCAGTATCGGATTCGGGCCTTAAAGCATGCGATGCGTAGAGCTTTCCGTAGAAGTCTTCAACTTCCGACAGAATCTCCGGCTTGGATGCGACGACGTTCCCCGTTGACGTTGTCAGGTTTGTGAGGTGGCTTCTACCGAGAGGCTGGACGAACACTTTCGACCCCCGATTCTGCTCAATTGATTCTTTAATCAAGAGCGTGTTAGAGGACCAGAGGTCGCGTCGTACCAGCTTCTTTATGGTTTTGTTGCGCACCTGGTTAGTCGACAAAGCTGACAAAGGGTCTGTTCGTCTCTCTTCCATTAGCCGAAGTGTTTCTGCCGAAAGTTTGGACTTTTTGCCCGTACGCTTGCTCTCGCAGAACTTCGTCCCTTCATCCCTGAGGATTTCCACCACTTCTTCTACGCATCACTTTGAATATCTCACAGGCAAAATAACTACAAATTATAACACCACGTTAGCTCTGTGTGCAGTGTACAGACCGCCGGACAATAGTAAACAACTCTTTATCGAGGAGATGGACCAATGTTTAAGTAAGCACTCCAACACTGACTTAATATTACTAGGTGATATTAATATTGATTTGAAACGAGATAGCCTTATAAAACAATCATACTTGGACGTGATGAGCGGGCACGGCCTGTCATGCGGTATTACCGATTACACTAGGATAGAAGCAGTAAAAAATAAGGTAACAAAAAGCTGCATTGATCACGTATTGGTTCGATCCCGCATGAGAGACGTGTACACCGCTGCGCTCTGCACCGTACTAGCGGACCACAAAGTGACTGTGGCTACGCTGGTCAGCGACTCCAATGTACAGGATGCTCCCGTTTACGTGACTCGGTATAACAATAATAAACTAGATAAATCGTTAAATAGTGTTGACTGGCAACCAGTTCATGATATGGAATGTCCAAATGATATTTACAATTATATACATACAGATTTTGATAATTGCTATGAACAATCCAAATATGTAAAAAAAATAACTAATTCGAAGCGAACGTACATGGATGGATTAACAATAAAATCACTAACCTATGTAAAATAAGAGACGATCTATATCTTCAATGGACCAAAGACACAGGTAACAAAGTACTAAGATCAAAATACAATAAGCTAAGAAATAAAATAAATAAAATAGTCCACAAAAATAGAAATAGTTACTATAAAAATGAAATTAATAAAAATAGAACAAACACGAAAAAACTGTGGCAAATTATAAATAACATATCTGGAAAAATATCAAACTCTATAGACCGCGTTATATTAAAAGCATTTAGCACTGAACCTAACATAAAAAAATAGCGGATAATTTTGCCCTTCAATTTCGAGATAATGTCAAAAAAATAATACCTAACTGTAAAAACAACATTTTGGATAAGAACGACTATACTAAACCTCTGGATAAATCTATTTATTTTCCTAAAGCAACTTGCTATGATGTGTCAAAAATTATTAAAAACCTTAACCCTAATAAGGCTCCTGGAGCAGATGGGATAAGGGCCATTGACATAGTTCGTTTGTCTGATAAGATCGTCGGCGTATTGGCAAAACTGATCAACACGACCATCGCAGCTGGACTTTATCCTAGAAACCTCAAAATTGGTATTGTAAGACCCATTCACAAAGGAGGTAGTACCCTTGATTACGGTAAATACCGTCCTATTACAATACTTCCAGTATTAGATAAAATTATCGAAAAGTATGTATGTAATATTGTACAAAATTTCTACTTTCTAAATGGCATACTTTCGTCACAACAATTTGGTTTTCAACCCAAAAAAAGTACTACTATGTTGTTATCTTGCTTCACGGATGAAATGAACGCCTACTTAAATGCAAAAAAACATGTTGTATTAGTCTTTATAGATTACAGTAAGGCATTTGATACACTTAGACATAGCCTCTTAATTGAGAAACTGGATAACTGTGGAATTAGAGGTAATTTATTAGAATGGTGCAAAGATTACAATAACAATCGCAGCTATCAAGTCAAAGTGGACACAAAACTCAGCGACAGTGTAAAAGTAACAGAAGGGACCGCTCAAGGATCAGTCCTCGGGCCCTTGCACTACTTAACATATGTGAATGACATCACTAATGTGGTTAAATACTGCTCTGTCTACCAATTTACCGATGATACCTGCCTGGTTGCTGGTCATAGGGATATTAATGTCGCTGAAAGTAACATACAGGCCGACTTTACAGCGATATGTAAGTGGTCACATGACGCGGGACTGGTACTTAATGCCGAAAAAACCAAATTAATGCACGTCTGTTCCAGCCACAACAATAATGCTGCACAAAAAGCTTTAGAAATTGCAGCTCATAGTCATGATTGTTTACATTTGGATAATAAACTTTGTAGCAGTAATTGTTTTCTCTTAGATCAGGTAATTGAACAAACATATTTGGGACTAACAATTGATCATCGATTTAATTGGTCAAAACACATCAACAACAACTGTGACAGACTTAGAGCAATCATGGCCAAATTTTATATAATAAAAAGTAGAGTATCCTATGACGTTCTACTTACAATGTACAAAGCTCTAGTAGAAAGCATAATTTCTTATGGCCTAAGCAGTTACGGCCGTACATATAAAACATACCTTGATCAGATTTACAATATACAACATAGAATACTTAAAATTATAGTGCCACGTAAAATCAAATTGAGATTCAAAAATGATCCCCCAGGACTCTTCAAGTACTGTGGTATAATTCCTATTCACCAAAAAGTCAAATATAATCTATTAACAGAACAATACTTTCGAGACGAAATTCAAATAGAAACTAGCCATAACATATTAACTAGAAATATAACTAATAAAGTACTTTTAAAACCTACATTTAATAACGACTACGGTAAAAGAACATCCCAATACATGATTCCAGATTTAATAAACAAATTATTATCGAAAGAAACTAGGGATAAAATAACTACAAACAACATTAAATATATTATGTTTCTTTGAAGTGTTTCACACTTTATATTTTTGTAAATTGTTAAACACAATCCGCCACCAATGCATAATTGGGTTAACAAATGCAATCCACTAATTTCGTCGTAACGATACTTCGCACCGTGGCTTAATTGGCAAAGCACCGGAACATGTTATTCCGGAGGTTGCGGGTTCAAGTCCCGTCGGTACGATGAAATTTTGGATTGTGTTTAACAATTTACAAAAACATTAAATATGTACTAAAAATATGTTCCTGGAAATCGAATAAAAAAATATACAAAAATCAATGAAATAAACTGGAACATCATATAACGAAGACAGGCACACACGCTTACAACAATTACCACTCAACGCGGCGCGGCAGGCAGCAGGCACTCGCACGCAGCTTGAGAATTGAGGGTAGTTGTGTATGTTAGTGCGCGCGGCGAACAGAACTTACTTGTTTGTTATCGATTTACCCTTATATTTTTGTAATTTATTTTTTCCCTTTATCATATTATATAATTTTTTTCACTCTGTTCATTTATACCTATATATAATTTAGTTTAATGTAAACGAGAACTTATTATCTAGACAAACTTATTTAGGTTTTTAGATAATAATTAGCAAAGCCATGTTTTATAAGTTACTGTAATCAAATAAATAAATAAAATAATCTTCGAGTTTCTGGTCTACGTCATCTGTGGTTTCCAAGGCAGCGAATCGATTTCCCAATTTTAATTGGAATGTTTCGGACCCAACAACGGTTTGGAGTAGGTTTGGACGGAGCGTAGACTTCATCATTCGGAATCTCTCGGCTTTAAAGTCGATATCCAGAGAGCCTCGTACAAGCCGGTGATCACTTCCAGTATTAAACCTGGTGATCATTGAGACGTCTCTGAATATGCGCCGTTTGTCCGTAATGATGAAGTCAATCTCGTTTTTAGTCACAGTGTTGGGGCTTTGCCACGTCCACTTCCTTTGGGGCTGTTTCTTGAAGAAAGAGTTCATCAAGAAAAGCCCCTCTTTTTCGAGAAAATTGACTAGCATTTGCCCCCTGTGATTCCTACTGCCAAATCCGTGTGGTCCTATAGACGATTCGCCGCAAGTTTGTACTCCCACTTCGGCGTTAAAGTCTCCCATGACAACGTTGTAGTGAGCCTTGGAGGTGGTGTGTAAAGCTCTGGAGATATCTTCATACATGCTCTCCATCTAAATATCATCATCCAAATGTGTCGAGGTCGGTGCGTAGACCTGGATAACCTTGAAGCTGTACCTCTTGGTTAACTTAATGATGAGGTACGCTACCCTGGTCGACACACTGGAGATTTCTACAACGTTGTCACTGAGAACCTTGTTAACCAGAAACCCGACGCCGCCTTGAGATGGCTGATCTCCTTCTCTGTAGTAAATAAGATGGCCCTATTCTAAAGTTATGGTGTCCTCTCCCTGTCTTCGGACTTCAAATAACCCCAGTATGTGCCATCTTATGTGTTTCAGCTCCTCCTCCAGCTGCGCGAGATGATCGTCCAGCCGAATCGTGCGTCCATTATACGTTGCGAGGGTCAGTTTGTTCTGGCGGCCTACCGGGGATTTTAAGCACCCCCTGCCCTGCCGTTACCGTGACCGCCGCCGTGGTCAGGAATAACAGGGCGGCCGGGAACTGGGGGCCTTGGCTTTAGGTGTCCTTCCATAGTTTTATTTACTGAAGCACTTGTGTGAAGTTTCCATAGAAATAGGAATAATATACCTTATTATTCCTATTTCTATGGAAGTTTCGAATGGAAAAAAATATTTAATCTTGTTTCTCCTCACAAACTTTGAACCCCCGTTTCATACCCTTAAATGGTGAATTTTAGAAAATCATTTCTCAGAGGGAAGTATCGTCGTAATTACTATCTGTATGCCAAATTTCAGTGCAATTCGAAACAATTTTGATTTTCAGACTTTGTTACCCTATTTCATCCCCTAAAGGGTTGAATTTTGGAAAATCCGTTCTTAGTTTACCAGGGGTTCCCAAACTTATAAGTATCACGCCTCCCTACTGCTTTAAATTTATATGCTCACGCCTCCCCTCGGCCCAGGGCCCAGCAAGTAGCAGCAAGTGGGCTCGCCAAGCAATTATAAAATAAAATAAGGGTATTTTATACAAGGTTATTCCTACTTGATGCGAAACCTGAAAGTACAGGATCGATTCCAATAGTTTTTAAAGCATGTTATATTTTTTGCCAAAAATGTTAGAAAATTTTGAAAGCTTGAACGCCGTTAGAAGCCGCGCCCCCCAGTAGATGTCTTCGCGCCTCCCTAGAGGGGCGCGCTCCCCACTTTGAAAATCAATGTAGTACACGTTTACGTACTAAGACAAATATACCTTTCAAATTTCAAGTCTCTACGACCAGCGGTTTAGGCTGTGATCATCAGATTAGCTCCATCCATGGTACCATATTATTGTATTGTCACCGAGGATACATAAGTTCACCAAATTTGAGTCAAATCATGTACATACATACATTGCAACTTAAATCACAGAATAATGAATAGTTGGTTAAATAAAAGCTTGTAATAGTGGATGGGTCATGAAAATATACATGAAGGCGATTCAAGAAAATAGATATATCAAAAGGGCTGTCGCAAATTTGTATGAAAATCATGATAACTTTACCTTATAATATCGTACTACGCGGACGAAGTCGCGGGCAACAGCTAGTTAAATATACATATATGTATATCTATGTATTTTACGCGATTTTTAAATGTACTGTATGCTGGTACTATATTTTGTACTGTACTATGTACTTCGAGCATTTACCAATGGAGATGTTAACGCAAGGCGTACCCTTCTGCTGGCCATATAGCCATTATTGGCCATATGAGCGTGCGTAACTACGTTGTATTTTTAATACTGTGTGTGTGTTTCAAGCTCACAATCACTCACTTTAACGAGCACGAACACGAACGAGTGCGGGATCGTTAAAGTTCGTGAACACGTTTTTCACGAACTTTAACGATCCCGCACACTAGTGCGGGATCGTTAAAGTGAGTGATTTGTGTGTGTGCAATGCGTGTTTACCTCGTCCCCCGTAAGTATCGGCAGAAAAAAATGTCTGTGGATTAAAACGTTAACATCTCCATTGGTAAATGCTCGAAGACGATGTCTTGGTACTATATTTAATATTTATCACCATCACATTTAAGATAATGTTAAAAAGTCTAGTTAATGCAAAAAAAAAAAACCTGCAAAGTCGAGTTGGACTCGCTCACCGAGGCTTCCGTACCAACGTTGGTAAATACCAACTAAGATAGACCTCTAAATTGTACGAGCGCTCATATAACTCAGGGCCTATCAAATTGGTTGCAACTACATATGTATGGGGACAACCTTTAATTTTCAACTTTTTTTATATTTTGGCATTTTTCCTTTTGTGCTATAAGACCTTGCTTTTTACCAAATTTCATGATTCTAGGTCAACGGGAAGTTCCTTATAGGTTTTAGATCCAAAACCTGTAGGGTACTTTCAATTGACCTAGAATTGTCAATTTTGTTCAAAATCAAGGTCTTACAGCACAAATAAAGGAGCAATTCCGAAAAGTAAAAAAAGTTTAAAATTAAGGTAAATTTTAGTACTTACAATTTTTCGCGAAAATCTAAATTTGCCCATATCTTTTTATTGTGTTGACTCAAGACCTTGATTTTTATACACCCAATAAGGACTATAGACCTCAGTATCAGGTATAAATTTTAACTTGCTAAGTCCACCCGTTCCTGAGAAAACCAGTGGTGACGCACGGACAGACAGACGGACAGACAGACAGACGGACAAGAAAGTGATCTTATAAGGGTTCCTTTTTTACCTTTTGCGGTACGGAACCCTAATTAAGTTCAAATGTTAAGTTATGTATTGCAAATAATATAATTGCTTCTGGAACAATGTTATCACTCTCGTTTTCACTTAATTCACTTTCTGAGTAGTAGTAGTTCACAGAGAATGAACTTCCAGCTTACATAAGAATAAACTGTTATAATATAACTCAGACTATCATCCAGACGGAGCCGTGCCTAACACCCGTGCGAACGCAAGTTCAGTAATACTAATTGCTTGTTTGCTACCAAGCGGCAGTAGGGTCGGACGCTTCCGTGTAGTATTACTTCGCAGCGTTGCTTACGTAGTAATCATGCCGTATTGACTATGCCGGACTGAGCGCGGAAGCGTATTACTCAAGCAATTAGTATTACTGAACTTGCGTTCACACGGGTGTTAGGCACGGCTCCGTCTGATATAATTTAAGATCGTTTAAAAACTAAAATAACCGACTTCAAACGTCAAGCTAGTCAAAGTAGCTAGTAGACTATTATATAAATATACTAGCTGACCCGGCAAACGTTGTTTTGCCATATATTGATCAGTTTTCGACCGGAGAGGAAAAATGATTAAATTACTAAAATGGCTATTAAAAAATAAGGGTTGATCGTAGAAGGGTGAAAATTGAGGATTGTATGTATTTTTGTATGTTGTATCATAAAAAAATAGAAATTAAAAATGTTGTCTAAAAAATAAAAAAAATAATTTAGGGGTGGACTACCCCTAACATTTAGGGGGATTAAAATAGATGTTGGCCGATTCTCATAGATACCGGATAAGCACAAAAAATTTCATCAAAATCGGTCAAGCCGTTTCGGAGGAGTATGGCAACGAAAACTGTGACACGAGAATTTTATATATTAGATCATAGAAATATATATATATATTATATAAATATATTAAACTATTATATAAATATACTATTATAACTATTATATAATCTGTGCCAGTATTAAGTAGTTAATCGTCAAGATAAGGAAATGCATCGTAATACAAATGTCGATATGTTAATAACGGCTCGGCTGATTTCGTTAAAATTACAATAGGACCATGTTGGAAACGTACCCTACCCATTATAAAAAGAATCATTCGAATCCGTTCACAATTGACGGAGTAATCGCGTAACATACACACAAAAAAAAAAACATACAGACGAATTGAGAACCTCCTCCTTTTTTGTGAAGTCTGTTAACAACTTAAACTCTCAACCATCCCCGACTGATCTATGTGTAATCTGTTCATGGAGACCACTGCGATGAGCCCAAATTTGACATCTCTGCTGTAAGTTGGTGAGAAGTTGAGTATTCTGCAGATTCCAGGAGATGTTCCAACGTCAAGTCAATGCTATATCGTTGAAATAAGAGTATACCGAATTTCAAATTGATCAGACTTATGAACGTTGATTTTATAGCACCATTAACATGGAAAAAGCTCATAGTTGTAAAACGATTTAACGGATTTTCATGGATCAAAGCTAAGTATACTTCCGATGATGTCACGTATCAAACAAAAAATAAAACCGGCCAAGTCGAGTTGGACTCGCCCACCGATGCTTCCGTACCAACGTAGTGGGTAAAGGTAACAAGTAAAGGGAAAATCCCAAAAAATAAAAAAGTTGAATATTAAGGTAAATTTTGGTACTCACATGTTTTCGCGAAAATCTAAAATGGCCCATATCTTTTTATCGTCCTGACGCAGGACCTTGATTTTATACACCTAATAGGGACTATAAACTTTATTATCTATACTAATATTATAAAGAGAGAACATTTGTATTTTTGTATTTTTGTATTTTTGTATTTTTGTATTTTTGTATTTTTGTATTTTTGTATGTTTGTAATGATTTAGCTCAAAAACTACTGGACCGATTAAAAAAATTCTTTCACTAATATATAGAATGGACTTTCGGAATGAAAATAGGTTATATATTATCCCGTTTAAATCAAAGGTACATTTGTGGAGACCTAATTTGCAACCTAAGTCGACTAAAAAACGGTCGAAGAAACACGTTTCTTACGAACGCTGCTCAATTGAAAATAGATGGAAGAATATTTTCTATGCAAGAGTTGTACAACTTAATAAGACCTACAGAAAAGTCCGCGACAGCATATGTCTATCTCTTAAGGTTGACTCACAGTAACCATATTAATGTTTAATTTTTTGTTAAAAAATATTACATAACTTCCAAGGCTATTTTCAAGTATATAGTATTAATCCTTATCAAATTGTCCTTTACAGTATATAATTCAAATGAAAACTCTAGAAGATATCACAGATTTCACATACACGCATCGCAAAATTAATAAAATATCTGCCGTGAAACCACAGTGTAGGTCATAGTTACTAAGAAAATATTATTATAAGCTTAGCGATGCTGTAGATCCCCACCGATCACAATCAATTTGAAGTCAATATAGTACAATAATATATTTTTACTGTATACAATTCTATTGTATAATATAGTTATGATCTATATATAAACCACCCTGACTGATCTATGTATAATCTTTTCAATAAAAGCATTCCAATGACTCTAAACACGAAATTTAAAATCTGAGCTGTAAGTTGGTGTGGATTTGAGTATTCTGTAGAGTACAGGAGATGTCCCAGCATCACGTCAATGCTTCCATGTTCTTACAATATCGTTGAAGAAGAAGATTTTCGAATTATCAACACCAATATTATAAATGCGAAAGTCAGTTTGTTTATTTGTTTGTTTGTTTGTTTGTTTGGGACTTCTTCACGGTCAAACGGCTTGACCGATTTGGCTGAAATTTTGTACAAAGATAGTACATAGGGCAGAATAGGATATAGCATACTTTTTTTTTGGCTATCGAGTCAGGGGGTCCAGATATTTTTTATTGAATTTTGTAAATATAAGACTGCTTCTCGAATAAACGGCTTGACCGATTTGCCTGAAATTTTGTATGAATACATGTCAAAGGGCAGAATAGGATATAGGATACTTATTTTCTGGCTGTCGAGTCAGGGGGTCCAGATATTTTAAATTGAATATTGTAAATATAGGACCTCTTCACGGTCAAACGGCTTGACCGATTTGGCTGAAATTTTGTACAAAGATAGTACATAGGGCAGAATAGGATATAGGATACTTTTTTTTTGGCTATCGAGTCAGGGGGTCCAGATATTTTTTATTGAATTTTGTCAATATAAGACCTCTTCTCGAATAAACTGCTTGACCAATTTGCCTGAAACGTTGTATAAAGACAGTTCATAGGGCAGAGTAGGATATAGGATACTTTTTTTTTGGCTAACGAGTCTGGGTGTCCAGGTTTTTTTTATTGAATTTTGTGAATGTGTGACTTCTTATCATCTAAACGGCTTAACCGATACGGCTGAAATTTTATATGAAAACAGTACAACTTTCAATATTCATCATGATTATTAACCTTAAAATAAGTGGCTATCAAGTTTAACTTTAGTGTCATCGGTGTTGATTTAGTAGGTCATAAAAAGTCGTCAAAATTTCTGGCGCTCGCTTCGCTCGCGCAGTGATAGCGCTCGCTACGCTCGCGCAAGCATTTTTTTGATCTACTTTGTGGGTAATATTTCAGCAACTTTTGTATATTAATAGCCACATGCATCAAAACGAGTCATAAATTAAAACAGTACAATCTTCAATAATCGTAATGACTATTATCCTTAAGATAAGTGAATATCAAGTTTAACCTGAGTATCATCGGTGTTGACTTAGTAGGTAATAAAAACTGTCAGGGTCATAAAAAGTCATAAAAAAATTTCGCGCTCGCTGCGCTCGCGCAAGCTTTTGTTTTATCTACTTTGTGAGTAATATTTCAGCAATTTTAATAGCCACATGCATCAAAACGAGTCATAAATTAAAACAGTACAACCTTCAGTAATCATAATCATTATTAACCTTAAGATTAGTGGATATCAAATTTCACCTGAGTGTTATCGGTGTTCACTTAGTAGGTCATAAAAAGTCGTTAAAAATTTTTCGCGCTCGCTTCGCTCGCGCATTGATAGCGCTCGCTACGCTCGCCCGGTGATAGTGCTCGCTACGCTCGCGCAAGCATTTGTTTTGTCTACTTTGTGGGTAATGTTGCAGCAACTTTTGTATATTAATAGCCACATGCATCAAAACGAATCATAAATTAAAACAGTACAACCTTCAATAATCATAATTATTGTTAACCTTAAGCGCTCGCTTCGCTCGCGCATTGATAGCGCTCGCTGCGCTCGCGCAAACATTTGTTTTATCTACTTTGTAGGCAATATTTCAGCAACTTTTGTATATTAATAGCCACATGCATCAAAACGAGTCATAAATTAAAACAGTACAACCTTCAGTAATCATAATCATTATTAACCTTAAGATTAGTGGATATCAAATTTCACCTGAGTGTTATCGGTGTTGACTTAGTAGGTCATAAAAATTGTCAGGGTCATAAAAAGTCATTAAACATTTTTCGCGCTCGCTTCGCTCGCGCATTGATAGCGCTCGCTACGCTCGCCCGGTGATAGTGCTCGCTACGCTCGCGCAAGCATTTGTTTTGTCTACTTTGTGGGTAATGTTTCAGCAACTTTTGTATCAGTCCGCTCCGCGACGCTACGCAGTGAGCACGCGCTAATAACCTGTTCTACACATACTACTTAATTTATTTGTGTTCTCCGTAACTCACTTTTAATGTAACAATGTTTTCGTGTCCTGGATGTAAACTTGACCACTCGGACGGCGTAAGGTGTTCTAATTGCTCGACCATCTATTGTTTTTCGTGCGCCAACATCACCGAAATTAATTATAGGAAACTTGGCGCTGCGAGACAAGCTACGCTTCTTTGCGCCGAGTGTAAGACTAACAATTCTAAATGCATCGCCGCCTCGCATGCTAACGTCACCCTGGACCTCGTGCTGCACGAGCTCAGAGATGGCATGACGGGGATCAACCACCGGCTGGAGCAGCTACCCTCACTAGTTGAAGAAATGAAGGTGTTTCGCGAGAAATTTAATCAATTCGAAGACACAGTGGAAGATATAAAGAAAGAGTTAAAGGATAACAAGAAGGCAACAGAAGAGATGCAAGTGAGACTCACCCACTTGGAGACTAGATGCAGCGAGGACTCAAATTATCCAAATTACCCTCAACTAGAATCAAAAATGATCCAAATCGCCGCCGACCTAGCCTCCAAAGACCAGCGAGAGAGAATTAACAATGTGGAAATAAAAGGAGTGCCACTCCGGAAGACTGAAAATTTAATCCTCCTCGTCTGCAAGATTGGCGAGGCAATAGGCCAGCCTATCCAGTCTACCGACATAAACTTTGTCACGCGAGCCCGCTCGACCGCCATCGTTAAACCTATCATCGTAGGATTCGTGGCGAGATACTGCAAGGAGAATTATGTTGCCGCAGCAAGGAAACATAAAAACCTGACCGGCGTGGACATCGGTTTCCCAGGAACTACAGCCCGGGTCTTCGTGAACGACCACCTTACTAGAGAAAATAAGCAGCTGCTTACCCTAACTAAGAAGAGGGCCCTTGAGAAGAACTACAGCTACACCTGGGTCCAGAACTGTAAGATCTTAGTCAGGAAGAACGATACGTCTCCGATTATTCAAGTCCTGCGTGAAGATGACCTCGCGAAAATCAACTGACTGTCTCCTCTAACCTATCTAAGTAGCTTTCCAATTGTTTCTTTTATCCTGAATTTTTATTATTATTATAGAAATTTTATCGATCACTGTATGCGTTACTTGCCATTATTGATTTTGTTTTGTGTACTAATACTAAAGCCATATAAATATTTCAACGTTAACTATTCAAGCTTTCCACTAACCTATAATAAACTCACAATTACCTCACCCATTGTATCACTATTTTTAGCATTTCTATCCATATTTCATTACAACCACTATATTTACTACTATTACAAATACCTACATACTTTTTACAACGACACCGCGACACTAACCTATCCGTGCATATATCAACACCAATATTATAAATGCGAAAGTCAATTTGTTTATTTGTTTGTTTGTTTGTTTGTTTGTTTGTTTGGGACTTCTTCACGGTCAAACGGCTTGACCGATTTGGCTGAAATGTTGTACAAAGATACTACATAAGGCAGAATAGGATATAGAATACTTTTTTTTTGGCTATCGAGTCAGGGGTCCAGATATTTTTTATTGAATTTTGTAAATATAAGACTGCTTCTCGAATAAACGGCTTGACCGATTTGCCTGAAATTTTGTATGAATACATGTCATAGGGCAGAATAGGATAAAGGATACTTATTTTCTGGCTGTCGAGTCAGGGGGTCCAGATATTTTAAATTGAATATTGTAAATATAGGACCTCTTCACGGTCAAACGGCTTGACCGATTTGGCTGAAATTTTGTACAAAGATAGTACATAAGGCAGAATAGGATATAGAATACTTTTTTTTTGGCTATCGAGTCAGGGGGTCCAGATATTTTTTATTGAATTTTGTCAATATAAGACCTCTTCTCGAATAAACTGCTTGACCAATTTGCCTGAAACGTTGTATAAAGACAGTTCATAGGGCAGAGTAGGATATAGGATACTTTTTTTTTGGCTAACGAGTCTGGGCGTCCAGGTTTTTTTTATTGAATTTTGTGAATGTGTGACTTCTTATCAGCTAAACGGCTTAACCGATACGGCTGAAATTTTATATGAAAACAGTACAACTTTCAATATTCATCATGATTATTAACCTTAAAATAAGTGGCTATCAAGTTTAACTTTAGTGTCATCGGTGTTGATTTAGTAGGTCATAAAAAGTCGTCAAAATTTCTGGCGCTCGCTTCGCTCGCGCAGTGATAGCGCTCGCTACGCTCGCACAAGCATTTTTTTGATCTACTTTGTGGGTAATATTTCAGCAACTTTTGTATATTAATAGCCACATGCATCAAAACGAGTCATAAATTAAAACAGTACAATATTCAATAATCGTAATGACTATTATCCTTAAGATAAGTGAATATCAAGTTTAACCTGAGTATCATCGGTGTTGACTTAGTAGGTAATAAAAACTGTCAGGGTCATAAAAAGTCATAAAAAAATTTCGCGCTCGCTGCGCTCGCGCAAGCTTTTGTTTTATCTACTTTGTGAGTAATATTTCAGCAATTTTAATAGCCACATGCATCAAAACGAGTCATAAATTAAAACAGTACAACCTTCAGTAATCATAATCATTATTAACCTTAAGATTAGTGGATATCAAATTTCACCTGAGTGTTATCAGTGTTCACTTAGTAGGTCATAAAAAGTCGTTCAAAAAATTTTTCGCGCTCGCTTCGCTCGCGCATTGATAGCGCTCGCTACGCTCGCCCAGTGATAGTGCTCGCTACGCTCGCGCAAGCATTTGTTTTGTCTACTTTGTGGGTAATGTTTCAGCAACTTTTGTATATTAATATCCACATGCATCAAAACGAATCATAAATTAAAACAGTACAACCTTCAATAATCATAATTATTGTTAACCTTAAGCGCTCGCTTCGCTCGCGCGTTGATAGCGCTCGCTGCGCTCGCGCAAACATTTGTTTTATCTACTTTGTAGGCAATATTTCAGCAACTATTGTATATTAATAGCCACATGCATCAAAACGAGTCATAAATTAAAACAGTACAACCTTCAGTAATCATAATCATTATTAACCTTAAGATTAGTGGATATCAAATTTCACCTGAGTGTTATCGGTGTTGACTTAGTAGGTCATAAAAATTGTCAGGGTCATAAAAAGTCATTAAACATTTTTCGCGCTCGCTTCGCTCGCGCATTGATAGTGCTCGCTACGCTCGCCCGGTGATAGTGCTCGCTACGCTCGCGCAAGCATTTGTTTTGTCTACTTTGTGGGTAATGTTTCAGCAACTTTTGTATATTAATAGCCATATGCATCAAAACGAATCATAAATTAAAACAGTACAACCTTCAATAATCATAATTATTGTTAACCTTAAGCGCTCGCTTCGCTCGCGCATTGATAGCGCTCGCTGCGCTCGCGCAAATATTTGTTTTATCTACTTTGTAGGCAATATTTCAGCAACTTTTGTATATTAATAGCCACATGCATCAAAACGAGTCATAAATTAAAACAGTATAACCTTCAGTAATCATAATCATTATTAACCTTAAGATTAGTGGATATCAAATTAAACCTGAGTGTTATCGATGTTGACTTAGTAGGTCATAAAAATTGTCAGGGTCATAAAAAGTCGTAATAAAATTTCGCGCTCGGTACGCTCGCGCAGTGATAGCGCTCGCTACGCTCGCCCGGTGATAGTGCTCGCTACGCTCGCGCAAGCATTTGTTTTGTCTACTTTGTGGGTAATATTTCAGCAACTTTTGTCTATCAATAACCACATGCATCAAAACGAATCATAAATTAAAACAGTACAACCTTCAATAATCATAATTATTGTTAACCTTAAGATTAGTAGATATCAAGTTTACCCTGAGTGTCATCGGTGTTGACTTAGTAGATCATAAATACTGTCAGGGTCATAAAAAGTCGTAAAAAATTTTCGCGAGTGATGGCGCTCGCTACGCTCGCCCAGAGATAGTGTTCGCTACGCTCGCGCAAGCATTTGTTTTGTCTACTTTGTGGGTAATATTTCAGCAACTTTTGTATATTAATAGCCACATGCATCAAAACGAATCATAAATTAAAACAGTACAACCTTCAGTAATCATAATTATTGTTAACCTTAACATTAATAGATATCAAGTTTAACCTGAGTGTCATCGGTGTTGACTTAGTAGATCATAAAAACTGTCAGGGTCATAAAAAGTCGTAAAAAAAATTCGCGCTCGCTTCGCTCGCGCAGTGATAGCGCTCGCTACGCTCGCGTGGTAATAGTGCTCGCTACGCTCGAGCAAGCATTTGTTTTATCTTCTTTGTAGGTAATATTTCAGCAACTTTTGTATATAAATAGCCACATGCATCAAAACGAGTCATAAATTAAATCATAATCATTATTAACCTTAAGATTAGTGGATATCAAGTTTAACCTGAGTGTCATCGGTGTTGACTTAGTAGGTCATAAAAACTGTCAGGGTCATAAAAAGTCGTAAATTTTTTTTATTGTAAAAAGTAATTATTAATGACTTTAACAATAGACGATACATAAACTCTTTATTGTATACCAAGAAAGAAACTTAAGTCTAGACATATTAACATTTATTTAATCGGTGATACAATCGGCGGTCTTATCGCATAAAGTGATCTCTTCCAGACAACCAAGTGTGGAGTAGTAACAAAAACAAAGGGAGTTTCGCGATGGCGATTATATGATACAGGAAACTGCAATAAACATATTACTTATTAATATAAATATAATACTTACTATACACATAATATATGCAGGTTCATACATACAAATACCATAGTAAAATATATATTATATTATACAGACACATACTTATACATTACTTACACTATACCTACCTATATAGGTATATAAATAAACATACATGTAAATATATACATAAATATATATCACCATATATATTTCAATAAATGCATACAATATATTATTATTTTAAATTATATATAATACATACTTTATATGTACAACAAATACATATATCGAGTTCTACCTAAGAGTCATCTACAGTGAGTTGATTATTAGGTCGTAAAACTGTCAGGGTCATAAAATGTCATAAAAAATGTTCGCTTGCGCAATGATTGCACTCGCTGCGCTTGCGCAGCTATTCACCTTATTTGCTTTGCAAGAAATGTTTCAGGAACTTTTGTGTTGAGTCAAACATTTAAGCAGCATAACTTCGTATACCTAACCAAAATGATTAATGACTTTAACAATAGAGGATATTGAGTTCGACTTTAGGGTCATCTATGGTGACTTGGCCAAAGAGATCATAGATCTTGACCTCAAAGGTCATAAAGACTTAAATGACGCGGGCGAAGCCGCGGGTAACAGCTAGTACTACTAATAACGACTACGTGTTCTACATAAACTATTCTATAAAATCTCATCCTCAGATATTATTATTATTCGTTATCATACAGGGTATCTACTATTTCATAAATATCTTACCTCATCAACACCAATATTATAAATGCGAAAGTCAGTTTGTTTATTTGTTTGTTTGTTTGTTTGTTTGGGACTTCTTCACGGTCAAACGGCTTGACCGATTTGGCTGAAATTTTGTACAAAGATAGTACATAGGGCAGAATAGGATATAGAATACTTTTTTTTTGGCTATCGAGTCAGGGGGTCCAGATATTTTTTATTGAATTTTGTAAATATAAGACTGCTTCTCGAATAAACGGCTTGACCGATTTGCCTGAAATTTTGTATGAATACATGTCATAGGGCAGAATAGGATATAGGATACTTATTTTCTGGCTGTCGAGTCAGGGGGTCCAGATATTTTAAATTGAATATTGTAAATATAGGACCTCTTCACGGTCAAACAGCTTGACCGATTTGGCTGAAATTTTGTACAAAGATAGTACATAGGGCAGAATAGGATATAGGATACTTTTTTTTTGGCTATCGAGTCAGGGGGTCCAGATATTTTTTATTGAATTTTGTCAATATAAGACCTCTTCTCGAATAAACTGCTTGACCAATTTGCCTGAAACGTTGTATAAAGACAGTTCATAGGGCAGAGTAGGATATAGGATACTTTTTTTTTGGCTAACGAGTCTGGGTGTCCAGGTTTTTTTTATTGAATTTTGTGAATGTGTGACTTCTTATCAGCTAAACGGCTTAACCGATACGGCTGAAATTTTATATGAAAACAGTACAATTTTCAATATTCATCATGATTATTAACCTTAAAATAAGTTAACAAAATGCAATCCACTAATTTCGTCGTAACGATACTTCGCACCGTGGCTTAATTGGCAAAGCACCGGAACATGTCATTCCGGAGGTTGCGGGTTCAAGTCCCGTCGGTACGATGAAATTTTGGATTGTGTTTAACAATTTACAAAAAAAAAAATATATAAAGTGTGAAACACTTCAAAGAAACAAAATATTTAATTTACGCAGTGCAACATCTCTCGTCGGATTTGAAAACTGTAATGATTTCTTCCGAATGATTAACTTACGTAATAAGTAGTCATAGATGGCGCCACCAATGCATAATTGGGTTAACAAAATGCAATCCACTAATTTCGTCGTAACGATACTTCGCACCGTGGCTTAATTGGCAAAGCACCGGAACATGTCATTCCGGAGGTTGCGGGTTCAAGTCCCGTCGGTACGATGAAATTTTGGATTGTGTTTAACAATTTACAAAAAAAATATAAAGTGTGAAACACTTCAAAGAAACAAAATACTTAAAATAAGTGGCTATCAAGTTTAACTTTAGTGTCATCGGTGTTAATTTAGTAGGTCATAAAAAGTCGTCAAAATTTCTGGCGCTCGCTTCGCTCGCGCAGTGATAGCGCTCGCTACGCTCGCGCAAGCATTTTTTTGATCTACTTTGTGGGTAATATTTCAGCAACTTTTGTATATTAATAGCCACATGCATCAAAACGAGTCATAAATTAAAACAGTACAATCTTCAATAATCGTAATGACTATTATCCTTAAGATAAGTGAATATCAAGTTTAACCTGAGTATCATCGGTGTTGACTTAGTAGGTAATAAAAACTGTCAGGGTCATAAAAAGTCATAAAAAAATTTCGCGCTCGCTGCGCTCGCGCAAGCTTTTGTTTTATCTACTTTGTGAGTAATATTTCAGCAATTTTAATAGCCACATGCATCAAAACGAGTCATAAATTAAAACAGTACAACCTTCAGTAATCATAATCATTATTAACCTTAAGATTAGTGGATATCAAATTACACCTGAGTGTTATCGGTGTTGACTTAGTAGGTCATAAAAATTGTCAGGGTCATAAAAAGTCATTAAACATTTTTCGCGCTCGCTTCGCTCGCGCATTGATAGCGCTCGCTACGCTCGCCCGGTGATAGTGCTCGCTACGCTCGCGCAAGCATTTGTTTTGTCTACTTTGTGGGTAATGTTTCAGCAACTTTTGTATATTAATAGCCATATGCATCAAAACGAATCATAAATTAAAACAGTACAACCTTCAATAATCATAATTATTGTTAACCTTAAGCGCTCGCTTCGCTCGCGCATTGATAGCGCTCGCTGCGCTCGCACAAACATTTATTTTATCTACTTTGTAGGCAATATTTCAGCAACTTTTGTATATTTATAGCCACATATGCATCAAAACGAGTCATAAATTAAAACAGTATAACCTTCAGTAATCATAATCATTATTAACCTTAAGATTAGTGGATATCAAATTAAACCTGAGTATTATCGATGTTGACTTAGTAGGTCATAAAAATTGTCAGGGTCATAAAAAGTCGTAATAAAATTTAGCGCTCGGTACGCTCGCGCAGTGATAGCGCTCGCTACGCTCGCCCGGTGATAGTGCTCGCTACGCTCGCGCAAGCATTTGTTTTGTCTACTTTGTGGGTAATATTTCAGCAACTTTTGTCTATCAATAACCACATGCATCAAAACGAATCATAAATTAAAACAGTACAACCTTCAATAATCATAATTATTGTTAACCTTAAGATTAGTGGATATCAAATTAAACCTGAGTATTATCGATGTTGACTTAGTAGGTCATAAAAATTGTCAGGGTCATAAAAAGTCGTAATAAAATTTAGCGCTCGGTACGCTCGCGCAGTGATAGCGCTCGCTACGCTCGCCCGGTGATAGTGCTCGCTACGCTCGCGCAAGCATTTGTTTTGTCTACTTTGTGGGTAATATTTCAGCAACTTTTGTCTATCAATAACCACATGCATCAAAACGAATCATAAATTAAAACAGTACAACCTTCAATAATCATAATTATTGTTAACCTTAAGATTAGTAGAAATCAAGTTTACCCTGAGTGTCATCGGTGTTGACTTAGTAGATCATAAAAACTGTCAGGGTCATAAAAAGTCGTAAAAAATTTTCGCGAGTGATGGCGCTCGCTACGCTCGCCCAGAGATAGTGTTCGCTACGCTCGCGCAAGCATTTGTTTTGTCTACTTTGTGGGTAATATTTCAGCAACTTTTGTATATTAATAGCCACATGCATCAAAACGAATCATAAATTAAAACAGTACAACCTTCAGTAATCATAATTATTGTTAACCTTAACATTAGTAGATATCAAGTTTAACCTGAGTGTCATCGGTGTTGACTTAGTAGATCATAAAAACTGTCAGGGTCATAAAAAGTCGTAAAAAAAATTCGCGCTCGCTTCGCTCGCGTAGTGATAGCGCTCGCTACGCTCGCGTGGTAATAGTGCTCGCTACGCTCGAGCAAGCATTTGTTTTATCTTCTTTGTAGGTAATATTTCAGCAACTTTTGTATATAAATAGCCACATGCATCAAAACGAGTCATAAATTAAAACAGTACAACCTTCAGTAATCATAATCATTATTAACCTTAAGATAAGTAGATATCAAGTTTAACCTGAGTGTCATCAGTGTTGACTTAGTAGATCATAAAAACTGTCAGGGTCATAAAAAGTCGTAAAAAAATTCGCGCTCGCTACGCTCGCGTGGTAATAGTGCTCGCTACGCTCGAGCAAGCATTTGTTTTATCTTCTTTGTAGGTAATATTTCAGCAACTTTTGTATATAAATAGCCACATGCATCAAAACGAGTCATAAATTAAAACAGTACAACCTTCAGTAATCATAATCATTATTAACCTTAAGATAAGTAGATATCAAGTTTAACCTGAGTGTCATCGGTGTTGACTTAGTAGATCATAAAAATTGTCAGGGTCATAAAAAGTCGTAAAAAATTTTCGCGCTCGCTACGCTCGCGCATTGATAGCGCTTGCTGTGCTCGCGCAAACATTTGTTTTATCTACTTTGTGGGTAATATTTCAGCAACTTTTGTATATTAATAGCCACATGCATCAAAACGAGTCATAAATTAAAACAGTATAACCTTCAGTAATCATAATCATTATTAACCTTAAGATTAGTGGATATCAAATTAAACCTGAGTATTATCGATGTTGACTTAGTAGGTCATAAAAATTGTCAGGGTCATAAAAAGTCGTAATAAAATTTAGCGCTCGGTACGCTCGCGCAGTGATAGCGCTCGCTACGCTCGCCCGGTGATAGTGCTCGCTACGCTCGCGCAAGCATTTGTTTTGTCTACTTTGTGGGTAATATTTCAGCAACTTTTGTCTATCAATAACCACATGCATCAAAACGAATCATAAATTAAAACAGTACAACCTTCAATAATCATAATTATTGTTAACCTTAAGATTAGTAGAAATCAAGTTTACCCTGAGTGTCATCGGTGTTGACTTAGTAGATCATAAAAACTGTCAGGGTCATAAAAAGTCGTAAAAAATTTTCGCGAGTGATGGCGCTCGCTACGCTCGCCCAGAGATAGTGTTCGCTACGCTCGCGCAAGCATTTGTTTTGTCTACTTTGTGGGTAATATTTCAGCAACTTTTGTATATTAATAGCCACATGCATCAAAACGAATCATAAATTAAAACAGTACAACCTTCAGTAATCATAATTATTGTTAACCTTAACATTAGTAGATATCAAGTTTAACCTGAGTGTCATCGGTGTTGACTTAGTAGATCATAAAAACTGTCAGGGTCATAAAAAGTCGTAAAAAAAATTCGCGCTCGCTTCGCTCGCGTAGTGATAGCGCTCGCTACGCTCGCGTGGTAATAGTGCTCGCTACGCTCGAGCAAGCATTTGTTTTATCTTCTTTGTAGGTAATATTTCAGCAACTTTTGTATATAAATAGCCACATGCATCAAAACGAGTCATAAATTAAAACAGTACAACCTTCAGTAATCATAATCATTATTAACCTTAAGATAAGTAGATATCAAGTTTAACCTGAGTGTCATCGGTGTTGACTTAGTAGATCATAAAAACTGTCAGGGTCATAAAAAGTCGTAAAAAAATTCGCGCTCGCTACGCTCGCGTGGTAATAGTGCTCGCTACGCTCGAGCAAGCATTTGTTTTATCTTCTTTGTAGGTAATATTTCAGCAACTTTTGTATATAAATAGCCACATGCATCAAAACGAGTCATAAATTAAAACAGTACAACCTTCAGTAATCATAATCATTATTAACCTTAAGATAAGTAGATATCAAGTTTAACCTGAGTGTCATCGGTGTTGACTTAGTAGATCATAAAAACTGTCAGGGTCATAAAAAGTCGTAAAAAAATTCGCGCTCGCTACGCTCGCGTGGTAATAGTGCTCGCTTCGCTCGAGCAAGCATTTGTTTTATCTTCTTTGTAGGTAATATTTCAGCAACTTTTGTATATAAATAGCCACATGCATCAAAACGAGTCATAAATTAAAACAGTACAACCTTCAGTAATCATAATCATTATTAACCTTAAGATTAGTGGATATCAAATTAAACCTGAGTGTTATCGATGTTGACTTAGTAGGTCATAAAAATTGTCAGGGTCATAAAAAGTCGTAAAAAATTTTCGCGCTCGCTACGCTCGCGCATTGATAGCGCTTGCTGTGCTCGCGCAAACATTTGTTTTATCTACTTTGTGGGTAATATTTCAGCAACTTTTGTATATTAATAGCCACATGCATCAAAACGAATCATAAATTAAAACAGTACAACCTTCAGTAATCATAATTATTGTTAACCTTAACATTAATAGATATCAAGTTTAACCTGAGTGTCATCGGTGTTGACTTAGTAGATCATAAAAACTGTCAGGGTCATAAAAAGTCGTAAAAAAAATTCGCGCTCGCTTCGCTCGCGCAGTGATAGCGCTCGCTACGCTCGCGTGGTAATAGTGCTCGCTACGCTCGAGCAAGCATTTGTTTTATCTTCTTTGTAGGTAATATTTCAGCAACTTTTGTATATAAATAGCCACATGCATCAAAACGAGTCATAAATTAAATCATTATCATTATTAACCTTAAGATTAGTAGATATCAAGTTTAACCCGAGTGTCATCGGTGTTGACTTAGTAGATCATAAAAACTGTCAGGGTCATAAAAAGTCGTAAAAAAAATTCGCGCTCGCTTCGCTCGCGCAGTGATAGCGCTCGCTACGCTCGCGTGGTAATAGTGCTCGCTACGCTCGAGCAAGCATTTGTTTTATCTTCTTTGTAGGTAATATTTCAGCAACTTTTGTATATAAATAGCCACATGCATCAAAACGAGTCATAAATGAAATCATAATCATTATTAACCTTAAGATTAGTGGATATCAAGTTTAACCTGAGTGTCATCGGTGTTGACTTAGTAGGTCATAAAAACTGTCAGGGTCATAAAAAGTCGTAAATTTTTTTTATTGTAAAAAGTAATTATTAATGACTTTAACAATAGACGATAGATAAACTCTTTATTGTATACCAAGAAAGAAACTTAAGTCTAGACATATTAACATTTATCTAATCGGTGATACAATCGGCGGTCTTATCGCATAAAGTGATCTCTTCCAGACAACCAAGTGTGGAGTAGTAACAAAAACAAAGGGAGTTTCGCGATGGCGATTATATGATACAGGAAACTGCAATAAACATATTACTTATTAATGTAAGTATAATACTTACTATACACATAATATATGCAGGTTCATACATACAAATACCATAGTAAAATATATATTATATTATACAGACACATACTTATACATTACTTACACTATACCTACCTATATAGGTATATAAATAAACATACATGTAAATATATACATAAATATATATCACAATATATATTTCAATAAATGCATACAATATATTATTATTTTAAATTATATATAATACATACTTTATATGTACAACAAATACATATATCGAGTTCTACCTAAGAGTCATCTACAGTGAGTTGATTATTAGGTCGTAAAACTGTCAGGGTCATAAAATGTCATAAAAAATGTTCGCTTGCGCAATGATTGCACTCGCTGCGCTTGTGCAGCTATTCACCTTATTTGCTTTGCAAGAAATGTTTCAGGAACTTTTGTGTTGAGTCAAACATTTAAGCAGCACAACTTCGTATACCTAACCAAAATGATTAATGACTTTAACAATAGAGGATATTGAGTTCGACTTTAGGGTCATCTATGGTGACTTGGCCAAAGAGATCATAGATCTTGACCTCAAAGGTCATAAAGACTTAAATGACGCGGGCGAAGCCGCGGGTAACAGCTAGTAATCTCATAGTTCATAAGTTCATGGGTTCATACTCGGCTTACTATGTGAACAATATTTCCAATTTGACACATGTTATTACTCGCTACGAGTTTATAATAATTACATATATAATAACAAGAGTACCGCCGCCGCCGTTGTACATAGCACTAGTTGAATACTTCCTCTCTTATCTGTATACGCTCTTTATTCTATCTGTTTACGTGTTCTTTTATTTATCACAAAAACTTAAGACTATTTTTACATTCCAGTCCCGTCTCCGACATGTAACACAACAATATTATTTTAGTAAAAAATATATTCACTCTAAGTTATTATATGCTACTAATTTATTACACATCGCGTGTTTTTCTGTGCAAACCCCTAACAACATTGTTTTTAATGAGTTTAATGTTTTAATGATCATTGCGCTCGCCGACCCGGTTAATACTGGGCCGGTTAGTGCCTATGGTTTTTAACGTATATTATCAAAATGTTAGGGGTTTGCGAACCAAAACACTGCAATTTAAAAGAAATGTCGAACTATGCAACTACGATATTGTTGTGTTGACGGAGACTTGGCTTCTTGACGGTATTAGAACGGAGGAACTATTCAGCAGCGTGTACACGGTGTGGCGGCGCGACCGGGACTACTCTGCGTGCGGCCAGGCCCGAGGAGGCGGGGTTCTTATCGCCGCGCGCCGCGAGCTGGCTGCGCTCGCGCGCCCCGAATGGCACTCCACCGCGGAGGACGTTTGGATTACGATTAATTTTAGACAAAATAAAATGAATAAGGCTGTAAAACTACATTTAGGGTGCATTTACGTATGCGCTCAAAACCAAGGTTTATCGTTTTCATCTCAGCTTTCGAATTTCTGTGATAAAGCAGTCTCAATATCTGTTGAAAATCCCTATGATAAACTTTTAATACTCGGAGACTTTAACTTAAGCGATATCACTTGGACCACATCACGCGATCATAGTCACATGTTACCTACTTATAATATTAATAATTGTAATCATATGGAACTAATAGATCTTTTAAACTTGAGTGACCTAGGCCAATATAACAATATTCTCAACAACAACAATAAAACTCTCGACTTAGTTCTGTGTAATGACTACGTTTCTGCGTATCATTGTTTGGATCCGTTAGTAGATGAAGATGGTTACCACCCAGCATTGATCTGTAGACCGCACTTCATTAATGTTAGTATTTTACCCCCCTCACCAAGACGTAAATATTATTACACGAAGGGGGACTACACGGCCATATGCAACGAGTTAGACGAGCAGGACTGGATGTCACTCCTATCGTGCACTAGTATAGATGAAGCAGTCGAAACATTCAATTCAATATTATCTGAGCTAAGGGACAAATATGTGCCGTCTAAGTATATCAAACCTAATCAGTTTCCAGTATGGTACTCGTATGCACTACTAAAAATATTAAAAGAAAAAAATAAATTTCATCGCAAATTCAAAATTTATAACAATACTGCGGACATAAATTCATTTAAAGTACTGCGTGATGGAGCAAAGAAGGTTGAACATGAATGTTATGTCCACTATATAGCTAACGTTGAAAATTCAATACGTGACAACCCTAAATTATTTTGGTCTTTTATACAATCGCAAAAACAACATAACTCATATCCATCAACTATGACATACAAAAATCAAAGTTTATCCGCAGGCAGCAGTATTTGCAATGCCTTCGCTGACTTTTTCAACTCTAGTTACTTACCACTTACGACCTGTCCATCATCTCCCCTAACAACTCCCGCTATATCTCCATCGACTGCAGACATTACTACAGTAGAAATAAATGAATCCAGTGTACTGAAACTCCTTAAAACACTCGACTGCAATAAATCAGCTGGGCCGGACGACATACATCCACAGATGCTAACCAACTGCGCAAAAAGTATAGCTTACCCTATATCTATTTTGTTCAATCGGTCAATTAGTGATGGTCAAGTGCCAAAGATATGGAAATCTGCTTCTATAACACCCATCCATAAAAAAGGTTCTAAACGCGACATATGCAACTACAGGCCGATTTCAAAGCTTTGTGTTTTAGCCAAAATGTTTGAAAAATTGATCCATGACCAAGTTTATGTAGCGTTGAAACATACCTTCTTACCTCAACAGCACGGATTTCTACGAGGAAGATCGACCGTCACTAATCTTGTTACATTTACTGACTTTGTTACCGCCGGTATGGACCATGGGGGCAAGGTAGACACAGTCTATACTGACTACAGTAAAGCTTTTGACCGAATTGATCACATTATTCTTATAAACAAACTGCAAGCTGCCGGCATTCGAGGAGATCTACTCAGGTGGTTTAAGTCCTATGTAGCTAATCGTTGCCAGACGGTTGTACTAAATGGTTATGCTTCAGTCTCATCTCCCATTCCATCCGGAGTGCCTCAAGGGTCGATCCTTGGCCCGCTTCTCTTCATCATCTTTATTAACGACATAAATCTATGCTTCCAACATTCACAATTTCTTATGTTTGCCGACGATTTGAAAATTTATAAGATCATCAACTCATATGAGGATTCGGTGCTACTTCAACATGATCTCAACAACTTACATCGCTATTGCACCTTAAATAAACTTGACCTTAATGTTCAAAAATGTTTTTGTATCTCTTTTAGTCGTTCCATTTATGCCCAAATATTCAATTACAAAATTAATGGTGAATCCATTAACCGAACGGACTCAGTAGTTGATCTTGGCGTTACTCTAGACTCTAAATTACTTTTTGATAAGCATATTGATAAAATTTCGTCAAAAGCACTAAAAACTCTAGGTTTTTTGTTTCGTGTAACAAAAGATTTCCAAACCCCAAAAACTCTCAAAATCTTGTATTGTTCACTAGTTCGCAGTCAACTTGAATATGCTTCGCAAGTCTGGAACCCTCAATACGACAAATATATACAGATTATAGAGAAGCCTCAACGAAAATTTTTACGTTTTCTAAATTACAAACATAAAATGTATAGTCCAGATTATTCTTTTAGCTGTAAACATCACCATTTTCTACCACTTGATAAAAGAAGAGAAGCGGCCGATCTCACATTTCTCAGTAATATTTTGTCTAATTCTATTGATTGCTCATCCCTTCTAGCCGAAATCAAATTTGTCACTCCTATAAAAGCTGTCAGTCGTCGTAACGAACTCAAACTTTATCATTCTCCATGCTCAACGAACTATCGCCGTAACTCGTATTTCATTCGTACAACTAAATTGTTCAATCTTCACTACTCAAAATTGGTGGACCTTTTTACGATAAGACCTTTCACATTCAAGAATATTATAAACAATTTATATTTTAAAAGTAACTAATACACTAACACTTCTTCCAACCTATCTACTTTAATGCAAATAACTGAATAATTTATATGGCTCTAGTAATAAGTAATTAATTCATTGAAAAAAATTAAACTTTTTTATATTTTACTACTACATAACTTTACTTTATCATCATTTTTAGTATTATTTTCTCTCACTCCTAGTTTTATATTGTTTAACATCCAGATATGTCTACATTATGTTAACGTGTACCTATAAGTGAAAACTAATTAAGGCTACTTGATCTATTAATTTGTTTCCTGAATCTAAGTTTAAAGCTGTTTGTTTTCCATGTAAGTAAAAATAAAATAAAATAAAAATAAATAAATATTTCTCTCAATCTCTTTTATGTTGGACAGACACTTGACCGCAGTCTCACCTGATGATAAGTGACGATGCGGTCGAAGAGTTGGGTCTACAAATTGCGAGTGATTACGTATATTCTGGGTAAGCGCGCTCCATCACCGATCGCATCATCATTTAACATCAGGTGAGATAGTGGTAAAGTGCTACCTGGTTCAGTGTCAGAAAGTTCGATCACATGTTGTATACAATCGTCAGACGGCAGTGAGACGAGGCGCTGCACAACTGACTTCAGTCTAATCCACGGAGATCAACTATTACAGCCTATCTTCCACACAGGTTATTACACGAATCCCCATTGACATTCCCCATTCATGGGGATTTATGCAATTCTTATCCACATATCCCCATTATGAGCTGTACAAGACGACATTAGGAATTTGTGAAAATAAAGTTCCCAATTCCCCATGAATGGGGAATGTCAATGGGGATTTGTGTAATAATCCGGTTCACAGGCCGGTACCGTCACGCACATGACGTCTGTACAGTACATCATGTCTTAACTCGACGAACGGATTGGTGACATGTCTCCGCTCACTGGGTGGTCGGAGCCACGGGCGGAGTCTACCACCAGTGGTCACCCATGTAGCACCACCCAGGGATCACGTGTAGGGTTAATTTAGGTGTACGGTCGCAGGCAGGTAACAATGACCTGCAAATAATAATGTAGATATAATGTGACGCTCATTGATGTTATTATAATGTCAGACACACTGGAGGTGGGAAGGAGAGGAGAGCCTCCATTGATGACACACACCAGCACTGAGCTGAGGAGACTCCGGTACTTCAGTTTCGCGTGGGGGGGCTCCACGGCAAGCGAGGCTCTGTACGACTGTACCGCGGAGTGAGGTAATGTAACACATGGTGTGTATATCACGACAGACGGTGGATTGTCACTTATATATGTGTCCGACTGAGTCGCGAGTGTATAGGTATCTTGTGTGTCAGCGCGCGACATCATCGACCGCATCATCACTTTACATCAGGTGAGATAGTATTCACGCGCTACCCATTTTGGCATAAAAATAAAATTATGAAATTGTAGTACTATTGATTAGTGGGAGGACTGCTAGCCCACCTGGGGCGGTACCACCACGAAAACCAATAGCAATGTTTCCCGTGTGAAGCACAAAGGCTCAGTGCATACTGCATTGTCAGCGACGCGACCATCAGCATTAATAACAACACATTATATACCTTATGTACAACGTTACAAGATATGTAATCGCTTGATACAATGAACCACACGAGACTGCTCGAGCCGACGCGAGTCTTCCACACACCTCGCTCATTGTATCAAGCGATTACATATCTTGTAACGTTGTACATAAGGTATATAATGTCTTGTTATTAATACTGATGGTCGCGTCGCTGACAATGCAGTCTGCACTGAGCCAAGTGTCCAGTGTAAGTACAGACATGTGAGACTCAACATATAACAGTGTCGAGGTAACGGACGCAATGCAGTCACGTGCTACATTCTGTATTAACAAAGGCTCGGTGGCGTAATCGGGAGAACGGTCGGCTATAATGCCAGAGATACCGAGTTCAAACCCCGCGAGTCCAATGGATTTTCCATCGAAAAAAATTATTTGCGCTTTTCACAGTGGCCCTCCGATGACGGAAAAACATCGTTAAGAAACCAACAACATGTATGATGGTAGGACACTATCTAGTGTCCGCCTGGCCAGCTACTACCCTCAAGTTAAACATCTGCCAACAAACATCTAATTTGTTCCGGCAGCTATCCTTGAGAGCCAGTTCGCATTCTAGGCCTAGCGTGCTTCCCATCTTCGACCGCATCATCACTTACCAGCAACTGAGATACTGATCAAACGCTAGCCTATAAAATATTTAAAAAAAAAACAAAGTTCTGCGTGACACAGTTTCAGTTAACGGCGGAAGTCGTCGCTTACCATCAGACAAGAGTCTTGTTTGTCAAGTTAATATCATAACACAATGCCATGTGTTGTTCTCCTACTTTTAATCAACCCCCGACGCAAAAAGAAGTGGTGTTATAGGTTCGACGTGTGTATCCGTGTGTCTGTCTGTGGAATCGTAACGCCTTAACGGATCAACCGATTTCGATTTAATTTTTTTTGTTCGATAGGTGTCTCAATTCGAGAGTGTTCTTATCTTTAATTCATCAAAATCCGTTCAGCCGTTTTAAGACTATGAGCTATTTTCTAGATGATGACGTTATGAGATCAACTTTCATAGATCTGATCAATTCGAAACTCTGTATCCTCTTACTTCAACGACATTGTATGAACATGGTAGCATATTGACCTGATGCTGGGATATCACCTACAATCTGCAGAATACTCAACTGCTCACCAATTCAAAGCAGATATTTCGTGTCTGGGCTCATTGGAATGTTCTCAATGCAATCAAAACAGATTATACATACAGGCGGCAATAGCCCAATGGATAGGGTGTCGAACTGGCGATAGAGAGGTCGTGAGTTCGATCCCCACCCCACCCATTGCACTATTGACGTGAGCCCACTCCAGACACAAGCATATTTAGCTTAGTTGGAGGTTAACAAGAATACTAGTGATGTGCAAACCACATTGCGAGTAAGCTTTTTTTTAAAAAAAGGAAAAGAAAGAAAGAAATATTATACATAAATCAGTCGGGGGTGGTTTTACATTACAAATGTAAGTATGATTGGTTTGTTGAGCACAATCTCAGTGGACGACGCGCCCTAGAAGTGTACACGTAAAGTTACACTCGAACTGTACGAGACAGTCCGCATTCATCACCGCCTGATATATATTATGTTATCTAGTTACAGTAACAAGGTTTGTTGTATTTCACAGGAGCGGACTCATCGCATTGCGGTATTCAGCAATTTTTTAACCGACTTCACAAAAAAGGAGGAGGTTCTCAATTCGTCTGTATGTTTTTTTTTTTTTTTTTTGTGTGTATGTTACGCGATTTCTCCGTCAATTGTGAACGGATTCAAATGATTCTTTTTTTAATAGGTAGGATACGTTTCCGAGGTGGTCCCATTTTAATTTTATCGAGATCTGATAAGTATCTCCAGAGATATGGAGATAACTACCTCAAACATAGGAGAATGTACTGGTTTTAGTAGAAGAGTCCCAAGAAGATTATACACAATGGAGGTTGCTATTGCATATATTTTTGAAGACTAAAAAATATGACCTTGTATAATGTTTTTACATCTTTCTTCTCGTTGATTTTGGTTTTTGACAGATATTCTTACGGTAACTGTGAGCGAGATAGAAATAAAGGTGGGGATAATTAATATTTTTTATTTTTTTTATATCTAATAGGCTAGCGTTTGTCCACTATCTCACCTGTTGCTAAGTGATGATGCGGTCGAAGATAGAGAAGTGGACTAGAATGGGAACTGGCTCTCAAGGATAGCTGCCGGAACACATTAGATGTTTGGCGACAGATTTTCTAACTTGAGGGTGATAGCTGGCCAGGCGGACACTAGATATGTCTTACCACCATGCGGGGGTTGTTGGTTTCTTAACGACGTTTTCCTTCACCGGAGGGCAACTGTGAGAAGTGCACATATATTTTTCGATAGAAAAATTCATTGGTGCACGGCGGTTTGAACTCGGTACCACGGCATCAAAGCCGACTGTTCTCCCAATTACGCCACCGGGCCCTCAATAAATAATTATATATTAATAATTATATATAAATATAAATAATTTGTCTTCACAGGAATGTTCTACCGGGCAAAGTCTTGTTAGGGTGCAAACTTTTTTAAACATACCTAAGATATTTTGACATGACATGACGTTTGGCGAAGATGGCGGCCATTTCCGTCCCGCGACACTGCATACTTTATTAAATAACTCAGAATTATGAACGTACTTTATACCAACCAACACTGCAAAAAAATAATTTATAAGCATAATACCACAGATTATATAATAGTTACTACGTAAATAATACTTTCCGTTGTTAGGTTGGCTACACAGTGCTTTCATAATTTGGGTTTCAACAATATAGGGAAGTGCCTCTTATAACATAGTAGAGTGATTCAGTACTCTGTTGGCCATATGGCGGCAATTAATGTTAATAATCGCAAATAATACTTTTTAATATTTATTTTGGAATACAACTAGTCCGTGTTATAAAAGTATTTGGAATTATTGTAATAAAATAGACAATTAATTATCGTGTGTGTCAGATGCTTTAATTGCACAGGGCCATTTTGAACATTGTCCTTTGATACCTTGATGACATAATTATTACTAGTGAATATTTTCACTTTAGCGCGGCATTTAAAGTCAATTTTTTTAGGGTTCCGAACCCAAAGGGTACCAAATGAACACTTTCTGAGACTCTGTTGTCCGTTCATCCGTCCGTCCGTCCGTCTGTCCGTCCGTGTGTCTATATGTGCGCACTTTACAGATCTGTATCTTCTTAACCGTAATAGGTACATACTTGAAATGTTTACAATATATATATCCGTCAGAGTATAACGGCCCAGACACAAAATTTTATAGATGCATGTAATTTAATTAAAACTTGTTTTGCACTAAAAAGGGTAAAATAAGTTATTTTTCAAAAAAAATAAAACCGACTTCATATCCACAAACAGGCACTCAAAAGCGAAAAATAAATTACTTAAAATTATTATAAGCGCTACCCACTTATCTATTTGAAGTCGGTGCCAGCTTAGTCTATTGGATAGTAGATAGATACTATGCATGTAGTAGTAGTAAGTAGGTACATGTAGGTTAGTAAGTAGGTAGATACATGTAGGGATTTATCTATCTACTACAGACTTGGCTGGCACCGACTTCAAATAGATAAGTGGGTAGCGCTTATAATAATTTTAAGTAATTTATTTTTCGCTTTTGAGTGCCTGTTTGTGGATATGAAGTCGGTTTTATTTTTTTTGAAAAATAACTTATTTAATTATTATGATATGTATATTCTTACATAGACATGACGTAACTTAGTGTCTGGTAATATAATACTGTACAACCTTAGCCGTTTCTTTTGTATATCTACTAGATTGTATTTTATTTTAATATCAAGATATTTAGTAATTATACGTCTTTATTTTAAACTAAGTATTAGGTAAGGTTTCCGCACTCGAGATCTTGAACCGTGTTCAAACTATAAATATAATAGCTCAACATTAATGTGTCCATTTATAATTTTATTTTAACAGCTGTGTCTAAAATGTAATAACTATCGGTGTATTCATTTTCGTAAATACATTTTGTTTGTAAATTTTTTTAAAGTTTTACATGAAACTTTTCACATGTGTTGGTTTACTAAAGTTATGTAAATGTCTAGGTTTACATTGATGTATCCGAATATATTATATAGATAATTATATTATTGAAACATATTATTTTTATTTAATATGATGTAACGACATGGTCGTGGCCACCTCCTCCCTCCCCACTCCTCTTATCTTACAACTTTATATTTAGGATTTTCGTATTTCATTTTCCTTTGAACTCTTTTTGAACTAGATCAGTTTGAACTTTGAAAATAAGTTATGTTTGAATGTAACATAGTTTACGATAAAATAAAGCTGTGTTTCATACGTCAATGTGACTGTGTTTCACTCACCAAGGAAACTGTGCACAAGATGCGAGTCACACAACGTGCCACGGAGCGTGCCATGTTACATCACGAACTTAGAAATACGGAGATAAGAGCCAAGATGGTAGACATCGGATGCCGTATAATTAAAGTGGAGTGTCAGTGAGCTGGACACGTCGTGAGATGTGGTGATGGTCGGTGGAGTAAGTCTGTCACAGAATGGTGGGCTCGTGTTGGGAAACGAAGCCGCGGCAGACAATACAGCGGCGGGTCGACGACATACACAAGTACGCAGATAGGAGCAACAGTAGCTCAGAACAGGGATGAGTGACGTAAGAGGGAGGAGGCTCATGTCCTGCAGAGAGCTGACAGTGATGGTGGTGATGATGACTTCATAGGTAACCATGGAAACGAGCACGTCCCCAGTTTTTGTTCAGAAACCTTAGTTTAACAATGAACTAAGTACTAACCGCCAGCTACCACCCTCAAGTTAGAAAATCTGTCGCCAAACATTGATGTGTTCCGGCAGCTATCCTTGAGAGCCAGTTCCAATTCTAGGGCTAGCGTGCTTACCATATTCGACCGCATCATCACTTACCAACAGGTGAGATAGGTCAAACGCTAGCCTATAAGATTAAAAAAATATATAATTATCTACACATTATATGCACAGTGATGGCCGACGCCGTAGGTACTTAGTCGCAGAGTTTTTACAATTTTAGGGTTCCGTAGTCCTGACAAGGAACCCTCCTAGTTTCGTCATGTCCGTCTGTCTGTCTTTTCAAAGTTTTGCTAACAGACCGTTAATACTAGAAATCAGTAATTTTGTAGATGTATGTATATAAATTACGCCAACAAAGTGATGAAATAAAATTTTGAAAAATATTTTTTTTTGGGTAGCTCCCCTACATGAGAAGTGGGGATGATTTTTTTTTCGTCGTCTACCCCATCGTGGGGGATATCGTTGAATAGGTCTCTTAAAATTACTTCACAGTTACTTATATCATTTTTCGGTTGAATGCTCCATTTACAAAATATTAAACTTAAAAGTGCAACATTTTGTTCCAGTAGGGCGTCCCCTCCCCCTCTAAAAGCTAAACTGCTGGCTTGAAAAATCTGAAAAAATTCGTGATAATAGTGCATTTCATGAAATTTGAAGGAAAACTATAGTGGTTAATATAACTTTATTAGTTTAGTAGTAATAGTCGTTGAACTTGGGTGTTGGATAATTTTGTACCAAATACAAAATCCTTAGAATAAATCCTCTAGTGACAATGATGAAGTACCTAGTTGCTTGTTTATAACGAGTAAAGAATTACATTGAATAACGGGCTACCAGGGAACCCTACTCTGCGCGTGGCCCGACACGCACTTGGCCGGTTATTTATTTTAGTGTAATTCTAGTCTTACATGACCTATATTATATTACATTTTAATTAATGTAGGCCCTTTTTATATCTGATAAACCCGATTGTAGGCTTGCGTTTGACCATTATCTCTCCTGATGGTAAGCGATGATATGGTTGAGGATGGTAAATACACAAGGTGTAAAGGAATAGTCTGACTCTCAAGGGCTGTGCTGCCGGAACACCCTTTTAACCACCACACCACAGTTACGGTTTTGGCGGTAGATTTTCTCGTTGATGGTGGTAAACTAGATGTACCAGCATCAGGTCAATGCTACCATGTTCTTACAATATCGTTAAAGTAAGAGGATACTGAATCTCGAAGTGATCAGAACTACGAAAGTTGGTTTCATAGCGTCATCAACGAGATAAAAACTCATTGTCTCAAAACGGCTGAAGGGAATTTCATGAATTAAAGCTAAGGACACTCTTAGTTAAGACACTTATGGAACTTAAAATAAACAGAGGTTAATACGTTCGGGCGCTACGATGCCACAGACATACATACAGATACATACGTCAAACTTATAACTTTACTAATTAACCCCTTTCTTTTTGCGTCGGGGGTTAAAAAGAGCGAATTTACTATTACAAACTTATTATTTACGGTTGGTGCAATAATTGTGTCTATATGTGGAACGGCAAAGTTAAGTTTGTCTGTTACCTGGTTTGACAAGTTTGTACGGAACCCTCGGTGCGCGAGGTTAAGTCGCACTTGGCCGGTTTTTCTAGATGGCCGCTATTTATGTCGACTCGTGGGCGGCGTGTGTCGATAGACGGCCTCTTCTTATCAGTCAGTGGGCGGGGTTACATACACACGGCTGATCCTCCCTTCGTACCATATTATGGTCGCTCTCTCACAGACTGGATATCAGATTCTGGTTGGTAGGAGCTTTGTCTCTTACCATGTTCATTGTTATAGTTGGAAACATCTAATTCTTACATTATTTCAATATTTATTTGTTTTTATGTTTTGAAACATGCAGAGTTTAATAAGTTATTTGATAAAAGAAAAATATATAATTGTTAGAACAAATTATTAACATTGTGTTTCTTCATCTGCTCTTTAATTCATTTATTTTATTTTTTGTTCATTTTAAGGACCTAAAGGCCCCCTCCATAATTCTTCACATTATTATGTTTTCTGGCTTTGTTCATGTATCATACATAATTGATAATATACAGATTATTATAGTTCGCAGATTGCAGTGAAACTCGTATTTTTCATGATGGTGCTTTTACATTATGGAAAACTATCTCAACTTGGCCTTTGGCTTCATTATACCTATAATAACATAATACATGGTATTCTATGTTCCTATATGCTATACATCCTTAGTATCTGATCTCGGACAGTCCAATGATATCGTGCTTAAACGTTGATTTTCATTTTTAGGGTTGCGTAGCCGAATGGCAAAAATCGGAACCCTTATAGACTTGTCATGTCTGTCTGTCTGTCTGTCCGTCCGTATATCACAGCCATTTTATTTCGTAACTATTAAGACTACAGAATTGAAACTTGGAAGGTAGATGTATTCTGTGTGAACCGCTTTCCGATTCTTATCCAAAAATAAAAAATATGAAAGTTTAAGGGGGGGCATCCCATACATGGAACTGAAACAAAAAAATATTTTTGTCTTCAAAACTATACGTGTGGGGTGGGGTGTCTATGAATAGGTCTTTATAAATGACATTGAGGTTTTTAAAATCATTTTTTCTCAAAATCAATCATTTAAAAGATTTACCGCGTCTAATGTGGTAAAAAGAGTGCCCCCCCCCCCCCTCCTCTAACTTTTAAAGTAATGGAGTGAAAAATCAGTAGAACTCAATAAAAACTTTCAACGAAAATTGGTTTGAACGATATACAGTCAGCAGTTTTTTTAAATAGCGACCGCAATTATAACTTTGTTTTTCATACAAACACTATGAAAAATACGGAACCCTAACAAAAGAAAAGAAAAGTTAATCTTTTGGTTGCGAAAAATCATAGTTATAGGTTATAGAATACTCTACTGTGTTACGGAACCCTACGAGTGCGAGTCTGACTTGCACTTGGCCAGTTTATTCTAGTTTGAGCTTTCGTGTGATAGTAGTGATTGAGAATCGCATGTACATATATATCTTATACTAGAAGTGCCCTGCGGCTTCACCCGCGTTAAAAACTTCTTTTATTTACTTAAAACTTTTCTTTTGTAAAAACGATTCTATCATTAAAAACAGCAAATAAGAATTAGCCATATCGGTTCACCCGTTTTCATGTTATCGCGTGACTAAGGCAATTTGGGATTCATATTTATAAAACCCGAAAAACCCAAATTTTCAGACTTTGGTACCGACCCCATTTAAAAAAAATCATACAACACTTACTTTATCTCATCTTATTTCCCCATACAAACTTTGAATCCCCGTTCCGTATCTGGGAGTAATTTTAAGAAAATCCTTTCTGAACGGATACCTACGTCATAATAACTATCTGCATTCTAAATTTCCACGCCATCCGAAACAATATTGATATATAGACTTTGTTACCCCAGTTTATCCTCTTAGGGTGGCATTTTGAAAAAGTCTGAAACTCATATTTACTTATTTATTTACAGAACTACTTGTGTGAAATGTCGAATAAAATAACTATCCAAACTTTGAACCCCTGCTTCAACCCTTAAAGAGTGAATTTTGAAAAATTCTATCTTATCGGATACAAAGTCAAAATAACTATCTGCATGCCAAATTTCAGCACAATCCGAAACAATATTGATTTTCAGACCTTGTTGCCCCACTTCACCCTTTTAGTGGTGGAATTTAGAAAGAGCCTGAAACACGTATTTACTTACTGAAGTACTTGTGTCAAGTTTCAAATATAAAAGACTATCGAATCGTGTTTCTTCATACAAACTATGAACCCCCGTTCCATCGCCTTCACGGGTGAATTTTGGATAATCCTGTCTCAGAGTCTAACGTTGTCATAGAAAAGATAATAATACTACGTATAGAACGGACACTTTGTTCCCCCCACCAATTCCGGGCTACCTCACCCCGCCACCGATTCAGATTTGTCGAGGCGTCAGTCTGAGCAAGGACGCCACATGCGTACGGCTACAGAACAATAGGTACTACTCTCGAGGAGAAGAACATCAACTTCATACATTTACGTTAAGACCAGTAGACACCGGAGGTTCAAATTTACGTAGGTTCTTATTATGTAGGTATATTATAAATACTTATGTACCTACCTACATATTCGTATTTTAGAATTCATTTTCATAAATGAAACAACGATATATACTCGTGCGTAAATAACATTTGTAAATATAATAAACTAAAATAATCAAGTTACTAATTACTTACCGGAGTCTTCGGGATACCAAAAATATGATATGATAAAATTGTAATATTGGTGTTGATTGATTTTTGTTATCAATTGTTACATTTTTTTAATAAATGGATATATATAACGAGTAAGTTTTACTAGATAGACTTGAATTAGACAAAATATTATACATCTATATATATATATATATATTATATTATATTTTGTCTACTCTTTTATACTATTTACTATTATATTACTATTACTCGTTTATACTATTTTTGCATATAATTTTAGATTCCCGATCGCAGCGCCATCTATCGGGTCCAATTGTGAATCTAAACCATCTATGGACTAATTTAAACACACACACACACCAAAATTCATCTAAATCGGTCCAGCCGTATGTACGAAGTAACTATTATATAATCTGTGGTACGGTGATTACGAGCGACAACCTTAGACATCACGCACACAAATGCACGTATAGAAAAACGACATGTGTGTAGTGTCTGTGTCGGTGTCACAGTGTCGGTCGTTAAAACGCTAGTTTGTATGGATATTTAGTCGAGTGTCCGGGGTGTGACGTTGTAATAACTATCTGTATGCCAAATTTAAGTGCAATTTTAATTCTAATTGGTAATGGGGGCGATACGACCTGCACTGACGTCCCGCTCAGGGTGTATTATGCATTTCCCCTGCCAGCGTCTACCCTAGCCATCCTAGCTCCTTGACGAAGCGGAGCACGGCTTTAGGTTGCTGACATAACGCTTCCAATGGTGAAGGTGGTGAATGTGTGTGTGTATGCCTGCTCATTTGTAAACTAGGATGTAATGATAAATCTAAAGCAGATGGTGATGATGATGATTGCAAATGTTGTTGCTGCTGCTGCGACTGGTACTCTGCATCCGGGTCCTGCTTATGCAACCCAGCTGTGGTTCTCATTTCGTTTAAGACGGGACAGTGTAAGATCACATGTTCCACGGTCTCATCTTCTGACATGCATCCTCAAAAAGAGGACTGTCTATGGCTCCAATTTTATGAAGATGATAGTTAAGATTACAATGTTCCGCGATGAGGCCTACTATTAGGCGAAGGTCCTGCCTTTGCAATTTTAGCAGCAATTTTATTATAATATATATTAAAAATGTAAGTGCAATCCGAAACAATATTGATTGTCACACTTTGTTACCCCATTTCACCCTCTTAGGGGTGGAATTTCAAAAAAACCTGAAACACGTATTTACTTATTTTTTTATGGAAGCACTTGTGTGAAGTTTCACACAGGAAGAATAATAAATAGCCTTTTTATTCCGAATTTGCTACAACTTTGACAATACTTGATTTCTATTTATGTTTGTTATAGTATGTCTCGCAAATCGGCGTGCCTTCTGGCATAGGCCTCCTCCAGCTCTCTCCACTGAGCTCTATCGTCTGCTACTCTGGTCCAGGATGGCCCCAAGGTTAGGCGGATATCGTCTTTGCATCTTATTTGCGGGCGCCCCTGTCTTCTAGTGTCTTCTCTTGGGTACCATAAAGTTACTTGTTTGCTCCATTTGTTTGCTTTGCAACGTAACATATTATGTCCTGTCCAACTCCATTTTAAAGGCTCTATACGAGTTACAATATCAGCTACTTTGGTTTTCTTTCTTATTTCGGAATTTCTGATTTTATCACTAAGTCTGATACCCAACATGCTCCTTTCCATTGCCCTTTGTGCACAAGCTAAGTTTTCTCTATGTGTGTCTGTTAATGCCCATGATTCACAGCCGTATGTCATGCACGGGAGGATGCAAGTGTTGAAAGTCTTTCTCTTGATATGTATGATTAGATCTTTGTTCTTCATTATTTCTTTTAGGGACCAGTATTTTATATTTCCCTAAAAAATTACTGGTCCCTAAATGCTATTACCAGTGAAATAATATCATCATCATCATAATCAGCCGGTATCAGTCCACTGGTGGACAAAGACCTCTCCGAAGACACGCAACTGAGCCCGATTTTCGGCTCTTTGTCTTTTTTCCAGTAAGTTTATTGACATACAATTACAATGTTGATATTTTATGATAAAATCATCAATGTAATGTTACTTTATCGATGATTTTTGTTGACTTATTAAAAACCGCTAGACCAGTTTCGGTAAAATTTAAATGAGACCACATTGTGTATAATATATAATATCCTTTCCAATAAAAAAATAAATATCAAAATCAGACTACTCTGTAAAAAGGAATGCGTGGTCACACATAAAAAAAATATATACATGTCGACTTGAGAACCTCCTCCGTTTTTTTTCGTCGGTTAAAAAACCAAGGATCTTGATAGTATAGGAGCAAGTAAACTCCTGCGTGCGATGGCTTAGACCCTAATCTACCCACCGGATAAAAATATGTCGCAGATCAGTTTGCCGAATTCCAGCATGATGTTCGGTGCAACCCTAATGGAGCATGGGGTGGGACAGCTTGGTTGTGGGTTGGACTGAAGTCAGTTGCAGACAAACACGATTCCATGTTAGACCGCATCTTCAGTTAACATCAGTTCCCATACCGGTTAAGTGCTTGTCTGTCTGATATAATTTTTTAAAATTATTTTTACGGTTCCGTACCTCAAAAGGTAAAAAAAGAGTCTGTCTGTCTGTCCGTGTGTCACCACCGATTTTCTCAGGAACGGGTGGACCTAGCAAATTGAAATGTATACCTGATACGGAGGTCTGTAGTCCCTATTAGGTGTATAAAAATCAAGGTCCTGAGTCAACACGATATAAAGTACCAAAATTTACCTTAATTTTCAACTATTTTTATTTTTCGGAATTTTTCCTTTACTTGGGCTGTCATTTGCTTTTGCCCAAAATTGACAACTTTAGGTCAATCGGAAGTATCCTATAGGTTTTGGTTCGAAAACCTATAGGCTACTTCCCGTTGACCTAGAATATTTAAATTTAGCCAGAAGCAAGGTCTTACTGCACAAATGAAGGAATAATACAAAAAAAGGTGAAAATTAAGGGGTGTCCCCATACATACATAGTTTCGCCAAATAAGATAGGTTTCTGAGTTATATAAGCGCTCATACAATATAGAGGTCTAGCTTAATTGGTACACCCAGCGTTGGTACGGAAGCCTCGGTGGGCGAGTCCAACTCGACTTGGCCAGTTTCATTTAGCATTACGTTTAAAAACTATCTCACCTGGTGAAAAGCGATGATGTGGTGGAAGATGGTGAACACGCTACGCCTAGAATTATCTGACTCTCAAGGGCTGTGTGCTGCCGGAACATCGTGAGGTTATGGCGGCAGCGGCAATCAGAGCTTATAACTATTATTACAGAATATGTAATGGTGACTTAATTAACGTATTATATTTATACAGTTTCGAGTCGATCTACTCGGAAATGGAACTCATAGAGGGCACTGAAGAAAGTTCCGGCGACTGCGGAACAATACTAACGTCAGTACAAATGAACCAAAGACAACTGGATAGGTTGGAAGGAGCCGTACAAAGTGTAACACCCCATCTAAGAGAGACCATAGAAAATAGATTGTTTAAACTGCAAGAAAAAATAAAACATTTCATGCTGAGTAAATTCGATGAGTTGGATAAAAAAATGGACGCCAAGTTTCACGAGACAAAAACCTACTTAGATTCTACGCTCACTGTGATAGAGGACAAGATATCTAAGTATACCTCACACGTTGACAGTCAGCTAAAGGGTTTGGAATCAACTCTAACACACGCACGGAACGTGAGCGACACTGACGCGTGTTGCAAACTGTGCTCAGAAACCGCCGCACTTGTAACAAACACCGCAACAAAAATAAACGATATGAATGTTAGAACTCTCAATGTATCTGTTAAATTACAAGAAATTAATGAAGCAATACAAAACCTGACTGACATTGTTGTACCGAGTTCTTACAACAAAAATATTCCCAAGCAAAATGATAGCACAGTATCGACGGAGCCAGCTCATAATGTCCCGGCCATTATAACTACTACAGAAGTCAATAAACCAGGTAAATTGTACATTTATATGCATACTAGCTGTTACCCGCGGCTTCGCCCGCGTCATTTAAGTCTTTATGACCTTTGAGGTCAAGATCTATGATCTCTTTGGCCAAGTCACCATAGATGACCCTAAAGTCGAACTCAATATCCTCTATTGTTAAAATCATTAATCATTTTGGTTAGGTATACGAAGTTATGCTGCTTAAATGTTTGACTCAACACAAAAGTTCCTGAAACATTTCTTGCAAAGCAAATAAGGTGAATAGCTGCGCAAGCGCAGCGAGTGCAATCATTGCGCAAGCGAACATTTTTTATGACATTTTATGACCCTGACAGTTTTACGACCTAATAATCAACTCACTGTAGATGACTCTTAGGTAGAACTCGATATATGTATTTGTTGTACATATAAAGTATGTATTATATATAATTTAAAATAATAATATATTGTATGAATTTATTGAAATATATATGGTGATATATATTTATGTATATATTTACATGTATGTTTATTTATATACCTATATAGGTAGGTATAGTGTAAGTAATGTATAAGTATGTGTCTGTATAATATAATATATATTTTACTATGGTATTTGTATGTATGAACCTGCATATATTATGTGTATAGTAAGTATTATATTTATATTAATAAGTAATATGTTTATTGCAGTTTCCTGTATCATATAATCGCCATCGCGAAACTCCCTTTGTTTTTGTTACTACTCCACACTTGGTTGTCTGGAAGAGATCACTTTATGCGATAAGACCGCCGATTGTATCACCGATTAAATAAATGTTAATATGTCTAGACTTAAGTTTCTTTCTTGGTATACAATAAAGAGTTTATCTATCGTCTATTGTTAAAGTCATTAATAATTACTTTTTACAATAAAAAAAAATTACGACTTTTTATGACCCTGACAGTTTTTATGACCTACTAAGTCAACACCGATGACACTCAGGTTAAACTTGATATCCACTAATCTTAATTTATGACTCGTTTTGATGCATGTGGCTATTTATATACAAAAGTTGCTGAAATATTACCTACAAAGAAGATAAAACAAATGCTTGCTCGAGCGTAGCGAGCACTATTACCACGCGAGCGTAGCGAGCGCTATCACTGCGCGAGTGAAGCGAGCGCGAATTTTTTTTACGACTTTTTATGACCCTGACAGTTTTTATGATCTACTAAGTCAACACCGATGACACTCAGGTTAAACTTGATATCTACTAATCTTAAGGTTAATAATGATTATGATTTAATTTATGACTCGTTTTGATGCATATGGCTATTTATATACAAAAGTTGCTGAAATATTACCTACAAAGAAGATAAAACAAATGCTTGCTCGAGCGTAGCGAGCACTATTACCACGCGAGCGTAGCGAGCGCTATCACTGCGCGAGCGAAGCGAGCGCGAATTTTTTTTACGACTTTTTATGACCCTGACAGTTTTTATGATCTACTAAGTCAACACCGATGACACTCAGGTTAAACTTGATATCTATTAATGTTAAGGTTAACAATAATTATGATTACTGAAGGTTGTACTGTTTTAATTTATGATTCGTTTTGATGCATGTGGCTATTAATATACAAAAGTTGCTGAAATATTACCCACAAAGTAGATAAAACAAATGTTTGCGCGAGCACAGCAAGCGCTATGAATGCGCGAGCGTAGCGAGCGCGAAAATTTTTTACGACTTTTTATGACCCTGACAATTTTTATGACCTACTAAGTCAACATCGATAACACTCAGGTTTAATTTGATATCCACTAATCTTAAGGTTAATAATGATTATGATTACTGAAGGTTGTACTGTTTTAATTTATGACTCGTTTTGATGCATGTGGCTATTTATATACAAAAGTTGCTGAAATATTACCTACAAAGAAGATAAAACAAATGCTTGCTCGAGCGTAGCGAGCGCGAATTTTTTTACGACCTTTTATGACCCTGACAGTTTTTATGATCTACTAAGTCAACACCGATGACACTCAGGTTAAACTTGATATCTACTAATGTTAAGGTTAACAATAATTATGATTACTGAAGGTTGTACTGTTTTAATTTATGATTCGTTTTGATGCATGTGGCTATTAATATACAAAAGTTGCTGAAATATTACCCACAAAGTAGACAAAACAAATGCTTGCGCGAGCGTAGCGAACACTATCTCTGGGCGAGCGTAGCGAGCGTCATCACTCGCGAAAATTTTTTACGACTTTTTATGACCCTGACAGTATTTATGATCTACTAAGTCAACACCGATGACACTCAGGGTAAACTTGATATCTACTAATCTTAAGGTTAACAATAATTATGATTATTGAAGGTTGTACTGTTTTAATTTATGATTCGTTTTGATGCATGTGGTTATTGATAGACAAAAGTTGCTGAAATATTACCTACAAAGTAGACAAAACAAATGCTTGCGCGAGCGTAGCGAGCACTATCACCGGGCGAGCGTAGCGAGCGCTATCACTGCGCGAGCGTACCGAGCGCGAAATTTTATTACGACTTTTTATGACCCTGACAATTTTTATGACCTACTAAGTCAACATCGATAACACTCAGGTTTAATTTGATATCCACTAATCTTAAGGTTAATAATGATTATGATTACTGAAGGTTATACTGTTTTAATTTATGACTCGTTTTGATGCATGTGGCTATTTATATACAAAAATTGCTGAAATATTACCTACAAAGAAGATAAAACAAATGCTTGCTCGAGCGTAGCGAGCGCGAATTTTTTTACGACCTTTTATGACCCTGACAGTTTTTATGATCTACTAAGTCAACACCGATGACACTCAGGTTAAACTTGATATCTACTAATGTTAAGGTTAACAATAATTATGATTACTGAAGGTTGTACTGTTTTAATTTATGATTCGTTTTGATGCATGTGGCTATTAATATACAAAAGTTGCTGAAATATTACCCACAAAGTAGACAAAACAAATGCTTGCGCGAGCGTAGCGAACACTATCTCTGGGCGAGCGTAGCGAGCGTCATCACTCGCGAAAATTTTTTACGACTTTTTATGACCCTGACAGTATTTATGATCTACTAAGTCAACACCGATGACACTCAGGGTAAACTTGATATCTACTAATCTTAAGGTTAACAATAATTATGATTATTGAAGGTTGTACTGTTTTAATTTATGATTCGTTTTGATGCATGTGGTTATTGATAGACAAAAGTTGCTGAAATATTACCTACAAAGTAGACAAAACAAATGCTTGCGCGAGCGTAGCGAGCACTATCACCGGGCGAGCGTAGCGAGCGCTATCACTGCGCGAGCGTACCGAGCGCGAAATTTTATTACGACTTTTTATGACCCTGACAATTTTTATGACCTACTAAGTCAACATCGATAACACTCAGGTTTAATTTGATATCCACTAATCTTAAGGTTAATAATGATTATGATTACTGAAGGTTATACTGTTTTAATTTATGACTCGTTTTGATGCATGTGGCTATTAATATACAAAAGTTGCTGAAATATTGCCTACAAAGTAGATAAAACAAATATTTGCGCGAGCGCAGCGAGCGCTATCAATGCGCGAGCGAAGCGAGCGCTTAAGGTTAACAATAATTATGATTATTGAAGGTTGTACTGTTTTAATTTATGATTCGTTTTGATGCATATGGCTATTAATATACAAAAGTTGCTGAAACATTACCCACAAAGTAGACAAAACAAATGCTTGCGCGAGCGTAGCGAGCACTATCACCGGGCGAGCGTAGCGAGCACTATCAATGCGCGAGCGAAGCGAGCGCGAAAAATGTTTAATGACTTTTTATGACCCTGACAATTTTTATGACCTACTAAGTCAACACCGATAACACTCAGGTGAAATTTGATATCCACTAATCTTAAGGTTAATAATGATTATGATTACTGAAGGTTGTACTGTTTTAATTTATGACTCGTTTTGATACATGTGGCTATTAATATACAAAAGTTGCTGAAATATTGCCTACAAAGTAGATAAAACAAATGTTTGCGCGAGCGCAGCGAGCGCTTTCAACGCGCGAGCGAAGCGAGCGCTTAAGGTTAACAATAATTATGATTATTGAAGGTTGTACTGTTTTAATTTATGATTCGTTTTGATGCATGTGGATATTAATATACAAAAGTTGCTGAAACATTACCCACAAAGTAGACAAAACAAATGCTTGCGCGAGCGTAGCGAGCACTATCACTGGGCGAGCGTAGCGAGCGCTATCAATGCGCGAGCGAAGCGAGCGCGAAAAATTTTTTGAACGACTTTTTATGACCTACTAAGTGAACACTGATAACACTCAGGTGAAATTTGATATCCACTAATCTTAAGGTCAATAATGATTATGATTACTGAAGGTTGTACTGTTTTAATTTATGACTCGTTTTGATGCATGTGGCTATTAAAATTGCTGAAATATTACTCACAAAGTAGATAGAACAAAAGCTTGCGCGAGCGCAGCGAGCGCGAAATTTTTTTATGACTTTTTATGACCCTGACAGTTTTTATTACCTACTAAGTCAACACCGATGATACTCAGGTTAAACTTGATATTCACTTATCTTAAGGATAATAGTCATTACGATTATTGAAGATTGTACTGTTTTAATTTATGACTCGTTTTGATGCATGTGGCTATTAATATACAAAAGTTGCTGAAATATTACCCACAAAGTAGATCAAAAAAATGCTTGCGCGAGCGCAGCGAGCGCTATCACTGCGCGAGCGAAGCGAGCGCCAGAAATGTTGACGACTTTTTATGACCTACTAAATCAACACCGATGACACTAAAGTTAAACTTGATAGCCACTTATTTTAAGGTTAATAATCATGATGAATATTGAAAGTTGTACTGTTTTCATATAAAATTTCAGCCGTATCGGTTAAGCCGTTTAGCTGATAAGAAGTCACACATTCACAAAATTCAATAAAAAAAACCTGGACACCCAGACTCGTTAGCCAAAAAAAAAGTATCCTATATCCTACTCTGCCCTATGAACTGTCTTTATACAACGTTTCAGGCAAATTGGTCAAGCAGTTTATTCGAGAAGAGGTCTTATATTGACAAAATTCAATAAAAAATATCTGGACCCCCTGACTCGATAGCCAAAAAAAGTATTCTATATCCTATTCTGCCCTATGTACTATCTTTGTACAAAATTTCAGCCAAATCGGTCAAGCCGTTTGACCGTGAAGAGGTCCTATATTTACAATATTCAATTTAAAATATCTGGACCCCCTGACTCGACAGCCAGAAAATAAGTATCCTATATCCTATTCTGCCCTATGACATGTATTCATACAAAATTTCAGGCAAATCGGTCAAGCCGTTTATTCGAGAAGCATTCTTATATTTACAAAATTCAATAAAAAATATCTGGACCCCCTGACTCGATAGCCAAAAAAAAAGTATTCTATATCCTATTCTGCCCTATGTACTATCTTTGTACAAAATTTCAGCCAAATCGGTCAAGCCGTTTGACCGTGAAGAAGTCCCAAACAAACAAACAAACAAACAAACAAACAAATAAACAAACTGACTTTCGCATTTATAATATTGGTGTTGATACCAAATACAGCGGAGCTTAGAAGGTTCTACAACGAATGCATGTGTGTCCTTCTGTATTATTAAAATACCATTAGATCCACAGAGTTTGCCTGATGTTAAACGACATCTTGTTTAAATGTTCACAACAAATACATACGCTCAAATTATAATATATTTAATAACGTGTATAATTCAGAAATATTGCTTCATACATCTTACGCTGGTCATTTCTCTGATGGTAAACGCCACCCTAATATGAGGGCCCCTTGGCGCAGTGGGGGAAAGGCCGGCTTTGACGTCAGAGGTAGTGGGTTCAAATCCCCGCTATGCAATACTAGGTTTTTCGTGGTTTATTTCTATCGAAAAAACTATGTGTGCATTCCACAGTGGTCCTCCGGTGAAGGAAAAACATGATTAATAAACCCTCGCATGGTGGTAGGACACTATCCAGTGTCCGCCTGGCCAGCTACCACCCTCAAGTTAGAAAATCTATCGACAAACATCTAATGTGTTCCGGAAGCTGTCCTCGAGAGACAGTTCCCATTCTAGGCCTAGCGTGCCACCATCTTCCACCGCATCATCACTTACCAACAGGTGAGATAGTGGTCAAACGTTAGCTTGTAGTGACGTACAAAAAAGAATATTAACGTTTCTGACCTTGGTATTTATAACAATTGTAAAATTGCTTGTTTCAAATAAAAAAAGTTAATGTATAATTTAAGTTGTCGTCGTGTAACGTTCAGTATTAACATAGTGTATGTACTGTGTTACAGCTCCCAGCAAGTGTGACCACAGTCAGCAAGAGCAGTGCTGTACTGTATATGATGTAGATGACTACGAGTATAAAGTGTACACAGAGATGTTCTTGAGGGGGCGCCACTCAGTGGTGAACATGACCAGCGCCGGCCTGCAGGAGTACACCATGTACTTCGCTGTCAGAGGACAGTGGGTGGAGATGTTACTGTCATCTACGTCACCTGAGAGTGATCTGTATTATGTAATCGGTATGTACAACTATATTCGTTATAATATAAACACGATAATATTCAGGAACACTAGAATATACTGTGTGCTATAGTCCGACCGCGGTAGCTGTGCTATAGTCCGACCGCGGTAGCTGTGCTATAGTCCGACCGTGGTAGCTGTGATATAGTCCGTCCGCGGTAGCTGTGCTATAGTTCGACCGCGGTAGCTGTGCTATAGTCCGACCGCGGTAGCTGTGCTGAGGAGCGACGGTATGTGTCGGAACAGAGCGAGCACGACTACATGCTAAAAAGAGATAGCATGCTGCTCTACGCGCCCCGTCTCCTGAGGCACGGACTGTACTATGATCACATTTATTTACATTGGAAGTTCATTGAATATCAACCTTATCCAGTTCATATAGAGTAGGAAATTGTACGCAATAAATGTGTTTACTCTCGCGGCAGTATGGTTTCATACAAGTTATTTACGACTCTATTTGAATTGGTTAAGGTTTACATTCAACTGACGCACAACTCAGTCATCCGTTAGACCTAGAGTACCTAGACGATAACGACAAACGTAATTCCTGGGTGGTTGTAAAGAGTGACCACTAGTGGTAGACTTTGTATGGCTTGCACCACCAACTGAAAAAAGACATTTCACCTATCGGTCCACCAAGCCAGGTCAGGACAGTTGCACTATGTGGTTGTTTTATTCTGTGCAGACGAGCACCTGACCACTATCTCACTTGTTGGTAAGTGATGATGCGGTCGAGGATGGAAGCACGCTAGACCTAGAATGGGAACTTACTCTCAAGAATAACTGCATGAACACACGGTGTCTTCGTTCGGTGGGTGGTTCGAGCGACGACCGACGTCTACCACCAGTGGTCAGCCATTAAGCACCACCCAGGGATTTCGAGCAGGATTATGTTATATTATTTACTGACTTACCACAGGTGGTAAGAAAAGCAATATATCGATGTTCCGCCTGACTTGCTACCAAAAATCACCTCAAAATGCTACTGAAAATGACTCACGTGACATGTAGAGTCAAACGATCTATGTGTGTCACAACAATGACAGAATATCAACCAGCTAGCAATTACCTAAAACTGCATCAAAATCAGTCCAGCAGTAACGACTTCAAATAAATTAATATTCAGAAGAAGTAACAGTCGAGTACTGAGTGTAAGTAAATGATACATTTCATATATCTTGTAAGCTAGCTGACTGTTTACTTTAACAGGGTTTACCGACCACAGAGGTGGTAACATCTACATGTGGGAACGTCTGCCGATCGTCTCTGAGAGATATGTCCATGATATCTACACAAACAACATCATCTCTGCACAGAAGTACAGCTACTACTACGTGACTGTATCCGGCGGTAAGTGATCATTGTTATCATTGTGAAGGACACAGGAGCCAGTGACATTACAGGGCCGGGGTGACGAGCGCACCACGCGCACTCTCGTGCCGCTCTATTTGTTATAAGCAGGATATTAGTATCTGAAAATTAATTGGCGGAGTGGTGGTACCGCCCCAGGCGGACGAGCAGAAAAACTATTGTTAAATTTAAAATTAATAAAACTAAATGTATTATTAGGTACGGTAACAGGAAAAGCAAGACGTTCGCTTGATAGTAAGTGATGATGTCTGCCTATAACAGATACTGTGGCGCGCAAAGCTCTAGATTACTAGAGATAAACCCTCCAGCGCATCGGCTCACTGCCGTCTACTAATCTATCTTCACTTAACATCAGATGAGATAGCGGTCAATTGCTTGTCCGTCAGATATAAAAATAACAATGTTTAGGATATTTCTCTCAATCTCTTTTATGATGGACAGAAACTTGACCGCAGTCTCACCTGATGATAAGTGACGATGCGGTCGAAGAGTTGGGTCTACAAATTGCGAGTGATTAGGTATATTCTGGGTAAGCCCGCTCCTTCACCGATCTCATCATCATTTAACATCAGGTGAGATAGTGGTAAAGTGCTACCTGGTTCAGTGTAAGAAAGTTCGATCACATGTTGTATACAATCGTCAGACGGCAGTGAGACGAGGCGCTGCACAACTGACTTCAGTCTAATCCACGGAGATCAACTATTACAACCTATCTCCCACACAGGTTATGCAATTCTTATCCACATATCCCCATTATGAGCTGTACAAGACGTTATTAGGAATTTGTGAAAATAAAGTTCCCAAATCCCCATTAATGGGGAATGTCAATGGGGATTTGTGGAATAATCCCACACAGGCCGATTGGTGACATGTCTCCGCTCAATGGGTGGTCGGAGCCACGGGCGGAGTCTACCGCCAGTGATCACCCATGTAGCACCACCCAGGGATCACGTGTAGGGTTCATTTAGGTGTACGGACGCAGGCAGGTAACAATGACCTCCAAATAATAATGTAGATGTAATGTGACGCTCATTGATGTTATTATAATGTCAGACACACTGGAGGTGGGAAGGAGAGGAGAGCCTCCATTGATGACACACACCAGCACTGAGCTGAGGAGACTCCGGTACTTCAGTTTCTTGCGGTGGGACTCAGCAGGCGAGGCTCTGTACGACTGTACCGCGGAGTGAGGTAATGTAACACATGGTGTGTATATCACGACCGACGGTGGACTGTCACCTATATATGTGTGCCCGACTGAGTCGCGAGTGAATAGGTATCTTGTGTGTCAGCGCGCTACATCATCGACCGCATCATCACTTTACATCAGGTGAGATAGTATTTAAGTGCTACCCATTTTTGCATAAAAATTATAAAATTGTAGTACTATTATTTAGTGGGAGGACTGCTAGCCCGCCTGGGGCGGTACCACCACAACAAACAAATAGAAATGTTTCCTGTGTACAAAGGCTCAGTGCAGACTGCATTGTCAGCGACGCGACCATCAGCATTAATAACAAGACATTATATACCTTATGTACAACGTTACAAGATATGTAATCGCTTGATACAATGAGCGAGGTGTGTGGAAGACTCGTGTCGGCTCGAGCAGTCTCGTGTGGTTCATTGTATCAAGCGTTGTTATTAATGCTGATGGTCGCGTCGCTGACAATGCAGTCTGCACTGAGCCAAGTGTCCAGTGTAAGTACAGACATGTGAGACTCAACAATTAACAGTGTCGAGGTAACGGACGCAGTGCAGTCACGTGCTACATTCTATATTAACAAAGGCTCGGTGGCGTAATCGGGAGAACGGTCGGCTATCATGCCAGAGATACCGAGTTCAAACCACGCGGGCACCAATGGATTTTTCTATCGGAAAATTTATTTTCGTTTTACGCAAACCCTCCGGTGAAGGAAAAACATCGTTAAGAAACCAACAACATGCATGATGGACACTTCTAGTGTCCGCCTGGCCAGCTACCACCCTCAATTTAGAAAATCTGTCGGCAAACATCTAATGTGTTCCGGTAGCAATCCTTGAAAGCCAGTTCCCATTCTAGGCCTAGCGTGCTTCCCATCTTCGACCGCATCATCACTTACCAACAGGTGAGATAGTGATCAAATGTTGGCCTGTAAGATATTAAAAAAAAAACAAAGTTCTGCGTGACACAGTTAAAGGCGGAAGTCGTCGCTTACCATCAGACAAGAGTCATGTTTGTCAAGTTAATATCATAACAAAATGCCATGTGTTGTTCTCCTACTTTTAATCAACCTCCGACGCAAAAAGAAGTGGTGTTATAGGTTCGACGTGTGTATCCGTGTGTCTGTTTGTGGAATCGTAACGCCTTAACGGATCAACCGATTTCGATTTAATGAGTTTTTGTTCGATAGGTGTCTTAATCGAGAGAATTCGACAATGTTCTTATCTTTGATTCATCAAAATCCGTTCAGCCGTTTTAAGACTATGAGCTATTTTCTAGATGATGACGTTATGAGATCAACTTTCATAGGTCTGATCAATTCGAAACTCTGTATCCTCTTACTTCAACGACATTGTATGAACATGGTAGCATATTGACCTGATGCTGGGATATCTCCTACAATCTGCAGAATACTCAACTGCTCACCAATTCAAAGCAGATATATCGTGTCTGGGCTCATTGGAATGTTCTCAATGAACAGATTATACATACAGGCGGCAATAGCCCAATGGATAGGGTGTCGAACTGGCGATAGAGAGGTCGTGAGTTCGATCCCCACCCCACCCATTGCACTATTGACGTGAACCCACTCTAGACACAAGCATATTTAGCTTAGTTGGAGGGTTAACAAGAATACTAGTGATGTGCAAACCACATTGCGAGTAAGCTTTTTTTAAAAAAAGGAAAAGAAAGAAAGAAATATTATACATAAATCAGTCGGGGGTGGTTTTACATTATAAATGTAAGTATGATTGGTTTGTTGGGCACAAACCCAGTGGACGACGCGCCCTAGAAGTGTACACGTAAAGTTACACTCGAACTGTACGAGTCAGTCCGCATTCATCATCGCCTGATATATATTATGTTATCTAGTTACAGTAACGACAATTGTTTTATTTCACAGGAGCGGACTCATCGCATTGCGGGATACAGCAATTTTTTAATTATTACAATATGTATATATTTTAAATCGAAATTATATAACTTTGTTGCTCATAATATAATACCGTAAAACCTTAGCCACTTCTTTTAGATTTACAAGATTGTGAAAAACATTTGATATTTCAATAGTTAGATATTTTGTAATAAACTAAGTTCGTCTTCATTTCAAACTATGTATTACGGTTTCCGCACTCGAGATCTTGAACCGTGTTCAAACTATAATAGATCCACATTAATGTTTGCCTTTTATATTATAATTTATATATATATTATAATTTATAATTGTCTTTTATTAGTTGCGTCTAAAAGTATATTATCAATTTATTACTTTTCTTTGTACCATTTTTGAAGTTTTACATGAAACTTTTCACATGTGTTGTTTTACTAAAGCTATGTAAATGTCTATATTTAGATTCATGTATCCGAATATATTATTTAGATATTATAGAAATATATTATATATTATTTTTATTTAATATGATGTCCTTCTCACTTCTCTTATCTTTTAACCTTATTTTTAGGATTTTTAGGTTTCCGTAACCAAAGGGTAAAAACGGGACCCTATCACTAAGACTCCGCTGTCCGTCCGTCTGTGTGTCTGTCTGTCCGTCTGTCTGTCCGTCCGTCTGTCACCAGGCTGTATCTCATGAACCGTGATAGTTAGACAGTTGCCATTTTCACAGATGATGTATTTCTGTTGCCGCTGTAACAACATTTTTGTTAGATGACGTTATCCTTGTAAGGTCGCCATGTAAGGTGGCCGGTTGGCCGAGGGAAGACGGGAGACATCAGCTAGCGGGAGTTCAATCAAACCACACAACTTTACATGATGATGTCCGTTTATTGACTACTCAAGTAATAATACATATTATAACAAATAGTTATGTTAAATGCAGCGCAGGCAAATGTAGGTAAAATGCAATATTCACAATATACCTTATACCTACCTAAGTATACACACTACAGTGTGTATGGTATTTATGATCAAATCGTTGGTCATTAAATCTGAATAAGTAGGCAGGCACATTATCGGTCACTTTCCAATTGAATCTCGCTTACCTACTGCATACTTACAGATATTGTATCATCACTGAATATTTTATAGAGCCTAGAATACCTACGTATACCTCGTTTCTAAGTAATCACCATCGAAAGAGGGATTTTATCAAACAAGTTCACACGGATCGTAATATATTCGAAGATCTCCATTAAATAATCAATATTTTTATCGGTGCTTAATCCTGTTTAATAATAAAATAGAATATAAATAACATCCATCGTATACCTATATCATAATTTTTAATCATAAAATATTCATTATTATATTGTAATACGGGACTTATCGCACCATTATGTGTGTAAATCGCGAAAGTTTAAAATGTACTATAAAATATTCAATTAAAATCAACACACGCAAATTCTCATACTTCATTTTTAGGGTTCCGTAGCCGAATGGCAAATAACGAAACCCTTATAGATTCTTCATGTCTGTCTGGAAAAATTAAAGTTATAAAATAGTCTAGTATATTACGAAACCCTACGAGTGCGAGTCCGACATGCACTTGGCCAGTTTATTGTTTTTAACTTAGTTACAGGCAGTCAAAAGACAGAATAATGAATGGTACAAGTAGTCAAAACTCTTTACCGCCACCACCCGAATTAATAAAATCTGTACCGAGCGTACAGTCGACCTAATAAGTATCGCTTGCAAAGTTGCGATTCTCCATACATTAAGCGCAAAACTGTAAAACTTGTGTGGACTTTCGTCCATTCTAATATTTCGTAATATCGGTTTTTATTTCTTTGTTGTGTACGTTATAATTCTTTTATTGTTTTTATTTTCTTTCGATATTTACGTAATCAAAGTGTGTTATCGTATTAAAGGTAACAACATAATCGATTCATAATTCATAATGCCGTTTTAAACTCGTAAAATAAGTTTAAAGAAAAAAATTAAGTCTGATATTGATGTTGAATATACTGTAAATGATTTATCATCGTTACGTTGAAAACGGACTATCACTTACAATCGGCTATGTTTACAACTTCTGCCAGCCAGCTTGCGTATATCATTGCTCCACCTAGCCGGAGGGCGTCTTATGCTTCGATTACCGAGCCGTGGTATCTACTCCAGAAAACGTATAGACGTTTTCTGGAGTAGATCTCGGTTGGGATAGCCCAACGGAGAAATCGGCACTTTGTGTTTAAGTGATCTTTCGAAGCAGGACTTATTCTTCTCTTATCATGAGGAGATTAAACAAATGTCATCGAATGTTCTGAATGCGCATCTAGCTATTTTAGATGTTTCGGAGGATGGTGGAGTGATGATGACACGATGCAAGAACGATTTGATGAAATATATTTCGAAACGTTGTCTATTCATCGCAGGTTAACGAAAACTGATTCGTCTCTTCCTCGAAGCGGTACATCATCAAATATTCGGCTACCGAATATCGTACTGCCGTCGTATAGGTGATATCAAGAAGTGGTCCGAATATTATGATACTTTTAACGCATTGATACATAACTCGACATCTTTAACTGACACTGAAAAGTTTCATGATTTGATCACGTCTCTCAACGGCGATGCGTTAACGGTAGTTAAGGCGTATCCACAGATCTCATAAAAAAGGCAGAAACATTTTTCATTAACAACGCTGTGAAGCTTCGTATTTAACTGTGTGCGTGACAACACAAAGCTAGCGGTCTTGAAGATTTTTTTTTCCAAATTCAATTTAAAATGAAAGTTCTATTCTTTCTATGAAATTGTACTGCAATAAATATTTATAGAATCTCTTCATATGGCCCAAAATAAATATGGCCATGCCAGAAAGTACCTTCCTTGCACGACCAACATCTATATGCTATATTATTAAAACTATGGGAGTACCTATTTTTTGTTAAGGAGTAACAAATAGTACATATTTTTTCATGAACTTGTACCACAAGAACATATCATATATCAAAAGTGGTTGTGCTAGGAAGAATCACACTGTAGAAACTACTACTGAACTACATTATGGAAATTGAGAGTACTTAGTGAATGGTTTGCCGCTGCCTGATATGTTTTACCACCTACCCTAGATTTGGCGAGGAAAAAACGGTGGAAGGACCGGTGCAACGGCCAGTTAGTTCGCTTCCAGCATCCCCGTAGTGCACTTGATCATTGAGCCTCCAAGGTCGTTCCTGTAGTATATATTACTTGCTCCGTGAGCTTTGTACACACCTCTTGTACATATCTACTTATTTGCCGTGCAATAAAAACTATTTATTTGTGCATGTGTCGTTTTGTGAACTCTTACGCCAGCACGCAGATCTTGGAATTGGTTGGTGAAAGCATTAAAAGTACGTGGCAGGTTCGTTTGTTTCCTCTTTTCTGTGTGTTTGGTTCGTTCGTAACTTCACATCGCATCATCCTACCTATTTCTGTGTGTTTGGATCGTTCGTAACTTCACATCGCATCATCCTACCTATTTCTGTGTGTTTGGATCGTTCGTAACTTCACATCGCATCATCCTACCTATTTCTGTGTGTTTGGATCGTTCGTAACTTCACATCGCATCATCCTACCTATTTTTGTGTGTTTGGATTGTTCGTAACTTCACATCACATCATCCTACCTATTTCTGTGTGTTTGGATCGTTCGTAACTTCACATCGCATCATCCTACCTATTTCTGTATGTTTGGATCGTTCGTAACTTCACATCGCATCATCCTACCTATTTCTGTGTGTTTGGATCGTTCGTAACTTCACATCGCATCATCCTACCTATTTCTGTGTGTTTGGATCGTTCGTAACTTCACATCGCATCATCCTACCTATTGTATTATATTATACAGTCCACAACGCTCCTCTTGAAGTGTTTGGTGAAAAACATACCTAATTATTATTTAATTCCTAGCAGAATATCTCGTGGTATGATCGTGTGCTTCTCTCGTCTGTTTATAAATTGTCATTAACATCGTTTCAATCTCGTAAATTGAGTTCATTTTCTTCGCATGACAATCAAGTCACTAATGTCCATCTGTTCGATAACGTTCACTACGAATTCAGTAATTCTGTCCACGACAGAGTTAGACAAAAATGATCCGGCTATTTTATTGATGTCTTCCATTTTCGTTGGATCTTGAGCCATATTTATAGTGTCTACGACAACACGATGTGAGCTCGCGGGCGGCGCGCTGGCGCAGGCGATGGTATTAGCGGGTGCAGGGGCGCGCAGGGCGAGCTGCCTTCTTAAAACACTTACTCTGGAGGCGGCGAGCAGAGCGCTCGTCGCATGACTTAAAATAAGAAATTAACCATAATTGTTTGTTACTGATTATTATACTCTTCAAGTCAAACCTTCTTTTTATTCTTGCCCATAATCGCAAGCAAGAATTTTGGCGACCTAAAACAGGACTAATCGGTACTGCGTACACCGAATGTTCGAGAGCAGTAGACAAAGGAACAAGACCAGCGCGACGACCTTTGGACTCCAGCGGCGTGGATCTACGCAGCGATCAACCTCAGGGGAGTGCCCATTTCTATTCCTTTGCCCTTATTTTCCATTAGTTTTGATTTGTGTGTTTAGTGTACGTAACTCCGAATCATTTAGTATACGGTCTTATTAAAATAACTTCAAGTGTCAATCTTTGTCAATGTGTTACTCTTTCAAGTGCATGGTTTCACGCGTCGGGAATAATTTCCTTCTTGTGTGCTTACCTTGCCTAAGTTGCTTTACGCATAATAAAATACATACACCATTTAATAATATTATAAGATCACAAATTGAGGTGAAACTAAATTATTATTTTTAAACTTTAACTTATTTTACATTAGCCTGCCAGAGTAAAGTCAACCTAAGCTATAAGCAGTTAAGTGCTTAATTTCTTTGTGCATCTTGAACTTGCACCGCTAATTACCTGCATAAAACTGGTTTGTTAGCATCATATAAGCCATAAGCTATCGTGCATAATCTTTCGAACAAGCCTTTGTTCACGCTTACTTAAAAATAAGCATCCTAAACATTATTTTGCTAAACTCCAACATTGGGCGTTAATCTTAAAACTCATCTTCTCTTCCTATAACGCTTATTCATTTCATTTTACTGTTTAGACTTCAAGGTCATAAATTCTTGTTATTATCGTAAAACTCAAGCCGAATCGGGCCGACGTTTCCAGGTGTCGACTCGACTTACGGGGACGGTGCGCGCGCGACACTCGCGCGGCCAGCGACGTATTGTACCTACTCCGTTGCCGCTTGACGTCGGCTGTTCGTGCGAGACTTGACCTACTTTCGTGCGGTATCTCCGCGCGCTGGAACTCCTGCCTGGTTTGGTGCACAATTTATTTAACTTAATTTATTGTTTGTTCTCCCTGAATTTTGTGTACCGATTTCGATTATTATCAAGTATTAATTATAATTAACGTCAAATCATGGCTCCACCGATGCCCGGCGGTACTTCCGGGGTAGATATTGCTCAGCTAGAAAATGAATTAAAACTTAAAGATTTAATAAAACAACGCGCATCGATTAGAGGTCGTTTGACTACGTTTGAAAATTATCTTATAGATTTGAAAGAAGAAAATATAAATGAATTATCTGAAACTCATTTTAATGAATTGAATTTGCGAATCATGAAAATTGAAGCTTTATTTTCCGATTTTGACAAATGTCAAATGCAAATAGAAGTTCTTTGCGCAGGTGTTGATGAACAGGTTAAGGAACGGGAGACAACTGAAACGAAATTTTTTGGTAATATTTCTAGTGCCCAATCAATATTAAAGTTAAGGCCTCAGAGCCCTGAAGACAAACACGGTTCTTATAGTAGTTGTTCTAATAAAGATAACTTACAGGTCAAATTACCAGTAATTAAACTTCCGATTTTCGACGGAAATTATTTTTTATGGTTGGAATTTCACGACACGTTCGAGTCATTAATACATAATAATGAATGTATTCCAGACATCAACAAATTCCACTACCTGCGATCCTCGTTAGAAGGAAGCGCTGCACTTGTAATAAAGTCAATTGAATTCTCATCAAAGAATTATCAAGTTGCGTGGGACTTGTTATGTCAGCGATACAATAATAAAAAAATCCTAATTAACAATCACTTAAAGGCACTTTTTAAAATCGAACCGTTAAATCGGGAGTTTCATAAATCTTTACGTTATTTGATTGACGTTGTCACAAAAAACCTAAGAGCGTTAGCTACTCTTGGCCAACCTGTAGCCCAGTGGGATACGCTCATTATTTTTATGGTATCTAGTAAATTAGATTCAGTCACAAGTGGGAAATGGGAGGAGTATAGAAATAATCTCTCCGATTTGCCACTCTTAAACGAATTCATTGAATTTCTACGTAACAGAGCAGATATTCTTGAAACGACACTTGCCAACCGGCATGAAAAAGGTCCCCCACATGTGCATAAAGATAATCAACATAAACATGATCATAAGGGCCCATTTTCTTTTAATAAATCTTCTAAGAGTTTTGTTACTTCTAGCACTGCTAAGCCGGCAGGATCATTAGTATGTCCGATGTGCAACAATACTCATAGAATAATTGATTGTGAATCATTTAAATCCTTATCTCCTGAAAACAAATGGAGCGAAGTCATAAAATTAAAACTTTGCACAAACTGTTTACGACGTGGGCATCAAGCAAATAGTTGCATGCTAGGCGCCTGTAGAATGTGTAATAGAAAGCATAATACGTTACTACATAAAGAAAGTAACATAACCTCAAACTTACCTGTGACGTCATCCGCAGCTGGGTCTTCAAGTATCCCGGATGTTGCGGAACCACCCCGTAGGATATTGTCCGTGCAGTCCTCTGGGCAGATTCTTCTTGGTACCGCGTTAGTGAAGGTCACCAATCCTGAAACAAATGATACTCACGTTGCTCGCGTGCTTCTAGATGCAGGCTCTCAATCCTCGTTTATGACGGAAAAGCTGAAACATAAACTTGAATTAGTTAATCGTGATCCCGATTCTTTAAAAATATCGGGCATTAACAATATGCAACTTACGATTTCCGATAGGTGCGACGTAAATATAAGCTCGTTATCGAACTCGTTCCAAAGAAACTTAAATTGTTTGGTTATCCCGGAAATTACCGGTCAACTACCTAACACGGCTATAAACATTACTCAACTTAATATACCTAATAATATCCAGTTAGCTGACCCTCATTTCTGTCAGCCAGCTGATATTGATATGTTGTTAGGCGCTGAAATATTTTATGATATTTTGTGTCAAAAAAGGATTCGTCTGGGTTCTAATATGCCCGTCCTTCAAAGCACACAGTTTGGCTGGATAGTAGCTGGCCCCTTAATTCCTAATCAAGGTAGACAATCACCGACACCGTCGCATTGCCTTTTCACAAAGGAAATCAGCGAAAAATTGACCCAATTTTGGACCCTTGAGGAACTTCCATCGACTAAAATGCCTATGTCGGCGGATAATGAATTCTGTGAGGAGCATTTTAAAAAACATACTTCTCGCTTACCGGATGGCCGATTTTCGGTAATGATGCCTCTGAAAGAGCCACCTGAAACATCACTTGGTGACTCGTACAAAATGGCTGCCAAGCGATTTTATACATTAGAAAAGAAATTAAATAGAAATCCTGAATTAAAACAACAGTATTGGGACTTCATTCATGAATATGAATCTTTAGGTCATTTAACAAAAATAAATAAACCTGAATTTGGATATTATTTGCCTCACCATTGCGTGATCCGTGAGAATAGTGAAAGTACTAAATTGCGCGTTGTGTTCGACGCTTCGGCGAAGTCTGCTTCGATGAAATCCCTAAATGATATACAATTTGTAGGCCCTGTTGTTCAAGACGATCTGTTTAATATTTTGATTCGTTTTCGTCAGCATAAATATGTTTTTACAGGAGACATAGAAAAATGCTACCGTCAAATAAAAATTCATGAGTCCCAACGAAATTTGCAGTTGATCTTATGGCGAGACGACGAATCGAAACCTCTGGTTGTGCTGCAATTGAACACTGTTTCTTACGGGACGGCCTCAGCGCCGTACCTAAGTACTCGGTGTCTTCTACAGCTGGCTTTAGATTGCCCAGATCCATTTGTTTCTGAAGTCCTTAAAAAGGATTGTTATATGGACGACTTGTTAACAGGTGCTGATGATGAAGTATCCTTATCTCACCTACTACACGGCGTTACCGACGTGTTGAAATCAGGTTGCTTCCCCTTGCATAAGTTTCGTAGCAATTGTCCTGAAATATTCAAAAATACAACTTCATCTGAGTCTCTCAACTTAAGTAAACAGTCAAGTGTTCTCGGTGTCCAGTGGAAACCAGACACTGACAAACTAACCTTTTCAATAAACATTGATCCTGAGGAAACCATCATAACGAAAAGAATAATTTTATCAAATACATGTAAAATATTTGATCCTTTAGGCCTAATCAGTGCCTGCACAATAACACTCAAAATTTTATTACAAAAATTGTGGCTACTTAAATTAAGTTGGGACGAACCGGTTCCCGATAAAATAGCGAAGACTTGGAAGGACGTAATTTATAACTTACACGCTTTGCTTGCAGTGTCTGTTCCTCGACACATTTTATGTTCAGATCCTGCTGTATGCGAGATCCATTGCTTCGTCGATGCTTCGCAAGATGCGTACGCGGCGTGCGTATACTTACGCACCACGGATCATTCACAGGCCGTGACAGTCAAACTTCTTTGCTCCAAGACAAAGGTCGCACCTCTCAAGACTCAAACTATACCTAGACTTGAGCTAGCAGCTGCTTTATTAGGAGCTCGTCTTGTTAGCAAGGTTAGTGAAGCCCTTCGATGCTCCATTCAAAAAAAAGTATTTTGGTCAGACTCCACCATTACTTTAGGCTGGATAAAAACAAGTCCCAAAATACTCAAAACATTTGTATGCAATAGAGTAAATGAAATTCATGAACTTACCTCTAGAACTTCTTGGAGACACATACCTACTGACAAAAACCCAGCTGACATGGCATCGAGAGGTGTGACGCCAAGTCATCTTCTTAACTCTTCTCTGTGGTGGGATGGTCCGGCTTTTCTAAAATATGATGAATCACAATGGCCACAGACACCTAACACAGAGATACGCTTGCCTGAAATAAAGGTGTTACAAACAAACATACATGAAAATAACAAACCTAATGATCTAATTAACTTTGAAAACTATTCAAGTTCAACAAAACTTAAAAGAATATTCGCGTATGTACATAGATTCATTAATAACTGTAAAATTAAAGAAAAACATAATCGATCAGTTGGTCCCTTAAATGAAAGTGAACTTAGCCAGTCGCTTACTTACCTAATTAAAATAGTACAGTCAGATACATTTGAGAAAGAAATAAACCTAATAAAAAATAAAAAGAAACTTACTTCCGCTTACTTGTTGCAGCTGTCTCCTTTCCTCGACGATAAAGGTGTGCTTAGAGTAGGTGGTCGGCTCAATAATACTAATTTCAACTTCGACAAAAGGCACCCCGTGTTGCTACATGGTAAACATCATTTTACGAAGTTATTGATGCGAGCTGAGCATCTACGGTTATTGCACGCTGGCCCTCAGCTACTTCTAGCAAACTTTAGAGATCAGTTTTGGCCTCTACGGGGGAGAGTGTTGGCACGAAAAATATATCGTAATTGCGTTATCTGTACTCGCTTTAGAGCCAAAACTATGGAGCCAATGATGGGCAATCTGCCTTCAAGTCGAGTCTCTCCTAATTTTCCTTTCGAAATTACGGGCTGCGATTTTTGCGGTCCTTTTCAGATTTCGAGTAAAATCGGTCGGGGTAATCGTATATCAAAATGTTACATTTGCATATTCATCTGTTTTTGTACGAAAGCGGTTCACTTAGAAACGGTTACTGATTTAAGTACTAAAGCTTTCATTTCCAGTCTTCGTAGATTCATTTCACGTAGAGGTAAACCTAGTCAACTCCATTGTGACAATGGTACAAACTTCGTGGGCGCAAATAATGAATTACGTCGAGCTTTAAAAGCAGGCATGAGTTCCATTTATAAATTTACAGCTGAAGATCGAACTCGATTCATTTTCACCCCTCCTTATTCACCTACTTTCGGAGGATTGTGGGAAGCAAATGTAAAATGCCTAAAACATCATTTAAGGAGAACGATAGGGACTTCTAGTTTAACATACGAGGAGTTGAGTACTCTCTGCACAGAAATCGAAGCAGTCCTCAACTCCCGTCCCCTTACTCCTCTTACATGTAATCCCAGCGACCTTTCTCCCTTAACCCCAGGGCACTTCCTCATCAGGCGGCCGCTGACGTCTCTGGCAAACCCTCCTGCTGGTCCAGAGAAGAGTATCAAGACACGATACAAGATGATTGAATTGCTTCGTGACGTCTTCTGGAAGAGATGGTATCATGAATACCTCGCCGAACTACAACAGAAGACAAAATGGAGGCAACCCGATAAAGAGCTTAAAGAAGGTGCCATGGTGGTTTTCAAGGAAGATAACCTTCCTCCTATGCGCTGGAGACTTGGACGGGTTCAACGTCTATACCCTGGAGCCGATGGAATATCCCGAGTGGCCGACTTTAAAACCACTAGAGGTATAGAACGGCGTGCCCTAAACAAGGTGTGCGCCCTACCTGATGATGAAGAGATGTTGGATGCAGACACAGTACCAGCAGTCCCTGACCCTTCAGCCTACTCCAACGGGCCCCCAATATGTCTACGACAACACGATGTGAGCTCGCGGGCGGCGCGCTGGCGCAGGCGATGGTATTAGCGGGTGCAGGGGCGCGCAGGGCGAGCTGCCTTCTTAAAACACTTACTCTGGAGGCGGCGAGCAGAGCGCTCGTCGCATGACTTAAAATAAGAAATTAACCATAATTGTTTGTTACTGATTATTATACTCTTCAAGTCAAACCTTCTTTTTATTCTTGCCCATAATCGCAAGCAATAGTTAATGTAAGCCTGCCAAATATAGTTGGTAACATATAATTGTATATACAAAGTAACAAATTATTTCTGGTTTTATTTAATTATACTCATAATTGAAATTAGAACAATAGTTTTAAATGTTATTGCTCGCACATTCCACACGGTGACAGTGCGCACGAACATAGACGGTAGTAGCAGTGTCACTCCGTAGGTCATCAGTGCAGAGAAGTTTATTTTATATACCTTTATTTTTATACCTTCTCGTATTTGTAACTTGTCGATATATTATAAACTTCTGATACGATACGATACGATTCACAAAGTATAAAACAAGAAAGTATTCTCATCTGCCGCATCGCCACATTTTCGCACGTAATCGACCAAATATCGCCTAAAAGAATGTGTGAGCAAACTGTATATTCATATTTGCTCGAAGTTTTGTGGTGGGTCTTCTGATAACTTCTCGTAGTCAATGATAGACGGTGACAATATCTTCTCTATTGTAAAGATTGCGTTTCTTGCGAGTTTGTTGATGTACTTGATAAATGAACAAAACTGGCTTGACGTATCGCTGCTGTTCAGTAGCTTTGTTAGCGCTGGTGGCTTTCAGTTGTATGTAGCCACCGAGCCTGCGGTCTGAGGCGAGCTTGTTGGATGAATGATATTCCATGTTCATACACGTACTTGCGTCGGCTGGTCATCACTGTCGAGGTGAGGTCTCCTCGTTGATGTGCGCGGCTCAGGCAGTGCGGGGACATGAGGTGTTGCTGGTTCTGGTGGTGTGAGGTGATGTTCTACCTCAGACATGAAGGTGTAGTCGGCCGGTCGGGTGGGGGAAGTTCCTCTCTTCCAACAGTATTGTCGGATGATATACGTCCACATAATGTAGGTACGTACATAATATTTTGTATTATATTTCATTGGCATTATTAATTAATTATTTTATTGTTGCAATTATAATAAAGGGAGCACACCATATCTACATTGAATACATTTTTAAACGTACCACTCGAGTCATGTTGTATTTCTGTCACGTATCTACTGAGTGCAGCATGCAATTGTATTTGAGTGCGGATTCTAACAGGGCTCTTATTGCGTGAAAGCTGAAGCTCTTATGCTGCGGTATGTTTCGTTAGTATCAATTTCAATTTTCAATTTCAATTTATTTATTTCAAACATAGTGAATGACAATACAATTGTTTAATGTTTTTATAATTACGCCATCTGCCGAATCCATTAGTAACTCAATTCATAGAAAACCAATGATAAAATCTTGACTCATATCTGTGATTAACACATTTAAACTAGATGGCGTTGGCAGTCTTCCTTGCACATTGTAATATAGATAATATTCCGCCTCGTGATGATTGACAGCTGTCATTTAGTAATTTTAGTCGAGTCAATGACTTCTAAATATGTAGAATTTGTATTTACATCTAACTAAAGTAGCAACTCTATGAGTATAGTGATCGTGATGAGAACCCCCTTCCGGTTAACTTGAACTATTACCGGCGTGGCTAGCGGCCAAGCCTTTTTACTGTCGCCATTGCAAGTATTGCGACCATTGCATTTTGTAAGGATTGTTGTCGCATGTATATATAGGGAAGAAAATAAACTTGTGCCATTCAAACACCGTTTTTTGGATACAATCATCGCCTCCGCCCCACTCGAAAGGATAGAAATCAGTGAACCAGTAATTACAAAGCGCCGAAACGCAAATAACAATAGTTAGCACAATTAAATATACATACATTATATTTATGAGACTTTATAAATATTATTAATAGAAGCCTGTATTGCAAAGGTATGTTTACCTCCATTACAGTGACAATAACTAATTTTACGTAATTTTTGGTTAGTGACAATTTCGTGTACACGATTGTAAAATTATTGATGAAAAAAATAATAATTAATAAGCGCAATAAAAATTAGTACGAGTAAAATTAAAATTAAAAATGTGTACAATTTATAAATAAGAGTATTATTATGTTTTGTAATTTGAAGTGTTCCTATCTCACATTCAGTGTGTGTATGTGTGCGTGTGTGTATGTGTGTGTGTGTGTGTGTGTGTGTGTGTGTGCGTGTGTGTATATGTGTGTGTGTGTGTGTGTGTGTGTGTGTGTGTGTATGTATCGAGTAGATCGAGTAGAACCGGAGTTCCAGGTAGATCTGTGCAGTCCACGCGAAGCTGCGGCCGGTCGGCTAGCTGCATTATGTGCCTTAATAGACGCGCTCCGTGCCGCTGGCTCTCCTCCCACGTCACCACCGGATGTTGTCTTCAGGCGCTGAATGTTGTAATGTACGTCACCGACTGTATCTGTACGCGCGGTCACGGATGTGGGACTGGAAACATATTTACATTAATCTCTAACAAATTGCACTTCATTACCACCGAATACTTATCTGTCTGTATACTTATCTGAATATTATTATTCGATTTTGATGAATTATTTATTTGAGCTACAACAGCTCAGTGCTCCAAGTGTTCGCAGTCCGGACAGCCGCGAAACCTAACACCAGGCACAGTCTGCACGCTGCACCTGATTGTGACTACACTGTCTGGATACGAGCTGAGTGAACAATGTGCCTTACATTGTACAGTAATGTAGGTATGTGTATATATAGTTACTACATTAATAAGTTAGTACTAACTGCAACAATGAACAGCTCACGCGGCTGCACTCTTCATATATTTGAATGTTAATGAATGGAACTAAATGAAACTGCTGGGTGTAGTTTCAGTGTTTATTTCATAGAACAGCAGAAATATAAGATTTATGTATATCTCGTAAATCTTGACCATTGAAAGAGTTACCAGTTTATATACATTTGATTACTAATTTCAAATAAATAGCAAAACGATACTAAAAATAAGTTGATTTATCTTAATTAGCACAGGCGTTAAAAGCAGGGGAGGATGTAGTTTGATAAAACACCAAATAATCTAATAAGTTAAACACTACCTACTCTCACGAGAATTAACTGCTACAATATTGCACACATTAGGCTCTAAATCCTTGGCAGTGATCAGAACATGGAAATATCTATGAGTCAATAATGAAGCTAATATACTCACAAATGACATTCCAGAAATAGAGATGTGTGTGTGTGTAGGCACAGAATATAATAATAGTACAAGTGTGTGTACGCTCATCTTACTGTATCCGACAGAAAGTTGATAGATAATGTATACGAGTGTGCGGCGATGCTTAGTTGCCAATCTGGAGGGCTGTTCTCAATCATTCCAAAGCAAATTCGTATTCGGAAACAGCTTGTACTTCGACAAGGATCTTTGCAATTTACAATGCTTCGTTCGGTAACTTGATATTTCAATTCGAAATAAACTTGCCAAATGCTTCTCGCACTAGAAGGGTTCCGTAACACAAAAGAGAATTTCATTACTATCATTTTTCGTCAGCAAAAAATTTACTTTGTTTTTCATAGTTATTGTATGAAAATCAAAGTTATATTTGCGGTTTTGATAATGTACTATATCACAAAAACTAGCGACTATCATGTCTCGTTCAAACCAATTGCCCAATCCTATATTATTCAATTGGAGAGAGCGCAACGAGCGCTATTGAAAGTAATGACTTTTAAACCCAAATGACATTCTACCTGTCAACTTTACGCTGAATGCGGAGTATTAACTGTGAGACAGTTATTTATTAAAGCCATTATACACAAACAGCACTCATTTGTAACGAAGGAATTATTAGAAAATAATATGCCTAAAAGGAGGAGGGACTTAGTATTCAAAATACCTCATATGCGTACTAAATTTGGGACAAAAACCTTGTTTTTCTTAGGACCATTCCTTTACAATCGGGTAAGTAAGCATGTTGACCTAATAACGTCATCAAGATACAAGTGTGACAAACTGACTAATGATTTCCTCGTGACACAAAACTACTCAAATACTGAAACACTTTTGGCAGCACTCGAGTAACTCAATACACAACACACCATACATACACACATATCTATTCTAATACAATACAAATAAGTATATTGGCATCTGTTTGAATAAATAATAATAATTTTAGATCTAACTTGATACAACTCAACTAGATAGTTCTATTGTTAATACCTAGTCGAGATGTAAATAGCTCAGAACCATATCCATGAACTAGTTTCCTCAATAACTATTATTTTCATAAAACATAATGGTTTTAAACATAAGTGAGTTAAGTTAGTTTTTAAACTAGAAATAGTTATTCTTCTATGTAATAATTAGTAAGTAAATAAATAAGTATTTAAAAAATTATAGACTTAATGAAATAATATACATATCATTAAAAAAAAACAGAAACAGTTATATAAAAATAGTAAATAGTCTTGATTTTGTATAAATTTTAAAATAGAAGTAAGTGTTACAAATTAACAATTAGTATAGTATAAGTAGGTTATGTTTTATTTAGCTTTAGCCAACCTGCTTACACGTGTGGGATAGGCCGGAGAAGGTCATTGTAACCCACAATACAGGCTCATAAGAGACCTAGTGTGGGTGCAAGGATACATCGATGGTGCTACTCAAGGACAGTGATGTAATGTGAATGCTAGAATAGATATAGAACAGTACCATATCCATTGTACATTGTTGTAAAGAACATTTTTATTTATTTAATTTTAGTTGAATGTTTTTATTGAGATCTACGGCATATATTTTTCAGATTTTCGTTCTCATATTTTAACACATTTTACATTTTACCACTTCAGAATTGTCTATCTTAGTATAAACGATTGACCTTGAGAAAAAATGTTTTAGGAACCTCAATGTCATTTTTAAAGAGAGTATCTATCAACACCCCACACGTATAGGTTTCAGAAATTCGTTTACAGAATACATCTACCTACCAAGTTTCATCTCTGTAGTCCTAAAAGTATCGGCAAAAAGTGCCTGTGATATACGGATGGACAGACAAACAGACATGACGAATCTATAAGGGTTCCGTTTTTGCCATTTGGCTACGGAACCCCCTTAAAATCAATTATTCTAATTGGAAAGGTTTCCGCAACAAAATAACTCCGGGATTTATCAATATTAAAAATTAAACATAAAGCTTCCGAAGCCGAATAAGTTTTCCAATGATTGACAATCAGGGCGCTGGAGGTCATTGTTTACAACCTGCTGCTCCGTGATGAGCTTTAACTTGTAAGCACTCTTTTCAATAGTTATCAGCGCTTAGATGTTTTGTTCTTTGTAGAACTGTCTCATCGGTGAGAGCAGGAATCTATGTGAGATCTAATGTACGACAATGTAGGAGTAATTATGTAGTAGCTATTTGAGAAAACAACTGGTAGATGCAATTATAATTTGTACATTTTATAATTTATATAACCTTTAATTGTGCATTTCTTTTACTACAACGTTAATCAATGAATCATATAATAAAGTTTAATATTAACAAATTCACTTTGATCACCAGTTCCATCCACCAGGCGTCTGGTCAACTCTCTATACCTACATTTATAACTGCTCCGTCTCCTTGGACACAAAGTTTAGATCACAAACAACACAAACTTGTACTCGGCTTGTCTGTAACATGTATAGCGTCTATATTTAAACTAGATATACTTTACTGTTACACATTTCATTGCGTAATAGAACATTCGCATCGATCTGAACACTTTAGTGAGAAGACATAAGGAAGAGGTGAGTTGGAAATCTGACTTTATTCCAATGTACATAGTGCTACTATTTCAACCTGCCTGACACAGTGGCGATTACGGCATAAATCTCCCACGAGCCGAAGATCGGTCTCAGTGGCGTCTCTTGGGAGAGGCCTACGTCCAGCAGTGGACTGACACTGGCTGATTATGATGATGGCTATTTCAACGCATCTCCCGTATCGGCTGCACATCAACACTGTACTTTAACAGCTTGTTGACATGACTTTGTCTGGTGCCCAGTTTGAGCTACCTATGGCCGAAGCCTACTGTTACCATCAACAAAATGTCTAAGTACCCACAGACAAAACAATATTTGAACCCTAAACAACCCATTGATTTACAATATAAGGATCGTGCACAGCAGATGTTTTTACAAATTCAATGTAATCCGTATGCTCTAAACATAAGGTTGTAATCGCTATGTACATCAAAACGGCCCCAACAAAAGGAACCCAGGTGGGAGTGTGTCCTTGTCTAACAACCTGCCAGTGCTATATATCTACTATCCTATAAGTATAGTATACACTCAACTTGGCGGGGGCACTGCCGTGCCCCCCGATATACGAGTATGTGGTCTATACAAGAGAAAGGGAAAAACTCCGTTCATAGTCGGTCTGGTAGGTACGTCTTCATATACAACGTGTTTGAAACAACCTCAAACGTTGTTGTTTCAGTGTCACACACCGTGTATGTTCACTGGCTCTCTAGTTGGAGGACGGAGAAGCCAGATAAGTTACAGGAGTGTCAGTAGCTCTGATACCCAATTATATAATAATTAAAACTGCCCGATACAATGATCACAGTACGACTAATCGATATAACCGCGAGTGAACTGTCTTTGTACTCGTGTTTATGTTTTAAATTTAACTATGTTGCACCGTAGCGCCTAATTTGTTTTAGGTACCCAAAGGGTACTAACAGAACCCTATTACTAAGACTTCACTGTCCGTCCGTGCGTCGGTCCGTCTGTCAGTGCGCTGTATCTCCTAAACCGTAATAGCTTGAAATGTTCACAAAGTATGTATGACTATTAGACGCTGTAACAGCAAACACTAAAAACAAATTAAATTTACAAATCAAAGAATACAAGTAACGTGTTTTTCGGTAAATTTTTCACTTGACCAGTTTATCTATATTGTGGAATGTTGCCTTTTAAGGTACGCACACACCGCGGCGTCCTGCGATCTGCGGGCGCAATCTCAGTATATTTCAATTGTTTTCTGATCGCGTTTGGTGTGAACCAGTCATACAATTACTACTGCGCTATCTGATCGCCGCCTAGATCGCGCACGCAGGACGCCGCGGTGTGTCCGTACCTTTAATATAGCAAAGAAAAAAATGGGGTGGGTTCTTTTTATTTCTATTCAAAATCATTCATTTAGTCGTCTGATGTATTTATAGACGAAAGAGAACATATTCAAATTATTGTTGATCAACATTAAAATTATAAACTCACCAAAATCACTTCAAGTAGGAGCAAAAATACGCGTTTTTATCTTATTTCGTGAACTTTAATGTGCCCTCCAGATAATATTATTGCGATAAAAGTGCGTCCGCGTTGCTGCCTAGAAACAATATATTGCTATATTACATCAATAATGTTTATGACAGAAAATAAAATAATCTGTGTGTGCACATTCCAAAAATGTCAAAATCTTACTAATATACTACTAATAATAAACCTATAAAGACTTAGAACGATGTATACCTATTACGTTGACGATCACAAAACAAAGGCTGAAGAGCAAAAAATCCTGAAAGAAACACGTTTCCTAGTTTTTCTTATTTAATTATATTATATTAGCTTCACCTGCAACTTACTAACAACGTCGTACAATCTTAGTTTACAGTTTGGACTCATTTGATTAGTTCTGACGAGCACAATAGATGAAGGTAACAAGGGTCTGATGATGGAGCCAGGAGTCTGCTTTGTAGTTCAAGCTTCTTTAATTAGTATTTATATAATAAAGATAGTTTAATCATTTAAGATCGTTTAAAAACTAAAAGAACCGACTTCAAACGTCGCGCTAGTCAAAGTAGCCAATAGACGTAGTAAGGTAACTACTATATAATCTGTGCCAGCATGTTGATGTATTAAAAACGGCTCGGCCGATTTCGTTAAAATTACAATGGGAACACCTCGAAAACGTACCCTACCTATTAAAAAAATAATCATTCGAATCAGTTCACAATTGACGGAGTAATCGCGTGACATACATACAAAAAAAACATACAGATGAATTGAGAACCTCCTTCTTTCTGGAAGTCGATTGAAAAGTAAACATAATATTTAAATTTTTAGTAATTAAGCGACTTTCAAACTGAAGGAGGAGGTTTCGACCCGGAAGTATTTTTCATGTATGTTTGGGCATAACTCCGTCATTTATGGACAGGTTTGCGAAATTATTGTTTGTTTCAAATAAGTTTTCAAAATGGTATTTTTTAAATTTCGTAAACATCTAATGATACTGCAAATGACTTTGAAGTCTGTTTAACTAATTTTTTTAAACGATTTCTTCACACTGCTTGTTCAGGTACCCAACAATACGATTCACAAGATCGAGCAGAACACACAGAAGAACACTGTTATTGTATGTCTGTTATTATCACATTAACTTGTTTTCAACCGACTTACAAAAAGAAGGAGGTTCTCAATTAATCTATGTTTTATTTATTTTGTTGTTTTATGTTACGCGATTAGGTACTCCGTTAATTGTGAACCGATTTGAACGATTATTTTTACTCGGTAGGGTACGTTTTCGAGGTGGTCCTGTTGTATGATAAGTATCTCCAGAAATATGACTATAAACGTCTCAAACTCGCTACTGAAATCGACTCGCGGGGCTTAGAAGTAGGTTGTTTAAGATTTTAAACTATTTTAATTATTATAATATGCAATAGTTTTACACGTATTGTAAATATGTAAAGTGTCTACCTATTACGGCTCAGAAGATACTGCTCTTGTGACGGACATAATGTATTACGACTCTGCCGCGAACCTTATCACAAAGCTACTATCACTGATTGAATAGTATGTATTCATCCTCATTTACATTGTACGCTCCTCCCTACTAAGTGAACTGGCTAAACAGAGACATTCAAAGGGTGGAATGCTTTGTTGATGTCATAGGAACCTTATCTTTATTGTCACTGAGTTGAAAGAAAACTACTATCACAGATTGTTGTAATATTATAATTATACTAACCACCACATTAAAACTATCCAACAGGACTATCTAGTATCAAATATATAACTCCAGTGCTTCTGTGAAACTGTACATTTAAACATACAATAATATATACATACTGAAGTATGACTGAGGAGTCACCTTCTGCCTATCGAGCTCTGAAATCGGTTGTATCGCCGTGTAAGGGCCTGAAGCCTCCACGCGGCGGCACTAGGTGGCGCTGTATACCGCTGGCATTCCGTGCTATAAGAACAAGTTTTTTTCCATGGTAGCACATTATTGTTAAGTTTACTATGCAAGTTAGTTTTAAGAAGGTTTAACAATAAAGAGTCTATCTATCTACAAATTGTAAAACCCTCTCGTGCTCCTTTTTAAGGTTCCGTAGCCGAATGGAAAAAAATGGAACCCTTATAGCTTCGTCATGTCTGTCTGTCTGTCCGTCCGTATATCACAGCTACAATATTCCAAAACTAATAGACCTACACAGTTGAAACTTCATAGGTAGGTGTATTCTGTGGATCGTTTTACGACTTTAATACAAAACTTAGAATCCCCATACGTAGAACTGAAACTAAAAAAATATTTTTAATCAAACCTATACGTGCGGAATGTTTATAGATTTGAGGGCCCGGTGGTGTAATCGGGAGAACGGTCGGCTGTGATGCCAGAGGTACCGAGTTCAACCCCGCGTGCACCAATGGATTTTTCTATCGAAAAGTTTATCTGCGCTTTTCACAGTGGCCCTCCGGTGAAAGAAAACCATCGTTAAGAAACCAACGACCCCCACATAGTTTACCATCTTCGACCGCATCATCACTTACCGGCAGGTGAGATAGTAATCAGACGCTAGCCTATAAAATATATAAAAAAGGTTTTTAATAAAACTGGCCAAGTGCAAGCCGAACTCCCACTCGTAGGGTTCCGTAACACAGTAGAGTATTCTATAACTATGACTTTTCGCAACCAGAAAATTAACTTTGTTTTTCATAGTGTTTGAATGAAAAACAAATGTACTAATGTATGAAAATTGGAAAGCAGTTAACAGAATACATCTACCTACCAAGTTTCAATTCTGTAGTTCTAATCGTTTGACGTTGTTGGCGAAAAGTTATAGTTATAAAATACTCTACAGTGTTACGGAACCCTACGAGTGCGAGTCCGACTTGCACTTGGTCAGTTTATTTAACCCTCGACCGCAAGAAGAAGGGGTGTAATCAGTTTGACGTGTGCTGTGTATGTGTGTATCTGTGTATTTGTGTATGTGTGTGTCTATCTGTGGCATCGTAGCGCCCACACGAATGAAATGATTTTTTATTAGTTTTTAGGGTTCCGTAGCCGAATGACAAAAAACGGAACCCTTATAGATTCGTCATGTTTGTCTGTATGTCCGTCCGTATGTCACAGCCATTTTATTCCGAAACTATTAGGACTACAAAATTGAAACTTAGTACTGATGGTAGATGTATTCTGCTCTCCGAGTGTTATACAAAATTAAAAAACTGGCCAAGTAGAAGTCAGATTCGCACTCGTAGGGTTCCGTAACACAGTAAAGTATTCTATAACTATAATTTTTCGCAACCACAAAAATAACTTTGTTTTTCATAGTGTTTGTATGAAAAACAATGTTATACTTGCGGTCGCTATATCTCAACAACTGCTGACTGTATCTCGTTCAAACCAATTTTCGTTGAAAGTTTTTATTGAGATCTACAGAATATATATTTTTTTAACAAAGTGAAACCGCGTCTAAAGAGACGCGCCTATCTTTTAAATGATTAACTTTGAGAAGAAATGATTTTAGAAACATCAATGTCATTTTTAATGACCTATTCAAAGACACACCCCACCCCACACGTATAGGTTTGAAGAAACATTTTTTTTTTGTTCAAGTTCCATGTATCGGATGCCCCCCTTAAACTTTTATATTTTATATTTTTGTATAAAAATCGGAAAGCGGTTTACAGAATACATCTACCTACCATATTTCAATTCTGTAGTCTTAATAGTTTCGGAATAAAATGGCTGTGACATACGGACGGACAGACGGACAGACAGACAGATAGACATGCAGACAGACATGGCGAAACTATAAGGGTTTCGTTTTTTGCCATTCGGCTACAGAACCCTAAAAATGTAAAAGTTTATGGGGGTGCTCCTCAATAAACTTTTCCCATAAATGGAACTGAAACAAAAAAAAAAAATCTTCAAACCTATACAAGTGGGGTCTATGGATAGGTCTTTAAAAATGACATTGAGGTTTTGAAAATCATTTTTTCTCAAAGTCAATCATTTAAAAGATAGGCGCGACTAAAGTGGTAAAATTTTTGTCCCCCTCTCTAACTTTTAAAGTAAGGGAGTGAAAAATACAACCCCTGCACGGTAGTAGGACATATCTAGTGTCCGCCTGGCCAGCTACCACCCTCAAGTTAGAAAATCTGTCGCCAAACATTTAATGTGTTCCGGCAGCTATCCTTGAGAGCCAGTTCCCATTCTAGGCCTAGCGTACTTACCATCTTCGAACGCATCATCACTTACCAACAGGTGAGATAGTGGTCAAACGCTAGCCTATAAGATATTAAAAAAAAATACAAAAAAATATATTCTGTAGATCTTAATAAAAACTTTCAAAGAAAATTGGTTTGAACGAGATACATTCAGAAGTTTTTGAGATACAGCGACCGCAATTATAACTTTGTTTTTCATACAAGCACTATGAAAAACAAAGTTAATTTTTTGGTTGCCAAAAGTCATAGTTATAGAATACTCTACTGTCTAGATCTTAATAAAAACTTTCAAAGAAAATTGGTTTTAAAGAGATACATTCAGAAGTTTTTGAGATACAGCGACCGCAATTATATTCATAGTGTTTGTATGAAAAACAAAGTTAATTTTTTGGTTGCGAAAAGTCATAGTTATAGAATACTCTACTGTCTAACGGAACCCCACGAGTGCGAGTCCGACTTGCACTTGGCCAGTTTATTAAGAACTTGATAGCGTTAAACTGATGCTGGGACATCTCCTGGAATCTGCAGACTTTTCAACTCCTCGCCTCAACTTACAGCAGATATGTCGAGTTTGAGCTCATCGGAATGATCTCAATGAACAGATTATGAATAGATCGGTCGAGGGTGATTTCTGACCGACTTCACAAAAACTGGCCAAGTGCAAGTCGAACTTGCACTCGTAGGGTTCCGTAACACAGTAGAGTATTCCATAACTATGATATCTCGCAACTACAAAAATAACTTTGTTTTTCATAGAGTTTGTATGAAAAACAAAGTTATCTTTGCGGTCGCTATATCTCAAAAACTGCTGACTGTATCTCGTTCAAACCAATTTTCGTTGAAAGTTCTTATTGAGATCTACAGAATATATTTTTTCTAGATTTTTCACTCCCTTACTTTAGAAGTTAGAGGGGGGGGGGGGGGGGGGGGACACATTTTACCACTTTAGACGCGCCTATGTTTGAAATGTTTGACTTTGAGAAAAAATGATTTTAGGAACCTCAATGTCATTTTTGGAGACCCATCCATAGATTCACACGTATAGGTTTGACGAAAAAAATTTTTTTTTGTTCCAGTTCCATGTATGGGATGCCCCCCCTTAAACTTTCAAATTTTTTATTTTTGAATAAAAATCGGAAAGCGGTTTACAGAATACATCTACCTACCAAGTTTCAATTCTGTAGTCCTAATAGTTTCGGAATAAAATGGCTGTGACATACGGACGGATGGACAGACAGACAGACAGACAGACAGACATGGCGAATTTATAAGGGTTCCGTTTTTTGCCATTCGGCTACGGAACCCTATAAAAGAGCAAAAGAGCAGTCTAAATTTGACTGTTTTTTGTTTGTTTTTGTTACCTCAGAACTGAACTCCGTCAAATCTTGACCGATTTAAAAACATATTTTTTTGTTTGAGATATTACGCCTCCCGTTTGGTCTCATTCTTTTATCGAGATATGATAATTATCTCCAGAGATATGGAGACAAACAATATAAGCAAATTTGTATATTTAGATGACCATGATTATAAATAGCCAGTACTATGACTATCGCGGCATGTGAAGTCGGTTTTTAGGGTTCCGTAGTCCTGACAAGGAACCCATATAGTTTTGTCATGTCCGTCTGTACTAGAAAGCTGAAATTTAGTAGGGCTGTGTATATCAATTACGCCGACAAAGTGGTAAAATGTAATTTTTGAAAGTATTTTTTTTGGGTTAGCTCCCTTACATATGAAGTGGGGATGAATTTTGGTTCGTCTTCGACCCCATCGTGTGGTGTATCTTTGAATAGGTATTTTATAATGACTAGGGTTTGTACAACCTTTTTTTTCGATTTAATGCTCCATTTACGAATTATTAAACTTTAAAGTGCAAATTTTTGTTCCAGTGTTCCAGTGTTCCAGTAGGGCGTCTCCCCCCCTCCCCCCTCTAAAAGCTAAACTGCTAGCTTGAAAAATCTAGAAAAAATCATAATGATATTGCATTTCATTAACTTAAAGGAAAATTATAGCGGTTAAGATAACTTTATTAGTTTAGCAGTAATAGTCGCTGAACTTGGGTGTAGGATAATTTTAAAAATAATTATGTTAAATATTATACTACGGAACACTGCGCGTGGCCCGACACACACTTGGCCGGCTTTTCGTTTTGTACGATCATAAATTATTACATTTTTAATTTAAGTATTTTTCTAGACGATGACGCTATGGGATCAAATTTTATATCAGGCTGATCAATTCGAAATTCAGTATCTTACTTCAAATTCAGTAATATTGTAAGAACATGGCAGCATTGACCTGATGCTGGTGCATCTTCTGGAACCTGCAGAATGCTCTACTCCTCACCAACTTACAGCAGAGATGTTGTGTTTGGGCTCATTGGAATAGTCTCCATGAACATAATAAAACATAGATCAGTCGGGGGTGGTTTTATATGTTGAATTTAAATATTATATCTTATTCGGATCAGTTGCAGTTTTGCAAGTGTTTACCTGACTTTAAGTTCTTATAAATATATGTAATTATCTTGATTTCCTTTTCTTTGATTAAGGTGTTGGCAGGTTCTATTTGAATTCTAATCGTAACGTTAGTCATAGATTCACACCAGCTACCCGGCAGCGAGCAATTAACAGAGTGATTGTATTCATCAATCAGTTTACTAACATTGTAAAGAAGATTCACTCAGCTCATTCCCCAGGCCCCACACTAGATGTAGACACATCGTCACGTCACGAAACTGGGCGTCCCCCCGCGCTATAACTTGAAAGAATCTAACGATCCTTGGCAGAATTATGACCTACAGACCTACCTACAGTCTTTGATCTCCTCTCTCTTGACAGCTTCTCACTCTACAAGCCACCATTCCTGTCGCCTCATATGGTGGCAACCACTTCAGCTACACTTCTCAGTAACTGTAGTCAACATAACAACAACTAACTGTAACATCCACTGTAACCTGATACCTCGGGCCGTTCTACATACACACGATAATACACAAGGGACTTATTTATACTTGATTGGTATCGTTCAGAACCTACCTACATTACCGTTACTTATGTTCTTATACCTCAATGGTTATTATTATTTTAATGAGCTATCAAGTATCCACCTCTCACTGTGGTCTGCTGTGCCCCGCGGTTTTACCCAAGTACACATCGTTCCCGCAGGAAAATCGGGATATAAATTACCCCATATGTTATTCCAGGATATAGGCTACCTACATTTTAAATCGCTCAGTCAGTTGATCAGCTCAATCAGTTGAGAAGTTTTTGCGTGAAGAATTAACAATGTTTATAATATTTGAGGGCTCATCCCTTTCATCCCAGAATTAGTCTTTCCTTTCGGTAGCGGTGTAACATTATGATGTGAATGATGATCATGATCATTGAGGATGACTTGTTCTTCATAGTCAGTATCTTAACATGTTTCGAAGAAAGTATTAAAATGAGGTCTCTTTCACAGTTTTAAAACGCCAATGACGATGATGATGACTTTAAGCCTATGAGTTTTTGAAATTTGTAGGTATATATAAATGTTTTTTACATATTTATTGGTATAGAGGTAGCCAACACCCTTTTGGCTACCTCCATATCAAATTTCATCAATAATGGTCTAGCCGTTTGACCGTGAAGATGTAACAAACATACAAAAGTAGGTGGTTATTGGGTGTTCTACTCCAGCCACATCTGTTGATTAAACGATATACCCAACTGCGTTCGCTCCGCTTGCTGCGCTCACTTGTTGCAGTTGGGTATATCGTTTAATCAACAGATGTAGCTGGAGTAGAACACCCAATAACTAAAAATTGATTATCTCTCGCCACTTGTGTTTTAGAACTCAAAGCCTCCGGTGTAATAATTTTGATCGACGTGTTTTAGAACTCTCAATGACCCCGGAGTAATAGTTTTGATCAACTGTGTTCGTAACACATACGGTTGGATGATCCATGGTAAGTATCATCCTGAGAGCCCAAGGTAGGATTATCTCTCACCGCATACGATGTCTCAGCACATACGGTTGGATAAAAAATGGTAAGTATCATCCTGAGAGTCCAAGGCAGGATTATCTCTCGCCGTTTGCGATGTCTAAACACAATCGGTTAAGTGATCCATGGTAAGTTTCACTCTGGGAGCCCAAGGTCGGATTATCTCCACCGATTGCGATTCCTAACCTACCTGTGTTTTGAGCATATCGTATAGTCAGATAAACCTGTTCTACTACTTCTACTAAAGCCGTAATGACTTTTTGTTGGAATACTTACGATAAATTATCGCGCCCTAACCTACCTGTGTTTTGAGCATATCGTATAGTCAGATAAACCTGTTCTACTACTTCTACTAAAGCCGTAATGACTTTTTGTCGGAATACTTACGATAAATTACCGCGCACTATCCAGTGCGACTTATTACCTTTACCGTGCACCAGTCAGTGCAATTAAGGATAAAAGTATAGTGTGACTGAAACGTACCGCACACTATACTTCAAGATTATAAAGGAAAAGTTTTGGGTTTAGTTTATTAATAACACAATGTCAAATTCTCAGGTTGTTACCAGTATTTTGTTCTGGTCCTAACTGAGAATTTAAAAAAATATAATTTTACTTACATCATCTTACAAACCACAAAACCAAATGAAATGTTCAGTTGTTACTGGTGTTTTTCACTGGCAGTGACTAAACATTTACTCACTTAAATCTTACAAACTAATTTTGTATGACGAAATATTTATTAGATCAAACAAGATACATTTGTATAATTCCAGAGCGTAGGTGTTCATACTGGAAATCTGAAACAATACAAAAAATATTACAAAATTAAAATCTGCTACCCCTAAAGCACCAACTTTTATATTTTCTGTGCTTTAAAGAAATGTGTGTATATACGTTAATTAAAATTCAAGCGTAGTCACTCACCATTTTCATCTAAAGGATTTTAATTTATTAAATTCATGAAGATCTCATTGTCCCTGCTGCTTGTCGCTCCTGTAAAATAGAAATTGGTACACATTAGTTTAAAACTAAGAATACACAATTTAATTAAAAAAAATCTTTACTCAGAATAAATCAAATTAAACTTGGAAATAACTAAACATTAAATCAGTGTGTAGTTAATATAAACAGCAATCGAAAAATAATCATTTTTATGTAATTTTTTAATATTATTTTCTTTACATAACATTTACATAACATGTTCAAAATAATTAGGATCGTTTAAAAAACCGACTTCAAATGCTACTGTATTCAATTTGAGTAGCAAGTTTGCGGTTATTATCTCCATATCTCTGGAGATACTTGATAAATTTACAATGAGACCACTACAAAAGTATAATCTTTGAAATAAATATATAATTAAAAAAATCGGACCACAATTGACAGAGAAAAAAAAAAAATTCTACAGTGAAACATAGAACATCCTCATACAAACACTATGAAATACAAAGTTATTTTTGTACTTGCGAAAAATCAAAGTTATAGAATACTCTTCTGTGTTACGGAACCCTACGAGTGCGAGTCCGACTTACACTTGCCAAGTTTATTCTGCCTGGTAATAATCTGCCCGACACTGGCAAAAATTTGCCAAAACACAGGTGAGATAGTGGTCAAACGCTAGCCTAGAAGATATCAAAAAAAAATCTGCCAGAGTTAAAATTTAGGTCCTAAATCTGCCTAAATGGCAGATATCTGCCATAAATGGTACACTGATACCAAACGTCATTTGAATGACAGATGTAAGTTCTTTAGATTTCCAACATATGGCGTTAGTAACCAAACATGTTCGCAGCGAAGTTAATTCTTTGATCTTCTAAGTGTCCCCCCCCTCCCCCCTCTAAAAGCCAAAGTGATGGCTTGAAAAATCTGGAAAAAATCGTGATAATAGTGCATTTCATGATATTTTAAGGAAAACTATAGGGGTAAAGATAACTTTCTTAGTTTAGCAGTAATAGTCGTTGAACTTGGGTGCTGGATAATTTTGTACCAATTACATAATCCTTAGAATAAAACCTTTAAAGTGCAAAGACGAAGTACATAGTTGCTTTTTATAACGGGTAAAGACTTACATTGAATAACAGGCTACTACGGCACCCTACACTGCGCGTGGCCCGACACGCACTTGGCCGGCTATTTTTAATGTTAATAAAATTATATTTTTTTTACTGATAACACATCTACATGTGAATTTAAATTACTATGTTAAAGCACAAATCAATAGGGGTGATAGTTTTTCAGTAAAGTGCACCACAAAAGTGATCAGGTTGTGGGATAGTGTTAGGGCTCGCTTCGCTCGCCCTGATAAAGTGCGTAAAGCAGGTTTTATCTAGATTTAAAGCCAGACCATTTATTTGGAACTATTTATGCAGTTGTCCAGCACTGCAGACTGCACCAATCTTGCTTTTGTGCGTAGGTATATCGCGAGCAGTCACTACCGCCACAACGTCGTCCACAAACATGTAGATTTCTGCGTCTTTTATGAATCCAGGTAAGTCGTTCATAAGGAGGGAGAAGGTGGTGTTAGAGAGGCACGATCCCTGCGGGACACCGAGATCGGAGATTTCTTCATTAGATTGCACCTTTCCGTCGTCTCCCGTTACAATCTGGGCTCTGTTTGTGACGAAATCCAGCATCAGGTTAGCGGCTGGTCCTCTCACGCCGTAATGTTCGAGTTTCTTATTCAACAGACTACGACCTGCTGTGTCAAACGCGCGCGAAAGGTCGCAGCATATGAGTGCGACCTGATGTTTGTTTTCCCGCGCTTGCAGCACCTTCCAGATGACCTCACGCACCAGGGCAGTAGTGGATATGCCGGGCCAGTATGCGTACTGTCTGTCGGTGAATTGTTTCCGAATGCTGCACTACGAGAAAAATGAAAAGGGTGCAGTGACCGAAGCCATCAACTCCGCGTGGACCACAGAGCATCACAGGTCTTACCTGAAAATGATTCCAGTTCGAGCTGTGGGGCCAGCGGGCACAGTCGACACCTTCGCGCTACTGGACGACGGTTCGACGGTCACCCTAGTCGACGAGCGCATTGCCGTCGAAATCGGAGCAGAGGGACCAGTCGACCCGCTGTACATCAACGGCATCAACGCATCGAAGTCGTCCACAAGCAACTCGAAAAGGATAAAGATCACTCTGCGTGGCCCGAACAAGAAAGAAAAGAAGATTCGAGCGCGCACAGTACAGAACTTGGACATCTCGCCGCAGGAAGTAAACAAGTCTGCGCTACGAGGCTGCAAGCATCTACGTGACATCGGCAGCCTACTGACGTACCAGCGTGCTTCGCCGGGTATCCTGGTCGGCCAGGACAACTGGGAGCTGCTGCTGGCTTCGAGGACACGCCGAGGCGCCCGAGACCAGCCGGTGGCGTCGCTGACGCCGCTCGGGTGGGTGCTACACGGGGGCCACAGCAGAACGCTCGGGAAGAGCATCGACTTCGTGTCCTACGTCACCGAGTCGCCTGAAGATGCAGCCCTGGACGTGATGATTCGCGACTATTTCGAGACTGACGTCATGTATATCAACCCACAGTACACATCGAGATCGGAGCGGCGTGAGGTCAACGAACCACCGGACACGGACGCGCTCACCATCGAAGACAGCAACGAGCGGCGTGAGGTCGATGGACCACCGGACGCGGACGCGCTCAACAGCATCGAAGAGTACGTCGAGGACGTACCCCTACAGAACACAGACACCGGTGAAGAACGGGTTCATCACCTCATCGAGCGCCGACAGAAGCTGAGCGAAGCCCTACCCGACGTGTCCCGCTTCTCCAACTGGGACCGACTTCGCTACACTGCAGCCCGAGTACTACAATTCATTGACCTCTGCAGGGGCGCTCAACGGGTGTACTACAAACGCACCAAACAGAACAAGGTCGATGACCCCGCCTGGACTAACAAGAAAACAGCTAAGAAGCCCGCACCGGTACAACAACCGAAAAAGGAAAAAACAGAAAAGTTTCTGCCTGTTCCTGCGCAAACACTGAGGGCCGCGGAGGCGCTACTTATGCGCGCCTCACAAGAAGAATCGTTCGCGGACGACATCGATGATCTGCAAAAAGGAAAACCACTTCGGAAAGATAGCCGCCTACAACAGCTGAGCGTCGTATATGAAGACAACACTCTACGACTGCGGAATCGACTCATCGCTTCAGAGCTACCGAACCTCCGAGACAACCCGCTGATTTTGGACGGCGGCCACCCAACAGTCAAGCTCTGGATTCTGCACGTCCACCGCCGCCTGCATTACGCCGGAGTCGAAGCGACGGTGAACGAGAGTCGTCAACAGTACTGGGTGCTACGCTTACGCCCAGTAACCCGAACAATTGTAAGGCGATGTTTATTTTGCAGACTTCGCAGCGCAGCACCACCGTATCCGAGAACCGGAGACCTGCCGGCGTGCCGGCTGGCTCATCATCAGCGGCCCTTCTCCTGCACTGGCGTCGACTACTTCGGGCCGGTGACAGTGACTGTCGGCCGCACCAACCAGAAAAGATACGTGGCAATCTTCACGTGTCTCACCACCCGGGCCATCCACCTCGAGATCGCCGCATCGCTCAGCACCGACTCCGCGGTGATGGCGCTGCGACGCATGATGGCGCGACGGGGCTGTCCGACTCAAATTTGGTCTAACAACGGGACCAACCTCCGAGGCGCCGAGAGAGAGCTGCGACAGACGACCGACGCAGCAACAGCAGAGGAAGCAGCCAAGCGGACCATCGACTGGCGATTCATCCCACCGGGCGCGCCGTTCATGGGAGGCGCGTGGGAGCGAATGGTTCGCTCCGTGAAAACTGCACTCGCCGCTACGCTCCACGAGACCCGACCGCGAGAGGAAGTTCTCGCCACTCTACTCGCCGAGGTGGAGTTCACCGTGAACAGCCGACCACTCACACACGTGTCGGTCAACCCCGAGGACCCAGAGGCCCTGACTCCGAACCACTTCCTTCTGGGCGGCCCTGCTCGTCTCCCATACCTGGGGGAGATTGAGCGCACCGTCTCCATCTCCAGCTGGCGCGCTGCACAACGCCTCGCCGACACATTTTGAGCGCGGTGGCTGAAGGAGGCGCTTCCCGAGCTACAACACCGGCGGGAGCCCCAGGGGAAAGGAGCTGAGGTGAAGACCGGCAACCTGATCCAGCTCGTCGACCCGAATCTACCCCGTAACGTCTGGCTCCGAGGCAAGGTCATCAACACGTTCCCGGGACCCGATGGCATCGTGCACACCGTCGACATCCAGACCAAGGGCGGCGTGCTACGACGGCCTGTAAGGAAGCTGATCATCCTACCAATCGAAGACGTCGTTCCTACACCGGGCTCTTCTGCTGCAGGCAGCACGGCGGGAGAATGTTCCGGACAACGACGTACACCGACAATATGAACGCACTATGTATAGTTAGTTATAAGATGTATATAATAAAGATAAGTTTTAGCTTATTTTAGTACTCTAGGATAGGTAGGGAACTTTGTAATGTATAACGTTCATATTCGTACAGATAGATAGATATATAGTTTGTAATTGTATCGCATTCGTAAACAGCCTTATTATAGATAGATTTTGTTATATTCTTATTAGAACATAGGAATATAACTCGTATGAGGTTTGTAACAGTATAATAGGTCTTATAGGACTACAGACAGGTCATTCGTACAACCTAAGTAGATAGGTAATAGATAAAAATAAAGCATGTTCGGCTTTAATAGACAGATGTAACAGATAGTCAACCTAGACCAGGTTAGGTTTAGGAATAGGGTTGGTACTTGCAAATAGCATAGGTCTGGGAGAGCTCCGCACTCTCTGATGGTTAGCGCTCGACTAAACAGCATCTCGGGAGAGTATATCTCCGAAAAGTCGGCATCTCGTGCGTGCGCCCACACAAGGACACGCCCCGCGAGACAGAGTGCGGGCGCTCCCAGACTATCGACCTCTCGCTCTTTTGCAAGTACCAACAACAGTATAAATAGAGCATCGCTACCGTGCCAAATTGTTCAGTTCACCAACGGCGGCTCTAGAAGAAAGAAGAAAGGAAAACTAGGAAGAATAGTAAATAGTGATAGTGCCTAGTGAATAGCTCAGTAGCTATAAGAAGATTGTGAAGAAAGAATAAATTAGCGTTTCAAGGCTTGAAGACGTGTTTAAATCCCAGCTCCAAAGCTTCACAGTATAAGTGTGGGAATCCGGAGTCCTCATCCGAAGAAATACAGTCCACTGCTTCACCGCTGGGGTTCCCCACAGTTTAAAAAAAGTTTTTTACGATAGCGCAGCGCCACCTATCTAGTTGCTAAGATGGCGCTATCATCTTTACCTTAATCTGAATTTCGGAAGCGGCTCCAACGATTAAATAAAATTTAGTATGCCTTCAGGGGATTTCGGGGGCGATAAATCGATCTAGCTAGGAGTCATTTTCAGAAAATGTTGTTTTATTCGTGTTTTCAATAATCAACTTTATTGATAATCAACTTAAAATATGACTCTTCCAGACATCTATTGGCGAGTAGAAGTACTGTATCAGTAAAGCAGTTAGTAGCTCTCAATAAAAAAAAATAGTATTATTATTCGTCAATAGATGTCGGGAAGAGTCATATTTGTCTGTTTAAGTGGCAAAAAATACCGAGCAAAGCTCGGTCAACCAGATATTTAATAATATTAATTACTACAATTACTATTACTACTATTACTATTACTACTATATAATACTATTCTACCTTTGTGTTAACGTTTACTTAGTTGGTGTTAGAAGTTCGTTAGAAATTCGATAGATGGCGTTCGGAACCCTCCGTGTGCGGGAAAAAGTCTGACTCGCACTTAGCCAGTTTTATTTTATACGCTATGATTGGCTTCACCAGTAACTGACAATAAAATCTTAAAAGTCAATTTCAACCAACTTTTAACTGTCGTATCGAAATGAAACGTTGTATGTATATGTTGGTCAGATGGCAATACCATAATTATGTATCTTGGAGCTGATCTGATTGTGAAGCTAGAAGGTGGATAGTGGGACTGTTCAGTGGCTGCTAGCAAACCTTCGAGTTTGGGCTCATTTGATTAGTTATGACTAGTCCAATAGATTGGGTTTTGTAACGAGGGTCTGATGATGGAGCCTGGAGTCTAATTATTATATGAAAATTATTTTATTAGTTTCTCAAAACTATAAGTTATTTATTAAAGTTTAATAAACGTTATTTAGTTTACAGTTGCGTTATCACTTGACCACTAAGGTCTCCTCTCAAGAAAAATACAAAAGATACCAGATATATGTGTGAGTGTTGACTTTGATATGATCTTGATGTATTAACACACTTGGTGGTGAGAATTGCAAACAGATCTCTAGTCTAATAGTAATATTGTCCCAATTTCAACGTTCAATTTTATTATACAAGTTAATATTCATCCTAATTATAAATTAAAGCGAAGATAAGCCTTATCAGTACCTATCTGTAAACAAGTATCGTATGATGTCATAACGACAGAGTATATAATCAAGCGTGTGATTATAAATAAAGTTAGTGAACGCGTACCCACCCTTCCGTGAACTTAACTCTCAATCGCGAAAATTTAAAATGGTCCGCCCTTTAATTGTGCTCCTGTTAGCAGTGCTGGTGTTCTTTAGCGGGTAAGTTCCATAATTTTGTTGATTTTTAACAGTCTCTAAAAAAAGAGGAGGTTCTCAATTCATTGGGATCTTATTTAGGGTTCTAATACCCAAAGGGTACCAAAGGAACCCTATTACTGAGACTTCACTGACCGTCCTTCCGTCTGACCTTCCGTCCGTCTGTCCCAACTTTACAGGGCTGTATCTCCGTAGCAGTCATAAGTATACTAAAAAATTTCACGAAGTATGTATTAGTATCGGAAATTTAACAATAAACACTAAAAACAAATAAACTGGCCATGTGCAAATTGGACTCGCACTTGTAGGGTTCCGTAACACAGTAGAAAATTTCATAACTATCAGTTTTCGTCAGCAAATAAATAACTTTGTTTCTCATAGTAATTGTATGAAAAACACATTTATATTTGCGATTCAGAAAATGTGCTATATCTCAAAAACTACTGACTATATCGCGTGATGACATGTTGCTGATCAGATGATGGAGCTGGAAGGTGGCCAAAGGAACTCCTAAACTACACATGTAATACCTGTCGTATTTGGTTTCGTTGGATTTGTCTTGACTGGTCTTAGGTTATGTAAAAGCTTGTGTTTAAAAAGGTTTAATATTATTTGTTTCATAATATTGTTTTTTAATATTATTTGTTTCATATCTACCCCTAGGAAGAGTATACTATGAATTTTATTTGGAAAAATAAAAAAAAATCAGTAACATTTATTTCCAGGTATTTTTTGGTCCGATTAACTCAAAACTCGGTACAAATTAAATAAATAATTAGACACGCATTTTTTATTTTTTCAACTTTACCCCCTAGGGAATTTTGTTTAGAAAAATCATAGAAAATTCAGTAATGTTAGTTTTAACGTATCTCCCTAATTTTAATAAAATTTGAAACGTAGGTTGTGTAGGCTTTAAATAAAACATAAAGTAATCTGTGCCCTGATTCTCAATCATTCGAAAACCCATTCGGAGTCGGAAAGTGCGTCGTTTCCGACTGAGATCGTGAAATTGCGATTCTCAATGCTCGGATCGAAAACTTTTGACATTTCAATTCGGAAAGTCATGTGGCTAAATTCGAAAAGTATTCCGCGAGCAAATAGCTGGCGGAATCATATCCGTGATACATTTTTAGGGTTCCGTAGCCAAATGGCAAAAAACGCTTATAGATTCGCCATGTCTGTCTGTCTGTCTGTCCGTCCGTATGTCACAGCCTAATAGTTTCGGAATAATTATATAGGACTACAGAATTGAAACTTGGTAGGTAAATGTATTCTGTAAACCGCTTTCCGATTTTTGTACAAAAATAAAAAATATAAAGTTTATGGGGGGGCATCCCATACATGGAACTGGAACGAAAAAAATCTTTTTTCATAAAACCTATACGTGTGGGGTGGGTGTCTATGGATAGTTCTTTAAAAATGACATTGAGGTTTCTAAAATCATTTTTTCTCAAAGTCAATCATTTAAAAGATTGGTGCGTCTAAAGTGGTAAAATGTGTGTCCCCCCCCCCCTCCCCCTCCTCTAACTTCTAAAGTAAGGGAGTGAAAAATCTAGAAAAAATATATTCTGTAGATCTCAATAAAAACTTTCAACGGAAATTGGTTTGAACGAGATACAGTCAGCAGTTGTTGAGATATAGCGACTGCAAGTATAACTTGGTTTTTCATAAAAACACTATGAAAAACAAAGTTATTTTTGTAGTTGCGAAAAATCATAGTTATAGAATACTCTACTGTGTTACGGAACCCTACGAGTGCGAGTCCGACTTGCACTTGGCCAGTTTTATTTTTATTTTGACCTAAAAGTGTTTTTAAAGGTTTACTATCCAATAATGACGACTTTATATTTTATTTGAGACATATTAGAGAAAATACTGAATTGAAACAAGAGATTGATTCGTTTTATTTGCTCATGTTTTTACAAGCTTTTATTTAACTTGCAATTTATGGATGTATGTATGTCACTATGTTTGTTCGGGTGGAATCTTGGAAGCTAAATTAGACCCTTCCCCATGTCCGATTAGACTCAAGTTTGGTGTACTTATGTATCTTCGGTGACAATACAATAATATGGTACCATGAAGCTGGTTTTATGATGGAGACGGAAGGTGGTCATGGCATCTCTGTGATAAATCAACATAAACCCACCGAGTTTGGGCTCGATTGATTCGTCTTGAAGAGAACTTTTCACCTAGATGATATACAGGGTCTGATGATTAAGCTGGAAGGTGGCCACGGCATCTCTGTGATAAATCAACATAACCCTACCGAGTTTGGGCTCGATTGATTGTCTTGAAGATAACTTTTCTCCTAGATAATATCTTGGGTCTGATGATGAAGCTGGAAGGTAGCCACGGCATCTCTGTGATAAATCAACGTAACTCTACCGAGTTTGGGCTCAAATGATTCGTCTTGAGGAGCACTTTACACGTAAATGATAGCCAGGATCTGATGATGAAGCTGTAGGGTGGCCATGATTTCTGTTGTAAAGCAACATAGCCCCACCGAGTCGAATAGGAATAGTCGAGTCGGAATATTTTAAAACATCATGCCTTCTCTTAAATACTTAGGTACCTAGTAGGTAGGTAGTCGGTATCTATACCTACCTACTAAAAAGTTAAAAATAAATTATAAGTAAAAAATATTTTTAAAAACAAGCTTTTATCTGGGACAATGAACTAAAATGTACATATATTTTTAAAAGCTTGAGGCACTGAAGTATAGTAATTTCCTGGACTGAAAAAAGGGTAGTGCTTCAAGCTTTTAAGAATATAGGTAAGTACCTACACGCCAAATACTTACTAGAAATTATTTCTAACATTTTAGTTAATTGTCCCAGATAAAAGCTTGTTTTTAAAAATATTTTTGCTTATAATTTATTTAAGATTAGGACCTATCTATTTACTATACCTATCAAGAGATGGCGCTGACGAAGGTTTCACAGTTCACCATACATCCTGCATCGCGCAAACGATATTTTCCGCGATGTTAGAAGCATATGCACTTGTTTAAAGTCTGGAATTTCTTAAAATTGTTATTCTGCCGTCATACGGAGAAATGTCATAACTATACTTTTTGTCCAAAATGACTTATATACATATTTGGAATTAGCAACGAAAATGCTATCTTAGAGTCTATGTGATAAAGCTCTTATTAGTCTTGATCCCAAGTTATGATAAGCATAATATCGTTTAAAAACTAAAAAAGAACCGACTTCAATGCCGCGCTATTCATTTTCAGTACCAATTTTGAGATGTTTATCTCAATATCTCTGGAGATACTTATCAGACCTCGATAAAATTACCATGGTACCACACTTGGGATATCTCCTTTTGAACAAAAAAAGATGAATCAAAATCGGTTCATAAACGACGAAGTTATCCGCGAACAAACATAAAAAAAAATATATATACGGTCGAATTGAGAAACCTCCTCCTTTTTTTGAAGTCGGTTAAAAAAGGGCGTAACATCGTGAAATTTTGTAGTTTTTTAGACTGAAAAGCCTTAATTTCTATATTATGGCCTTTCACAGTACAAATGTTGTTTAACTACACTAAAAGGGCGTAATTTTAACTAAGCCTTTTAAAAATAGCAAAACAAAAAAAAACAGCTGTATTTTGATATGGTGAAAAGACGTAACTTCTCAATTAGGGCCTCTGTTCGTAGCACTAGTAATGCGGATTGAGGGGAAATCTCGACGAACTATCATATATTTTTGCAGCCGAGAGGTAACGCTATTCACGCGTAACCGAGAAGTGGATCAAATTCAATTTGCAAGTTTTGATGACAAACATCGATCGAGAAGCTTGTAAAAAAAAGCACTAATTTTGTAGTTATGGCCTTTAGTTACAAGGGTTTTCATGCTAAGAAATACATTTTAATTTCATTCGGTAACCGGGAAGTGGATCAAATTTAATTTGCAAGATTCTATGACAAACATCGGGACAGCTTCCAGCTCTATCATCAGATCAGCACCACGTCATCATAATATTGCATTGTCACACGATTTATACTTGTATGCAAAATTTCAGCTTAATCAGTAACCAAGAAGTGGATCAAATTTAATTTTCAAGATTTGATGACAAACATTAGACAGCTTCTAGCTCTATCATCAGATCAGCACCATGTCATCATAATATTGTGTTGTCACACGATTTACACATGTAGGCAAAATTTCATCTCAATCGGTAACCGGGAAGTGGATCAAATTTAATTTGCAAGATTTGATGACAAACATCGGGACAGGTGAAATTAAATAGAAGCTTAATTGTAATTATAATACATATTTCATTTCATTTTTTCATTTATTTATTTTTAATTTTGGTACATCGTACACTTATGAATGTCAACTTTTACAAAAACAACAAACTTTTACATAAAATCAATAACAACAATCACAGATTCAAATTGTATATAAATTAAATTATTTTTCATCTTGGACAATTTCTGCTTAAAAAATTACTACAATTTGTATTATTCCAAAATATTTTGTCAGATAAAAATTCATTTATAGTATAATAAGATTTACTAATTAAAACTTTCTTTAAATATAATTTAAATTCATTTTCATTTAAATCGGTCATACAGTCAGGAATAATATTATAAAATCGAACACAGTTCGTTACAAAAGATTTATTTATTTTTGAGAGTCTTGTTATCTGTATTACAAGTTTGGATTTGTTTCTTGTATTATAATTATGATTGTCACAGCTTACTTTAAATTTGTCTAAATGCTTACGCGTATTCAAGATAACAATGAAAATATAGAGACAAGACATAGTAAGAATGCCAGTAGTTTTAAAGTGCTCCCTCAATGAGTATCTACTTCCTAACCCATATATGGCTCTCACTGCTCTCTTTTGCAGGATGAATATATGATTAGAATCAGCTGCATTACCCTATAGCATTATGCCGTACGACATCAGAGAATGAAAGTAACTGAAGTATACAGTTTTCGCGGTTTTCACATCTGATAATTCTCTGATTTTTCGTACGGCATAAGCCGCTGAACTTAGCTTCCCACAGAGATCAGTGATATGAGCTGCCCAGGTAAGTTTACGATCTAATGTCAACCCAAGAAATTTTGTATTGTTAGAAATGTTCCGCTGTGTATTATCTATAGAAATGTCCAATTTATAATTGTTTGCTAGGGAAAAATTTATACATTTGGTTTTTTTTTGCGTTAGGCATTAAGTTGTTGCAACTAAACCAGTTTTAAATAATGTCAAGAGTTTTCTTAATATTAGTGGTGTCGTTAGCTTTGCGGTTCAATTTAAATAAAAGTGATGTATCATCAGCAAATAGAATAATGTCACAGAATTTGTCAACAAGAAAAGGCAGGTCATTCACATACACTAAAAAGAGGAAGGGCCCCAAGATAGATCCTTGAGGAACTCCTATAGAAACATCTAAAGCCTCTGAACGAATACCATTAATATCTACAGATTGAGTGCGATGTGATAAATAGGATTTCATTAATTCTAGTGATTTATTTTGAAGTCCATAGTGTGAAAGCTTCATAATTAGAGTGTCGTGTTTAACACAGTCGAACGCTTTTGACAAGTCACAAAACACTCTTAATGTGTCTTGTGAGTCCTCCCAGGCTCGGAAAATGGTTTTAACAAAATCCGTTGCAGCGTCGACGGTCGAACAACCCTTAGAAAAGCCATATTGTCTCATGTGGAGTAGTCTATTACAATTAAAATGAGCACTTAACTGATTCAGCATAATTTTTTCAAATATTTTGCTTAAGGCTGGAAGTACTGAAAAAGGTCTATAATTACCTGGGTCTTTTTTAGGGTTCCGTAGCCAAATGGCAAAAAACGGAACCCTTATAGATTCGCCATGTCTGTCTGTCTGTCCGTCCGTATGTCACAGCCATTTTATTCCGAAACTATTAATACTACAGAATTGAAATTTGTATTCTGTAAACCGTTTTCCGATTTTTGTACAAAAATAAAAAATATAAAAGTTTAAGGGGTGGCATCCCATACATAGAAATGGAACAAAAAAAATTTTTTTTCATCAAACCTATACGTGTACTATGGATAGTTCTTTAAAAATGACGTTGAGGTTTCTAAAATCATTTTTTCTCAACGTCAATCATTTAAAAGATAGGTGCGTCTAAAGTGGTAAAATGTGTGTCCCCTCCCCCCCCCCCTCTAACTTCTAAAGTAAGGGAGTGAAAAATCTAGAAAAAATATATTCTGTAGATCTCAATAAAAACGACGAACGAAATTTGATTTTTTTTCAACGAAAATTGGTTTGAACGAAAACTCAAATTTCGTTAGATACAGTCAGCAGTTGTTGAGATATAGCGCCTGCAAGTATAACTTATTTTTATAAGTATACTTACTAAGTTATTTTTGTAGTTGCGAAAAATCATAGTTATAGAATACTCTACTGTGTCACGGAACCCTACGAGTGCGAGTCCGACTTGCATTTAGCCAGTTTATTATTTCCATTCTTATATAAAGGCAAAACTTTTGCCCATTTCATGAGATCCGGATAAATACCATTTTCTATACAACAATTAAACATATAAGTTAAGTAGGGGGCTAACTCTTCAATTATATTATTGATAAACTTAACTGAAATACCAGAAATGTCTTCGGAATACTTCGATTTTAAGGTCCTAAATGTTTGTATTATAGTCAAACTACTTATTTGATGAAATTGAAATGGATTAGGGCATTGTGGTAAACTATCTTGAAGCAATTTAGCAGCATCAGTAATACACGAGTGTAAGGACTTGGTGGTTTCAAAAGGAATGTTGACAAAGAAGTTGGCAAATACATTAGCAACATCAAATGTCTCCTTCACAACTTTATTACCATTAAATAACTCCAATTTCATCGTGCATTAACTTTGCCTAAACTATCCAAAATAGTAGAACATTATGTGGGGGTTAAATAGATGCGCAGTGAGGTCCTCTACAACCCTGCTTTGTTTTATCCATCAGTGCTGAATCAGTTTATAAGTAACAGTATTATAGGACTTTGGTACCTCAACTGTAGTCTTCAGAAACTGTCTGTTTTCTTCTCTATGGCATGCTTCTTAGGGTAAAAACAATATCTGACATCCTCGTTTAAATTGCCTGAAACAAATCAGTAATGCCCGTCCTTAGATTTTTATATTTCTGCTTGTTTTACCAGGGTGGCTTGCAATTCTTTTCTCTAAAACAAATACCAAAATATATTATACTTAATTTATAAATGAACTAAAATCATTGATAGGGAGTCACTAATTAGTCATAATACTGTAACAGTGAGACTATATTATACTTTAACAACACTAAACATACACCAAACACTCCATGTTCACACTCCATTACCCAGAAATCACATTGAAAGAACAGTTTGTTTAGTAAATTGTCCAAGATCTATGATGTGTGCACTTATGTAGTTGTAGAAGAAAGACAAGTATGAGTAGACAGTTTTCCATAGGTGGTTTAAGAAAATATCGATGTTATGAATGACTTGCTACTAAAAATAGTCACGGTTTTCTGGCAGTACAGCCCTTGAGATTCAGACAATTCTAGGCCTAGCATGTTCACCATTTCTCGAGCACATCATCGCTTAGCTCCAGTGATATAGTGGTCTAGTGGTCTACTGAGCTGTTATAATTTACAACCACTGTACGCTTGATATGTATTTGTATAACAATATATAGCAAACATATCGAAAAGATATATATAAATGTGAAATATGCTAAACCTTGTTCATTGTGTTATCGTGATGCACAGAGTACTGACTACTGAATCACTCTACTACGTAGTACGTTATGAGAGTTGGCACTTCCCTACATTGTTGATACCCGAATTATGTACGTACTGTGTAGCCAACCTAACAACGGAAAATAGTATTTACGTAGTAATTAATATATAATCTGTGGTATTATGCTTATAAATATTTTTTTGCAGTGTTGGTTGGTACAAAGTACGTTCATAATTCTGAGATTTAATTATGTATGCAGTGTCGCGGGACTGATGGTGTGTAGGTACTCGATTTTATGTTTTTTTTTCACAGAGACTTAACTTTTAGATTAAGAAAAACTAAACTTTTCGGAATCTAAACAAAACTTGTGATTTATTTCATTTTTCTAACAATACCACAGAGCAGACAGATTACTATGATGTGTACAACTAAACAATACATAGACAGGTTACTAATGCAAGACTGTCAGTCAATACTTACTTTGTAAATGCAAAGCACGCAAAATAAGTCGCCAAGATATGCCGAAACAAAAAGCTCATTAAATTTTATTTTTTAAATGAAACAAATCAAAAGTTCTAAAATAAAACGCTTGTTACATTTGTTTAAAATTATACTATTTTACATAACGTACGTAAACATTTCTACCATTACTACCATAACCTAGCACCCTCTGTAAAAGTTTGTGAAATGACATGCTCTATAATTTGTGGTTTTTGAAATCGGAAAATGCCGAAGATTGCCGAAGTTGGTTTCCGACAGATTTCGATTGTAGTTGAGAATCGCATTTTGCTGCTCCCTCGGAAAATAATTCGATCCGTGAAAATCGGCAAATTTCGAATTCGACTGTATCCGATTGAAATGAGAATCAGGGTACTGAATGCCTTATGAATCAACAAAAACCATCGATGCCATCGAATTATAACCTACAGAAAGTAGTTTTTCAAACAACGCTTCAATCGGAAGCTAGGCCGAAAATTCGCTATGTGTGTGTAACTGAGGTGTGTTTACTTGCCATGTCACACACAGACGCATTATAATGTTGCCAGTAAGAAAGTCTTTGCGTTAAAAGTTGGGTAAGGATGACTCGTGATTTTTTGCATGGGTATTGGGTACCTGTAGTTTTTGAGTCTGAGAAGTGAACATGTTTTCATCATCTTAATTTTGTAATAATATAATATAATCGCGGATCAACCCACGAGGCAGTCCTAAATTGTATATTATCAATCCAGATAGCAATTCTGTTTACTTTTTACGTTTTTACGACTAAACGGATATCCGTTTAGTCGTAAAAACGTTACCAATACGTTACCAAAATTGATGATATTTGGTATGAAGATAGTATAGCAAACCCTGGGAATGTTAGAGGGACACACACACACACACATTTTACTACTTTACCAGTGTATAACTTTCAAACGATTGACTTTGAAGAAAAAAGATTTTAAAAACCTCAATGTTTTTTTTAAAGACCTATCCATAGACAACCTATACGTATAGGTTTGATGAAAAAAATGATTTTTTGTTTCTGTTCTATGTATGGGGAGCCCCCCCTTAATCTTTTTTTTTTTGTATCGAAAACGGTTTACAGAATACATCTACTTAACAAGTTTAATCACTGTAGTCTTTATAGTTTTGGAATAAAATGGCTGTGACATACGGACGGACGGACGGACGGACGGACGGACGACGGACGGACGGACGACGGACGGACGGATGGATGGACGGACGGACGGACGGACAGACAGACAGACAGACAGACATAACGAATGTATTAGGGTTCCGTTTTATGCCATTCGGCAATGGAACCCTAAAAGTAGAAATTAGTTATGTTTAGTTTAAGTCTAGTTTAGGTATACCTATGTATGTATCTAATATATTTTTTTGTTATTATTTTAAATAAAAAAAGGTTGGTAAGAATGTACAAATTAATTTGGGTCAATTTTACACATACCCATCTGGCAACACTCCGCTCCGCAACACCCGTCCGCTGCACCCGTATCACGAAAATAATTGAATGAACGAAATTAACTAAATGACGGGGATGGAGCTATACGGCCAATATAGCTGCGTCCCTGTCATTTCGTTCATTCAATGGGTTTCGTGATCAGCCCCCTGGTTATTTTGATTCACTATTTTTGTTTTATTACATAATTTACTAATAAAATGTTTGTATTACCTGTGAAATGACACAACAGAAACCTCATGATCCTTTTCCGATGAATTGTGGCATAAAATCACCACACAATAATACATATTTTAATAATTTTGCGGGAGACGCATTCGCGACCTTGTGACACGGAGCAAAGAGAATATAATCACTACGTTAAGAAGAGTCGGGACTCCCATAGAGCAAACTGACCAAATAGCGAAATGTCAAAACACAGGGCTTTTATAGTAGCCAATATACCTGCGAACAAATCTTCTGCTAATTGACCAACATAACAAAAAAAACCTAGTGATGTACCGTGTCGGCAAAAACATCGATAACGATCGAACTACCGTTGCTTGGTCAATACTTTAGAAGGTTATATTTTGTACTTAACTAATTTTGTTTTAGTGGTTGGATTGTTAAAGTTATATTTTTCCTATTTTGGTTTAACAACTCCACCACTAAGACAAAACCAGTTTGAGAAAATGATAGGCAGTAAAACAATATATTAAATTTTATCAAGTTTTTTATTTTTGGAGTATGATGCTCTGTAGGGTTCGCTCATTCGGCATCGGCATCAGCAGCTTAAGATAACGATATACCTGTAATGTAATATTGACTTATTAGTTTATCGCTTAACACTAATTTCTGGGGCATGCTGTATACAGGGCCGGGCAGGGGAGGGGAACCGGGGCAGCAGCCCCGGGGCCTACACACACCCTGCAATAACAAAAATTCAAACATCTAAATCATCAACGATATTTTGGTTAAAAAAACCAGCCAAGTCGATTTGGACTCGCTCATCGAGGCTTCTGAAGCGTACCAATTAAGCTAGACCTCTAAATTGTATGAGCGCTCATATAACTCAGAGACCTATCTTAATTGGCGAATCTATGTATGTGGAGCACCCTTTAACTTACATTTTTATTTTTTTTAATGTTTCCTTTATTTGTGCTATAGGACCTTGCTTCTTGTCAAAATTTGTGATTCTAGGTCAACGGGAAGTACCCTATAGGTTTTGGGTCGAAAACCTATAGGGTACTTCCCGTTGACCTAGAATTGTACATTTTAGTTAAAAGCAAGGTCTTACAGCACAAGTAAAGGAAAATTTTCGAAGATTAAAAGAAGTTGAAAATTCAGGTAAATTTTGGTATTTACAAGTTTTGCGAAAATATAAATTTGCCCATATCTTTTTATCGTGTTGCCTCAGGACCTTGATTTTTATACACCTAATAGGGACTATAGACCTCAATATCTTCAGTTTCTTCTTCATCTTCATTATCTCAGTATCATCACACGGACAGACAGACAGACACACGGACAGACGGACAAAAATTGATCTGATAAGGGTTCCTTTTTTAACCTTTTGAGGTACTAAACCCTAAAAAGCTTGGAAGGTTTCGTTCGTTAACGCTAAAATTTCATTTCAGATCATTCTTATTTCCGATTATATTTATATTATTTTTGGTTATAAATAAAGGAATCTACTACTACTTGGTTTCACAATAAATTATTTATTGGAAAACTCAACTGAAAAACTATCTTCATTTTTATTATGAAAATAATTTGGGGCAATAATTGGGGGCAGAGACAGGCCTCCAGACCTCTAAATCCAGCACTGGCTGTAAATTATACAAGGTGTAACAAAAGGGTGTAGTAATACTTAAACTGTGCATGCCATACCTAGTCTGATGTATAATCTACCAGGAAAGTCTTCCTTTCCTCAGTATCTAACTGGGATCGCGAGTTATCGTATTATCACATGTTAAAATTTTACGAAAACTTAGCCAGATTCAACCAGCTATTCAGCGTCATTGACCTAATGAAAACAGAATAATAAGTGTTGTCTGTGCAGAAGCAAAATTGTTATGAGTGGACGCCTGAAAGGGTCTAGATATAGTGCCAGTTGCGGTAGCTTGAAGTTTGTCTTGATGTATTCATCAAGGACGAAATCATTGCCCGATGATGAGGATGAGTTGCGGACATTGTTGGTTAAAATTACTCAATATCACTTTGATGGTTTATCCCTATTAAAATATCGTCATGACATCTCGCGAAATTACACTTCTATTCCGATCACTGATCATAGCATAACTATATAATAATATACACTAACGATATCGACAAGCACCGCAATGCGCCCCGCACTATTTTTCACAAAGAGTTTATAAAGATTGTTAATTGATGAGATATTGAGATATTTGGCCTAAAGAAGCAGTAAACGGCTATTATTTTAAGATATTCTACTTACTGTGCTTCATAAAGTTCAAAATGGAAATCTTGCCATAAAATAACGTTTAGTAGAGTAAGTCTGCAGTCCCGCATATTTCACTATTTGTTTCATTATCACTTTCAGTTCCTTGTAGGAAGGTGTTAATAACCACACACCTTAAATTCATGCTAAATGCATGCTTTCTAACATTCACACTAGGTTATTTATTGTAAAACACAAAATAAAACAATAAAATAATTATTTTGAAAAAGCCGATTAACACGCTACCACAGGCTAATTAGAAATACATGCTAGCCACAGACTAAGTAGAGATGAAACTTCTTTTTCTTCACATCATGCTACTTGATGGCATTTATTATGACAACCAAACGAAAGAGATAGTAAGAAATAGTGAGTGAGACGAATATAGACTTCCATCGGACGCGCCCCCCTTTTCATAGATCTTTTTTTTTGTACTGCAGCTTCAGTAGACTGTTGCAAGTCTCTAAGGTCGGACCCTGGTTGGCGTACTTGAAAGCATAAACCAGGTTTTAAACCCTGGTAACGTAAATACGTACCTTCCCTACACTTTGTTTACAAAACAAAATAATGCGTAGCATCTCTACTTAGTCAGTGTGTAAAATAAAAAGTAAAGTAAGCCAAAAACAAAGAAAATAATAAAAAGTAAAATAATACGCCAAAGTAAGGTATTAATACAAATAAAATAGCGAGGTAGATAACATTGAGAAACAGAAACAATAGCTATAAACGATAAGAAACATAGCTGATATGAAATGTTATGAACGACGACTATTGTTTACTTTTATTTGCGACTGCACAACGACGAGTTTCTGAAGCGACAGGCTTCTTTGGGCTGGCACTCACGGCCGCTGCCGGGGCCACATAGCATTCAATTCCGCCATCGAGCTGATACGAGTCCGTGACCCATCAGCTTTAGATAGATGAATCCATCCCGAGTCCAACATTTGGTGGACTCCATATAGCTGCCGAGCCGCCATAAATGTGTCGTGTCTAGCTTTTGTCAAATATTCAGTCATTACTATGCCTGAACCTTTCAAACTTATCTTGGCAGCCCATATTTTGCTGTGAAGTCCCAAGTCACGTACCTTGAAGAGAATGGGCCGTGATCTATCAAGAGTCGATGGCCTGCCCATTCTGTGACAGCTGCTGATATCTCCGATCTTGAAATCCGACAGTTTCAACTGCTGTACTGCAGTCTTCGTAACAACAGCAGCAGCATCATCATCTTTGTCTGCAGGAATCCCGTGGATAAGGATTTTATGCCTGGTATGCATTTCAAGGTTGTCATTACCCTGAGCTATCAGCTTTACTTGAGCCTGCAGTGATTGAAGTGCTTGAAGAGTGAAATTCTTAAAGGTAGAATATTTAACTGCGAGGTTCAAGGAGTCTTCTGGTGATGCTGGTGAGCTGAGGTTTTGTTGCCTATCTTGAAACTCAGCAAACTTCTGATGAAACACATGTCATCACAGGTAGGACGCACTGGTTAAAGACTTTTGTCTTAAGGCACTGCGGTATACACGACGAGAAGACTCGATGGAGTTTTCCGAATGCTGCCCAGCCCAGCTCAAATCATCTCTGAATTTCCTTCTCAAAGTTGTGTTTGCCTAGTTGGACTGTCTGCCCTAGGTAAACATACTTAGTGACAACTTCGAGTGGTATTCCAAATACGGCAATCGGTTCCGGAACAACGTGCTCGTTGTACATGACTTTGGTTTTATCCAAATTCATCCGGAAACCGATGCGTCGAGAAGAATCAGCTAGGTCATTCAACATCCTTTGTAGGTCCTGCAGCGTATCTGCCATAATGACGATGTCATCTGCGAATCGTAAGTGAGAGATGTACTTGCCGTTGATGTTAATGCCACAATCTTTCCAGTCCAGCGTCTTAAACATATCCTCCAAGGCGTTAGTGAACAGTTTCGGGGATATGACGTCCCCCTGTCTCACTCCTCGACGCAGGTGGATGTGTATGGTACGCTGGTTCTGTACTTGTACAGTCATCATTGCGGCATTATACAGACATCTCATCACTTGGATATATCGCCAGTCGACTTGGTAACGCTGCAGGCAGGTATTGTAACTTAGTTATTTATAAAACATATAATTGAGGCCCAAATAACTAAAATTTTATATTTTAAATGAAATACAAAGTAAAGAAGAATTTAATGTAGTGTTTACTCTACAACTACCCATACAAACTTTATCATGCATCTCTACTTAGTTTGTGGGTTGTGTGGAAGCATATTTTTTGGAATGTTAAGGTTAAATAACTGGTAGGGTTCCATAACACAGTAAAGTATTCTATAACTATGGTTTTTCGCAACTAAAAAATTAACTTTGTTTTTCATATAAACACTATGAAAAACAAAGTTAATTTTTTAGTATTATCTTTGCGGTCGCTATATTTCAAAAACTGCTGACTGTATCTCGGTCAAACCAATTTTCTTTGTTAGTTTTTATTGAGATCTATAGCATATATTTTTTTAGATTTTTCACTCACATACTTTAAAAGTTAGAGGGGGGGGGGGGGGGGGACACATTTTACCACTTGAGACACGCCTATCTTTCAAATTATTGACTTTGAGAAAAAAATATTTTATGAACCTCAATATCATTTTTCTTCAAGACCTATCCAAAGCACCCCACATGCATAGGTTTGAAGATTTTTTTTTTGTTTCAGTTCTATGTATTGGATGCCCTATGGTATGGGATCCCTTCAACTTTCATATTTTTAATTTTGTATAAAAATCGGAAAGCGGTTTACAGAATACATCTATCTTCCAAGTTTCAATTCTGTACTTCTAACAGTTTCGGAATAAAATGGCTGTGACAAACGGACGGACAGACAGACATGACGAATCTATAAGGGTTCCGTTTTTTGCCATTCGGCTACATAACCCTAAAAAAGGTGTATTATGTTTTGCTTTTCAGTTTTTTCGGCGGTTTAATTTTTTGTTAAAAAGTTTTATTTTATAATTTTTTGTGGCCATAATCTACTATGTTTATAAGCAGGCGTCATTGCTTACCCCTGGCCTAGACAAACTTTTTATAGAACACTAGAAGTGCCCCGCGGCTTCGCCCGCGCTAAGAACTTCTTTTATTCACATAAAACTTTTCTTTTGTAAAAACGATTCCATCATTAAAGACATCAAATAAGAATTAGCCATATCGGTTCACCCGTTTTCATGTTATCGCGTGACTAAGGCAATTCGGAATTCATATTTATAAAACCAGAAAAACCCTAATTTTCAGACTTTGGTACCTACCCCATTTTGAAAAATCCTACAACACGTACTTTATCTCATCTTGTTTTGCCATACAAACTTTGAATCCCCGTTCCGTATCCGGGAGTAATTTTTAGAACATCCTTTCTGAGCGGATACCTACGTCATTTTTACTACATTCTAAATTTCCGCGCGTTCCTAAACAATATTGATTTCAGACTTTGTTACCCCACTTCACCCTTTTAGGGGTGGAATTTCGAAAGAGCCGGAAACGCGTATTTACTTACTTAAGTACTTGTGTTAAGTTTCGAATATACAAGACTATCGAATCGTGTTTCTTCATACAAACTTGGTAACCCCTGTTTCATCCCCTTCAGGGGTGAATTTTAGAAAATCCTTTCTCAGAGTCTAACGCCACAATAAACAATCTGCATGCCAAATTTCAGCGCAATCCGGAACAATATTGACTGTCACACTTTGTTACCCCATTTCACCCTCTTAGGGTTGGAATTTCAAAAAAACCTGAAACACTTACATAAGTGTTTCAGGTTTTTTAAGTTACACAAGTGCTTCAGTAAAAAAATAAGTACATACTTATTTTTTTACTGAAGCACTTGTATGAAGTTTCGAATAGAAAATACTATCTTATCTTGTTTCTCCATACAAACTTTGAACCCCCGTTTCAAATAGTAATAAAAAAAATATATTATGTTTCTTTGAAGTGTCTCACACTTTATATTTTTGTAAATTGTTAAACAATTAATTAATTGATTAATAAAAAAAATAATTAATTAATTAACAATTAATAAATTAATTGGGATAACAAATGCAATCCACTAATTTCGTCGTAACGTTATTTCGCACCATGGCTTAATTTGCAAAGCACCGGAACATGTTATTCCGGAGGTTGCGGGTTCAAGTCCCGTTGGTACGATGAAATTTTGGATTGTGTTTAACAATTTACAAAAATATTAAGTGTGTAACACTTCAAAGAAACATAATATTTGATGTAATTATTGTTTTGTATTTATACAGTTTTGAGTCGATCCACTCAAACATGGAGATCATAGAGGGCGGCGGCACCGAAGAAAGTTCCTGCGACTGCGAGACAGTGTTAACGTCAATACACATGTCACAAACACAACTGGATAAGTTGGATGATACCGTGCGAAGTGTAACACTCAATCTTAGAGAGACCATAGAAAATAGATTCTTGAAACTGCAAGAAAAAATAGAGCATTTGATGTTGAGTAAATTCGATGAATTGGATAAAAAAATGGACGCCAAGTTTCACGAGACAAAAACCTACATAGATTCTAAGCTCACTGTGATAGAGGACAAGATATCTAAGTATACCTCACACGTTGACAGTCAGCTAAAGGGTTTGGAATCAACTCTAACACACGCACGGAACGTGAGCGACACTGACGCGTGTTGCAAACTGTGCTCAGAAACCGCCGCACTTGTAACAAACACCACAACAAAAATAAACGATATGAATGTTAGAACTCTCAATGTATCTGTTAAATTACAAGAAATTAATGAAGCAATACAAAACTTGACTGACATGGTTGTACCGAGTATTGTCAACAATATTTCCAAGCAAAATGTCCCGGCCATTATAACTACTACAGAAGTCAATAAACCAGGTAAATTGTACATTTATATGTCTGACTAGTTGCGTCCCGCTCGCCCTGTCATTATACCAAATACAGCGGAGCTTAGAAGGTTCTACAACGAATGCATGTGTGTCCTTCTGTATTATTAAAATACCATTAGATCCACGGAGTTGGCCTGATGTTAAACGACATCTTGTTTAAATGTTCACAACAAATAACATACGCTCAAATTATAATATATTTAGTAACGTGTATAATTCAGAAATATTGCCTAATACATTTTACGCTTGTCATTTCTCTAATATGAGGGCCCCTTGGCGCAGTGGGGGAAAGGCCGGCTTTGACGTCAGAGGTATACTAGGTTATTCGTGGTTTATTTCTATCGAAAAAACTGGCCAAGTGCAAGTCGGACTCGCACACGTAGAGTTCCGTAACACAGTAGAGTATTCTTTAACTTTTATTTTTCGCAACTACAAAAATAAGTTTGTTTTTCATAGTGTTTGTATGAAAAACAAAGTTATACTGCGGTCGCCATATCTCAAAAACTGCTGACTGTATCTCGTTCAAACCATTTTCTAGATTTTTCATTCCCTTACTTTAGAATTTAGGGGGGGGGGGGGGGGGACACACATTTTACCACTTTAGACGCGCCTATCTTTTAAATGATTGACTTTAAGAAAAAATGATTTTAGAAACATCAATGTCATTTTTAAAGACCTATCCATAAACACCCCATACGTATAGGTTTGAAGAAAAAATTTTTTTTTCGTTCCAGTTCCATGTATGGGATGCCCCCCCTTAAACTTTTATATTTTTTATTTTTGAATTAAAATCGGAAAGCGGTTCACGGATACCTACCAAGTTTCAATTCTGTAGTTCTAATAGTTTCGGAATAAAATGGCTGTGACATACGGACGGACAGACAGACAGACAGACAGACATGGCAAATCTATAAGGGTTCCGTTTTTTGCCATTCGGCTACGGAACCCTAAAAACTATATGTGCATTCCACAGTGGTCCTCCGGTGAAGGAAAAACATGGTTAATAAACCCCCGCATGGTAGTAGGACACTATCTAGTGTCCGCCTGGCTAGCTACCACCCTCAAGTTAGAAAATCTATCGACAAACATCTAATGTGTTCCAGAAGCTGTCCTTGAGAGACAGTTCCCATTCTAGGCCTAGCGTGCCACCATCTTCGACCGCATCATCACTTACCAACAAGTGAGATAGTGGTCAAAGGCTAGCTTGTAGCGACGTAATAAAAGAATTAAAAAACATTTAGGTACGTTTCTGACTTTGGTATTTATAACTTTTGTAAAATTGCTTGTTTCAAAAAAAGAAAAGTTAATGTATAATTTTAGTTCTCGTCGTGTAACGTTCAGTATTAACATAGTGTATGTACTGTGTTACAGCTCCCAGCAAGTGTGACCACAGTCAGCAAGAGCAGTGCTGTACTGTAGCTGATTTAGGTCATGCCTACTATAAAGTGTACACAGAGATGTCCTTGAGGGGGCGCCACACAGTGGTGAACATGACCAGCGCCGGCCTGCAGGAGTACACCATGTACTTCGCTGTCAGAGGACAGTATGTGGGGCTGGGACTGTCATCTACGTCACCTGAGAGTGATCTGTATTATAGTATCGGTATGTACAACTATATTCGTTATAATATAAACACGATAATATTCAGAAACACTAGAATATACTCTGTGCTATAGTCCGACCGCGGTAGCTGTGCTATAGTCCGACCGCGGTAGCTGTGCTGAGGAGCGACGGTATGTGTCGGAACAGAGCGAGCACGACTACATGCTAGAGAGAGATAGCATGCTGCTCTACGCGCCCGGTCTCCTAAGGCACGGACTGTACTATGATCACATTTATTTACATTGGAAGTTAATTGAATATCAACCTTATCCAGTTCACATAGAGTACGAAATTGTACGCAATAAATGTGTTTACTCTCGCGGCAGTATGGTTTCATACAAGTTATTTACGACTCTATTTGAATTGGTTAAGGTTTACATTCAACTGACGCACAACTCAGTAATCCGTATCCGTAGACCTAGAGTACCTAGACGATAAGGACAAATGTAATCCCTGGGTGGTTGTAAAGAGTGACCGCTAGTGGTAGACTTTGTATGGCTTGCACCACCAACTGAAAAAAGACATTTCACCTATCGGTCCACCAAGCCAGGTCAGGACAGTTGCACTATGTGGTTGTTTTATTCTGTGCAGACGAGCACCTGACCACTATCTCACTTGTTGGTAAGTGATGATGCGGTCGAGGATGGTAGCACGCTAGACCTAGAATGGGAACTGGCTCTCAAGAATAACTGCCGGAACACATGTCTTCGTTCGGTGGGTGGTTCGAGCGACGACCGACGTCTACCACCAGTGGTCATCCATTGAGCATTACCCAGGGATATCGAGTAGGATTGTGTTTTATTTTTAACCGACTAACCACAGGTGGAAGAAGCATTATATCGATGTTCCGCCTGACTTGCTACCAAAAATCACCTCAAAATGCTACTGAAAATGACTCACGTGACATGTAGAGTCAAACGATCTATGTGTGTCACAACAATGAGAGAATATCAAACAGCTAGCAATTACCTAAAACTAAATCAGTCCAGCAGTAACTATTTCAAATAAATTAATATTCAGAAGAAGTAACAGTCGAGTACTGAGTGTGAGTAAATGATACATTTCATATATCTTGTAAGCTAGAGCTGACTGTTTACTTTAACAGGGTTTAGCGACCACAGAATCAAAATGTATGAACGTCTGCCGAACGTCTCTCATAGAACAGTCCATGATAACTTCACAAACAACATCATCTCTAGACAGAAGTTCAGCTACTACTACGTGACTGTATCCGGCGGTAAGTGATCATTGTTATCATTATGAAGGACACAGGAGCCAGTGACATTACAGGGCCGGGGTGACGAACGCACCACACGCACTCTCGTGCCGCTCTATTTGTTATAAGCAGGATATTATTATCTGAAAATTAATTGGCGGATGATTGGTAGTACCGCCTAGGGGGACTAGCAGAAGTCCTACTACTACAGCTGAAAATTAATTGCAAAGTGGTGGTACCGCCCCAGGCGGGCTAGCAGAAGTACTACCACTATAGCTGAAAATTAATAAGCAAATTGGTGGTAACGCCCCAGGCGGGCTACAGCTGAAAATTAATTGGGAAAGTGGTAGTACCGCCCCAGGCAGACTAGCAGAAAAACTAATGTTAAATTTAAAATTTATTAAACTAAATGTATTATTAGATGTGGTAACAGGAAAAGCAAGACGTTCGCTTGATAGTAAGTGATGATGTCTGCCTATAACAGATACTGTGGCGCGCAAAGCTCTAGATCACTAGAGATAAACCCTCCAGCGCATCGCCTAACTGCCGTCTACTAATCTATCTTCACTTAACATCAGATGAGATAGCGATCAATTGCTTGTCCGTCAGATATAAAAATAACAATGTTAAGGATATTTCTCTCAATCCCTTTTATGTCGGACAGACACTTGACCACAGTCTCACCTGATGATAAGTGACGATGCGGTCGAAGAGTTGGTTCTACAAATTGCGAGTGTATAGGTATATTCTGGGTAAGCGCGCTCCATCATCGATCGCATCATCATTTAACATCAGGTGAGATAGTGGTAAAGTGCTACCTGGTTCAGTGTAAGAAAGTTCGATCACATGTTGTATACAATCGTCAGACGGCAGTGAGACGAGGCGCTGCACAACTGACTTCAGTCTAATCCACGGAGATCAACTATTACAACCTATCTTCCACACAGGTTATTACACGAATCCCCATTGACATTCCCCATTCATGGGGATTTATGCAATTCTTATCCACATATCCCCATTATGAGCTGTACAAGACGACATTAGGAATTTGTGAAAATAAAGTTTCCAAATCCCCATTAATGGGGAATGTCAATGGGGATATGTGGTATAATCCCACACAGGCCGATTGGCGAACCGATTGGTGACATGTCTCCGCTCAATGGGTGGTCGGAGCCACGGCCGGAGTCTACCACCAGTAGTCACCCATGTAGCACCACCCAGGGATCACGTGTAGGGTTCATTTAGGTGTACGGACGCAGGCAGGTAACAATGACCTCCAAATAATAATGTAGATATAATGTGACGCTCATTGATGTTATTATAATGTCAGACACACTGGAGGTGGGAAGGAGAGGAGAGCCTCCATTGATGACACGCACCAACACTGAGCTGAGGAGACTCCGGTACTTCAGTTTCTTGCGGGGGTCGATCTCAGCAGGCGAGGCTCTGTACGACTGTACCGCGGAGTGAGGTAATGTAACACATGGTGTGTATATCACGACACACGGTGGATTGTCACCTATATATGTGTGTCCGACTGAGTCGCGAGTGTATCTTTTGGATCAGCGCACTACATCATCGACCGCATCATCACTTTACATCAGGTGAGATAGTATTCAAGCGCTACCCATTTTTGCATGAAAATAAAATTATAAAATTGTAGTACTATTGTTTAGTAGGAGGACTGCTAGCCCGCCTGGGACGGTACCACCACAACAAACAAATAGAAATGTTTGCTGTGTACAAAGGCTCAGTGCAGACTGCATTGTCAGCGACGCGACCATCAGCATTAATAACAAGACATTATATACCTTATGTATGTACCGGGATGTAAGGGAGCATAATTCCACCTGATTGCTCTCAGCCAACCTCTCCTGCACGTGGTGCATCCTGCCGATCAGCGAACGAGGCTCTGGCGACCGACAAATGGCGGGATATCCATTCAGAAAGACGTAGCTAAATACCACAGGCCGGTGACGGGCAGCAGCGTCACCGGTGCGAGAAGCTACGTCCTGCGATCACCCAACCCGACTGCCCAGCGCGTGGTGATTACTTGGGCAAACCCTTCATGGCAGACACAACCACACAACGGCCCCCAGTTCCCGGTCGCCCCGCTATTCCTGACCAAGGCGGCGGTTACGGTAACGGCGGGGCAGGGGGTGCTAAGAATCCCCGGGCGACGGAAGGCCGCCAAAACCGACTGACCCTGGCTACATTTAACGGACGCACGCTACGGCTCGATACACACTTGGCACTTCTGGAGGAAGAGCTGAAAAACATAAGATGGCATATTCTGGGTTTATGTGAAGTCCGAAGAGAGGGGGAGGACACCGTTACCCTAGAATCAGGCCATCTTATGTATTTCAGAGAGGGAGAACAACCATCCCAAGGTGGCGTCGGGTTCTTGGTCCACAGGATCCTCTCTGATAACGTTTTAGAAATCTCCAGTGTGTCGACACCGAGAGGTATAACCTCAAGGTTATCCAAGTATACGCACCGACTTCGGCACACTCGGACGATGAAGTGGAGGAAATGTACGAGGACATTTCCAAAGCCTTGCACAGAACCTAAAAGGCCCACTTCAACGTTGTCATGGGGGATCTCAACGCAAAAGTGGGAGTACAAACAAGCGGCGAATCGGTAGTAGGACCACACGGATTGGGAAGCAGAAATCATAGGGGGCAAATGCTCGTCAACTTCCTAGAAAAAGAGGGGTTTTTTCTGATGAACTCTTTCTTCCAGAAAGATCCCCAGCGGAAGTGGACGTGGCAAAGCCCCGACGCTATGACCAAAAATGAGATCGACTTCATTATGACGGACAAAAAGCGCATATTTAGGGATGTCTCAGTGATCACTAGGTTTAAAACCGGCAGTGATCACCGACTAGTCCGAGGCTCTCTAGATATTGACTGCAAACTTGAACGTGTTCGTCTAATGAAGTCCACGCTCCGACCCAATATGCTACAATCCGTGGTCGGGTCTGAAACGTTCCAGCTGAAACTGGAAAACCGATTTGCTGCACTGGAAACCACAATTGACGTTGACCAGGATCTCAACCATGTGGTGGACATCCTCAGGGAGGAAGGGACAAAATTTTGTGAGAAGCGAGGTGCTGGCAAGAAGTCCAAGCTTTCAGAGGAATCTCTGCAGCTAATACAAAAGCGACGTGATAACCCTGCAGTCACTTCGTCAGATCAACGGACCCTAAATAAAAAGATTTTTAAATTGGTACGACGTGACCTCCGGAGCTCCAACACACGCTCAATTAAAGAAGCGATCGAGGAAAACCGGGGGTCAAAAGTCTTTGTCCAACAGCTGGGCCGAAGCCATCTGACGAAGTTGACCACTTCTAGCGGGAGTGTCGTCGCTTCTAAGCCGGAGATTCTTAGGGAAGTAAAAGACTTCTACAGCCAATTATACACCTCACAAGCGTCCCTTCCCCAACCCGGCATCGAGGATCCTAGAGCCACTCTGACCCGCCACTACACCGAAGATTTGCCAGAAATCAGCCTAGATGAAATTGTGATGGCTCTCAGGCAGCTTAAAAACGGAAAAGCCCCCGGAGAGGATGGAATTACAACGGAGCTCTTAAAAGCCGGTGGAACTCCTACGCTACTACAGCTTCAGCGTATTTTCAATTCCGTCCTCTTTTCGGGGAGAACTCCGAAGACATGGAGTAAGAGTGTGGTTGTTATGTTCTTCAAAAAGGGAGACAAAACCCTTTTGAAGAACTATCGACCTATCTCGCTCTTAAGCCATGTCTATAAGTTGTTTTCTAGAGTCATCACAAATCGTCTCGCGCGTAGGCTCGACGAATTTCAACCCCCCGAGCAGGCTGGGTTTCGAGGAGGATACGGCACCATAGACCACATCCACACAGTGCGGCAGGTTATACAGAAGACTGAAGAGTATAACCAGCCCCTGTGCTTAGCGTTTGTGGACTATGAGAAAGCCTTTGACTCCATTGAAACCTGGTCTGTTCTGGAGTCTCTGCAACGGTGCCAAGTTGATTGGCGATACGTCCAAGTGTTGAGAGGTCTATATGACGCCGCGACTATGACCGTCCAAGTACAAAATCAGCAGACTGAACATATCCACTTACATCGAGGAGTAAGACAAGGAGACGTTATTTCCCCCAAATTATTCACAAACGCTCTAGAGGATATGTTCAAAACGCTGAACTGGAAAGGACGGGGCATAAATGTCAATGGCAATTAATTACCTCTCACACTTGAGATTTGCGGACGACATCGTCATCATGGCTGAAACCGTGCAGGACCTGCAATACATGCTGACCACCCTCGCTGATTCTTCTGCACGCATCGGTCTCCGGATGAACTTGGATAAGACCAAGATCATGTTCAACGAACATGTTATTCCGGAACCGATTGCCTTAAATGGAGTCCCTCTCGAAGTTGTTGACGAATATGTCTACCTTGGGCAAATCTTGCAATTGGGCAGAAACAATTTCGAGAAGGAAGCTCGCAGAAGGATACAGCTTGGATGGGCAGCATTCGGAAAACTTCGTCGAGTCTTTACATCGCCCATACCACAAAGCCTGAAGACGAAAGTCTTTAACGAGTGCGTCCTACCTGTTATTACCTACGGAGCCGAGACGTGGATACTGACAGTGCGACTAGTTCACCAATTCAAAGTCGCTCAGCGAGCTATGGAGAGGGCTATGCTCGGAGTTTCTCTGAAGGATCGAATTCGAAACGAAGTCATCCGTCAGAGAACCAAAGTAATCGACATAGCTCATAGGATTAGCAAGCTGAAATGGCAGTGGGCCGGTCACATCTGTCGCAGAACCGATAACCGTTGGGGTAAACGAGTTCTAGAGTGGAGACCACGGCTCGGCAAACGTAGTGTGGGACGCCCTCCAACTAGATGGAGCGATGATATACGCAAGCTGGCTGGCAGCGGTTGGAAACGAATAGCTGAAGATCGAGCTCAGTGGCATGCCATGGGAGAGGCCTATGTCCAGCAGTGGACGGAAATTGGCTGATAATGATGATGATGATGATGATATACCTTATGTACAACGTTACAAGATATAGAAACACTTGATACAATGAACCACACGAGAGTGCTCGAGCCAACGCGAGTCTTCCACACACCAAGCTCATTGTATCAAGCGATTACATATCTTGGTCGCGTCGCTGACAATGCAGTCTGCACTGAGCCAAGTGTCCAGTGTAACTAAAGACATGTGAGACTCAACATATAACAGTGTCGAGGTAACGGACGCAGTGCAGTCACGTGCTACATTCTGTATAAACACAGGCTCGGTGGCGTAATCGGGAGAACGGTCGGCTTTGATACCAGAGGTACCGAGTTCAAGCCCCGCCGTGCACCAATGGATTTTTCTATGGAAAAAACTATGTGCGCTTCTCTCAGTGGCGCTCCGGTGAAAATGATCGTTAAAAAACCAACAACCCCCGCATGGTGGTAGGACACTATCTAGTGTCCGCCTGGCCAGCTACCACCCTCAAGTTAGAAAATCTGTCGCCAAGCATCTGATGTGTTCCGGCAGCTATCCTTGAGAGCCAGTTCCCATTCTAGGCCTAGCGTGCTTACCATCTTCGACCGCATCATCACTTACCATCAGGCGAGAGTCTTGTTTGTCAAATTAACATCATAACACAATGCCATGTGTTGCTCTCCCTCTTTTAATTAACCGCCGACGCAAAAAGAAGGGGAGTTATAAGTTTGACGTGTGTATCTGTGTGTCAGTCTGTGGAATCGTAGCTCCTAAACGATTAGGATTTAGTTTATTTTGTTCGATAGGTGTCTTAATCGAAAGTGTGCTTAGCTTTGATTTATCAAAATCCGTTCGGCCGTTTTAAGAGTATGAGCTATTTTCTAGATGATGACGTTATGAGATCAACTTTCATAGATCTGATCAATTCGAAATTCTGTATCGTCTTACTTCAACGACATTGTATGAACATGGTAGCATATTGACCTGATGATGGGATATCTCCTACAATCTGCAGAATACTCAACTGCTCACCAATTCAAAGCAGATATATCGTGTCTGGGCTCATTGGAATGTTCTCAATGAACAGATTATACATACAGGCGGCAATAGCCCAATGGATAGGGTGTCGAACTGGCGATCGAGAGGTTGAGTTCGATCCCCACCCCACCCATTGCACTATTGACCCACACTAGACACAAGCATATTTAGCTTAGTTGGAGGGTTAACAAGAATACTAGTAATGTGCAAACCACATTCAAATTCAAATTCAAATATTTTTATTTCGGACAACAATGATCCATGGGTTAGTAATCACTAGTACTTATATTATGGTTAGTATCTTAAAAACTAAACTAAAACGAATACATTATTATACTTATTAATAAATCATGTACCTGCGAGGCACTCCGTGCGGACGACTACCAGCGGAGTATTCGTCTGATGTTTCGGTCATCGTTCGCATGAAGTGCCTCAGCACAGGCGCATGCGGATCCTCTGCAACTATTTTCAGGATGCTTTTGTTACTTCCCCGCACCCTCCTAATAAGTGATGCGACTTTTTTCCGAATGACGGCATAAAAGCCGTCAGTTTGGCTTTTTGCAAACATTTCGGAGGCACTGCAAAAGCGGGGAAGTCTCAACATAATCCTGAAAATGTTATTGTATTGGACACGTAGGGTGTTTAGCGATTTTTTGGCACACCTGAACCAGAGACCGCCCGTGTACAGACCCTGACAGTACGCTTTGAAGAGCGTAATTTTAACTTGGTCTGTACAGCGAGCAAATCTTCGGGCCAGCATGTTACCGCGAACCGCCAAAGCCCTACGCTCCCTCTCTATATCAACATCGTCCTTAAGGTCGTCGGTTAGGACGTGCCCAAGATATTTGAACTTCACTACGCGCTGAAGTTTCACACCGTTCAGTTCTATTGGAGGAATATACTTGGGACACCCACCGGCGGCCTTAAAGACCATGTATTCGCTTTTTTTCACATTATATGCTAGACCATGCGTCGCAGCATAAGTCTCACATACTCTCAACATTTCACCGATAGCTCTCGCAGTCGGAGCCAGCAACACCATGTCATCCACGTAACTAATGTTATTAATGCTAACACCGCCCACGTGACATCCGACGCGCATGCTACTGCGTCCGACTATGAGATCATTAACATACAGGTTGAAGAGCTTTGGGGATGATAATCCTCCTTGTCTTACTCCGCACTCCAACCTGTATGTATCGGAGAGACTATTCGACCATTTGACAGCATTGGTCTGGTTTGTATACCAAACCCGAAAGAGATCTTGTACCTCCACCGGTATACCACTGTCTGCCATCTTGCTCCAAAGCACATCGTACGAAACTAAATCAAATGCTTTGGAGAGATCCAGGAAACAGACGTAAGCCGGGGTTTTACGATCTGTGTAATATTGGACAGTGTGCTTGAGACTCACAATTGCGCTTTCAGTTGATAGTCCGGGTCGAAACCCAAACTGTGCGTCATGTATGTTTAAGTACTTTTGCAAGCACGCATCAAGCAAACTGTCCAATATTTTTGCTACCGTAGTAGCCAGTGAAATCGGGCGGTAGTTTCCCTTATCCGAGATGTCTCCAGTCCTGTTTTTGACTATGGGTACAATAATAGTTTTCATTAAGTCCGCGGGTAAATATGAATGACTGATACACATAGTAAAAAACATAGACAGGACCCTCGGCAGATGCACTCCCGCATATTTTAAATGCTTGATACTGAGCCCATCATGTCCTGGAGATTTACCTTTTTTTATTTATTAATTTATTAATTTCAAATCAAATATATTTATTAATTTCACAAAAATAATGGAAAATTATACATTTCATTAGCACAATAGTTGACATTATATAAAATGTTCATTTCTCAACCTCTGGTCATTTCTTTAATTACAGCTCTAACTTGGTTAGCTGTAAACCTTAGCAAAGGCTCCTCTCCTCGGACGTAGGGCTCAGAATCAGACATTACACCAGAAGGACCAAGAGGTGACTGCACTTTGAAATGCTCCATGAACAAATTGGCAATCTCACCCGTGTCACTTTTGCCCCCGACACTCGCCGGGAGGCCAGGCTTAATATTCAGCTTACCTGTAGCCTGCCAGAATTTACCAAAGTTCTTCTCGGCTCTTAAGTTCACTATTTGATCCATTTTAATTTGGTCTTGGTTATTCTGGCACCACTTTAGTCGCCCTTTATAGATCTTACGCGTTTCACGCATTTGATCATATACGAAACCAGCTGTTGGTTGATTATGTAACACCCACATTTCGAATTTAAGCCTGGCCTCCCGATAAGCATCCCGGACATGATTATTCCAACCACATAATACTTTTTTCTTACAATTAGGTTTATATCTAGCATGCTCCTTGGTCTGAACAGCCGCGTCTTTCAAAATATTGACAATTCTTTCATATAACCTATCTAAACTAATCCTATGACTAATTAAGTTGCATGTCCCATGACTGCACTCGACGAAATCGGATGGGAAATCAATATCGCGTAAGCCATTGTGACATATATCGTGATATCGGTCTATCTGTGACTCACTTCTATCTCCCCATACCACTTCATTACGCGGTGCTATACAGGACATCAACTTAGGCCTTACGAATTCTAAATCACAATCAATATAAATTGGCAGATGATCCGATAAGAATAGATCTTCTAATATACCTACTTTTACGACTGTTTGCCAGGCAGACAGAGAGACCACGCAGTGGTCTAGCCAACTCCTACTACCGTGGTACAAGTCAGTATAAGTATACGTACTTGAGTTAGCTCCCAGAGTTATTACATCAGCACAGACCCAAGACCGATCCGAACAAAAGTCACTTAATTCCTTAAAGAAAAGTTCATTCGGATGGGCATTAAAGTCGCCTAATACAAACACAGTTTCGACGTCACTGCTCGCTTCAATAGCGCTAATTTCACTCATTACTTCAGTAAAAATGGGTAGGTTGTCACACGATTTAGTTGGCATGTAAACAGAAAACACCAATATAGAACGACCTCCCATCGAGACCTTTAGAGCAGCTACTCTGGTGCTACTACAGTCAATGACAGATACGGTGTCGAAGATATCCTTCCGCCACAGAATTGCCACTCCTGCAGATGTGTCTACAGCAGACTTACCGGTATACTCAAAATCGCTACTGATTGTTCCTAACATTGGAATATCGTGATCAAGAAGCCACGTCTCCTGTAGACACACTACATTTGAGCTAGCACAAATATTTCTTATATCATCAATCGACCTCTTAAATGACTTACAGTAACATTGCGAGTAAGCTTTTTTTTAAAAAAAAGAAAAGAAAGAAAGAAATATCCTACTAATATTATAAATGCGAAAGTAAGTGTGTGGGTGTGTGTGTGTGTGTGTGTGAATGTTTGTTACCACGTATCTCGATAACCACTAAACCAATTTTGATGAAATTTAAAATGTAGATAGTGTAAGTTTTAACTTAAGACATAGGCTAATATTATTTTTGAAAATCATCCCCTAAAGGGGTTAAATAGGGTGATAAAGTTTCTATGGAAAATTTTATTCCCTGGGCCGATTTACTCAAAACTCGGTGCAAATAAACCTTAAAACAAATAATGAGACACATGTTTTTCATTTTTTCAAAACCACCCCTAGGAGGCTTGAAAAATGATTTTTTTTTGTAAAAATTATAAAAAAATCATTGATATTTGTTCTCACATATTCCTTTGTCCGATTCACTCAAAACTCGGTACAAAGAAACCTTAAGACAAATAATGAGACACGTGTTTTTTATTTTTTCAAATCTACCCCTAAGGGGGGTGTAAAATGATTTTGTTTGAAAAAGTCGTAGAAAATTCAGTAATGTTTGTTTCCCCGTATTCCTTGGCGCGATTCACTCAAAACTCGGTACATATAATCTATCCAACAAATAATGAGATACATGTATTTCATTTTTGCAAAACTACCCCTTAGGGGGGTGTAAAATGATTTTGTTTGGAATAGATAGAAAATTCAGTAATTTTTGTTTTTACGTATTCCTTGGCCCGATTCACTTAAAACTCGGTACAAACAAACCTAAAAACAAATAATGAGACAGGTGTTTTTTATTTCTTCAAATCTACCCCTAAGGGGGGTGTAAAATGATTTTGTTTGGAATAGTCATAGAAAATTCAGTAATGTTTGTTTTCACACATTCCTTTGTCCGATTCACTCAAAACTCGGTACAAAGAAACCTTAAAACAAATAATGAGACACATGTTTTTTATTTTTTTCAAATCTACCGCTAAGGGGGCTGTGAATTTTTTTGTTTGAAAAAGTCGTAGAAAATTCAGTAATGTTTGTTTCCCCGTATTCCTTGGCCCGATTCACTCAAAACTCGGTACATATAATCTATCCAACAAAAAATGAGACACGTGTATTTCATTTTTTCAAAACTACCCCTTAGGGGGGTGTAAAATGGTTTTGTTTGGAATAGATAGAAAATTCAGTAATGTTTGTTTTCACGTATTCCTTGACCCGATTCACTTACAAGTCGGTACATATAATCTATCTAACAAATGATGATACACATGTATTTCACTTTTTCAATACTACCCCTTAGGGGGGGGGGGGGGGGGGTGTAAAATGATTTTGTTTGGAATAGATAGAAAATTAGTAATGTTTGTTTTCACGTATTCCTTGACCCGATTCACTTAAAACTCGGTACATATAATCTATCCAACAAATAATGATACACATGTATTTCATTTATTCAAAATTACCCCTTAGGGGGCTTGAAAAATGATTTTTCTTTGTAAAAATTATAAAATATTCGGTAATATTTGTTTTCACGTATTCCTTTGTCCTATTCACTCAAAACTCGGCACAAACAAACCTTAAAACAAATAATGAGACACGTGTTTTTTTATTTTTAACCGACTTCAAGAAAAGGAGGAGGTTTCTCAATCCGACCGTATATATATATATTATTTTTTTATGTTTGTTCATATTCATATTCATTTATTCATTGTTCGCGGATGACTTCGTCGTTTATGAACCGATTTTGATTATTCTTTTTTGTTGGAAAGGAGATATCCCAAGTGTGGTACCATGGTAATTTTATCGAGGTCTAATAATATCTCCAGAGATATTGAGATAAACACCTCAAAATTGGTACTGAAAATGAATAGCACGGCATTGAAGTCAGTTCTTTTTTAGTTTTTAAACGATATTATTTCAAATCTACCCCCAAGGGCGGTGTAAAATTGTTTTTAATTTTGTTTGGAAAAGTCATAGAAAATTCAGTAATGTTTGTTTCCACGTATTCCTTGGTCCGATTCACTCAAAACTCGGTACATATAATCTATAAAACAAATAGCGAGACACGTATTTTATTATTTTCCAAATCTACCCCTAGGGGGTCTGTAAAATTAATTTTGTATGGAAAAATCATATATAAAATCCAGCCATGTCATGTTTGTTTTGACGTATCTGCATAACTAATAAACCGATTTCAATAAAAATTTGACACGTAGATAGTGTAAGTTTTAAAATAACATATATAGTATTTTGATTTTCAAAATTCAACCCCTGAAGGGGTAACATAGGTTGATAAAGTTTCTATAAAAATGTAATTCCTTGGTCTGGTTCACTCAAAACTGTACAATACAAAAAAGGTACAAATAAAATTTAAAACAAATAATGAAACATGTATTTTTTATTTCTTTCATATTTACCCCTTGGGGGAGTGAATTGAACTTGAATATGTAATTTTATCTGGAGAAATCATAGAAAATACATTAATGTTTGTTTCCACGTATCTGTATAACTACTAAATCGATTTTGATGATATTGGAAATGTAGATAGTATAGGTCCTGAAATAAAACATAATAAGGTACTTTAGTTTTCAAAAATCATCCCTAAAATGGTTAAATAGGGTGATAAAGTTTCTATGGTAAATTTTATTACAAACTTGGTTTGATTCACTCAACATTAGTGTGCAAAATGAAATTTGTAAGTATAGAAAACATGTATTTCCTGGTTCCATTCACTATGTGGGGAAATACAGTTTAACGTAAATAATGAAATCAACACCAATATTATAAATGCGAAAGTCAGTTTGTTAATTTGTTTGTTTTTTTGGGACTTCTTCACGGTCAAACGGCTTGACCGATTTGGCTGAAATTTTGTACAAAGATAGTGGACATAGGGCAGAATAGGATATAGGATACTTTTTTTAACCGACTTCAAAAAAAGGAGGAGGTTTCTCAATTCGACCGTATATATATATATATTTTTTTTTTTTTTTTATGTTTGTTCGCGGATAACTTCGTCGTTTATGAACCGATTTCGATTATTCTTTTTTTGTTCGAAAAGAGATATCCCAAGTGTGGTACCATGGTAATTTTATCGAAGTATGATAAGTATCTCCAGAGATATTGAGATAAATATCTCAAAATTGGTACTGAAAATGAATAGCGCGGCATTGAAGTCGGTTGTTTTTTAGTTTTTAAACGATATTATTTGGCTATCGAGTCAGGGGGTCCAGATATTTTTAATTGAATTTTGTAAATATGACTTCTTTTCGAATAAACGGCTTGACCGATTTGCCTGAAATGTAGTAGTATAAAGACAGTTCATAGGGCAGAATAGGATATCGGATACTTTTTTTCTGGCGTTCGAGTCAGGGGGTCCAGATATTTTTAATTGAATTTTGTAAATATAGGACCTCTTCTCGAATAAACGGCTTGACCGATTTGCCTGATATGTTGTATAAAGACAGTTCATAGGGCCGAATAGGATATAGAATACTTTTTTTCTGGCTATCGAGTCAGGGGGCCCAAATATGTTTAATTGTATTTTGTAAATATAAGACCTCTTCTCGAATAAACGGCTTGACTAATTTTCCTGACATGTTGTATAAAGACACTTCATAGGGCAGAATAAGATATAGGATACTTTTTTTTGGCTATCGAGTCTGGGTAACCAGATTTTTTTTATTGAATTTTGTGCATGTGTGGCTTCTTATCAGCAAAACGGCTTGACCGATACGGCTGAAAATTTCTACATATACAGCTCATATGGCATAGAAGCACATAGAATACTTTTTTCTGGCAGTTGAGTCCAAGTGTCCAGATTTTTTTTATTGAACTTTGTAAATGTGTGGCCTCCTCTCAGTCAAACGGGTCAACCATTTCAGCTGAAATTTTGTACACAGACAGTCAATAAGACATAGGATAGTTATTTTAGGCTGGCAATTTTGGGTGTCGATGACTGGGCTACTCCTGGTATTTACAAAAGTAAAAATAATTTGTACAACTTATACTCACAAAAACAAATTAATTTACACAATACTAAATTCATAAATCACTTAAAACTATATTCCAAAACTTTTAAAGTGGTTTGTCAGACAGCAAAATCTTTGCATTTTAGTAGAAAAATTAAGCATGCTGATCATAAAATAAAAACAACATGGAAAATCATCAATACTGAAACTGGAAAAATAAAACAAAGAGACAGTAAGATCATCTTAAAAGTTAACAATAAATTAATCATGAATAGTAATGAGGTTGCCAATACATTTGATGAGTTCTTCTCTCAAGTACCCATTACTACCACTCAGTCCATAAATTCTAGTCCCGCTGATGCTTATTCTATATTATCAAAGTGTGTAAATAAATGTGATACCTTGTTCCAGTTCAAACACGTAACTGCAGACTCAATTGTGAAAACATTTAAAATTCTCAAACAAAAGAAAACCGAGGACCTGTGGGGAATGTCAACCACAGTTCTCAGTTACATTATTACTGTTATTAGCCCATACTTAGCTTTTATTTTTAACAGATGCGTTGATCAAGGTGTCTTCCCGGATTTAATGAAAAAAAGTAAATTGATTCCTTTATTCAAATCAGTAAACAAAAATGATCCATCTAACTATAGAACAATCTCTATACTACCGGCATTGAGTAAAATTTTTGAAAAAGTAATATTAGACCAGCTTTTAACACATTTTAACATGAATGATCTTTTAAATAGCAAACAATTTGGATTTACTAAAGGGCGTTCTACTACTGATGCAGGAATAGGTCTTCTTAAACATATATTTGATGCATGGGAGAAAGCACAAGATGCTATTGGCGTGTTCTGTGACCTATCAAAAGCATTTGATTGTGTCTGTCATGAAACACTAATTTACAAATTAAAATACTACGGTGTTGAAGGTAAGGCACTTGATCTGGTATCATCATACCTCTGTAATAGAACACAGATGCTTGAAGTCAATGGCGTCAGGTCATCTGGATCCCTCATAAAAATGGGAGTCCCACAGGGATCGATCCTAGGACCTTTTTTATTTCTAGTTTATATCAATGATTTACCGTCATTCGTACAGAACCTATGTGATATTGTTTTGTTCGCAGATGATACTTCCTTGATATTCAAAATAGATAGGACTACACCTAACTTTGACGATGTAAACAAATCAATAACACAGGTTCTGAATTGGTTTACAACCAATAACTTATTGTTAAACGCAAAAAAAACTAAATGTATTAATTTCTCTCTACCAAATGTAAAAAAGGGTATCCTAAATAGAAGTATATTAATAAATGATGAACCATTAGAACTTGTTGAATCCACAACATTCTTGGGTATCACCCTGGATTCAAAGCTTCAATGGGGTTCTCAAATATCGGTTCTAGCAGGTAGGTGAAGCTCCGCTGCATACGCAGTACGTAAAATTAGATTTTTAACGGACGAAGCCACTGCAAGATTGGTCTATTTTAGCTACTTCCACAGTATAATGTCTTATGGCATTTTATTGTGGGGGAAAGCCGCTGAAATCCAATCAATATTTGTTTTGCAGAAACGAGCTATTCGCTCTATATATAGTATGAGGTCGCGAGATTCACTTCGTGAAAAATTTAAGGAAATTAAAATTCTAACAGTGGCATGTCAATACATTTATGAAAATATTTTGTTCATACGCAAGAATATAAATGATTATAAGAAAAGGTCTGATGTACATAATTTTAATACAAGACATAAAAATAGATTAATTATACCTAATTTCAGACTGCAGAAAGTTAGTGGTTCATTCATGGGGAACTGTGTACGCTTTTACAATAAGCTACCTAAAGATATTGATCAATTGCCTATGAGCAAATTTAAAATCTATGTAAAATCCAATTTGATGAAAAAATCATACTATACAATAGGTGACTATATGGATGACAAAAATGCATGGCCTGAATGCCCCAAGTTCCAAGAACAAATATAAATTGTATTATAATTATTAATATATTGTTAAAATTTTAAAGCTGACATGTACAATTAATTTAAAAAAAAAAAGATAAAATGACAAGACAAGCCCCATAGAGTTTCTTGGTGTTTCTTCTCTGATGGGAGTATTTCCGAAACACCGGTAGATTCAACAGCCATTCAGTTTTCCCCTTTTGTCCGCAGATTTTCTTTCTAGGCTTGCCATTTTTATTTTTATTTAAGCAATATTATGCAGCTGACAGACGGACTATCAGTTCCATTTGGATCATGATATGTACTGTGATCGGTATGCGTTTCTCTATGTTGTGTTTCACTATTTCACTTTTTTATTTTTTTTATATAAAAATTGTCTGAAGTACTAAAACACACAGTTACATGTATGGTTGGTTTTAACCTACTTTAATTTTTTTTAAATATTCTGACGTAAACGATTGGATGACAGCTGAATGGTTCGTTACTTTTTTTTTCTAATTCAAAGCGTTAAATTCTGCTTTTGCTATGTTTACTTCATAATTGGTTATGATTTATTTTATGATTTATGATTTTGACGTGTATATGTGCGTATATTTATACTGCCTACATCAACACCAATATTATAAATGCGAAAGTCAGTTTGTTTATTTGTTTGTTTGTTTGTTTGTTTGTTTGTTTGGGACTTCTTCACGGTCAAACGGCTTGACCGATTTGGCTGAAATTTTGTACAAAGATAGTACATAGGGCAGAATAGGATATAGGATACTTTTTTTTTGGATATCGAGTCAGGGGGTCCAGATATTTTTTATTGAATTTTGTAAATATAAGACTGCTTCTCGAATAAACGGCTTGACCGATTTGCCTGAAATTTTGTATGAATACATGTCATAGGGCAGAATAGGATAAAGGATACTTATTTTCTGGCTGTCGAGTCAGGGGGTCCAGATATTTTGAATTGAATATTGTAAATATAGGACCTCTTCACGGTCAAACGGCTTGACCGATTTGGCTGAAATTTTGTACAAAGATAGTACATAGGGCAGAATAGGATATAGGATACTTTTTTTTTGGCTATCGAGTCAGGGGGTCCAGATATTTTTTATTGAATTTTGTCAATATAAGACCTCTTCTCGAATAAACTGCTTGACCAATTTGCCTGAAACGTTGTATAAAGACAGTTCATAGGGCAGAGTAGGATAAAGGATACTTTTTTTTTGGCTAACGAGTCTGGGTGTCCAGGTTTTTTTTATTGAATTTTGTGAATGTGTGACTTCTTATCAGCTAAACGGCTTAACCGATACGGCTGAAATTTTATATGAAAACAGTACAATTTTCAATATTCATCATGATTATTAACCTTAAAATAAGTGGCTATCAAGTTTAACTTTAGTGTCATCGGTGTTGATTTAGTAGGTCATAAAAAGTCGTCAAAATTTCTGGCGCTCGCTTCGCTCGCGCAGTGATAGCGCTCGCTACGCTCGCGCAAGCATTTTTTTGATCTACTTTGTGGGTAATATTTCAGCAACTTTTGTATATTAATAGCCACATGCATCAAAACGAGTCATAAATTAAAACAGTACAATCTTCAATAATCGTAATGACTATTATCCTTAAGATAAGTGAATATCAAGTTTAACCTGAGTATCATCGGTGTTGACTTAGTAGGTCATAAAAACTGTCAGGGTCATAAAAAGTCATAAAAAAATTTCGCGCTCGCTGCGCTCGCGCAAGCATTTGTTTTATCTACTTTGTGAGTAATATTTCAGCAATTTTTGTATATTAATAGCCACATGCATCAAAACGAGTCATAAATTAAAACAGTACAACCTTCAGTAATCATAATCATTATTAACCTTAAGATTAGTGGATATCAAATTTCACCTGAGTGTTATCGGTGTTCACTTAGTAGGTCATAAAAAGTCGTTAAACATTTTTCGCGCTCGCTACGCTCGCCCGGTGATAGTGCTCGCTACGCTCGCGCAAGCATTTGTTTTGTCTACTTTGTGGGTAATGTTTCAGCAACTTTTGTATATTAATAGCCACATGCATCAAAACGAATCATAAATTAAAACAGTACAACCTTCAATAATCATAATTATTGTTAACCTTAAGCGCTCGCTTCGCTCGCGCATTGATAGCGCTCGCTGCGCTCGCGCAAACATTTGTTTTATCTACTTTGTAGGCAATATATCAGCAACTTTTGTATATTAATAGCCACATGCATCAAAACGAGTCATAAATTAAAACAGTACAACCTTCAGTAATCATAATCATTATTAACCTTAAGATTAGTGGATATCAAATTTCACCTGATTGTTATCGTTGTTGACTTAGTAGGTCATAAAAATTGTCAGGGTCATAAAAAGTCATTAAACATTTTTCGCGCTCGCTTCGCTCGCGCATTAATAGCGCTCGCTACGCTCGCCCGGTGATAGTGCTCGCTACGCTCGCGCAAGCATTTGTTTTGTCTACTTTGAGGGTAATGTTTCAGCAACTTTTGTATATTAATAGCCATATGCATCAAAACGAATCATAAATTAAAACAGTACAACCTTCAATAATCATAACTATTGTTAACCTTAAGCGCTCGCTTCGCTCGCGCATTGATAGCGCTCGCTGCGCTCGCACAAACATTTGTTTTATCTACTTTGTAGGCAATATTTCAGCAACTTTTGTATATTAATAGCCACATATGCATCAAAACGAGTCATAAATTAAAACAGTATAACCTTCAGTAATCATAATCATTATTAACCTTAAGATTAGTGGATATCAAATTAAACCTGAGTGTTATCGATGTTGACTTAGTAGGTCATAAAAATTGTCAGGGTCATAAAAAGTCGTAATAAAATTTCGCGCTCGGTACGCTCGCGCAGTGATAGCGCTCGCTACGCTCGCCCGGTGATAATGCTCGCTACGCTCGCGCAAGCATTTGTTTTGTCTACTTTGTGGGTAATACTTCAGCAACTTTTGTCTATCAATAACCACATGCATCAAAACGAATCATAAATTAAAACAGTACAACTTTCAATAATCATAATTATTGTTAACCTTAACATTAGTAGATATCAAGTTTAACCTAAGTGTCATCGGTGTTGACTTAGTAGATCATAAAAACTGTCAGGGTCATAAAAAGTCGTAAAAAAAATTCGCGCTCGCTTCGCTCGCGCAGTGATAGCGCTCGCTACGCTCGCGTGGTAATAGTGCTCGCTACGCTCGAGCAAGCATTTGTTTTATCTTCTTTGTAGGTAATATTTCAGCAACTTTTGTATATAAATAGCCACATGCATCAAATGAGTCATAAATTAAAACAGTACAACCTTCAGTAATCATAATCATTATTAACCTTAAGATTAGTAGATATCAAGTTTAACCTGAGTGTCATCGGTGTTGACTTAGTAGATCATAAAAACTGTCAGGGTCATAAAAAGTCGTAAAAAAAATTTGCGCTCGCTACGCTCGCGTGGTAATAGTGCTCGCTACGCTCGAGCAAGCATTTGTTTTATCTTCTTTGTAGGTAATATTTCAGCAACTTTTGTATATAAATAGCCACATGCATCAAAACGAGTCATAAATTAAAACAGTACAACCTTCAGTAATCATAATCATTATTAACCTTAAGATTAGTGGATATCAAATTAAACCTGAGTGTTATCGATGTTGACTTAGTAGGTCATAAAAATTGTCAGGGTCATAAAAAGTCGTAAAAAATTTTCGCGCTCGCTACGCTCGCGCATTGATAGCGCTTGCTGTGCTCGCGCAAACATTTGTTTTATCTACTTTGTGGGTAATATTTCAGCAACTTTTGTATATTAATAGCCACATGCATCAAAACGAATCATAAATTAAAACAGTACAACCTTCAGTAATCATAATTATTGTTAACCTTAACATTAGTAGATATCAAGTTTAACCTGAGTGTCATCGGTGTTGACTTAGTAGATCATAAAAACTGTCAGGGTCATAAAAAGTCGTAAAAAAATTCGCGCTCGCTTCGCTCGCGCAGTGATAGCGCTCGCTACGCTCGCGTGGTAATAGTGCTCGCTACGCTCGAGCAAGCATTTGTTTTATCTTCTTTGTAGGTAATATTTCAGCAACTTTTGTATATAAATAGCCACATGCATCAAAACGAGTCATAAATTAAAACAGTACAACCTTCAGTAATCATAATCATTATTAACCTTAAGATTAGTGGATATCAAGTTTAACCTGAGTGTCATTGGTGTTGACTTAGTAGGTCATAAAAACTGTCAGGGTCATAAAAAGTCGTACATTTTTTTTATTGTAAAAAGTAATTATTAATGACTTTAACAATAGACGATAGATAAACTCTTTATTGTATACCAAGAAAGAAACTTAAGTCTAGACATATTAACATTTATTTAATCGGTGATACAATCGGCGGTCTTATCGCATAAAGGGATCTCTTCCAGACAACCAAGTGTGGAGTAGTAACAAAAACAAAGGGAGTTTCGCGATGGCGATTACATGATACAGGAAACTGCAATAAACATATTACTTATTAATATAAGTATAATACTTACTATACACATAATATATGCAGGTTCATACATACAAATACCATAGTAAAATATATATTATATTATACAGACACATACTTATACATTACTTACACTATACCTACCTATATAGGTATATAAATAAACATACATGTAAATATATACATAAATATATATCACCATATATATTTCAATAAATGCATACAATATATTATTATTTTAAATTATATATAATACATACTTTATATGTACAACAAATACATATATCGAGTTCTACCTAAGAGTCATCTACAGTGAGTTGATTATTAGGTCGTAAAACTGTCAGGGTCATAAAATGTCATAAAAAATGTTCGCTTGCGCAATGATTGCACTCGCTGCGCTTGCGCAGCTATTCACCTTATTTGCTTTGCAAGAAATGTTTCAGGAACTTTTGTGTTGAGTCAAACATTTAAGCAGCACAACTTCGTATACCTAACCAAAATGATTAATGACTTTAACAATAGAGGATATTGAGTTCGACTTTAGGGTCATCTATGGTGACTTGGCCAAAGAGATCATAGATCTTGACCTCAAAGGTCATAAAGACTTAAATGACGCGGGCGAAGCCGCGGGTAACAGCTAGTACTGAATAAATGCTTTGATTCTTTGATTCTTCTTCTTGTCCAGATTTTTATTATGGAATAATGTGTGGCCTCTTACCGGCAATCGTTTTGACCTATTCAGCTCAAATTTTGAACAAATACAGTTAATAGGGCATAGAACGACAAAGGATATTTTTTTTAGCGGTTAAGTCTGGGTAACACTTTTTATCGAATTTTTTAAACGTGTGACCCTCTTCTCGGTTAAACGAGTTGACCGATTGAGCAAAAATTGTACAGAGACAGTCAATAATACATAGACCAAGAGTAGAATCTATTATCCGAGCACATAGGTTACTTTTTTAACCGACTTCAAAAAAAGGAGGAGGTTTCTCAATTCGACCGTATTTTTTTTTATTTTTTATTTTTTTATGTTTGTTCGCGGATAACTTCGTCGTTTATGAACCGATTTCAATTATTCTTTTTTTGTTCGAAAGGAGATATCCCAAGTGTGGTACCATGATAATTTTATCGAGGTCTGATAAGTATCTCCAGAGATATTGAGATAAACATCTCAAAATTGGTACTGAAAATGAATAGCGCGGCATTGAAGTCGGTTGTTTTTTAGTTTTTAAACGATATTATTTACAATCGAGTCCAGTTGTCAGTTTTATATTATTGAATTTTATAGATGTTTGGCCTCTTTTCGGCCAAAAGGCTTGACCGATTCACATGACATTTTGTACAAAGACCACTTAATAGGGCATAAAAAGGCAAAGAATATTTTTTTCGACAGTTAAGTGTAGGTGCCTATATTTTTTGTAAACTTATATAGAATTAACATAATCATACAAATTTGACCTTAGGTTCGTCTATAATGACTTAATTAGTGTCTTAATTAGGCCATAAAACTGTCAGGGTCATTAGTAGTCATCAAAATTTACGCGCTGGCTTTGCTTGCCCAACGTGTTTATCTGGTTTGTGGGAAGCATTTCAGAAACTTTCGCGTTTTAACGGCCACATTTAACCTTAGGGTAATCGGTGTTGACTTAGTTGGTCATAAAAACTGACAGGGTCATAAAAAGTCGTAAAATTTTGTTTTATTTGCTATTTGTTTTATTTGCTTTGTATGTAATATTTCAGCAACTTTTGTATATAAATAACCACATGCATCAAAACGAGTCATAAATTGAAACATTACAACTTTCAATGATCATAATAATGATTAACTTTAAAATAAGTGGATATCAAGTTTAATCTGAATGTAATTGGTGTTGACTTAGTAGGTCATAAAAACTGTCAGGGTCATAAAAAGTCGTAAATTTTTCGCGCTCGCTTCGCTCGCGCAGTAATAACGCTATTTAGCGTATAATAGCGTGTTTCAACAGCCTCATACATTAGACTGACTGAAATACTTAAACAACAAAACTTGGTAAACCTTGGTTAGGTTTACCAAGTAATTATTAGTAACTTTAACAATAGACGATATCCAGTTCGACCTAAGAGTCATCTATAGTGAGTTGTTTATTAGGTCGTAAAACTGTCAGGGTCATAAAAAATGTTCGCTCGCGCAGCTATTCACCTTATTTTCTTTGTAAGAAATGTTTCAGGAACTTTTGTGTTGAGTCAAACATTTAAACAGCACAACTTCGTATACCGAACCAAAATGATTAATGACTTTAACAAAAGAGGATATTGAGTTCGACTTTAGGGTCATCTATGCTGACTTAAAGCCTAAGAGATCATCGATCTTGACCTCAAAGGTCATAAAGACTCAAATAACGCGGGCGAAGCCGCGGGTAACAGCTAGTTATACATAAATCAGTCGGGGGTAGTTTTACATTATAAATGTAAGTATGATTGGTTTGTTGAGCACAATCTCAGTGGACGACGCGCCCTAGAAGTGTACACGTAAAGTTACACTCGAACTGTACGAGTCAGTCCACATTCATCACCGCCTGATATATATTATGTTATCTAGTTACAGTAACGACAATTGTTTTATTTCACAGGAACGGACTCGTCGCATTGCGGTATTCAGCATTTTATGTAATTATTATAATATGTATATTCTTACATTGAAATGACGTAACTTAGTTTCTGGTAATATAATACTGTACAACCTTAGCCGTTTCTTTTGTATATCCTACTAGATTGTATTTTATTTTAATATCAAGTTTTAGTAATTATACAACTTTATTTTAAACTAAGTATTAGGGAAGGTTTCCGCACTCGAGATCTTGAACCGTGTTCAAACTATAAATATAATAGCTCAACATTAATGTTGAGGACGCCGAGTCCGCTGAACAAATAGGCTATTTAATGTATAGAATAATAAAATATAGAATAGAATAATGAATAAACAGTAGTACCTTTAGTAAGTAGTAAGTAAGACTAAATGTATTAGAATTGTATAGAAATATTATTATGTATCGAACTTACATGTGTCACCCTGAACACAAGGCTGGAGGTGAATATAACTCAATCGGACCGCCTTAGGCCTTTGTCGGCATATGGCGGCGCTTTTAATTAAAATGACCGTTTAATACACGTGTCAAATGCAATGACCTCCAGGCGCGTGTATCAGAAAACGATTTGTGAATTTGGCCCCAAATGTATGGGAAAGAATACAGACATAGCTCTAGTTGTACAAGTAACTTTTTACGTATATATAGGAACAAAATTGTAACGTGTGTCCCAATGCTAATGAAAAAGCAATCCGAAGATAAATCTATAATTGTAATAAAACGTGTGAAAACCAAGAAGCCTATAAATACCGTCCACTGACCCTGTTGTCCTCAACAGTTTTGGTCCTTCGAGCCGGATATAGTGACCAACAGTCGTGGTCGATCGCGTTTCGTCGGCATTTAGTCTCCGGATTCGGCATCACCTGTGGGAACCCGCTGGCTTGAAGACTGCTGCTGAAAGACGCAGCAGTTAACCAGCCGGGCCGACCCAGCTCCTGCAGAGCGGCACCCCCGACGGCTGCAACCGCAGCGTGAGGCGGGGCCCACAGCGTGTACCGCTGTTGCCCTTCGCCAACGGACTCGACGGCTGAGGCGACCGCTGCCCGAGGCTGTGACTGCGTAGCACGAGGCTACGCCGGCCTAGCTCGAGCCAGCTCGCTCAGCTCGAGTTACCCCGACCCCGCTGGCCCGTGACTGCTGCTGAACGGCGGTCGACAGGCCGGGCCAGCCACCGCCGGCAACGAACGTGCCGGCCCCCGAGAGGCTGCACCAGGGCAGCGAGAGAGTGCGGGAGCGCGGCGCTACCCGCCGATCCCGCCTCTACGGGCGTACTACGTGCTACGTACTACGCACTACGACGTAGACCACTACGTCGTAGGCTAATTATAACTTTTGTGTTTTTTCTTGCATAATGGTTGTAACCCGCAGTCAAGCCGACCGCTCCGAGTACGACGGCGAAGGTGATCATCACGCCTCACAGGAACGCCGCCGCATCGAGGAGGAGCGACTACGGAGGCTGACCAGGGAGCCGGCTGCCTCACCGTCGCAAGCTACGCGGCCCGAACCGGAGGCAGAGGCGGCCACGAGAGAGCGGGCGCGAACACCGCCGCTCTCACAGCGGACTACAAATTCAACACTGCGGCTACGCTTGGCGGAGCTCGAGGCCGCTGAGAAGATCGCCGAGGTGAAGAGGAAGGAGCTAGCCATCGAGACGGACCTCATCAAGAAGAGGCTGGCCGTTCAAGTGGCTACGCTGGAAGACAACGAGAGTCTTCGGGATGAACCTAACACGACAGCGGACGACCACAGGAAGGTCGACGAGTGGCTGCAGCAGGCAGCACGGGGGGAGCACGTCGAAGCTCCGCGCTGCGCCCGGGAGGAAACACGTCGTATCAGGTATCATAATAATGATCGTTCTGTCACTCCAGGTCGGTCAAAGAGGAACATAGAGCAGCTAGCGGATGCGTTCGCTAACATGGCGCGACCGCAGCGCCGCTACAACTGCGACCTGCCCGAGTTCTCAGGGGCGCCCAGCGAATGGTTTCCGTTCAAGGCGGCCGTACGGGACTCAACGTTACTGTACAACATCCCGCCGGCAGAGAACTTGCTACGCTTGCGTAGCTGCCTACGAGGGGACGCCAGGGACGCCGTGGCGGCGCTAATACATAGCGCAACCAATCCAGAGGTAATAATGAAGACTCTGGAACAATGCTTCGGGAGACCGGAGGTGATCGTGGATCGAGCACTGGGAGATCTGAAGAGGCTGCCAAGACCCGGCGCTGCCGCGACCGAGTTAAACAGCTTCGCGGTAAAACTTCAGAACGTGGTATGTATCCTCCAAGGCATCGATCAAAAGGGTTATTTGTTTAATCCGATGTTAGCACGCGAGGTGTTAGACAAGCTGAGCCCGCACGTACGGTCGCGTTGGTGCGACTACGCCGAGAACAACAGGGAGGAGAAGGAGCCCGAGATAGTATTGCTATCTCGCTTCCTCATGCGCGAAGCAGACATCGCGCTACGGCACACGTTCTCGTCTACGGCGACTACGGCTATGGCTACGGCTACAAGTAAAGAAGTAAGGAGCTCTACGGCGAGCTACAAGAAACGGACGGTATACTCTACGGACGAGAAACAAGAAACAAGTAGATGCCTCAACTGCAACGACGCGCACCCGCTGCACCAGTGCCCGACTTACCGGGCGATGAACATCGAGCAGCGGTGACGGTTGTTAAAGGCAAAGGGAGCTTGTTTCAGATGCGCAGAGAAGAGACACCGTCGGATAGCTTGCAGAGCGCAAGTATGCGGCGTGAATTAATGTCGTTCGCCTCACCATGCATCACTGCATAACGATGCACGAGAGCGACCAGCCGCACAGTCAGCGCCGGAGCTACAATCGAGTAAGAGTAACGACGCTGTAGTAATGTCTGTTGCATCTTTCAGTACCGCCGATCCGAAAGCTGTGCTGCTCAAGGTCTGCCCGGTCGTCGTCTCCGGACCGAGAGGAGAAGTCGACACATACGCGCTGTTGGACGAAGGCGCTAGCATCACCTTGATCGACACAGAGCTAGCCAAGCGGATCGGGGCGAACGGACCATCGCTTCCACTACTGATGACCGGCGTGAACATGGAGCAGAGCGAGGGAGATAGCAAGCTCGTCACAGTTCACGTGCGAGGGAGAAGCGAGAACACGCGCTACAAATTGAAGATGCGCACCGTACGAGATCTGAAGCTACGCGGACAGACGATACCGGACTCTTTACTCAATTGTAAACACTTACAGAGTCTAACACCGGAAGAGGTGTGCTACGAGCGAGCGCGGCCACTCATCCTAGTCGGTAGCGACCACTGGGAAGTCATCGTGGGCCGCGAGCTGCGTGTCGGCGCCCCCGAGCAACCGGCGGCGTCGCGAACACAACTGGGCTGGGTGGTACACGGGACCGTGCCACACAGTATGGTGACGTGTAGCGAGGACAATGTGCTACACGTCTACGCACCGGACCGGCGCACGAACGAGCTACACGACGAGCGGCTACACGAGTTGGTCGAGTCGCACTTTCGCGTCGACTCACTGGGTGTCGCCCTCAAGCCTCGTGTGAGCGAGACAGATGAACGTGCGCAGCGGATCTTCACGGACACAATAAAGAAGATCGACACCGGGTATGAAGTTGGGTTGCCATGGCGACGCGACGGAGTCGTCATGCCGCCCAGCTACGCCTCAGCCGCGAACCGGCTGAGAAGCATCGAAAAGAAGATGGACGCTAACTCGAACTTCGCGAAGGAGTATACAGCGCAGATCGAAAACCTCTTGGACAAGGGGTATGCGGCGCCGTGCGACGGTACGGAGACACCGAGCAACATCTGCTGGTATCTACCGCACTTCGCCGTAGAGAACCCGAACAAACCCGGGAAGCGGCGCTTAGTGTTCGACGCGGCGTATCGAAGTCACGGAGTTAGCTTGAACGATGAGCTGCTAGAGGGACCTGATCTTCTTCTTTCACTGCCAGGGGTTGTTTTCCGTTTCAAAGAGCGACCGATCGCCGTCACCGCAGACATACAGGAGATGTTTCTGCGTGTGAAGATACGAGCGGAAGACCAGCCGGCGCAGCAGTTCCTGTGGAGAGGAGAAGACAGGAGCGGCCCTCCTCGGTCATACAAGATGACGAGTATGATCTTCGGGGCAGCGAGCTCACCGTTTATGGCGCATAGTGTGCGCAACTACAACGCGCACGCACATGCGAAAACGCATCCCCGTGCGTTGGTAGCTATCACGGAGAGCCACTATATGGACGACTTCGTAGACAGCTACGACACCGAGAGTGAAGCCCGGCGCACCATACAGGAGCTACGAGAGGTGCACGCTGCAGCTGGTTTCACCCTGCGGAGTTGGAGCTCCAACCGAAAACGGATTTTGGACGGCGTGCCGCACGAGCTACGAGCTACCCAGCCTACGCAACTGGGGGGAGCGGGGCCCGCCAACAAGATCCTGGGGCTATGTTGGGACCCCGACAAGGACGAATTGGGCTTCAACACGGCAATGCATCGAGTACCGAGCGACGTGCGTGCTCAACAGCGCGCCCCGACTAAGCGAGAGGCGCTTAGTGCGGTCATGTCGATATATGACCCGCTCGGCTTACTTAGTTGTTATACTATATGTGCTAAAATTATTCTACAGAGTTTGTGGCGCCTACAGCTACCGTGGGACAACCCGATACCTGCGGAGGAGGCCGAGCTGTTTGCCGCATGGCTACAACAAATCAACGAGGTCACCCGACTTCGCCTGCCGCGGAGCTACGCCGTAGAGGGTCTACGGGTAGAGCTACACGTCATGTGCGACGCGAGCGAGCAAGCGTATGCTACGGTGGCGTACTGGCGAGCGATTCGCTGTGACGGCGCCGTCAACGTAGCTTTGGTAGCAGCCAAGGCTAAGGTAGCACCACGGCGTACGCTGAGCATACCACGCCTGGAGCTACAGGCCGCCGTCATCGGAGCGAGACTCGCGGACGTCATCAAGCGGGAGCATCGCGTAGAGGTCGTCAGGACGATCTACTGGACGGACTCGGCTACTGTGGTCCAGTGGATAAGGAACGACGCGCGCCGCTACACGCCGTTCGTCGCACATCGACTTGGTGAGATCGCTGAACTAACCCATAAAGATGAATGGCGATGGTTGTCCACAGAGTATAACGTAGCTGACGACGCGAAAAGGCTCAACTGCGCACCGCTGAGCGCCGAGGACCGATGGTTCAAGGGTCCTCACTTCCTGCGGAAACCGGAAGAGGACTGGCCATCGAGCGCGGCACCTGTCGAAGAAATAGAAGTCCTGCACACGAGCGAGCAGGAGCAGCACACAGACCGGTGGTTACCCGAGCCAAGCCGCTTCTCACGATATGTGCGACTTTTGAGAGCGACCGCCTATGTGCTCGCTTTAATAGACATATGCCGACGCCGAACTACGCGCCTGAACATAGAGCACATCGAGCGCGCCGAGACAGCCCTACTGCGACGCGCTCAAGAGGACAGCTTTAGAGCAGAGAGGCGCGACGTAGAAGCCGCTCGCACTCTTACAAAGTCGAGCCGCTTGTACAAACTGGACCCCGTGCTCGAGAATGGCTTACTGCGAGTACGGGGACGTATAGCAGCATCGAGCGCTGCTACAGATGTTAAGCGACCAATTATATTGGACGGTCGCCATTACATAACCAAACTTATTGTTTTAAAGGAACACTGCGCTGCGGGACACGCGAATCGAGAGCGAGTAATAAACGACCTACGGCAGCGCTACTGGGTCATCCACTTAAGGCCTACGATGAGAGCCATCGAGCGACAATGTGGATATTGTCGGGTGAGAAAAGCGAAGCCACAGGTGCCGGCGACTGGAGACCTGCCGAGAGCCCGCCTCGATCCATACCACCGTCCTTACAGTAATTGCGGTTTAGATTATTTCGGGCCAATGACTTTAAAGGTGGGACGGCGGCGAGAAAAGCGGTGGGGCGCGTTATTTACGTGCCTCACTACACGCGCCGTGCATCTCGAGCTTGTTAATACTATCCACAGACTCAGCGATCATATCGCTACGAAGGATGGCAGCGCGACGCGGTTGGCCGAGTAACATGTACTCGGACAACGCTACCGCATTCAGAGGCGCAGATCGCGAGCTCATAAACGCCTACAGGGAGTGGGCCGCAGCACTGGTAGAAGAGGGGCTAAAAAACAGGATGAAGTGGACCTTCATCCCTCCGGGTGCACCGAACCAAGGCGGCGCATGGGAGCGGCTAGTGCGGTCGGTGAAAACCGCCCTAGCAACCACACTGAGGGAAAAGGCGCCGTCAGAGGAGGTTCTGCACACGCTCCTGACCGAAGCCGAGCATTCAGTGAATGCTCGACCGCTGACTCACGTAAGCATCAACATTGAAGATCTAGAGGCACTAATCATTTTTTGATAGGATCATCAACAGGCCCACCTACCGCGGGCCCCTGCACAGAAGCGGACCGCAGGTCATGGCGAGCCAGCCAGGCGCTCGCGGCCTCCTTCTGGCATCGCTGGGTGCGGGAGTACCTGCCGACCCTGGTGCCAAGAGGGGAGCCGACCGACCACAAGCGGAGCCTGACGGTCGGAGACATCGTCGTCGTCGTCGACCATACGTTGCCACGTAATGTGTGGCCTATCGGCGTCGTCGAACGAGTCTACCCGGGACCAGATGGCGGAGTACGTGTCGGGGACGTGAGGACAAGGACGGGCATCTTCCGACGCCCGGCTAGCAAACTCGCCGTCCTTGTAAGGGATGAGGCTACGCGGGCTACGCCGGGGGGAGGATGTTGAGGACGCCGAGTCCGCTGAACAAATAGGCTATTTAATGTATAGAATAATAAAATATAGAATAGAATAATGAATAAACAGTAGTAGTAGTAGTAGTAAGTAAGACTAAATGTATTAGAATTGTATAGAAATATTATTATGTATCGAACTTACATGTGTCACCCTGAACACAAGGCTGGAGGTGAATATAACTCAATCGGACCGCCTTAGGCCTTTGTCGGCATATGGCGGCGCTTTTAATTAAAATGACCGTTTAATACACGTGTCAAATGCAATGACCTCCAGGCGCGTGTATCAGAAAAGGATTTGTGAATTTGGCCCCAAATGTATGGGAAAGAATACAGACATAGCTCTAGTTGTACAAGTAACTTTTTACGTATATATAGGAACAAAATTGTAACGTGTGTGCCAATGCTAATGAAAAAGCAATCCGAAGATAAATGTATAATTGTAATAAAACGTGTGAAAACCAAGAAGCCTATAAATACAGTCCACTGACCCTGTTGTCCTCAAAAATTAATGTGCCCATTTATAATTTTATTTTGACAGCTGTGTCTTAAATATAATAATTATCGGTGTATTCATTTTCGTAAACACATTTTGTTTGTAAATTTTTAAAAGTTTAACATGAAACTTTTCACATGTGTTGGTTTACTAAAGTTATGTAAATGTCTAGGTTTACATTATGTATCCGAATATATTATATAGATTATTATATTATAAAAATATGTTATTTTTATTTAATATTATGTAACAACATGGTCGTGGCCACCTCCTTTTTTCCTTCCTATTTCTCTTATATTCCAACTTAATATTTAGGATTTTCGTATTTCATTTTCCTTTGAACTCTTTTTGTACTAGTTCAGTTTGAACTTTGAAAATAAGTTTGTTGGAATGTTACATAGTTCACGATAAAATAAAGCTGTCTTTCATACGTGAATGTGACTGTGTTTCACTCACCAAGGAAACTGTGCACAAGATGCGAGTCACACAACGTGCCACGGAGCGTGCCATGTTACATCACGAACTTAGAAATACGGAGATAAGAAGAGGAATCAAGATGGTAGACATCGGATCCCGTATAATCAAAGTGGAGTGTCAGTGAGCTGGACACGTTGTGAGATGTGGTGATGGTCGGTGGAGTAAGTCTGTCACAGAATGGTGGGCTCGTGTTGGGAAACGAAGCCGCGGCAGACAATACAGCGGCGGGTCGACGACATACACAAGTACGCAGATAGGAGCAACAGTAGCTCAGAACAGGGATGAGTGACGTAAGAGGGAGGAGGCTCATGTCCTGCAGAGAGCTGACAGTGATGGTGGTGATGATGACTTCATAGGTAACCATGGAAACGAGCACTTCCCCAGTTTTTGTTCAGAAACCTTAGTTTAACAATTAACTAAGTACTAGCCGCCAGCTACCACCCTCAAGTTAGAAAATCTGTCGCCAAACATCTGATGTGTTCCGGCAGCTATCCTTGAGAGCCAGTCCCCATTCAAGGGCTAGCGTGCTTACCATATTCGACCGCATCATCACTTACCAACAGGTGAGATAGGTCAAACGCTAGCCTATAAGATTTAAAAAAATATATATTTGATTATCTACACATTATATGCACAGTGATGGCCGACGCCGTAGGTACTTAGTCGCAGAGTTTTTACATTTTTAGGATTCCGTAGTCCTGACAAGGAACCCTCATAGTTTCGTCATGTCCGTCTGTATATCTGTCTGTCTGTCTGTCCGAGGTTTTGTTATGAGACCGTTAATACTACAAAGCAGTAATTTTGTAGGAGTACCTATGTATATAAATTACGCCAACAAAGTGGTAAATTAAATATTGAAATATATTTTTTTTTATGGTAGCTCCCCTACATGATGAGAAGTGGGCATGATTTTTTTTTCGTCGTCTACCCCATCGTGTGGGATATCGTTGAATAGGTCTCTTAAAATTATTTCAGAGTTGCTTAGGTATATCATTTTTCGATTGAATGCTCCATTTACAAAATATTAAACTTAAAAGTGCAAATTTTTGTTCCAGTAGGGCGTCCCCTCCCCCTTTAAAAGCTAAACTGCTAGCTTGAAAAATCTGGAAAAATTTGTGATAATAGTGCATTTCATGAAACTTAAAGGAAAACTATAGCGGTTAAGATAACTTTATTAGTTTAGCAGTAATAGTCGTTGAACTTGGGTGTTGGATAATTTTGTACCAAATACAAAATCCTTAGAATAAATCCTCTAGTGAAGTACCTATTTGCTTGTCTATAACGGGTAAAGACTTACATTGAATAACGGGCTACTAGGGAACCCTACTCTGCGCGTGGCCCGACACGCACTTGGCCGGTTATTTATTTTAGTGTAATTCTAGTCTTACATGACCTATATTATATTAAATTTTAATTAATGTAGGCCCTTTTTATATCTGACTAGCAGCCCGCCCCGGTTTTGCACGGGTAGAACATATATGCCTACAAAATTTGCATCAGTTTGTTGCATCGAATATAAGATCGTTTAAAAAGTAAAAAAGAACCGACTTCAATGCCGCGCTATTCATTTTCAGTACCAATTTTGAGATGTTTATCTCAATATCTCTGGAGATACTTATCAGACCTCGATAAAATGACCATGGTACCACACTTGGGATATCTCCTTTCGAACAAAAAAGAATAATTTAAATCGGTTCATAAACGACAAAGTTATCCGCGAACAAACATAAAAATATATATATATATATATATATACGGTCGAATTGAGAAACCTCCTCCTTTTTTTGAAGTCGGTTAATAAAATATGAACATATTTAACAATCATCGTCATATTTCATCCAATTTACACAAAACCTTAACGAATTATATATTTTACAAACAGACAGACAGACAGACATAACAAATCTATAATGGGTTCCGTTTTTTGCCATTCGGCTACGGAACCCTAAAAAGTAGCTTACCACCAAGGAGAACATCTTCCGCTGTAACCTTACGGCGTTCCCTGACACAAAAAGTAGGGGCATTATACGTTTAACGTGTGTATCTGTCTGTCTGTCTGTCTGTAGCATCTTAGCACCCAACCGGATGAATCGATTTTGATTTTATTATTGATAGTTTTTTTTGTTTGATAGATTAGATGTCTTCATCGAGAGTGTTCTTAGCTTTGATTCATGAAAATTAGTTTAATCGTTATAAAACTATGAGCTTTTTTCTAGTTAACTGCGCTATGAAATCAACTTTCATAGGTCTGCTCAATTCGAAAATCTTCTTCTTCAACGATATTGTAAGAACATGAAAGCATTGACCTGATGCTGGGACATCTCCTGGACTCTACAGAATACTCAAATCCTCACCAACTTACAGCTCAGATTTTAAATGTCGTGTTTAGAGTCATTAGAATGCCTTTAATGAAAAGATTATACATAGATAAAATATTATATTATTATATATAGATGAATATTATTTTATACAATAGATCATATTATTATACTATATTGACTTCAAATTGATTGTGATCGGTGGGGATCTACAGCATAGCTAAGCTTATAATAATATTTTCGTAGTAACTATGACCTAATCTGTGGTTTCACTGCAGTTATTTTATTAATTTTGCGTTGCGTGTATATGAAACCCGTGATATCTTCTAGAGTTTTCATTTGAATTATATACTGTAAAGGACAATTTTAATCTATAATATTTGGTCAAGCTAATTAACGTAATTATTTGGATAAGGATTAATACTATATACTTGAAAATAACCTTGGAATTTATGTTATATTTTTTAACAACAAATTAAAGATTAAAATGGTTACTGTGAGTCAACTAAGGTTGACTCACAGTATATGTACACAGCATATGTCTATCTCTTAAGAGAGATAGACATATGCTGTCGCGGACTTTTTTGTAGGTCTTATTAAGTTGTACAACTCTTGCATAGAAAATATTCTTCTATCTATTTTCAATTCAGCAGCGTTCGTAAGAAACGTGTTTTTTCGACCGTTTTTTTGCCGACTTAGGTTGCAAATTAGGAGATTAGGAAATTAGGAGGTCTCCACGAATGTACCTTTGATTTAAACGGGATAATATATAGCCTTTTTTCATTCCGAAAGTCCATTCTATATATTAATGAAATAATTTTTTAAATCGGTTCAGTAGTTTTTGAGCCAAATCATTACAAACATACAAAAATACAAAAATACAAATGTTCTCTCTTTATAATATTAGTATAGATAAACATGATTGTAGGCTTGCGTTTGACCATTATCTCGTCTGATGGTAAGCGATGATGTGGTTGAGCATGGTAAGCACACGAGGCATAAAGGAATAGTATGACTCTCAAGGGCTGTGATGCCGGAACACCGTCAAGGTTTTGGCGGCAGATTTTCTCCTTGATGTTGGTAAACTAGATGTACCAGCATCAGGTCAATGCTACCATGTTCTTACAATATCGTTAAAGTAAGAGGATACTGAATCTCGAAGTGATCAGACCTACGAAAGTTGATTTCATAGCGTCATCAACTAGAAATAAACTGGCCAAGTGCAAGTCGGACTCGCATTCGTAGGGTTCCGTAAAGGTGGGTACAGACTATATAACATAACATTTTATATAATTGTTAATTAACATGTTTCAGATAATGTGGAAACGGAATGTTATAAAACATGTTATACTTAATAACATTTTATAATATTCCGTGTCCGCACCCATACACCGTAGAGTATTTTTATCTATCATTTTTCACTAGCAAAAAATTAGTATGTTTTTCATAGTGTTTGTATGAAACTCAAAGTTATATTTGCGGTCGCTATATCTCAATCTCGCTGTATCGCGTTCAAACCTATTTTCGTTGAGAGCGTTCATTGAGATCAACAGTATATATATATTTTTTGATTTTTCACTCTTACTTCAAAAGTTAGAGGGGGGGGGGGGACACATATTACCACTGTAGACGCACATATCATTCAAATAATTAACTTTGAGAAAAAATAGTTTTACAAACCTCACAATTATTTTTAAAGACCTATCTATAGACGTTTAAGATTGATGAAAAAAAAATATGATGAGAAGCCCCTTTAATATTTCTTTTTTTTATTTTCTATCAAAATCGTAAAGCGGTTAACAGAATACACCTACCTACCAAGTTTCAACTGTGTATGTCTTAATAGTTTCGAAATAAAGTGGCTGTGACATACGGACGGACAGACAGATAGACAGACATGACGAATCCATAAGGGTCCCGTTTTTTGCCATTCGGCTACGGAACCCTGAAAAAACTAAACAAAAATCGGTTCATCCGTTCGGACGCTACGATGCCACAAACACACAGATACACGCGTGAAACTCCCCTCTTTTTGTGTAGTGGGTTAAAAATAGCGAATTTACTAATTACTATTCCAAACTTATTATTTGCGATTGGTGCCATAACTGTATTTATGTATCGAACGGCAAAGTTTAGTTCTTTACCAGGTTTGACAAGTTTGTACAGAACCCTTGGTGCGCGAGGACAACTCGCACTTGGACGGTTTTTCTAGATGGCTGCTATTTATGTCGACTCGTGGGCGGGGTGTGTCGATAGACGGCCTCCTCTTATCAGGAAGTGGGCGGGGTTACATGCACACGGCTAATCCTCAATGTTATTTACTTGTGGTACCTTTGTACTATTATTTATTCTGTGCTTATTGTGTATAGTTCAGCTTGCTGCAGAGTCATACATTTCGTTTAGCTTTAACCTACTATTTTAAAATCACTTTTTATTCATTTCCTGACCAATCTAATGTGTTTTGTCTTCATCATTTTGTATCAGGTAGGCTAGCGTTGACCACTACCTCGCCTGGTCGTCAGTGATAACGTAGTCGAGGATGGGGACTGACTCTCCAGAGCTGTGCTGCCGGAACACCGTTCTTATATACAATGTCTGGTGATGGATCACAGCGTCACAGGTCGCTCTCTAACAGACTGGATATCAGATTCTGGTCTGTAGGAGCTTTGTGACAAATGCCTTTGTCTCTTATCATGTTCTTTGTTATAGTTGTAAGAAAGGTTAATATTGTCGTTCGGCCATTTCTTGACTGGTTGATTATATATGTAGCCTAGGTATAGGTAAGTGAGTCTGTTCGCGGTTTCAAATAATCGCTTCTAATACACATAATGTTATCTCGATTGTTTATATAATTATAATTATCTCGTTAATTACTATCAGAATATCTCGTAGTTTAATTGTGTGCTTTTCTCGTTTGTCATTAATTGTTGTTAACATCGATTCAATCTTGTAAATTGAGTAATTTTCTTCGGGGACATTCATGACTTGATTGTCATCTGTTCAGTAACGTTTACTACGGATTCAGTGATTCTGTCCACTACAGCGTCAGCCAACAATAATTAGGCTCGTTTATTGATGTCTTCCATATTCGCTGGATCAGCATTTTGCACCATACAGATAAATATTTAATGTAAGCCTGCCAAAATAGTTAGTCACATAATTATAAACATAGTAAATTTCAAATTCCTTAGGAAGGTATAATTGAAATTAGAACAATAGTTTGCTAACAGATTCCACACGGTGACAGTGCGGAAGAACATAGACGGTAGTAGTAGTGTCACTCCGTAGGTCAACAGTGTAGTGACGTTTATACATTCTCGTATTTGTTACTCGTCGATCTATTTGTACTTCTGATACGATACGATACAATTCACAAAGTATAAAACAAGAAAATATTCTCATCGGTCGCATCGCCACAATACATTTTCGCACGTAATCGACCAAATATCGCCTAAAAGAACATGTGAGCAAACTGTATATTCATATTTGCTCGAAATTTTGTGGTGGGTCGTCGGTCTTCTGATAACTTCTCGTAGTCAATGATAGACGGTGACAATATCTTCTCTATTCTAAAAAATACGTTTCGTACGAGTTTCTTGATGTACTTGATATAAATGAACAAAACTGGCTTGACGTATCGCTGCTGTTCGGTAGCTTCGTTAGCGCTGGTGGCTTTCAGTAGTATCGAGTCACCGAGCCTGCGGTCTGAGGCGACCTTCCTGAGGCAAAGTGGAGCGTTCAGCACGGGACGCGTCAGCTTGGTGGATGAATGATGTTCCATGTACGTAAACGTACTTGCGTCGGCTGGTCATCACTGTCGAGATGGGGGTCTCCTCGTTGATGTGCGCGGCTCAGGCAGTGCGGGGACATGAGGTGTTGCTGGTCCTGGTGGTGTGTGGTGATGTTCTACCTCAGACATGAAGGTGTAGTCGGCCGGTCGGGTGGGGGAAGTTCCTCTCCTCTTTCAGTATTGTCGGATGATATACGTCTACATGATGTATGTTCATAATATTTTGTATTAATTTATTTATTTATTGTTGCTAGTATAGTAAAGGAAGCATGCCGTGTCTAGATTAAATACATTGTTGTATTTCTGTCACGTATCTACTGAGTGGCTCTTAATGCGTGAAAGCTGAAGCTTCTAATCTGCGGTATGTTTCGTTAGTATCGAGTAGATCGAGTAGAGCCGGAGTTCCAGGTAGATGATCTGTGCAGTCCACGCGAAGCTGCGGCCGGTCGGCTAACTGCAGTATGTGCCTAACTAGACGAAATCCGTGCCGCTGGCTCTCCTCCCACGTCACCACCGGATGTTTTCTTCAGGCGCTGAATGTTGTAATGTACGTCACCGACTGTATCTGTACGTGCGGTCACGGATGTGGGACTGGAATAACTAGCTGTTACCCGCGGCTTCGCCCGCGTTATTTGAGTATTTATGACCTTTGAGGTCTAGATTGATGATCTCTTAGGCCAAGTCACCATAGATGACCCCTAAGTCGAACTCAATATTCTCTATTCTTAAAGTCATTAATCATTTTGGTTAGGTATACAAAGTTGGCAGACTGGTTCTAGAGTGGAGACCGCGAAACGTCTTTTATAAAAATAAAAAAAAACACTATTAGTTTGGTTGTCTGGAAGAAATAGCTTTAAGCGATAAGACCGCCCTTTGCATTACTTAGAATAATGTGTTACCTTAAGTATTTTCTGTATTATTGGTGTGCAAATAAAGTATTTATCTATCTATCTATCTAAGTCAACACCAATAACCCTAAAGTTAAACTTGATATCCACTTATTCTAAGGTTAATAATCATTATGATTATTGAAGGTTGTACTGTTTCAATTTATGACCAGTTTTGATGCATGTGTTGAAAATGTTGAATCGGTCAAAACGATTGGCCACACATTATTCCATAATAAAATCTAGACACGCGAAATTGCCAGCTAAAAAAAGAATTCTATGTCCTTCTTGATGGGTTTTGGGTAAAAAACAAACAAATTGTAACGAGATTTATGCGGATTTTATTGGTGATAGAAAAAATACACATCCTACACGGAGCAATGGTAGATGCAAGAGAGAGAACGAACAAACTGTTTGACACCTAGCTACGTAGATCTGACGTTGACATACGATTGTGACATTATTAAAATATTGACGGTTACATTGACATTCCAATACTAGGCCTTAATCTCATATATTTTAATTTACCAATACACAATTTGCAAATGAATTTTGACTAAAAGATCACATCACTACTAGGCATGGAACATCACTATCAAAATATTACGAAATTATGTTAGACATCTCTACATACCTATACTATACTCAGATCTAGGTGACAACCTACCTCTCTTTACAAATATGATAACAATATTTATCTGATATGCTAGTGATTTTACTGCTACAATAACGTTATTATTAAGCTAGGCCTTAAACAAAATCTTGTATTAAGTTATAACTATCTATCCATATAATAATAACGAAATCACAAATCTATTCTTTCAGAGTTAAAAGTGTTACAACTTCCTTTTAAATAAACATTTACTTATTGTACCTATATTTTATGTAAACTTGCAAACATGTTATTGCAATATATATAACTAAGTATTCTAGACTTATACTTCTACCATGCAGACTTTATTAAACTTATATGCTAATTTACACATTTGTTTCATTTCACTTACTAAAATGTTATGCTACGTTATACAATATTTGTGAAATAAACTTATTATGTTTGGCAGTACATAAAGATTTGGTTAGAACATCTGCCACCATATCCTCTGTAGGAACATAGCCTAAATTAACAATCTTTCTGTTTACCAAGTCTCTTATGAAGTGGTGTCTTATATCTATATGTTTTGTTCTAGAATGCCACATAGAATTAGTACAAAGTTTTTGGGCTGACTGACTATCATTAAATAATTTAACATTGCAAATAATACCTGTATATTCATGAACAAAGGTTTTGAGAAAAACAGCTTCCTTACATGAGTCTGAGATTGCCATGTACTCGGCTTCAGTACTTGAAAGTGAAATTGTTTTCTGCTTGCGGCTTTCCCAGGAAACTACAGAATGACGAAGTTTAAATACATACCCTGTATATGATCTGCGAGTGATATCATCTGCACCCCAGTCTGCGTCCACATAGCCTACAATTTCCCAGTTACCCTTTCTGAAGACCAGATGATGGTCCAAGGTTCCTTTCAGATACCGTAGCACTCGTTTCGCTGCTTTCCAGTGAGTTTCAGATGAGCAGTTATTAAACTGGCTGAGGTAACTCACGGAGTGTGCTATGTTGGGCCTGGAACACACTGTCAAATACATTAAGTAACCAATAAGACTTCTATATTGCGAATTACAATTATTTTCTTCCTTTTGTAATTTTAAACCGATTTCCATTAGGAGTTCTCACGGGTTTGCAGTCCGACATTTGAAATTTTTCTAAGATTTTTTTGATATAAATGGTCTGATCTAATGTGAAGCTTCCATCATCAGATCTAGTGATCCTCATCCCAAGTATATGACTTGCCGGTCCTAAGTCTTTTGTTTCAAACTCACTCATCAGTTGTTGTTTGATATCATCCTTCTTTTGAGATGATTTTGATGAAAATAACATTATATCATCTACATATAATGAGATTATAATTAATTCATCTTTATAAATAAAGACACATGGTTCAGAAGACAGCCTTTTAAACTTTAATTTGTTAATTAAAACATCATTAATTCGCTCATACCATGATTTTGCAGCTTGCTTTAATCCATATATAGCTTTGTTAAGCTTATATACCTTTTGCTCATGTTGTTTATTTATAAAACCTTCTGGTTGTTCCATATATACATTTTCTTCTAATTTACCATTAAAAAAAAATGCAGTTTTAACATCAAGATGGTCCACTGTGAGGTCATACTGAGCTGCTAGCGCTAGTAATATTCGTATTGTTGAATACCGTACGACTGGTGAGAAAGTTTCATGATAATCTACGCCAAGCTTTTGTGTATAGCCTTTAGCTACAAGGCGAGCTTTGTATCTAACTTCTCCATTTAAACCTCTCTTTTTAGTAAAGACCCATTTACATTTAACTGGTTTATGACCTTGAGTTATATCGACTAAAGTCCAGCAATTATTTTTTTAAAAGGAGTTATACTCATCTTGTATAGCTTCTTTCCACTGAAGCTTCACTGCAACACATAGCTTCCTCAATTGAACAAGGTAATTTCTCATTCATGATCTCTGTGAGCCCGGCGAAAAATGAGTGTTGAGCTTCCTCATCTATTGTCATCGTTGAAACTTCAGCATCCATGAACGTGGTCATTTTAGAGTCTTCGGAGTCAAGATCGCTTAAATCTGGAATATAAGTAGGGTCCGAAGGATGATCTGATTCTGTAGAATCTGTTGACACATTTAGTTCGAACATGGTTTGTCTGCGGGGATCATGTATGTCATAAGAAATTGAATTATTACCTACTGTGGAATCTGATTGTGCCGGTGACGGCATAATTATAGATTCCCTACTGTTTTCTAATGAATAATTATTTATATCATTAGGAACATAAGGTGATTTTTGTAAGATCACTACTGTGTCTGTTTTAGTATCATCATGTGACAGCCCCTTCTTCCAAAATGAGTTTTCTATGAAAGAAACATGTCTGGCTTTCACACATCGCTTTGGATATGTGGGATCTATAAACCTGTATCCCTTACTGTCTTCACAATAACCAACAAAGATGTATTCCTTGCTTCTAGCATCCAATTTTCTAACATTATCCATCAGAGCATATGCTATGCAGCCAAATACACGTAAGTGTGATACATTTACCTTTATAGATGTCCACTTTTCCTCAGGAGTTGCTCCCATTACTGCCTTAGTTGGTGATCGATTTTTCAGATATACAGCTGTGTTTGCCGCCTCTGCCCAATATCGATTGTCTAATCCTGCATCTTGTAACATACAGCGAGCCTTTTCCATTATAGTTCTGTTAGCCCGCTCCGCTACACCGTTCTGTTCACTGCAGTGAGGGACAGTAGTTTGATGTCTGATCCCAGAACTCTGCATGTATTTCTGAAAAGAACCATTAATATACTCTCCACCGTTATCACTCCTTAAAACCTTCAGACTTTTTCCTGTTTCATTTTCCACTAGAGCTTTGAATAATTTAAATTTTTCAAATACCTCGTCTTTTGTTTTCATAAAATATATGAAAGTCTTTCTGGTACAATCATCAATAAATGTTACAAAGTATCTAGCACCATTTATCGATTCAGACTGCATAGGCCCACACACATCAGTGTGTACCAGACCTAACTTTTCATTACATCTACTAAAACTTTTCTTAGGAAATGGCAACTTAGTCTGTTTACCTTTAATACATGCTACACAAGGATTAAAAGAATTATGATTAAAGTTCATACCTGTTGTTAACCCATTTTTCATGAGTACCATACATCTCGAGTTGAGGTGACCGAGCCGCTTGTCCCACAACTCCTGAGTATCCACATTCTCCGCAGACATCGGTGTCTCCTTGGATGACTCACCTGCCGCTGAATGCTTACCTACAGAGTTCATGACAATCCCAGACTCACAACTTAAAGTATTTCCTTTCCTGACGATGTCAAGTTCGTATATACCATTTTTACAAGTACCTGTGGCTATAGTTTTATTACCACCTACAATTTTACATTTACTTTCATCAAAATGTACTTTGTAACCTTTTCTACATAGTTCACTAACCGATAACAAGTTTTCTGAAAGATTAGGTGTATAATATACATTATTAATTGTCTTTTCACCATCTCCGAGGTGCACCTGGACACTTCCGATTCCTTCCGTTTGCAATGTTTGTCCATTCGCTACATTAACCTGTAACGGACTACAGTTTTCAAAATTATACATAGCTCTACGGTTGTTACACATGTGATGAGTCGAGCCGGAGTCTATAAACCAAGCATTTTGATTACCGTCATGTGCAGTCACGGAAAGGCGGCAATAGCCCAATGGATTTTTGCATCGAAAGCACTTGAATGACTTTTTAACAGTTAATGCGCTGACATCGAGCTCTTCAATCTTGTCATCTCGTCGATTAGATTCCTGTAGAAGTTTAGCTTTCACAGTTTCACATGTTAGATTACTCGTTGAATTTTCTAACGCCATAATCAGGGGATCATATGTAGTCGGTAGACCACTAAGCATCACTACAGCTATAAATTCATCTGCTAGCGGTGCTCCTATGTCCGTCAGTTGCTGTGATAGGTCGGTTACTTTTGATAAGTAGCTCTGCATTCCATCTGCTCCTAGCTTGATCTTAAACAATGTCCGTAGCAGTCCTAGGCATCTGCATAAGCCCTTATCCTCATATGCTTTCTGTAGATTAATCCACGCCTCGTATAGAGTTTCAGCGTTCCTGACATGCGCCAACGCAGCAGGTCCTACTGACAAGCATATTTTCGCGAGAGCCTTCTGATTTTTCTTCTCGTCGCTGGAACCCTCCTTTGTCAAAATACATTCATGAAGATTTTCATGCATAAGCACCATCTTGACCATGAATTTCCAATTTGTGTAATCATTTATGCCACGCAGCTTTTCGATCGTAGATATTGTTGTACCTGATGTAGAATCCATCTTGTAGAAGCGATCGTAATAATTGTTGTGCGATCAGAACACACTTAACGTGGTCGTGTGATTTTTTCTTCAAAATCGCGAAATAACATTCGTCGCGCACAAAACAATATCTGGGCCCATAACCTGATGGGTTTTGGGTAAAAAAACAAACAAATTGTAACGAGATTTATGCGGATTTTATTGGGGATAGAAAAAATACACATCCTACACGGAGCAATGGTAGATGCAAGAGAGAGAACGAACAAACTATTTGACACCTAGCTACGTAGATCTGACGTTGACATACGATTGTGACATTATTAAAATATTGACGGTTACATTGACATTCCAACACTTCTTTGTCTTATTGACTGTCTTTTTACAAAATTTCAGCTGAAATCTTTGACCCGTTTGACTGAGAGGAGGCCACACATTTACAAAGTTCAATAAAAAAAATCTGGACACCTGGACTTGACTGCCAGAAGTAAGTATCTTTGTATTTTGCACCAGACTTTCTAGACACAGCTATTAAAAATATAACTGAAGATTTAAATGCTATAGTAAGCTGGTCTGTTGATAATTGCCTTTTACTAAATCCCAGTAAGAGTAAATTTATGGTTTTTGGAAGTAAACATAAACTCTCTCTGCTACCTCTTGATATTAATATAACTATATTGGGCGAAAAGGTTGAGAGAGTGTACGTAGCTCGCAATCTAGGTCTTAAAGTAGACGTTCACTTGCGTTTTGAAGAGCATATTGAAGAGTCAATTAAAAACTGTTTTTATAGACTAAAAACGCTCTATAAGCTTAGACCCTTTTTAAGCGAAGACCTTCGCATTGCATTGGTTGAATCACTCATCTTGTCTAAGCTTAATTACGCGGACACTGTGTATGGATCACGATTGCTGTCTCGAACTCAATATTTAGTTCAAAGAGTACAAAACGCCTGTGCAAGATTTTGCTATAATATCCCCGCTAGAGGTCATGTCACACCTTTTCTTAACAACCACTACGCTTTGAAAATGAAATCTCGACGTAAACTCCACCTCGCGTCCCTTCTTTTCGGGATTCTTAATTACGGACAACCGTCATACTTATGCGACAGGCTCATCTGGAGATCTCAGAGAAGGTCGTGTCCCATAAGACAGATCTCACAGCAACTCTCCACACCGCATCATCACTCAGCCGGTTTTAGGGGCTCTTTCCGCTACTCCGCTACCAGGTGCTGGAATAACATCCCTCCTCCGATAAGAAGTACTAAAACTTTAAGTTCTTTCAAGTTTAAGTTAAAGCAGTACCTGATAGTTGAGCAGCGGAAAAATGCTGATGTAAATAAAGATATGTCGATCATATAAGACATATACAATATATTCTCGCTCATCTGAATACATTTTTATTTATTTAGTTCTGCCTTCCAAATGACCCAGCTATTCCTTTCTAAATTAAAAGCCTCCAAATGTTGTTCCTTTCCTAATTAACCTAAAATACATATTTATAAGTTATATTTTTTTTTTTTTCGCTCCGACATATACATTTTTTATACAATATTTAGTATCTAATATCTATATTTAATATTATTAAATATATTTATATTTAATATCTAGCTAAGTGTACCTATTTTATCTATGTATCAATTCATTATTTATTTTTATTATTTTATTTACAAATATTTTCGCATTTTTTTCATCACCCGCAGGCTTGTATGAAAATCAGCGTCCAGGTGTAAATCTAGACATAATGTGCTGAGACAAGCCTTTTTGACACCTCACATTGTTTCTTGTTTTTTCTTGTTTCATTGTTTTAGTAAGTATTTTAATGTGTTATGTCAAATAAATGATTTTTCTTTCTTTCTTTCTTTCTTTCTATCCTGTGAGCTACTATGCCATATGAATTGTTTATGTATAAAATTTCATCTGTATCGGTTAAGCCGTTTAGCTGATTAGAGGCCACACATTCTCAGAATTCAATAATAAAAATCTGGACACTCAGAATCGATAGCCAAAAAAAAAAGTGTCCTATATCCTATTCTGCCCTATGAACTTTCTTTATACAACATGTCAGGCAAATAGGTCAAGCCATTTATTCGAGAAGAGGTCTAAAGCCCGGTTTACACTTTGCGAAGTGTGAAGTGATAAGTGTTAAGCGTTAACTTTTCGCGATAAGTCTCAAGTGTTAAGTAGCCTAACCATCTCCGTTTTCATAGTGTTTAGGAAGAAGCTCAAAGTAGTGGTACTGTCCGTTGTGCATAGTGTCTCTGAAAATGGAAGATGAACAGCGCTTAATATTGAGACAAATAATTAAAGAGATTGTATCTGTTGTGGTATCTGATATAGAAAATGAACTCAATTTTGAAATCAATAGGCCTAAGAGATTATGGCAAAGATAAATATTGTTTTTAAATTCTGCGCACTTTACATTGTATATACATTCATACTTTATGTATTCTTGTACGAATTTTAAAGTATGTTGTTCCGTCCACTTCATTTTCGCTTTGAACTTGACACTGGGCACTTAACACACACGTGTTTACACACTGATTAGTACAGGCGAACTGCGAGAGAGGGGAGTGGAACAGTACAAGGGGGGAGGTCACTAAACAGCAAAAATAGACCTTGATTCTATTCACTCGCACTAATCAATAAGCACTGATCGCACTTAACACTTAACACTAATCACTTCACGCTTCCGTTCACACCTTGATTACTAAACACCTGCACTAATCACCTGCAGTGTTAACTTAACAAAGTGTAAACCGGCCTTTAGATATTCGTTAAATGGCGTTCGGAAGTTCGGAACCCTCCGTGTGCGGGACAAAAGGCAGACTCGCACTTGGCCAGTGTTATTTTTATACGCTATAATTGGTTTCACCAGTAACTAGCAATAAAATCTTAAAAGTCAGGTCAGATGGCAATGCCATGATGATGATGAAACATTAGTTAGTTTATAGTTACGCTATCACTTGACCACTAAGGTCTCCTCTCAAGAAAAATACAAAAGATACCAGATATATGTGTGAGTGTTGACTTTGATATGATCTTGATGTATTATTAAAACACTTGGTAGTGAGAATTGCAAACAGATCTCTAGCTTTATAGTAATATTGTCTCAATTTCAACGTTCAATTTGATTATACAAGTTATCAAATTGAATTATTCATCCTAATTATAAATTAAAGCGAAGATAAACCTTACCAGTACGTATGTGTAAACAAGTATCGTGTGGTGTGATAACGTCAGAGTATATACATAATATATGCGTGCGATTATTAATAAACGTCAGTGAACGCGAACCCACGCTTCCGTCCGGTCATCTCTCTCGCTTTCGAAAATTAACAATGTTGCGGCCATTGTTTGTGATTCCTTTAGCTGTGTTGGTGTTCTTTAGCGGGTAAGTTCCATAATTTTGTTGGTTCTCAATTCATTGGAATCTTATTTAGGGTTCTAATACCCATAGGGTACCAAAGGAACCCTATTACTGAGACTTCACTGACCGTCCGTCCGTCTGACCTTCCGTCCGTCTGTCACAACTTTACAGGGCTGTATCTCCGTAGCAGTCATAGGTAGATACTAAAAATTTTCACAAAGTATGTATTAGTATCGGGAATTTAATAATAAACACTAAAAACAAATAAACTGGCTAAGTGCAAGTTGGACTCGCACTTGTAGGGTTCCGTAACACAGTAGAGAATTTCATAACTATCAGTTTTCGTCAGCAAATAAATAACTTTGTTTCTCATAGTAATTGTACGAAAAACACAGTTATATTTGCGATTCAGAAAATGTGCTATATCTCAAAAACTACTGACTATATCTCGTGAAGACATGTTGCTGATCAGATGATGGAGCTGGAAGGTAGCCATAGGAACTCCTAAACTACACATGTATGATGTAATACCCGTCGTATTTGGTTTGGTTAGATTTGTCTTGACTTACTCTGGTCTTGGATTATGTAAAAGCTTGTGTTTAAAAAGGTTTTTTAAAATATAATTGGTTTCATATCTACTCCTAGGAGGAGTATACTATGAATTTTATTTGGAAAAATAAAAAAAAACAGTAACTTTTATTTCCGGGAATTTTTTGGCCCGATTAACTCAAAACTAGGTACAAATTAAATGAATAATGAGACACGCATTTTTTATTTTTTCAACTTTACCCCCTAGGGAATTTTATTTAGAAAAATCATAGAAAATTCAGTTGAGAAGTGAACTTGTTTCATCATCTTAATTTTTAATAATATAATATAATCGCGGATAAACCCACGAGGCAGTCCTAAATTGTATATTATTAATCCAGATAGTAATTCTGTTTACTTTTTACGTTTTTACTACTAAACGGATATCCGTTTAGTCGTAAAAACGTTACCAATACGTTACCAAAATTGATGATATTTGGTATGAAGATAGTATAGCAAACCCTGGGAATGTTAGAGGGACACACACACACACACATTTTACTACTTTAGCAGTGTATAACTTTCAAACGATTGACTTTGAAGAAAAAATATTTTAAAAACCTCAATGTTATTTTTAAAGACCTATCCATAGACAAACCATACGTATAGGTTTGATGAAAAAAATGGTTTTTTGTTTCTGTTCTATGTATGGGGAGCCCCCCCCCCCTTAATCTTTTTTTTTTTTAATTTTTGTATCGAAATCGGAAAACGGTTTACAGAATACATCTACTTAACAAGTTTCATCACTGTAGTCTTTATAGTTTTGGAATAAAATGGCTGTGACCTACGGACGGATGGACAGACGGACAGACAGACATAATGAATGTATAAGGGTTCCGTTTTTTGCCATTCGGCAATGGAACCCTAAAATTAGAGTTAAGTTAAGTTTAGTTTAAGTCTAGTTTAGGTATACCTATATTATGTATCTAATATATTTTTTTGTTATTATTCTAAATAAATAAATGTTGGTAAAGAATGTACAAATTAATTTGGGTCAATTTCACACCTACCCATCTGGCAACACTCGGCTCGTACTAAAAGCTGCACCCGTATCACGAAAACCATTGAATGAACGAAATGAACTAAATGACGGGGATGGAGCTATACGGCCAACATAGCTGCGTCCCTGTCATTTCGATCATTTCGTTCATTCAATGGGTTTCGTGATCAGCCCCCTGGTTATTTTGATTCACTATTTTTGTTTTATTACACAATTTACGTAATTAAATGTTTGTCTTACCTGTGAAATGACACACCAGAAACCTCATGATCCTTTTCCGATGAATTGTGGCATAAAATCACCACACAATAATACATATTTTAATAATTTTGCGGGAGACGCATTCGCGACCTTGTGACACGGAGCACTAATTATAATATTTCAATGACATGATATATTCGCATACGCTAATGTCTTGTCTATTTAATTTTTCAACTACGAACGTAGTTGAAAAGCCGGCTTTTAGCGTGATGGAACCATCACGCTAAAAGCCGGCTTTTCACTTTGGGATATAATGTAAATTACATCTTGAGCTATTTATTAGTCATAGCCATAGTCATTTATTTTGATAACATTCGTTACAGGTCTTAAATGTAAACATACAGTATTGTAAAAATACTGAATACAATGTAAAAAATAAATAAATCAAATACATCAATTAAACATTATTTGAACAAATTCATCGAATGTGTATATCGCCCCCTCAACAAGCCACTGTTTAACTTTAGTTTTAAAACAATTCATTGAGGTGGTGGTAGAAATATCATTTGGCAACCGATTGTTATATTACTTCCCGCGATTGCTGTTCACACTGTAAGTACAGCTTTGGTTATCTATGGTTTCATTCAAACACTGGCTAAATACACTAATTGTGTGGAGCCATACTAAAAATAAAAAACAAAAAAAACTGATGGCGAGGCACGGTGTGCGTGGTGGTCCGGGACGTGAAGTAAAATATACATCTTCAAATATCGCTCAGTCGGTTGAAAAAATATTTATACTCGTAGCTTGAGATGTACTTAATATATATTATAGCACAGTGTAAACGGTCTCATACAAAATGTATGTTGAGCGATAAAATGTTATATCTCAAGATATATTATTCATTATATTATATCCCATAGTGAACGCCGGCTTTACAGGCATATCTGTCAGTTGTCAATTATTAAATGTCAGTGATGGCTTTTTGGCGGGAACGTGGAAAAGTGTGTGTGATCTCTTTGTATTTTTATTATATATATATATTTATATATATATTTTTGTATTTAGTTAATGTGTAATAAATGTGGATTATTAACCATTAAGTACCGGTGCAGCACAATGTTGAAAAACATGCTTTTTGCGTTCTTACCAAAATTCCACTGAAAATCTTCAGTAAACATCACATTGTGGCGGTGTGCAATGACTCGTTGCATCAAAGGATCTGTGGCTCAAGGCGAGATCCTTAGTCTGGACATAGATGAAGGTTTATTCTATGGTCTGGATGTTGTGTGGTTGTCATGGTGATTTTCCACACAATGTGAACATGTCTACTATTTTATCACAGAAGCCAAAAACAAAGAAAATAATAAATGTCTACTATTGTGGCGAAATTGTAGTGCCATTATCACAGAAGCCAAAAACAACAACAAGCCATTATTGTATAAGATATATTATACTCGTTCGGCCCACGGTTTCATTATCCCAGGTGGTAGAAACTGGGTCGAGGAACCACCTGTGTATCAGACATCCTTGTATCCCATATAATAAATATGTGCTTTGTATATAGCAATTAGCCAACTCGAAATATAAGTATTGGAACGAGATCAGAGATTGTATTTCTTCAATCGTCGACCTGCCTACCTATCATAGTCACGCAGGTAGCGAAAGATAGTAGGACCAGGTAGCTTCGCCACAGCACTGGTCCTATGTTGGTGACCCCGACGTGATTAAGAATATAGGACCAGTGCTGTGGCGAAGCTACCTGGTCCTACTATCTTTCGCTACCTGCGTGACTATGATAGGTAGGTAGGTCGACGATTGAAGAAATACAATCTCTGATCTCGTTCCAATACTTATATTTCGAGTGAAGGTATGACTTAGACTAGACTTTTACTTGAAAACTGACCTGAAATGTGACTTTTACCCATCTCTACGACAAAAATTCATGAAAATTTGAAGAATTTCAATACTTGACACTGATTAAATACACTAATCGTTTGGAGCCGTAATAAAACTTAAAAAAAAATGTCAGTGACAATGTCAATGTCAGTGACAGTGCCAGATTAGGCGAATTATCGCCATTTAGGCTACCTCAAGTCAATCAAATGGCGGGTCAAATGTGTCCCCTTAGTGACACAAAAACGTATCTCGATTTTTAAGATTTGAGAAATTCGATAAAAACTGCGTGGCGCTACACATTAATGAGAATATAATTATTACCTTTCACAGTTACTACGTTTAAAGCTTTTAATACCTTAAATATCTTATTTAGGGCCATATAGCAATTAACAGATTATTATTTAAGATTGTTTTTATATGTTTAAAATTCAATTGTTTGGGATTAGGTTCTAGATACGTTTTTTTGTTACTACTTTCTGAGTCAAAAAATATTTTTTTAATAAGATACGTCAGGTTTTCGTCTACAAAGTCTTATTTCTATTCTAAAATAATAGAAAGATAAAAGTAAAATATACCATAAGTACCGTTGTAGAATATACCTATGTAAAATTACATAAAAGGAAGGAAATCCGATGATTCTGCTTCCGAATAATTCCAGTCTTGGCTACTGCCATTGTTTAATAATCCTCAATATAAACAGTGGTATTGTGATGGAATTATACCTTAAATACTTTTTAAATCTTGTAATTTTCCTGACGATATTTTCATATAGCTATCATTCGCTCTTATTAATTTCATGGAATAATAGTTTGTAGCTCTTCCTATTGTCACTCGCCGTATTACTTTAAATTTTTAAGTCTCTCTCACTTTTATTATATTTAAAATAAATATGAAAACAATCGCTTTTGATGTATTTTACTTATGTCATCTTGAGCCAATTAATGTTGTTACCATCAGTATCTGTTTTATCATTCTTTATAATTTGTTCTCTCAATTTTAGAAGAAGCTCATTAACGACGACCAACTAGTAAGCAAAAGACCCCAGAGTCTCGAGCATCGTCGCAAAGTCGCTTGCTTGTCGGTTTTTTATCGGATTCATTTCGGAGAGTGTGCATCGGAACTTCATAACTTGATTCCGCCATCCCCTTTTTATAATCGGACGAGCAGGGATACTAAGAGGCGCCACCGCTTGGTGGTGGATATACCATTTACGCGTACAAAGCGATTCGCTTCTTCTTTCATCATACGTACTGCCAAGGAATGGAATTCCCTGCCCGAGTCTGTGTTTCCGATTAGATACAACATAGGGGTCTTCAAGTCGCGAGTAAATAGGTATCTTTTGGGTAAGCGCGCTACATCATGGACCGCATCGTCACTTAACATCAGGTGAGATAGTGGTCAAGCGCTACCCATTTTCGCATTAAAAAAAAAAAAATTTACGGTGTTAAAAACATCTCTTGGCCCATTTCAATAACATCAAATTTTGATGATTTTGATGCGATTACCATCCTGAACGATGGTAAATACTTACGTTTTTGGATGAAGTTTCAATGAGAACATGCACACAATCAACTTCCATCATAGAATGGCCAGGTTCGAAGTAGCCTTGCTCTATTTCAGGAATATCTAATATTTGCACAGCATAAAGGAGAACTGCAGCTAAACTGACATTTCTATTTTGGCTTCCGCAAGTATCGCTCATTATTATACATGTTTTTTCATAAGCATGGTCTGCTAAATATTTATAATGACAAAAAGACACCTCGTTGGAACCTCAGGACACAATACCTTCATCTATCTTCTAATCATCTAAAATATTTGTCCTTACATACTGACTGGCTGACTTATAGACAACGCACAGCCTAATCAGCAGGTCTTAGAGACTTGACATTTGGAGGGTATATTTGTCTTATTACGTAAAGGTGTACTAAGAAAGGATTTTATAAAATTCACCCCTTAAGGGGATGAAACCAGATAAGATGGTCTTATTTATTCGAAACTTCAAACAAGTACTTCTGTAAATAAATAAGTAAACAAGTGTTTCATGCTTTTTCAAAATTTCACACCATAAGAGGGTGAAGTAGGGTAATAAAGTCTGAAAATCAATATTGTTTCGGACTGCGCTGAAATTTGGCATGCAGATAGTTATAATGACGTTAGTATCCGCTACGAAAGGATTTTTCAAAATTCACTCCTTAAAGGGATGAAACGGGGGTTCAAAGTTTGTATGGAGAATCAAGATTAGATAGTATTTTTTATTTGAAACTTCACACAAGTACTTTTATAAATAAATAAGTCAATATGTGTTTCAGGATTTTTGGAAATTCCACCCCTAAGAGGGTGAAACGAGGTAACAAATTCTGAAAATCAATATGGTTTTTCGGGTTTTAAAAAATGGATCCCTATTGCCCTTAGTCACGCGATAATTTGGAAATGGGTGGACCGATTTGGCGTACATTTTAATGTGTTTGTATAATGAAGGTTGTTACTAAAGAAATGTTTAAAGTAACTTAAAGAAGGCTTTAACGCAGGTGAAGCCCCGGGGCACTTCTAGTGCCACATAAAGTTTGACACACGCCTTGACTCTACATCATAGACTGTCACATCATAAACAGCAAGTCTGTGTAAAAAATGGCTTTCGGACAACATCTTACCGCTTTTAAGTCGATCTCAATTAAATTAACAACTTTATTTTCTGCTTCTTTTTTAGGGTTCCGTAGCCGAATGGCAAAAAAACGGAACCCTTATAAATTCGCCATGTCTGTCTGTTGTCTGTCTGTCTGTCCGTCCGTATGTCACAGCCATTTTATTCCAAAACTATTAAGTCTACAGAATTGAAACTTGGTAGGTAGATGTATTCTGTGAACCGCTTCCCGATTTTTGTACAAAATTAAAAAATATTTAAGTTTAAGGGGGGGTATCCCATACACTTTTAATTGGTGGATCAGTCGCACCGTCAGTGTCCACGTCTCGGCTCCGTATGTTATTACAGGTAGGACTCACTCATTAAAGACTTTTGTCTTTAGGCTCTGTGGTATCGGCGATGAAAAGACTCGACGTAGTTTTCTATATGCTGCCCAACCCAGCTGTATTCTTCTGCGGACTTCCTTTTCGAAATTGTTTCTACCCAATTGCAAGGTTTGGCCAAGGTAGACATATTCTTGAACAGTCTCGAGAGGGACTCCATTTAAGGCAATCGGTTCCGGAATGACATGTTCGTTGAACATGATCTTGGTCTTATCCAAGTTCATCCGGAGACCGATGCGTGCAGAAGAATCAGCAAGGGTGGTCAGCATGTATTCCAAGTCCTGTACGGTTTCAGCCATGATAACGATATCGTCCGCAAATCTCAGGTGTGAGAGGTTTTCGCCGTTGATGTTTATGCCTCGTCCTTTCCAGTTCAGCGTCTTGAACATATCCTCTAGAGCGTTTGTGAACAATTTGGGGGAAATAACGTCCCCTTGTCTCACACCTCGATGTAAAGGGATATGTTCAGTCTGCTGATTTTGTACTTGGACGGTCATAGTCGCGGCTTCATACAAACCTCTCAGCACTTGCACGTATCGCCAATCAACTTGGCACCGTTGCAAGGAATCCAGAACAGACCAGGTTTCAATAGAGTCAAAGGCTTTCTCATAGTCCACAAATGCTAGACACAGGGGCTGGTTATACTCTTCTGTCTTCTGTATAACCTGCCGCACAGTGTGTATGTGGTCTATGGTGCCGTATCCTCCTCGGAACCCAGCCTGTTCAGGGGGCTGGAACTCGTCGAGTTTACGCGCGAGACGATTTGTGATGACTCTCGAAAACAGCTTATAGACGTGACTCAAGAGTGAAATAGGTCGGTAGTTCTTTAATAGGGTTTTGTCTCCTTTTTTAAAGAACATAATGACTACACTCTTGCTCCACGTCTTCGGAGTTCTCCCCGAAAAGAGGACAGAATTGAAAATACGCTGAAGCTGTTGTAGCGTAGGAGTTCCACTAGCTTTTAAGAGCTCCGTTGTAATTCCATCCTCTCCGGGGGCTTTTCCGTTTTTAAGCTCTCTGAGAGCCAACACAATTTCGTCTAGGCTGATATCTGGCAAATCTTCGGTATGATGGCGGGTTAGAGTGGCTCTAGGATCTTCAATATGGGGTTGGGGACGGGACGCTTGTGAGGTGTATAAGTGGCCGTAGAAGTCTTTAACTTCCCTGAGAATCTCCGGCTTAGAAGCGACGACACTACCGTTAGATGTGGTAAAAGTGTGTATGTGTGTGTGGTAAAAGTGATGTGGTAAAAGTCGCTCAGCGAGCTATGGAAAGGGCTATGCTCGGAGTATCTCTGAAAGATCGAATTCGAAATGAAGTCATCCGACAGAGAACCAAGGTTATCGACATAGCTCAAAGGATTAGCAAGCTGAAGTGGCAGTGGACTGGTCACATCTGTCGTAGAACCGATAACCGTTGGGGTAGACGTGTTCTAGAGTGGAGACCACGACTCGGGAAACGAAGCGTAGGACGCCCTCCAGCTAGATGGAGCGATGATATACGCAAGCTGGCTGGCAGCGGTTGGAAACAAATAGCTGAAGATCGAGCTCAGTGGCGTGCCATAGGAGAGGCCTATGTCCAGCAGTGGACGAGTTCAGGCTGTTAATGATGATGATCCCATACATGGAAATGGAACAAATAAAAAATGTTTTCATCAAACCTATACGTGTGGGGTGTCGATGGATAGGTCTTTAAAAATGACATTGATTTTTTCTCAAAGTCAATCATTTAAAAGGCGATAGGCGCGTCTAAAGTGGTAAAATGTGTGTCCCCCCCCCCCCCCCCCTCTAACTTCTAAAGTGAGGGAGTGAAAAATCTAGAAAAAATATATTCTGTAGATGTTAATAAAAACTTTCAACGAAAATTGGTTTGAACGAGATACAGTCAGCAGTTGTTGAGATAGCGACCGCAAGTAACTTTGTTTTTCATACAAAAACTATGAAAAACAAAGTTATTTTTGTAGTTGCGAAAAATCAAAGTTATAGAATACTCTACTGTGTTACGGAACCCTACGAGTGCGAGTCCGACTTGGCCAGTTTATTGTATTTATCATGGTATCGTGCCTCAATTCTCCAAGGAATATGTTGCGAAATCGTTGATTTGTAAGTAATGCACATACGTATCTTTAGATAAATTTCTGTGATTCATTATATTTTACGCATATTATAAGTAACACACGTACGTATCTTCAGATAAGTTTCTGTGTTTCTTTCTCTTTTACACATATTATAGATACGTTAACTGCTACTTTTAAAAGTACTTGTTAGTAAAATACGTGTCTTTGTGACTAAATGAAACACTGTATTTTGGGATGAGTTGTATACTTAACTCAAAACTGGTAAAAATCGAGATACGTTTTTGTGTCACTAAGGGGACGAATGGCGACAAAAAAATCCAATCAGCGACCAGTAGCCATTTAGGCTACCTAGAAAAAAAAGAACGGGAGATTTAGGCTACTTCAGGATTACCCCAAATTTATTATATTATTTCTTAGTTTTGTTTGTATTAGATAGTTGTATTCAAAATATGCGATATATAAACGGGAATATCTTTTGATCACGTTGACATACAAGTTTAATTTTTTCACTGTATTTGATATACATTTCAACTTGATATCACTACGCGTTCCTGAGAAAAAGGGTCTTGACTGACGGACAGACCAACAGGCGGACAGGCAGACAAACGGACAACAAAGTGATTCCTCTATGGGTTCCTGTTTTTCTTTTGAGGTACGGAACCCGAAATAATGTATATTTTTTTGCTTTACGCGTTCTTTTCTTATGTTTCTTATTTATTTGGGCTAAATATAGGCTACTTAGCTCAAAATGTTTGGCAAATTAGGCTATTTGTCCAAAAAAAAGATTAGGCGATTTAGGCTACTCGGTAGGCAAAATTAGGCGAATTGAGTTAGCTGATAACTGGCAACCCTGTTTAAGACTACATACACACTTTGTTAGAGATGGGTCGTACTTGATAAATCCAGTACCAGGGCTACTTAGTTCGACTACCGTCAACTACCAGGGTAGAAAACCAGGGCTCAAAATACTTTCAAGTATTTATCGAGCCCGGCTAAAATACTTGCATAGAAATTAAATAAGTACATGCATTAACATAATAGAGGCGAATATCGTGTGTATAAAAATGAAATACTTTCAAGTGTAGGAATCAAAAATACTTGCATAGAAAATTGACCCTTATTTTATGTCGTAATAAGGCGCAACATAGCGTTCACAATAAAAAAAACTTTTAAGACTTGCAAGATGCAAAAAAACTTCAAAGTATTTCGTATGAGACGGGTGCGCTCGATGCGACTGAGCCTAGCAGAAGTAATTGCATAGGAATTGCATCCATGTTTTAAAGAGAATAGAGGCGATTATCGTGTATATAAAAATAAAATACTTCACTTAAAGCGTAGTAATTGAAAATACTTGCATAGAAAATTGACTCTTACTATTCATCTAAAATAAGGCGCAATATAGCGTTACATAAAAAACACTTCCAAGTTAACGAGTGAGTTGTCGAATAAAATACTTTTAAGTCTTGCAAGTCTTTAAGGTCGGACCCTGGTTGGCGTACTTGCAAGCATAAACCAGGTTTTAAACCCTGGTAACGTAAATACGTACCTTCCCTACACTTTGTTTGTAAAACAAAATAATGCGCAGCATCTCTACTTAGTCTGTGTTGTAAAACAAAGAGAATATAAATACTACGTTTGTAAAATAAAAAGTGAGTTTTGGCGGGAACGTGGAAAAGTATGTGTGATATCATTGTATTTTTTCCTAAAACTTGTGTTCTTCCGCGTGTTAATGTGTAATAAATGTGGATTATTAACCATAGTATATATAAGTGCCGGTGATTGTGTGCGAGTGTAGGGAAACTGCACAATGTTGTAAAACATGCTATTTGCGTTCTCACCAAAATTCCACTGAAAATCTTCAGTAAACACCACATCTTTACTGAAGGTATGATTTAGACTAGACTTTTACTTGATAACTGACCTGAACTGTGACTTTGACCCATCTCTATGACTAAAATTAATAAAAACCTGAAGAATTTCAATACTTGACACTGGCTAAATACACTAATCGTCTAATCGGTAAGGAGCCATAATAAAACTAAAAAAAATAAATAAAAAAAAAAAAAAAGTAAAGCAAGCCAAAAACAAAGAAAATAATAAAAAGTAAAATAATACGCCAAAGTAAGGTATATATACAAATAAAATAGCGAGCAATAACATTGAGAAACAGAAACAATAGCTATAAACGATAAGAAACATAACTGATACGAAATGTTATGAATGACGACTATTGTTTACATTTACTTGCGGCTGCACAACGACGAGTTACTAAGCGACAGGCTTCTTTGGGCTGGCACTCACGGCCGCTGCCGGGGCCACATAGCATTCAATTCCGCCATCGAGCTGATACGAGTCCGTGACTCATCAGCTTTAGATAGATGAATCCATCCCGAGTCCAATCCAACATTTGGTGACTCCATATAGCTGCCGAGCCGCCATAAATGTGTCGTGTCTAGCTTTCGTCAAATATTCAGTCATTACTATGCCTGAACCTTTCAAACTTATCTTGGCAGCCCATATTTTGCTGTGAAGTCCCAAGTCACGTACCTTGAAGAGAATGGGCCGTGATCTATCAAGAGTCGATGGCCTGCCCATTCTGTGACAGCTGCTGATATCTCCGATTCTGAAGTCCATCAGTTTCAACTGCTGTACTGCAGTCTTCCTAACAACAGCAGCAGCATCATCGTCTTTGTCTGCAGGAATCCGGTGGATAAGGATTTTACGCCTGGTATGCATTTTAAGGTTGTCATTACCCTGAGCTATCAGCTTTACTTGAGCCTGCAGTGATTGAAGTGCTTGAAGAGTGAAATTCTTAAAGGTAGAATATTTAACTGCGAGGTTCGAGGAGTCTTCTGGTGATGCTGGTGAGCTGAGTTTTTGTTGCCTATCTTGAAACTCAGCAAACTTCTGATGAAACACATTGCTCAGTTGGGCCATGGATTCCTTGATAGCATCCATTGTGAGGTTTGTTGCCAACAAAATTTATAATACGTGAAAAAAAAGTGATAAATACTTGTGTGATTAGGAGGAAAACACTCCGGCAGGTTTTGTCATCATCATCATAATCAGCCAGTATCAGTCCACTGCTGGACATAGGCCTCTCCCAAGTCACGCCACTGAGCCGGATCTTTGGGTCTTTGTTTCCATTTACTGCCCACCGCTTTGCGAATGTCGTCGTTCCACCTGGTCACAGGGCATCCTACTCTACGTTTACCGATTCGCGGTCTCCACTCTAAAACCAGTCTACCCCAATGGTTATGGGTCCTACGGCAGACATGACCAGCCCACTGCCACTTCAGTTTGCTAAACCGTTGAGCTATGTCGATCACTTTAGTTCTCTGGCGAATTACTTCGTTCCGGATTCAATCCTGCAGAGAAACACCAAGCATAGCTCTCTCCATAGCTCGCTGTGCGACTTTAAATTGGTGGACCAGTCTAACTGTGAGTGTCCACGTCTCGGCTCCGTATGTCATCACAGGTAGGACGCACTGGTTAAAGACTGTTGTCTTAAGACACTGCGGTATACACGACGAGAAGCCTCGACGGAGTTTTCCGAATGCTGCCCAGCCCAGCTCAAATCATCTCTGAATTTCCTTCTCGAAGTTGTATTTGCCTAGTTGGACAGTCTGCCCTAGGTAAACATACTTAGTGACAACTTCGAGTGGGATTCCAAATACGGCAATCGGTTCCGGAACAACGTGCTCGTTGTACATGACTTTGGTTTTATCCAAATTCATCCGGAGACCGATGCGTCGAGAAGAATCAGCTAGGTCATTCAACATCCTTTGTAGGTCCTGCAGCGTCTCTGCCATAATGACGATATCATCTGCGATTCGTAAGTGAGAGATGTACTTGCCGTTGATGTTAATGCCACAATCTTTCCAGTCCAGCGTCTTAAACATATCCTCCAAGGCGTTAGTGAACAGTTTCGGGGATATAACGTCCCCCTGTCTCACTCCTCGACGCAGGTGAATGTGTATAGTACGCTGGTTCTGTACTTGTACAGTCATCATTGCGGCATTATACAGACATCTCATCACTTCGATATATCGCCAGTCGACTTGGTAACGCTGCAGGCAGGTATTGTAACTTAGTTATTTATAAAACATATAATTGAGGCTCAAATAACTACAATTTTATATTTTAAATGAAATACAAAGTAAAGAAGAATTTAATGTAGTGTTTACTCTACAACTACCCATACAAACTTTATCATGCATCTCTACTTAGTTTGTGGGTCGTGTGGACGCACATTTTTTGGAATGATAATGTTCATCACTGGAGATTTCACGTTGCATAAGTTGCATTGTTAATTTGATTTGGTTATTTCTTTAAATTTTAGGTTATTTAGTGATCTTTTGCTTATTGATTGTTTGGCGCCGTTGACTCAAACTTACTTAGGTATACATACTTACATTAGTCTAAGAAATTAGTTATTATGTTTAGTTAAAAACTCGAAACAAATACAAAAATAAATACTTAGGTATACTAACGGCAGTTTAAGAATGTTATTAAGGTTAAATAATTTGCTATTTAACATTTAACATTAAGGTTTAATAATTAAATGGTTGCTTTTCAGTTTTTTCGGTGGTTTAATTTTTTTGTTAAAAAGTTTTATTTATAATTTTTTGTGGCCATAATCTACTATGTTATAAGCAGGCATCATTGCTTACCCCTGGCCTAGACAAACGATATATAGAACACTAGAAGTGCCCCGCGGCTTCGCCCGCGCTACAAACTTCTTTTATTTACTTAAAACTTTTCTTTTGTAAAAACGATTCTATCATTAAAAACAGCAAATAAGAATTAGCCATATCGGTTCACCCGTTTTCATGTTATCGCGTGACTAAGGCAATTCGGGATTCATATTTATAAAACCCGAAAAACCCAAATTTCCAGACTTTGGTACCGACCCCATTTCAAAAAATCATACAACACATACTTTATCTCATCTTATTTCGCCATACAAACTTTGAATCCCCGTTCCGTATCTGGGAGTAATTTTTAGAAAATCCTTTCTGAACGGATACCTACGTCATAATAACTATCTGCATTCTAAATTTCCACGCAATCCGAAACAATATTGATATATAGACTTTGTTACCCCAGTTTATCCTCTTAGGGTGGCATTTTGAAAAAGTCTGAAACTCATATTTACTTATTTATTTACAGAACTACTTGTATGAAATGTCGAATAAAATAACTATCCAAACTTTGAACCCCTGCTTCATCCCCTTAAAGAGTGAATTTTGAAAAATTCTTTCTTATCGGATACAAAGTCAAAATAACTATCTGCATGCCAAATTTCAGCGCAATCCGAAACAATATTGATTTCAGACCTTGTTGTCCCACTTCACCCTTTTAGTGGTGGAATTTCGAAAGAGCCTGAAACACGTATTTACTTACTGAAGTACTTGTGTCAAGTTTCAAATATAAAAGACTATCGAATCGTGTTTCTTCATACAAACTATGAACCCCCGTTTCATCGCCTTCAGGGGTGAATTTTGGAAAATCCTGTCTCAGAGTCTAACGTTGTCATAGAAAAGATAATACTACGTATAGAACGGACACTTTGTTCCCCCCACCAATTCCGGGTGGCGGGGTGAGGTATCACCCCGCCACCGATTCAGATTTGTCGAGGCGTCAGTCTGAGCAAGGACGCCACATGCGTACGGCTACAGAACAATAGGTACTACTCTCGAGGAGAAGAACATCAACTTCATACATTTACGTTAAGACCAGTAGACACCGGAGGTTCAAATTTAGGTAGGTTCTTATTATGTAGGTATATTATAAATACTTATATACCTACCTACATATTCGTATTTTTGAATTCATTTTCATAAATGAAACAACGATATATACTCGTGCGTAAATAACATTTGTAAATATAATAAACTAAAATAATCAAGTTACTAATTACTTACCGGAGTCTTCGGGATACCAAAAATATGATATGATAAAATTGTAATATTGGTGTTGATTGATTTTTGTTATCAATTGTTACATTTTTTTAATAAATGGATATATATAACGAGTAAGTTTTACTAGATAGACTTGAATTAGACAAAATATTATACATCTATATGTATATATATATATATATATATATTATATTATATTTTGTCTACTCTTTTATACTATTTACTATTATATTACTATTACTCGTTTATACTATTTTTGCATATAATTTTAGATTCCCGATCGCAGCGCCATCTATCGGGTCCAATTGTGAATCTAAACCATCTATGGACTAATTTAAACACACACACACCAAAATTCATCTAAATCGGTCCAGCCGTATGTACGAAGTAACTATTATATAATCTGTGGTACGGTGATTACGAGCGACAACCTTAGACATCACGCACACAAATGCACGTATAGAAAAACGACATGTGCGTAGTGTCTGTGTCGGTGTCAGTCACAATGTCGGTCGTTAAAACGCTAGTTTGTATGGATATTTAGTCGAGTGTCCGGGGTGTGACGTTGTAATAACTATCTGCATGCCAAATTTAAGTGCAATTTTAATTCTAATTGGTAATGGGGGCGATTAGACCTGCACTGACGTGCTGCTCAGGGTGTATTATGCATTTCCCCTGCCAGCGTCTACCCTAGCCATCCTAGCTCCTTGACGAAGCGGAGCACGGCTTTAGGTTGCTGACATAACGCTTCCAACGGTTCCAATTCACCACCTGAATGTGTGTGTGTATGCCTGCTCATTTGTAAACTAGGATGTAATGATAAATCTAAAGCAGATGGTGATGATGATGATTGCAAATGTTGTTGCTGCTGCTGCGACTGGTACTCTGCATCCGGGTCCTGCTTATGCAACCCAGCTGTGGTTCTCATTTCGTTTAAGACGGAACAGTGTAAGGTCACATGTTCCACGGTCTCATCTTCTGACATGCATCCTCGACAAAGAGGACTATCTGTGGCTCCAATTTTATGAAGATGATAGTTAAGATTACAATGTCCCGTGATGAGGCCTACTTTTAGGCGAAGGTCCTGCCTTTGCAATTTTAGCAGCAATTTTATTATATTATATATTAAAAATTTAAGTGCAATCCGAAACAAAATTGATTGTCACACTTTGTTACCCCATTTCACCCTCTTAGGGGTGGAATTTCAAAAAAACCTGAAACACGTTTTTACTTATTTTTTTACGGAAGCACTTGTGTGAAGTTTCACACAGGAAGAATAATAATAAAGCCTTTTTATTCCGAATTTGCTACAACTTTGACAATACTTGATTTCTATTTATGTTTGTTATAGTATGTCTCGCAAATCGGCGTGCCTTCTAGCATAGGCCTCCTCCAGCTCTCTCCACTGAGCTCTATCGTCTGCTACTCTGGTCCAGTATGGCCCCAAGGTTAGGCGGATATCGTCTTTGCATCTTATTTGCGGGCGCCCCTGTCTTCTAATGTCTTCTCTTGGGTACCATAAAGTTACTTGTTTGCTCCATTTGTTTGCTTTGCAACGTAACATATGTCCTGTCCAACTCCATTTTAAATGCTCTATACGAGTTACAATATCAGCTACTTTGGTTTTCTTTCTTATTTCGGAATTTCTGATTTTATCACTAAGTCTGATACCCAACATGCTCCTTTCCATTGCCCTTTGTGCACAAGCTAATTTTTCTCTATGTTTGTCTGTTAATGCGCATGATTCACAGCCGTATGTCATGCACGGGAGGATGCAAGTGTTGAAAGTCTTTCTCTTGATATGTATGCTTAGATCTTTGTTCTTCATTATTTCTTTTAGGGACCAGTATTTTATATTTCCCTAAAAAAATACTGGTCCCTAAATGCTATTACCAGTGAAATAATATCATCATCATCATAATCAGCCGGTATCAGTCCACTGGTGGACAAAGACCTCTCGCAAGACACGCAACTGAGCCCGATTTTCGGCTCTTTGTCTTTTTTCCACTAAGTTTATTGACATACAATGTTGATATTTTATGATAAAATCATCAATGTAATGTTACTTTATCGATGATTTTTGTTGACTTATTAAAAACAGCTAGACCAGTTTCGGTAAAATTTAAATGAGACCACCTTGTGTGGGGGTATACCCTTTCCAATAAAAAAATAATTATCAAAATCAGACTACTCTGTACAAAGTAATGCGTGGTCACACATAAAAAAAATATATACATGTCGACTTGAGAACCTCCTCCGTTTTTTTTCGTCGGTTAAAAAACTAAGGATCTTGATATTATACGAGCAAGTAAACTCCTGCGTGCGATGGCTTAGACCCTAATCTACCCACCGGATAAAAATATGTCGCAGATCGGTTTGCCGAGTTCCAGCATGATGTTCGGTGCAACCCCGAATGGAGCATGGGGTGGGACAGCTTGGTTGTGGGTCGGACTGAAGTCAGTTGCAGACAAACACGATTCCATGTTAGACCGCATCTTCAGTTAACATCAGTTCCCATACCGGTTAAGTGCTTCTCTGTCTGATATAATTTTTTTAAATTATTTTCACGGTTCCGTACCTCAAATGGTAAAAAAGAGAAGAACTTATAAGATCTTATAAGATCACTTTCTTGTCTGTCTGTCCATCTGTCTGTCTGTCTGTCCGTGTGTCACCACCGATTTTCTCAGGAACGGTTGGACCTAGCAAGTTGAAATGTATACCTGATACGGAGGTCTGTAGTCCCTATTAGGTGTATAAAAATCAAGGTCCTGAGTCAACACGATATAAAGTACTAAAATTTACCTTAATTTTCAACTATTTTTATTTTTCGGAATTTTTCCTTTACTTGGGCTGTCATTTGCTTTTGCCCAAAATTGACAACTTTAGGTCAATCGGAAGTATCCTATAGGTTTTGGTTCGAAAACCTATAGGGTACTTCCCGTTGACCTAGAATCATTAAATTTAGCAAGAAGCAAGGTCTTACTGCACAAATGAAGGAATAATTCTAAAAAATAAAAAAGTTGAAAATTAAGGGGTGTCCCCATACATACATAGTTTCGCCAAATAAGATAGGTCTCTGAGTTATATAAGCGCTCATACAATATAGAGGTCTAGCTTAATTGGTACACCCAGCGTTGGTACGGAAGCCTCGGTGGGCGAGTCCAACTCGACTTGGCCGGTTTTATTTAGCATTACGTTTAAAAACTATCTCACCTGGTGAAAAGCGATGATGTGGTGGAAGATGGTGAACACGCTACGCCTAGAATACTCTGACTCTCAAGGGCTGTGTGCTGCCGGAACATCGTGAGGTTATGGCGGCAGCGGCAATCAGAGCTTATAACTATTATTACAGAATATGTAATGGTGATGACTTAATTAACGTATTATATTTATACAGTTTCGAGTCGATCTACTCGGAAATGGAGGTCATAGAGGGCGGCGACACTGAAGAAAATTCTGACGACTGCACGAAAATATTAACGACAATACACATGTCTCAAAAACAACTGGACAAGTTGGAAGGAGCCGTACAAAGTGTAACACCCAACCTGAGAGAGACCATAGAAAATAGATTGTTTAAACTGCAAGAAAAAATAGAATATTTCATGCTGAGTAAATTTGAAGAGTTGGATAAAAAAATGGACGCCAAGTTTCACGAGACAAAAACCTACTTAGATTCTACGCTCACTGTGATAGAGGACAAGATATCTAAGTATACCTCACACGTTGACAGTCAGCTAAAGGGTTTGGAATCAACTCTAACACACGCACGGAACGTGAGCGACACTGACGCGTGTTGCAAACTGTGCTCAGAAACCGCCGCACTTGTAAGAAATACCACAACAAAAATAAACGATATGAATGTTAGAACTCTCAATGTATCTGTTAAATTACAAGAAATTAATGAAGCAATACAAAACCTGACTGACATTGTTGTACCGAGTTCTTACAACAAAAATATTCCCAAGCAAAATGATAGCACAGTATCGACGGAGCCAGCTCATAATGTCCCGGCCATTATAACTACTACAGAAGTCAATAAACCAGGTAAATTGTACATTTATATGTGTGACTAGTTGCGTCCCGCTCGCCCTGTCATTATACCAAATACAGCGGAGCTCAGAAGGTTCTGCGACGAATGCTTGTGTGTCCTTCTGTATTATTAAAATACCATTAGATCCACGGAGTTTGCCTGATGTTAAACAACATCTTGTTCAAATGCTCACAACAAATACAGACACTAGCTGTGCCCTGCGGCTTCGCCTGCGTTAAAAACAACTTTTATTTTTTTATATATATATATAGACTAGCTGTTACCCGCGGCTTCGCCCGCGTCATTTAAGTCTTTATGACCTTTGAGGTCAAGATCTACGATCTCTTTGGCCAAGTCACCATAGATGACCCTAAAGTCGAACTCAATATCCTCTATTGTTAAAGTCATTAATCATTTTGGTTAGGTATACGAAGTTGTGCTGCTTAAATGTTTGACTCAACACAAAAGTTCCTGAAACATTTCTTGCAAAGCAAATAAGGTGAATAGCTGCGCGAGCGCAGCGAGTGCAATCATTGCGCAAGCGAACATTTTTTATGACATTTTATGACCCTGACAGTTTTACGACCTAATAATCAACTCACTGTAGAAGACTCTTAGGTAGAACTCGATATATGTATTTGTTGTACATATAAAGTATGTATTGTATAATTTAAAATAATAATATATTGTATGCATTTATTGAAATATATATGGTGATATATATTTATATATATATTTACATGTATGTTTATTTATATACCTATATAGGTAGGTATAGTGTAAGTAATGTATAAGTATGTGTCCGTATAATAAAATATATATTTTACTATGGTATTTGTATGTATGAACCTGCATATATTATGTGTATAGTAAGTATTATACTTATATTAATAAGTAATATGTTTATTGCAGTTTCCTGTATCATATAATCGCCATCGCGAAACTCCCTTTGTTTTTGTTACTACTCCACACTTGGTTGTCTGGAAGAGATCACTTTATGCGATAAGACCGCCGATTGTATCACCGATTAAATAAATGTTAATATGTCTAGACTTAAGTTTCTTTCTTGGTATACAATAAAGAGTTTATCTATCGTCTATTGTTAAAGTCATTAATAATTACTTTTTACGATAAAAAAAATGTACGACTTTTTATGACCCTGACAGTTTTTATGACCTACTAGGTCAACACCGATGACACTCAGGTTAAACTTGATATCCACTAATCTTAAGGTTAATAATGATTATGATTACTAAAGGTTGTAATGTTTTAATTTATGACTCGTTTTGATGCATGTGGCTATTTATATACAAATGTTGCTGAAATATTACCTACAAAAAAGATAAAACAAATGCTTGCTCGAGCGTAGCGAGCACTATTACCACGCGAGCGTAGCGAGCCCTATCACTGCGCGAGCGAAGCGAGCGCGAATTTTTTTTACGACTTTTTATGACCCTGACAGTTTTTAAGATCTACTAAGTCAACACCGATGACACTCAGGTTAAACTTGATATCTACTAATGTTAAGATTAACAATAATTATGATTACTGAAGGTTGTACTGTTTTAATTTATGATTCGTTTTGATGCATGTGGCTATTTATATACAAAAGTTGCTGAAATATTACCCACGAAGTAGATAAAACAAATGTTTGCGCGAGCACAGCAAGCGCTATCAATGCGCGAGCGTAGCGAGCGCGAAAATTTTTTACGACTTTTTATGACCCTGACAATTTTTATGACCTACTAAGTCAACATCGATAACACTCAGGTTTAATTTGATATCCACTAATCTTAAGGTTAATAATGATTATGATTACCTAGCTATTTATGACTCGTTTTGATGCATGTGGCTATTTATATACAGAAGTTGCTGAAATATTACCCACAAAGTAGACAAAACAAATGCTTGCGCGAGCGTAGCGAGCACTATCACCGGGCGAGCGTAGCGAGCGCTATCACTGCGCGAGCGTACCGAGCGCGAAATTTTATTACGGCTTTTTACACCCTGACAATTTTTATGACCTACTAAGTGAACACCGATAACACTCAGGTGAAATTTGATATCCACTAATCTTAAGGTTAATAATGATTATGATTACTGAAGGTTGTACTGTTTTAATTTATGACTTGTTTTGATGCATATGTGGCTATTAATATACAAAAGTTGCTGAAATATTGCCTACAAAGTAGATAAAACAAATGTTTGCGCGAGCGCAGCGAGCGCTATCAATGCGCGAGCGAAGCGAGCGCTTAAGGTTAACAATAATTATGATAATTGAAGGTTGTACTGTTTTAATTTATGATTCGTTTTGATGCATGTGGCTATTAATATACAAAAGTTGCTGAAACATTACCCACAAAGTAGACAAAACAAATGCTTGCGCGAGCGTAGCGAGCACTATCACCGGGCGAGCGTAGCGAGCGCTATTAATGCGCGAGCGAAGCGAGCGCGAAAAATTTTTAACGACTTTTTATGACCTACTAAGTGAACACCGATAACACTCAGGTGAAATTTGATATCCACTAATCTTAAGGTTAATAATGATTATGATTACTGAAGGTTGTACTGTTTTAATTTATGACTCGTTTTGATGCATGTGGCTATTAATATACAAAAATTGCTGAAATATTACTCACAAAGTACATAAAACAAATGCTTGCGCGAGCGCAGCGAGCGCGAATTTTTTTTATGACTTTTTATGACCCTGACAGTTTTTATGACCTACTAAGTCAACACCGATGATACTCAGGTTAAACTTGATATTCACTTATCTTAAGGATAATAGTCATTACGATTATTGAAGATTGTACTGTTTTAATTTATGACTCGTTTTGATGCATGTGGCTATTAATATACAAAAGTTGCTGAAATATTACCCACAAAGTAGATCAAAAAAAAGCTTGCGCGAGCGTAGCGAGCGCTATCACTGCGCGAGCAAAGCGAGCGCCAGAAATTTTGACGACTTTTTATGACCTACTAAATCAACACCGATGACACTAAAGTTAAACTTGATAGCCACTTATTTTAAGGTTAATAATCATGAGGAATATTGAAAGTTGTACTGTTTTCATATATGAATCGTCTTGATGCATGTGTTTATTCATATACAAAAGTTGCTGAAATGTTACCTACAAAGTAAATACAACAAATGCTTGTGCGAGCGTAGCGAGCGCTATCACTGTGCGATCGAAGCGAGCGTGAAAATTGTTTACGTTTTTTATGACCTACTAAGTCAATACCGATTACCCTAAGGTTAAATGAGGCTGTTTAAATACGAAAGATTCTGAAATACTTCCCACAAAGCAGATAAAACACGTTGGGCAAGCAGATCCAGTGCGTAAATTTTGATGACTTTTAATGAACCTGACTGTTTTATGGCCTAATTAAGACACTTATTAAGTCATTATAAACAAACCTAAGGTCAAACTTTTATGATTATGTTAGCTCTATGTAAAGTTAACAAAAAATATAGGCATCCACACTTAACTGCCGAAAAAAAAGTATTCTTTGCCCTATTAAATGTCTCCGATCAAAATTTTATGTGAATCGGACAAGCAAGTTGGCCAAAAAGAAGGCACACATTTACAAAATTCAATAATAAAAAACTGACAACCGGACTCGATTATAAAAAAAAGTAACCAATGTGCACCAATAATAGACTCTACTCTTGATATATAAGACATATACCTGTCTCTGTACAATTTCAGCTCAATCGGTCAACTCGTTTAACCAAGAAGAGGTCACACGTTTACAAAATTCAATAAAAAAAAATTGGTTACCCAGACTCAACTGCAAAAAAAAATATCCCTCGTCGTTCTATGCATTTTTAACTGTATTTGTACAAAATTTGAGCGGAATCGGTCAAAATGACTGGCCGATAAGAGGCCACACATTATTCCATACTAAAAATGTGGAAATCTGGAATTGACAGCTAAAAAAATTATCTATGTCCTTCTATGTCTTATTGACTGTCTGTGTACGAAATCTCAGCTGAAATGGTTGACCCGTTTAGCCGAGAGGAGGCCACACATTTACACAGTTCAATAAAAAAAATCTGGACACCTGGACTCGACTACCAGAAAAAAAGTATCCTATGTGCTTCTATGTTCTATATTATATCTATCTATCTATTCTATGCCATATGAACTGTTTATGTATAAAATTTCAGCCGTATCGTTCAAGCCGTTTAGCTGATAAGAAGTCACACATTCATAAAATTCAATAAAAAAAACCTGGACACCCAGATTCGTTAGCCAAAAAAAAGTATCCTATATCCTACTCTGCCCTATGAACTGTCTTTATACAACGTTTCAGGCAAATTGGTCAAGCAGTTTATTCGAGAAGAGGTCTTATATTGACAAAATTCAATTAAAAATATTCGGACCCTCTGACTCGATAGCCAGAAAAAAATATTCTATATCCTATTCTACCCTATGAACTGTCTTTATACAACATTTCAGGGAAATCGGTCAAGCCGTTTATTCGAGAAGAAGTCTTATATTTACAAAATTCAATAAAAAATATCTGGACCCCCTGACTCGATAGCCAAAAAAAAAAGTATCCTATATCCTATTCTGCCCTATGTACTATCTTTGTACAAAATTTCAGCCAAATCGGTCAAGACGTTTGACCGTGAAGAGGTCCTATATTTACAATATTCAATTTAAAATATCTGGACCCCCTGACTCGACAGCCAAAAAATAAGTATCCTATATCCTATTCTGCCTTATGACATGTATTCAAACAAAATTTCAGGCAAATTGGTCAAGCCGTTAATTCGAGAAGCAGTCTTATATTTACAAAATTCAATAAAAAATATCTGGACCCCCTGACTTGATAGCCAAAAAAAAAGTATCCTTTATCCTATTCTGCCCTATGTACTATCTTTGTACAAAATTTCAGCCAAATCGGTCAAGCCGTTTGACCGTGAAGAGGTCCTATATTTACAATATTCAATTAAAAATATCTGGACCCCCTGACTCGACAGCCAGAAAATAAGTATCCTATATCCTATTCTGCCCTATGACATGTATTCAAACAAAATTTCAGGCAAATCGGTCAAGCCGTTTATTCGAGAAGCAGTCTTATATTTACAAAATTCAATAAAAAATATCTGGACCCCCTGACTCGATAGCCAAAAAAAAAGTATCCTATATCCTATTCTGCCCTATGTACTATCTTTGTACAAAATTTCAGCCAAATCGGTCAAGACGTTTGACCGTGAAGAGGTCCTATATTTACAATATTCAATTTAAAATATCTGGACCCCCTGACTCGACAGCCAGAAAATAAGTATCCTATATCCTATTCTGCCCTATGACATGTATTCAAACAAAATTTCAGGCAAATTGGTCAAGCCGTTTATTCGAGAAGCAGTCTTATATTTACAAAATTCAATAAAAATATCCTATTCTGCCCTATGTACTATCTTTGTACAAAATTTCAGCAAAATCGGTCAAGCCGTTTGACCGTGAAGAGGTCCTATATTTACAATATTCAATTTAAAATATCTGGACCCCCTGACTCAACAGCCAGAAAATAAGTATCCTATATCCTATTCTGCCCTATGACATGTATTCAAACAAAATTTCAGGCAAATCGGTCAAGCCGTTTATTCGAGAAGAAGTCTTATATTTACAAAATTCAATAAAAAATATCTGGACCCCCTGACTCGATAGCCAAAAAAAAAGTATCCTTTATCCTATTCTGCCCTATGTACTATCTTTGTACAAAATTTCAGCCAAATCGGTCAAGCCGTTTGACCGTGAAGAGGTCCTATATTTACAATATTCAATTTAAAATATCTGGACCCCCTGACTCGACAGCCTGAAAATAAGTATCCTATATCCTATTCTGCCCTATGACATGTATTCATACAAAATTTCAGGCAAATCGGTCAAGCCGTTTATTCGAGAAGCAGTCTTATATTTACAAAATTCAATAAAAAATATCTGGACCCCCTGACTCGATAGCCAAAAAAAAAGTATCCTATATCCTATTCTGCCCTATGTACTATCTTTGTACAAAATTTCAGCCAAATCGGTCAAGCCGTTTGACCGTGAAGAAGTCCCAAACAAACAAACAAACAAACAAACAAACAAATAAACAAACTGACTTTCGCATTTATAATATTGGTGTTGATATAACCATCTCCTGACGATTAAAAATACAACAAAAAAAGAATTAGCGAAATCGGTCCAGCCATTCACGCGTGATGCCGTGACCAAGGGAAATTGGTATTAATTTTTAACCGACTTCAAAAAGGAGGAGGTTTCTTAATTCGACCGTATATATGTTTTTTTTAATATTTGTTCGCGGATAACTTCGTCGGTTATTAACCGATTTTGATTATTCTTTTTTTTTAGAAAGGATATATCCTAAATGTGGTACCATTAAAATTTTATCGAGGTCTGATAAGTATCTCCAGAGATATTGAGATAAACACCTCAAAATTGGTACTGCAAATGAATAGCGCGGCATTGAAGTCGGTTATTTTTTATTAGTTTTTTAAACGATCTTATAATATAAGATTTATTAACGTATATAATGCAGAAATATTGTCTAATACATTTTACGCTGGTCATTTTTTTGATGGAAAACGTCACTCCAATATGAGGTCCCTTTGGCGCAGTGGGGGAAAGGCCGGCTTTGACGACAGAGGTAGTGGGTTCAAATCCCCGCTATGCAATACTAGGTTTTTCGTGGTTTTTTCTAACGATAAAACTGGATGCATTAAACAGTGGTCCTCCGGTGAAGGAAAAACATGGTTAATAAACCCCCGCATGGTAGTAGGACACTATCTACTGTCCGCCTGGCTAGCTACCACCCTCAAGTTAGAAAATCTATTGACAAACATCTAATGCGTTCCGGAAACTCTTCTTGAGAGACAGTTCCCATTCTAGGCCTAGCGTGCCACCATCTTCGACCGCATCATCACTTACCAACAATTGAGATAGTGGTCAAACTTTAGCTTGTAGAGACGTAAAAAAAAATAAAAAAAAATATTAACGTTTCTGACTTTGGTATTTATAACAATTGTAAAATTGCTTGTTTCAAATAAAAAAAAGTTAATGTATAATTTAAGTTCTCGTCGTGTAACGTTCAGTATTAACATAGTGTATGTACTGTGTTACAGCTCCCAGCAAGTGTGACCACAGTCAGCAAGAGCAGTGCTGTACTGTATATGATGTAGGTCACAACGAGTGGAAAGTGTACACAGAGATGTCCTTGAGGGGGCGCCACACAGTGGTGAACATGACAAGCGCCGGCCTGCAGGAGTACACCATGTACTTCGCTGTGAGAGGACAGTGGGTGTGTTTGATACTGTCATCTACGTCACCTGCGAGTGATCTGTATTATGATATCGGTATGTACAACTATATTCGTTATAATATAAACACGATAATATTCAGGAACACTAGAATATACTGTGTGCTATAGTCCGACCGCGGTAGCTGTGCTATAGTCCGACCGCGGTAGCTGTGCTATAGTCCGACCGCGGTAGCTGTGCTATAGTGCGACCGCGGTAGCTGTGCTATAGTCCGACCGCGGTAGCTGTGCTATAGTGCGACCGCGGTAGCTGTGCTATAGTTCGACCGCGGTAGCTGTGCTATAGTCCGACCGCGGTAGCTGTGCTATAGTCCGACCGCGGTAGCTGTGCTGAGGAGCGACGGTATGTGTCGGAACAGAGCGAGCACGACTACATGCTAGAGAGAGATAGCATGCTGCTCTACGCGCCCCGTCTCCTGAGGCACGGACTGTACTATGATCACATTTATTTACATTGGAAGTTCATTGAATATCAACCTTATCCAGTTCACATAGAGTAGGAAATTGTACGCAATAAATGTGTTTACTCTCGCGGCAGTATGGTTTCATACAAGTTATTTACGACTCTATTTGAATTGGTTAAGGTTTACATTCAACTGACGCACAACTCAGTCATCCGTTAGACCTAGAGTACCTAGACGATAAGGACAAACGTAATCCCTGGGTGGTTGTAAAGAGTGACCACTAGTGGTAGACTTTGTATGGCTTGCACCACCAACTGAAAAAAGACATTTCACCTATCGGTCCACCAAGCCAGGTCAGGACAGTTGCACTATGTGGTTGTTTTATTCTGTGCAGACGAGCACCTGACCACTATCTCACTTGTTGGTAAGTGATGATGCGGTCGAGGATGGTAGCACGCTAGACCTAGAATGGGAACTTACTCTCAAGAATAACTGCATGAACACACGGAGTCTTCGTTCGGTGGGTGGTTCGAGCGACGACCGACGTCTACCACCAGTGGTCAGCCATTAAGCACCACCCAGGGATTTCGAGCAGGATTATGTTATATTATTTACTGACTTACCACAGGTGGTAAGAAAAGCAATATATCGATGTTCCGCCTGACTTGCTACCAAAAATCACCTCAAAATCTATTGAATATGACTCACGTGACATGTAGAGTCAAACGATCTATGTGTGTCACAACAATGTGAGACTATCAACCAGCTAGCAATTACCTAAAACTGCATCAAAATCAGTCCAGCAGTAACGACTTCAAATAAATTAATATTCAGAAGAAGTAACAGTCGAGTACTGAGTGTAAGTAAATGATACATTTCATATATCTTGTAGCTAGAGCTGACTGTTTACTTTAACAGGGTTTTGGGACGACAGAGGTGGTCACATCTACATGGTTGAACCTATGCCGACCGGCTCTGCGAGAAAAGTCTATGAAGTCTACACAAACAACATCATCTCTGCAGAGAAGTACAGCTACTACTACGTGACTGTATCCGGCGGTAAGTGATCATTGTTATCATTATGAAGGACACAGGAGCCAGTGACATTACAGGGCCGGGGTGACGAGCGCACCACGCGCACTCTCGTGCCGCTCTATTTGTTATAAGCAGGATATTAGTATCTGAAAATTAATTGGCGGAGTGGTGGTACCGCCCCAGGCGGACTAGCAGAAATCCTACTAGTACAGCTAAAAATTAATAGGCAAATTGGTGGTAACGCCCCAGACGGGCTACAGGTGAAAATCAATTGGGAAAGTGGTGGTACCGCCCCAGGCAGACTAGCAGAAAAACTATTGTTAAATTTAAAATTAATAAAACTAAATGTATTATTAGGTACGGTAAGAGGAAAAGCAAGACGTTCGCTTGATAGTAAGTGATGATGTCTGCCTATAACAGATACTGTGGCGCGCAAAGCTCTAGATCACTAGAGATAAACCCTCCAGCGCATGGGCTCACTGCCGTCTACTAATCTATCTTCCCTTAACATCAGATGCGATAGCCGTCAATTGCTTGTCCGTCAGATATAAAAATAACAATGTTTAGGATATTTCTCTCAATCTCTTTTATGTTGGACAGACACTTGACCGCAGTCTCACCTGATGATAAGTGACGATGCGGTCGAAGAGTTGGTTTCTACAAATTGCGAGTGTATAGGTATATTCTGGGTAAGCGCGCTCCATCACCGATCGCATCATCATTTAACATCAGGTGAGATAGTGGTAAAGTGCTATCTGGTTCAGTGTAAGAAAGTTCGATCACATGTTGTGTACAATCGTCAGACGGCAGTGAGACGAGGCGCTGCACAACTGACTTCAGTCTAATCCACGGAGATCAACTATTACAACCTATCTCCCACACAGGTTATTACACGAATCCCCATTGACATTCCCCATTCATGGGGATTTATGCAATTCTTATCCACATTTCCCCATTATGAGCTGTACAAGACGAAATTAGGAATTTGTGAAAATAAAGTTCTAAATTCCCATTAATGGGGAATGCCAATGGGGATTTGTGTAATAATCCCACACAGGCCGATTGGCGAACCGATTGGTGACATGTCTCCGCTCACTGGGTGGTCGGAGCCACGGGCGGAGTCTACCACCAGTGGTGACCCAAGTAGCACCACCCAGGGATCACGTGTAGGGTTCATTTAGGTGCACGGACGCAGGCAGGTAACAATGACCTGCAAATAATAATGTAGATGTAATGTGACGCTCATTGATGTTATTATAATGTCAGACACACTGGAGGTGGGAAGGAGAGGAGAGCCTCCATTGATGACACACACCAGCACTGAGCTGAGGAGACTCCGGTACTTCAGTTTCATGCGGGGGTGGTACATGGCAGGCGAGGCTCTGTACGACTGTACCGCGGAGTGAGGTAATGTAACACATGGTGTGTATATCACGACCGACGGTGGACTGTCACCTATATATGTGTGTCCGACTGAGTCGCGAGTGTATCTTGTGTGTCAGCGCGCTACATCATCGACCGCATCATCACTTTACATCAGGTGAGATAGTATTCAAGCGCTACCCATTTTGGCATAAAAATAAAATTATGAAATTGTAGTACTATTGTTTAGTGGGAGGACTGCTAGCCCGCCTGGGGCGGTACCACCACGAAAACCAATAGCAATGTTTCCCGTGTGAAGCACAAAGGCTCAATGCAGACTGCATTGTCAGCGACGCGACCATCAGCATTAATAACAACACATTATATACCTTATGTACAACGTTACAAGATATAGAAACGCTTGATACAATGAACCACACGAGACTGCTCGAGCCGACGCGAGTCTTCCACACACCTCTCATTGTATCAAGCGTTTCTATATCTTGTAACGTTGTACATAAGGTATATAATGTGTTGTTATTAATGCTGATGGTCGCGTCGCTGACAATGCAGTCTGCACTGAGCCAAGTGTCCAGTGTAAGTACAGACATGTGAGACTCAACATATAACGTGTAAAGAGGTACCGAGTTCAAACCCCGCGTGCACCAATGGATTTTCCATGGAAAAAAAATATTTGCATTTTTCACAGTGGCCCTCCGGTGAAGGTAAAACATCGTTAAGAAACCAACAAAATGCATGATGGTAGGACACTATCTAGTGTCCGCCTGGCCATCTACCACCTTCAAGTTAAAAATCTGCCAACAAACATATTATCTGTTCCGGCTGCTATCCTTGAGAGCCAGTTCCCATTCTAGGACTAGCGTGTTTACCATCTTCGAACGCATCATCACTTACCAGCAGGTGAGATACTGATCAAACGCTAGCCTATAAAATATTTAAAAAAAACAAAGTTTTGCGTGATACAGTTTCAGTTAAAGGTGGAAGTCGTCGCTTACCATCAGACAAGAGTCTTGTTTGTCAAGTTAATATCATAACACAATGCCATGTGTTGTTCTCCTACTTTTTATCAACCTCCGACGCAAAAAGAAGTGGTGTTATAGGTTCGACGTGTGTATCCGTGTGTCTGTCTGTGGAATCGTAACGCCTTAACGGATCAACCGATTTCGATTTAATATTTTTTGTTCGATAGGTGTCTAAATCGAGAGAATTCGAGAGTGTTCTCATCTTTGATTCATCAAAATCCGTCCAGCCGTTTTAAGACTATGAGCTATTTTCTAGATGATGACGTTATGAGATCAACTTTCATAGATCTGATCAATTCGAAACTCTGCATCCTCTTACTTCAACGACATTGTATGAACATGGTAGCATATTGACCTGATGCTGGGATATCTCCTACAATCTGCAGAATACTCAACTGCTCACCAATTCAAAGCAGATATATCGTGTCTGGGCTCATTGGAATGTTCTCAATGAACAGATTATACATACAGGCGGCAATAGCCCAATGGATAGGGTGTCGAACTGGCGATCGAGAGGTCGTGAGTTCGATCCCCACCCCACCCATTGCACTATTGACGTGAACCCACTCCAGACACAAGCATATTTAGCTTAGTTGGAGGTTAACAAGAATACTAGTGATGTGCAAACCACAATGCGAGTAAGCTTTTTAAAAAAAAAGAAAAGAAAGAAAGAAATATTATACATAAATCAGTCGGGGGTGGTTTTACATTATAAATGTAAGTATGATTGGTTTGTTGAGCACAATCTCAGTGGACGACGCGCCCTAGAAGTGTACACGTAAAGTTACACTCGAACTGTACGAGTCAGTCCGCATTCATCACCGCCAGATATATATTACTAGCTGTTACCCGCGGCTTCGCCCGCGTCATTTAAGTCTTTATGACCTTTGAGGTCAAGATCTATGATCTCTTTGGCCAAGTCACCATAGATGACCCTAAAGTCGAACTCAATATCCTCTATTGTTAAAGTCATTAATCATTTTGGTTAGGTATACGAAGTTGTGCTGCTTAAATGTTTGACTCAACACAAAAGTTCCTGAAACATTTCTTGCAAAGCAAATAAGGTGAATAGCTGCGCAAGCGCAGCGAGTGCAATCATTGCGCAAGCGAACATTTTTTATGACATTTTATGACCCTGACAGTTTTACGACCTAATAATCAACTCACTGTAGATGACTCTTAGGTAGAACTCGATATATGTATTTGTTGTACATATAAAGTATGTATTATATATAATTTAAAATAATAATATATTGTATGCATTTATTGAAATATATATGGTGATATATATTTATGTATATATTTACATGTATGTTTATTTATATACCTATATAGGTAGGTATAGTGTAAGTAATGTATAAGTATGTGTCTGTATAATATAATATATATTTTACTATGGTATTTGTATGTATGAACCTGCATATATTATGTGTATAGTAAGTATTATACTTATATTAATAAGTAATATGTTTATTGCAGTTTCCTGTATCATGTAATCGCCATCGCGAAACTCCCTTTGTTTTTGTTACTACTCCACACTTGGTTGTCTGGAAGAGATCCCTTTATGCGATAAGACCGCCGATTGTATCACCGATTAAATAAATGTTAATATGTCTAGACTTAAGTTTCTTTCTTGGTATACAATAAAGAGTTTATCTATCGTCTATTGTTAAAGTCATTAATAATTACTTTTTACAATAAAAAAAATGTACGACTTTTTATGACCCTGACAGTTTTTATGACCTACTAAGTCAACACCAATGACACTCAGGTTAAACTTGATATCCACTAATCTTAAGGTTAATAATGATTATGATTACTGAAGGTTGTACTGTTTTAATTTATGACTCGTTTTGATGCATGTGGCTATTTATATACAAAAGTTGCTGAAATATTACCTACAAAGAAGATAAAACAAATGCTTGCTCGAGCGTAGCGAGCACTATTACCACGCGAGCGTAGCGAGCGCTATCACTGCGCGAGCGAAGCGAGCGCGAATTTTTTTACGACTTTTTATGACCCTGACAGTTTTTATGATCTACTAAGTCAACACCGATGACACTCAGGTTAAACTTGATATCTACTAATGTTAAGGTTAACAATAATTATGATTACTGAAGGTTGTACTGTTTTAATTTATGATTCGTTTTGATGCATGTGGCTATTAATATACAAAAGTTGCTGAAATATTACCCACAAAGTAGATAAAACAAATGTTTGCGCGAGCACAGCAAGCGCTATCAATGCGCGAGCGTAGCGAGCGCGAAAATTTTTTACGACTTTTTATGACCCTGACAATTTTTATGACCTACTAAGTCAACATCGATAACACTCAGGTTTAATTTGATATCCACTAATCTTAAGGTTAATAATGATTATGATTACTGAAGGTTGTACTGTTTTAATTTATGACTCGTTTTGATGCATGTGGCTATTTATATACAAAAGTTGCTGAAATATTACCTACAAAGAAGATAAAACAAATGCTTGCTCGAGCGTAGCGAGCACTATTACCACGCGAGCGTAGCGAGCGCAAATTTTTTTTACGACTTTTTATGACCCTGACAGTTTTTATGATCTACTAAGTCAACACCGATGACACTCAGGTTAAACTTGATATCTACTAATCTTAAGGTTAATAATGATTATGATTACTGAAGGTTGTACTGTTTTAATTTATGACTCATTTGATGCATGTGGCTATTTATATACAAAAGTTGCTGAAATATTACCTACAAAGAAGATAAAACAAATGCTTGCTCGAGCGTAGCGAGCACTATTACCACGCGAGCGTAGCGAGCGCTATCACTGCGCGAGCGAAGCGAGCGCGAATTTTTTTTACGACTTTTTATGACCCTGACAGTTTTTATGATCTACTAAGTCAACACCGATGACACTTAGGTTAAACTTGATATCTACTAATGTTAAGGTTAACAATAATTATGATTATTGAAAGTTGTACTGTTTTAATTTATGATTCGTTTTGATGCATGTGGTTATTGATAGACAAAAGTTGCTGAAGTATTACCCACAAAGTAGACAAAACAAATGCTTGCGCGAGCGTAGCGAGCATTATCACCGGGCGAGCGTAGCGAGCGCTATCACTGCGCGAGCGTACCGAGCGCGAAATTTTATTACGACTTTTTATGACCCTGACAATTTTTATGACCTACTAAGTCAACATCGATAACACTCAGGTTTAATTTGATATCCACTAATCTTAAGGTTAATAATGATTATGATTACTGAAGGTTATACTGTTTTAATTTATGACTCGTTTTGATGCATATGTGGCTATTAATATACAAAAGTTGCTGAAATATTGCCTACAAAGTAGATAAAACAAATGTTTGTGCGAGCGCAGCGAGCGCTATCAATGCGCGAGCGAAGCGAGCGCTTAAGGTTAACAATAGTTATGATTATTGAAGGTTGTACTGTTTTAATTTATGATTCGTTTTGATGCATATGGCTATTAATATACAAAAGTTGCTGAAACATTACCCTCAAAGTAGACAAAACAAATGCTTGCGCGAGCGTAGCGAGCACTATCACCGGGCGAGCGTAGCGAGCGCTATTAATGCGCGAGCGAAGCGAGCGCGAAAAATGTTTAATGACTTTTTATGACCCTGACAATTTTTATGACCTACTAAGTCAACAACGATAACAATCAGGTGAAATTTGATATCCACTAATCTTAAGGTTAATAATGATTATGATTACTGAAGGTTGTACTGTTTTAATTTATGACTCGTTTTGATGCATGTGGCTATTAATATACAAAAGTTGCTGATATATTGCCTACAAAGTAGATAAAACAAATGTTTGCGCGAGCGCAGCGAGCGCTATCAATGCGCGAGCGAAGCGAGCGCTTAAGGTTAACAATAATTATGATTATTGAAGGTTGTACTGTTTTAATTTATGATTCGTTTTGATGCATGTGGCTATTAATATACAAAAGTTGCTGAAACATTACCCACAAAGTAGACAAAACAAATGCTTGCGCGAGCGTAGCGAGCACTATCACCGGGCGAGCGTAGCGAGCGCGAAAAATGTTTAACGACTTTTTATGACCTACTAAGTGAACACCGATAACACTCAGGTGAAATTTGATATCCACTAATCTTAAGGTTAATAATGATTATGATTACTGAAGGTTGTACTGTTTTAATTTATGACTCGTTTTGATGCATGTGGCTATTAATATACAAAAATTGCTGAAATATTACTCACAAAGTAGATAAAACAAATGCTTGCGCGAGCGCAGCGAGCGCGAAATTTTTTTATGACTTTTTATGACCCTGACAGTTTTTATGACCTACTAAGTCAACACCGATGATACTCAGGTTAAACTTGATATTCACTTATCTTAAGGATAATAGTCATTACGATTATTGAAGATTGTACTGTTTTAATTTATGACTCGTTTTGATGCATGTGGCTATTAATATACAAAAGTTGCTGAAATATTACCCACAAAGTAGATCAAAAAAATGCTTGCGCGAGCGTAGCGAGCGCTATCACTGCGCGAGCGAAGCGAGCGCCAGAAATTTTGACGACTTTTTATGACCTACTAAATCAACACCGATGACACTAAAGTTAAACTTGATAGCCACTTATTTTAAGGTTAATAATCATGATGAATATTGAAAATTGTACTGTTTTCATATAAAATTTCAGCCGTATCGGTTAAGCCGTTTAGCTGATAAGAAGTCACACATTCACAAAATTCAATAAAAAAAACCTGGACACCCAGACTCGTTAGCCAAAAAAAAAGTATCCTTTATCCTACTCTGCCCTATGAACTGTCTTTATACAACGTTTCAGGCAAATTGGTCAAGCAGTTTATTCGAGAAGAGGTCTTATATTGACAAAATTCAATAAAAAATATCTGGACCCCCTGACTCGATAGCCAAAAAAAAAGTATCCTATATCCTATTCTGCCCTATGTACTATCTTTGTACAAAATTTCAGCCAAATCGGTCAAGCCGTTTGACCGTGAAGAGGTCCTATATTTACAATATTCAATTCAAAATATCTGGACCCCCTGACTCGACAGCCAGAAAATAAGTATCCTTTATCCTATTCTGCCCTATGACATGTATTCATACAAAATTTCAGGCAAATCGGTCAAGCCGTTTATTCGAGAAGCAGTCTTATATTTACAAAATTCAATAAAAAATATCTGGACCCCCTGACTCGATATCCAAAAAAAAAGTATCCTATATCCTATTCTGCCCTATGTACTATCTTTGTACAAAATTTCAGCCAAATCGGTCAAGCCGTTTGACCGTGAAGAAGTCCCAAACAAACAAACAAACAAACAAACAAACAAATAAACAAACTGACTTTCGCATTTATAATATTGGTGTTGATGTTATCTAGTTACAGTAACGACAATTGTTTTATTTCACAGGAGCGGACTCATCGCATTGCGGTATTCAGCATGTTTTTAATTATTATAATATGTATATTTTTTAAATCGAAATTATATAACTTTGTTTCTGATAATTGTAATACCGTAAAATCTTAGCCACTTCTTTTAGATTTACAAGATTGTGAAAAATATTCGATATTTCAATAGTTAGATATTTTGTAATAAACTAAGCTCGCCTTCATTTCAAACTATGTATTACGGTTTCCGCACTCGAGATCTTGAACCGTGTTCAAACTATAATAGATCCACATTAATGTTTGCCGATTTATAATTGTCTTTTATTAGTTGTGTCTAAAAGTATATTATCAATTTATTAATTTTCTTTGTACCATTTTTAAAGTTTTACATGAAACTTTTCACATGTGTTGTTTTACTAAAGCTATGTAAATGTCTATGTTTAGATTCATGTATCCGAATATATTATTTAGATATTATAGAAATATATTATTTTTATTTAATATGATGTCCTTCTCACTTCTCTTATCTTTAAACTTATTTTTTAGGATTTTTAGGTTTCTGTAACCAACGGGTAAAACGGGACCCTATCACTAAGACTCCGCTGTCCATCCGTCTGTCTGTCTGTCCGTCCGTCTGTCACCAGGCTGTATCTCATGTACCGAGATAGTTAGACAGTTAAAATTTTCATAGATGTATTTCTGTTGCCGCTATAACATTTTCGTAAGATGACGTTATCGTAAATAAACACGCGGCTAAAAATGTTCGCAATCGACTTTCAAACAGGAGGTTCTCGATTCGTCAGTTTTATTTTTATTTTTTGTATGTATGTTACGCGATTACTTCGTCAATTGAGAACCGATTCGAATGATTTTTTTTTATCGGTAGAGTACATTTCCGAGGTAGTATTATTGTAATTTCATTGAGATCTGATAGATATCTCCAGAGATATAACGATAAACGTCTCAAACTTGCTACTGAAACTGACTCGCGGGGCATGAAAGTCGGTTGTTTTAGTTTATAAATCTTAATTATGATAAACGTTTAGTTAGTACCATACTGTGGTACGCGCGGGTCGTACGCTAAGACGATGGATCATGTGGTACGGGACTCTACGTGTGCGTGACTACGAGGCTGACACGCACTTGGCCAGTTTTATCGTATTTCATTTTCCTTTTAACTAGATCAGTTCTATGAAAATAAGTTTGTAAGAAAGTAACATAGTTCATGATAAAATAAAGCTGTGTTTCAAACGTCAATGTGACTGTGTTTCACTCACCAAGGAAACTGCACAAGATGCGAGTCACACAACGTGCCACGGAGCGTGCCATGTTACATCACGAACTTAGAAATACGGAGATAAGAAGAGGAACCAAGATGGTAGACATCGGATGCCGTTTAATTAAAGTGGAGTGTCAGTGAGCTGGACACGTCGTGAGATGTGGTGATGGTCGGTGGAGTAAGTCTGTCACAGAATGGTGGGCTCGTGTTGGGAAACGAAGCCGCGGCAGACAATACAGCGGCGGGTCGACGACATACACAAGTACGCAGATAGGAGCAACAGTAGCTCAGAACAGGGATGAGTGACGTAAGAGGGAGGAGGCTCATGTCCTGCAGAGAGCTGACAGTGATGGTGGTGATGATGACTTCATAGGTAACCATGGAAACGAGCACGTCCCCAGATTTTGTTCAGAAACCTTTGTTTAACAATTAACTAAGTACTAGCCGCCAGCTACCACCGTCAAGTTAGAAAATCTGTCGCCAAACATCTGATGTGTTAAAGCGGAAGCTATCCTTGAGAGCCAGTTCCCATTCTGGAGCTAGCGTGCTTACCATCTTCGACCGCATCATCACTTACCAACAGGTGAGATAGGTCAAACACTAGCCTAAAAGATTTAAAAAAATATATATTTGATTATCTACACATTATATGCACAGTGATGGCCGACGCCGTAGTTAGTCGCAGAGTTTTTACATTTTTAGGGTTCCGTAGTCCTGACAAGCAACCCTCATAGTTTCGTCATGTCCGTCTGTCTATCTGTCTGTCCAAAGTTTTGCTTTAATACCGATAAGAGACCGTTAATACTAGAAAGCAGTAATTTTGTAGGAGTAGGTATATAAATTACGCCAACAAAGTGATGAAATAAAATATTGAAAAATATTTTTTTATTTATGGTAGGTACATGATCCCCACTTCTCATGTACCTACCATAAAAAAAATATTTGATTTTTTTTTTTCGTCGTCTACCCCATCGTGGGGATATCGTTGAATAGGTCTCTTAAAATTACTTCAGAGTTGCTTAGGTATATCATTTTTCGATTAAATGCTCCATTTACAAAATATTAAACTTAAAAGTGCAAATTTTTGTTCCAGTAGGGCGTCCCCTCCCCCTCTAAAAGCAAAACTGCTGGCTTGAAAAATCTGGAAAAAATTGTGATAATAGTGCATTTCATGAAATTTAAAGGAAAACTATAGTGGTTAAGGTAACTTTATTAGTTTAGCAGTAATAGTCGTTGAACTTGGGTGTTGGATAATTTTGTACCAAATACAAAATCCTTAGAATAAATCCTTTAAAGTGACAAAGACGAAGTACCTAGTTGCTTGTTTATAACGGGTAAAGACTTTGCATTAAATAACGGGCTACTACGGAACCCTACACTACGCGTGGCCCGACACGCAGCCGGGCCACGCGCAGCCGGTTATTTATTTTAGTGTAATTCCAGTCTTACATGACCTATATTTTATTACATTTCAATTAATGTAGGCCCTTTTTAGGGTTCCGTAGCAAAAAACGGAACCCTTATATCGCCATGTAATTCTGTCTGTCTGTCTGTCTGTCCGTCCGTATATCACAGCCGTTTTATTCCGAAACTATTAGGACTACAGAATTGAAACTTGGTAGGTAGATGTATTCTGTAAACCGCTTTCCGATTTTTATACAAAAATAAAAAATATAAAAGTTTAAAAGGGGGCACCCCATACATGGATCTGAAACAAAAAAAATTTTTTTTCTTTAAACCTGTACGTGTGGGTGGGTGTCTATGGATAGGTCTTCAAAAATGACATTGAGGTTCCTAAAATATTTTTTTCTCAAAGTCAATCATTTGAAAGATAGGCGCGTCTTAAGTGGTAAAATGTGTGCCCCCTCCCCCTTCTAACTTTTAAAGCATGGGACTGAAAAATCTGAAAAAAATATACGCTGTAGATCTCAATAAAAACTAACAACAAAAATTGATTTGAATAAGATACAGTCAGCAGTTTTAGAGATATGGCGACCGCAAAGATAACTTTGTTTTTCATACAAACACTATGAAAAACAAAGTAAATTTTGTAGTTGCAAAAAATCATAGTAATGAAATACTTAACTATGTTACGGAACCCTACGAGTGCGAGTCCGACTTGCACTTGACCAGCTTTTTTATATCTGATGAACCCGATTGTAGGCTTGCGTTTGACCATTATCTCGCCTGATGGTAAGCGATGATATGGTTGAGGATGGTAAATACACAAGGCATAAAGGAATGTCTGACTCTCAAGAGCTGTACTGCCGGAACACTGTTAAGGTCCTGGCGGCAGATTTTCTCCTTGATGGTGGTAAACTAGATGTACCAGCATCAGGTCAGTGCTACCATGTTCTTACAATATCGTTGAAGTAAGAGGATACTGAATCTCAAATTGATCAGACCTATGAGAGTTGATTTCATAGCGTCATCAACTAGACAAAAACTCATTGTCTCAAAATGGTTAAAGGGAATTTCATGAATCAAAGCTAAGAACACTCTTAGTTAAGACACTTATCGAACTAAAAATAAACATAAATAAAAATCGGTTAATTCGTTTGGGCGCTACAATGCCACAGACATACATACAGATGCACACGTCAAACTTATAACTCCCCTTTCTTTTTGCGACGGGGGGTAAAAAGAGCGAATTTACTATTACAAACTTATTATTGACGGTTGGTGCAATAATTGTGTCTATATGTAGAACGGCAAAGTTAAGTTAGTCTGTTACCTGGTTTGACAAGTTTATACGGAACCCTCGGTGCGTGAGGCTAAGTCGCACTTGGAAGGTTTTTCTAGATGGCCGCTATTTATGTCGACTCGTGGGCGGCGTGTGTCGATAGACGGCCTCTTCTTATCAGTCAGTGGGCGGGGTTACATACACACGGCTGATCCTCCCTTCGTGCTACATTATGGTCGCTCTCTCACAGACTGGATATCAGATTCTGGTTGGTAGGAGCTTTGTCTCTTACCATGTTCATTGTTATAGTTGTAAAGTAAGTGAGGTAATAGAATCTGTTTGCGGTTTCATATAATCTCTTCTACTATCCATAATAAGTAATAATAATAAAGCCTTGTTTATTCCTTAATAAGTTTACAATTCATTTAAAATAGAAACATCAAATTCTTATATTATTCCATTTTTTTTGTTTTTATGTTTTGAAACATGCAGATTTGATTAGTATTTAATAATAGACAAATATATAATTGTTAGAACAAATTATTAACATTGTGTTTCTTCATCTCCTCTTTAATTCATTCATTTTATTTTTTGTTCATATTAAGGACCTAAATGCCTCCTTTACAAGAGCGTTTGTCCACAGCAACGGCAACGGGACGTCACCGGCACCGAGATTTTTTCGGGCCGATTTGAAAATGATGTGCCGGCGTTTTGTTTGTCCACCGCCACCGATTCCGGTGGTTCTGTTTCTTCTAGCTGTCATGCGTGGCAGATGCGTTTTCATATAAATGAAACAAACAACCTCAGACAAAAAAACAATAACCGATCGAACGGCGCCGGGCGCCGGCAGTGTGTCATCAAGATCTGTGCTTTTGTGCTTTGTATTGCGAGCCAATGCCGGCACATCGGCTCGTCAAAATCTCTGGCCGATTGCTAGCGGTCGCGCCGAAATATCGAAATATCGGCGGCCAGGATGACGTCGCCCGGTGCCGGTCATGCTGTGGACAAGCTGCCATACTATAAATATGTACCGCTACTTCGGCGCCAGAATTTTGTTCCCCTTGACGTCCCGGTGCCGTTGCTGTGGACAAACGCTGTAATTATTCACATCATTAGTTTTTTGGCTTTTTCCATGTATCATACATAATTGATAGTATACAGATTAGTTCGCAGATTGCAGTGAAACTCTTATTTTTATGATTGTGCTTTTACATTATGGAAAACTATCCCAAAATGGCCTTTGGCTTCATTACCTATAATAACATAGTACATGATATTCTATGTACCTATATTATGTACTCATACATCATTAGCATCTGGTCTCGGACAGACCAATGATGTTGATTTAATAATAAATAAATATTAAATAAATTGTTTTCATTTTTAGGGTTCCGTAGCCGAATGGCAAAATTCGGAACTCTTATAGATTCGTCATGTCTGTCTGTCTCTCCGTCCGTCCGTATGTCACAGCCACTTTATTCTGTAACTATTAAGACTTCATAATTGAAACTTGGTAGGTAGATGTATTCTGTGAACCGCTTTCCGATTCTTATCCAAAATTAAAAAACATAAAAGTTTAAGGGGGGGGCATCCCATACATTGTACTGTAACAAAAAAATATTTTTTTCTACAAAACTATACTATGAATAAGTCTTTAAAAATGACATTGAGATTTTTAAAATAATTTTTTCTCAAAGTCAATCAAAAAGTGTGGTTCCCCTATAACTTTTAAAGTGATACATCAAGAAAAAACATATTCTGTAAGAACTCAATAAAAACTTTCAACGAAGATTGGTTTGAACGAGATACAGTCAGCTGTTTTTGAGATATAGCGACCGCAATTATTACTTTGTTGTTTTTCATACAAACACTATGAAAAACAAAAGAAAAGAAAATTTAAGCTTATGGTTGCGAAAAACCATAGTTGTAGAATACTCTACTGTGTTACGGAACCCTACGAGTTCGAGTCTGACTTGCACTTGGCCAGTTTATTCTAGTTTGAGCTTTCGTGCGATAGTAGTGATCGAGAATCGCATGTACATCAACACCAATATTATAAATGCGAAAGTCAGTTTGTTTATTTGTTTGTTTGTTTGTTTGTTTGTTTGTTTGGGACTTCTTCACGGTCAAACGGCTTGACCGATTTGGCTGAAATTTTGTACAAAGATAGTACATAGGGCAGAATAGGATATAGGATACTTTTTTTTTGGATATCGAGTCAGGGGGTCCAGATATTTTTTATTGAATTTTGTAAATATAAGACTGCTTCTCGAATAAACGGCTTGACCGATTTGCCTGAAATTTTGTATGAATACATGTCATAGGGCAGAATAGGATAAAGGATACTTATTTTCTGGCTGTCGAGTCAGGGGGTCCAGATATTTTGAATTGAATATTGTAAATATAGGACCTCTTCACGGTCAAACGGCTTGACCGATTTGGCTGAAATTTTGTACAAAGATAGTACATAGGGCAGAATAGGATATAGGATACTTTTTTTTTGGCTATCGAGTCAGGGGGTCCAGATATTTTTTATTGAATTTTGTCAATATAAGACCTCTTCTCGAATAAACTGCTTGACCAATTTGCCTGAAACGTTGTATAAAGACAGTTCATAGGGCAGAGTAGGATAAAGGATACTTTTTTTTTGGCTAACGAGTCTGGGTGTCCAGGTTTTTTTTATTGAATTTTGTGAATGTGTGACTTCTTATCAGCTAAACGGCTTAACCGATACGGCTGAAATTTTATATGAAAACAGTACAATTTTCAATATTCATCATGATTATTAACCTTAAAATAAGTGGCTATCAAGTTTAACTTTAGTGTCATCGGTGTTGATTTAGTAGGTCATAAAAAGTCGTCAAAATTTCTGGCGCTCGCTTCGCTCGCGCAGTGATAGCGCTCGCTACGCTCGCGCAAGCATTTTTTTGATCTACTTTGTGGGTAATATTTCAGCAACTTTTGTATATTAATAGCCACATGCATCAAAACGAGTCATAAATTAAAACAGTACAATCTTCAATAATCGTAATGACTATTATCCTTAAGATAAGTGAATATCAAGTTTAACCTGAGTATCATCGGTGTTGACTTAGTAGGTCATAAAAACTGTCAGGGTCATAAAAAGTCATAAAAAAATTTCGCGCTCGCTGCGCTCGCGCAAGCATTTGTTTTATCTACTTTGTGAGTAATATTTCAGCAATTTTTGTATATTAATAGCCACATGCATCAAAACGAGTCATAAATTAAAACAGTACAACCTTCAGTAATCATAATCATTATTAACCTTAAGATTAGTGGATATCAAATTTCACCTGAGTGTTATCGGTGTTCACTTAGTAGGTCATAAAAAGTCGTTAAACATTTTTCGCGCTCGCTACGCTCGCCCGGTGATAGTGCTCGCTACGCTCGCGCAAGCATTTGTTTTGTCTACTTTGTGGGTAATGTTTCAGCAACTTTTGTATATTAATAGCCACATGCATCAAAACGAATCATAAATTAAAACAGTACAACCTTCAATAATCATAATTATTGTTAACCTTAAGCGCTCGCTTCGCTCGCGCATTGATAGCGCTCGCTGCGCTCGCGCAAACATTTGTTTTATCTACTTTGTAGGCAATATATCAGCAACTTTTGTATATTAATAGCCACATGCATCAAAACGAGTCATAAATTAAAACAGTACAACCTTCAGTAATCATAATCATTATTAACCTTAAGATTAGTGGATATCAAATTTCACCTGATTGTTATCGTTGTTGACTTAGTAGGTCATAAAAATTGTCAGGGTCATAAAAAGTCATTAAACATTTTTCGCGCTCGCTTCGCTCGCGCATTAATAGCGCTCGCTACGCTCGCCCGGTGATAGTGCTCGCTACGCTCGCGCAAGCATTTGTTTTGTCTACTTTGAGGGTAATGTTTCAGCAACTTTTGTATATTAATAGCCATATGCATCAAAACGAATCATAAATTAAAACAGTACAACCTTCAATAATCATAACTATTGTTAACCTTAAGCGCTCGCTTCGCTCGCGCATTGATAGCGCTCGCTGCGCTCGCACAAACATTTGTTTTATCTACTTTGTAGGCAATATTTCAGCAACTTTTGTATATTAATAGCCACATATGCATCAAAACGAGTCATAAATTAAAACAGTATAACCTTCAGTAATCATAATCATTATTAACCTTAAGATTAGTGGATATCAAATTAAACCTGAGTGTTATCGATGTTGACTTAGTAGGTCATAAAAATTGTCAGGGTCATAAAAAGTCGTAATAAAATTTCGCGCTCGGTACGCTCGCGCAGTGATAGCGCTCGCTACGCTCGCCCGGTGATAATGCTCGCTACGCTCGCGCAAGCATTTGTTTTGTCTACTTTGTGGGTAATACTTCAGCAACTTTTGTCTATCAATAACCACATGCATCAAAACGAATCATAAATTAAAACAGTACAACTTTCAATAATCATAATTATTGTTAACCTTAACATTAGTAGATATCAAGTTTAACCTAAGTGTCATCGGTGTTGACTTAGTAGATCATAAAAACTGTCAGGGTCATAAAAAGTCGTAAAAAAAATTCGCGCTCGCTTCGCTCGCGCAGTGATAGCGCTCGCTACGCTCGCGTGGTAATAGTGCTCGCTACGCTCGAGCAAGCATTTGTTTTATCTTCTTTGTAGGTAATATTTCAGCAACTTTTGTATATAAATAGCCACATGCATCAAATGAGTCATAAATTAAAACAGTACAACCTTCAGTAATCATAATCATTATTAACCTTAAGATTAGTAGATATCAAGTTTAACCTGAGTGTCATCGGTGTTGACTTAGTAGATCATAAAAACTGTCAGGGTCATAAAAAGTCGTAAAAAAAATTTGCGCTCGCTACGCTCGCGTGGTAATAGTGCTCGCTACGCTCGAGCAAGCATTTGTTTTATCTTCTTTGTAGGTAATATTTCAGCAACTTTTGTATATAAATAGCCACATGCATCAAAACGAGTCATAAATTAAAACAGTACAACCTTCAGTAATCATAATCATTATTAACCTTAAGATTAGTGGATATCAAATTAAACCTGAGTGTTATCGATGTTGACTTAGTAGGTCATAAAAATTGTCAGGGTCATAAAAAGTCGTAAAAAATTTTCGCGCTCGCTACGCTCGCGCATTGATAGCGCTTGCTGTGCTCGCGCAAACATTTGTTTTATCTACTTTGTGGGTAATATTTCAGCAACTTTTGTATATTAATAGCCACATGCATCAAAACGAATCATAAATTAAAACAGTACAACCTTCAGTAATCATAATTATTGTTAACCTTAACATTAGTAGATGTAGGGACCGCAACCCAAAATTTTAATACTCGTCAAATATTTCGCTGCACCTACGAGAAACGGAACGCAGCAAAAACACCCGCCCGCGCGCCGCTGCCCGGCCGCGCCCGCCATTATAAAAAAGACGTTCGTCGTGTGATCATCGCTCACCTCTGACCGCGATTGGTTACCGCGAAAAAACATACAAAATAAGCGCCGGCGCCGCGGATGCCTCGATCCAGTAAACACTATTACAATAAACTACGAAAACACGGAAGTGAAGTGTCTAAAGACTGATGGTGTGTGATATAAAAAGCGTGAAGTACTTGAAAACGGAATGGACTTGACGGTGGGTGCATATTTTTGTTTATTTGAGTTCATTTGTAGCTTCACTGAGCCATCGAGCCTACATTTTGGGCCTTCGACCCGGACTCCCGGTTATAACGTCAAGTCTCATAGTTATTTTAATACTTTCATTGCACACAAATCATATTACACCTCGCAAGTAGGTACCACACCCAACACGTGCTTGCACTTTTTATTTGTGTTTTACTAATAAACCACACAGGTTCCAACTTCAACCTACACTTTTTCAAACACTAAATAACATATTTTATGCAATCCTTATTGTTTAATACGAAAATATAGTGTTTTTTTTATCGAAAACAGTGACACGGGTGCGTTGACCTTTATGTGATAGTGAAACAAATTGCATCGTAACTTTCTGAATTTCATAGTACTAGCTCATTTCTATAGTAATATCGCTTATTATAAATGTCTAGCATCGTGTTATTGTAGAAACAAATGCCTACATTGTGTATTTACTGTGTTTTATTGTGATTACTTTGCCGGTTAGACCTCTCTAACACCGGCACCGCCCGGCAGCCATTACGTTTCGTCTTGCGTAGCGGGAAAATAATACGTAATTAAATTTTTGTGGATTTATTTTCTAGGATAATTTATTTCGACGTTTTCGGTTGTTGTATCGTAATTTAGTGACTCAAAATGACTGGTAAAAATACTGTTCCTGACTCGGATCTCGACGATCAGGTTCATCCTTTCTTGACGTCAAAGGAAATGTGTTTTCTTCGCATTCAACATTTATATGAAATGTCATTAGAAGTAGAAACAGATGTAACTCATTTAGCCGAGTTTTCTGCACGGATCGATGACCTCTCAGACATCCGAGCGGAATACAATAGGTGCGTTATGGAAATAAATTCACTATATCGGAAATACAAACCAAATTATGTCCCTACGTATAGCGAAATAAAGGCGTTTGATGTACTTTATTATGCGATTCGTAAAGTTTCCAATGGCCTTCACCCACCCGAGCGTCCCGCCAAGACGGAACCCGGTGGCAAGGAATTGCAAATAACTAGGCGGTGCGTAAAGTTACCCGAATTACAACTATTTAAATTTGATAGTAAACTCGAAAATTGGATAACCTTCCGTGATACGTTTACGAGCTTAATTCATGATAATCCCGCGATTACTGATGTCGAGAAATATTATTACCTTATGTCATCGGTTAGCGGTTCGGCTTTATCTATTGTGAAATCAATGCCAATCACAGCTGATAATTACAGCATCGTATGGAGCGCCTTAGTTAAGCGATTTGAGAATAAGCGCGCGCTTGCTTCGGCGTATTTAGACAAGCTGTTTAACTTTAAACCGTTGATAAGCGAATCGGCCGCGAACCTTAATAATTTTCTCCAAACTTATCATGAAAATATTACAGCTTTAGAACTTCTTAAAATTCCGGATTTATCTAGTTTTATACTATTCCAAATATCTTTGCGAAATCTCGACCCCGTGACGCGCCGCGAGTTCGAACAGACCGTGCCGCCGGGCGAGATACCTACCGCTAAGCAATTATTGAACTTTATCGAGAAGCAAGCGCGTGTCCTTGAGATGTCAGAAAGCAAGTCAGTGTACGCCAAGCCGTCTACACCAGCTTTCAAGCCATCTACGTCGCGTTCAAACAAGGATACGACCACACAACACGGTTATAAACCTACTATGACCGCAGCTGTGGCCAGCATGAACAACGTTGTCGAACGGCAGAAATCCAACGTCTGTCCGTGTTGTCCAATGCCACACGCTATCTATCGCTGTGCAGTCTACAACGCGCTTACACCTGAGTCACGCACTGCCAAAGTCAAAGAGCTCAGTTTGTGTGAGAACTGTTTGCGTGATAATCACACCAGCGCTGATTGTCCGGCCAAACATTGTTGTACGGTCTGCAAAAAGAGGCACCACAGCTCTCTTCACATCGACTCCTCAGTCACGTGTCAAGGGAACGTTGTGGGTCTCACATGTTCGACTGATCAGACAGTCCTGCTTGGCACCGCGGTCGTACACGTCGCGGACGCATGGGGACACTTCCATTGCGTGCGCGCACTTATAGACAGCGGCGCTATGTCAAGCTATATAACACATAGTTGTGCGAAGAGGCTAGGATTACCTCGTCGTAGATGCGATGTTCGAACGATCGGTCTAGGCGGGAACCAAGTTGATAACTTTGGTCAAACCTCGCTCGCAATAAAACCGCGACACGATACATCGCCCGTTCTTAATACGGACGCGGTTATCGTCGCGAACATAGCCGGCAATCTACCGACAGTTAGGTTACCTCTTGATATTTTAGATCGTTATCAGAATATCGAGTTAGCGGACCCAGCGTTTCATCGGCCCGCGCCGGTGGACTTATTGATAGCAGGCGACTTATTTCCTTACCTATACGACGGAGATAAAATACTACCGGAACGCCCGGGTTTGCCCGTGATATTAAAGTCTATCTTCGGATACGTTATCACCGGTCAAATAGATTGGCGCGATAGCAATAAAAAGAGTTTAGACTCGGATAACCACGCTTTTTCCGGATTTTCTAGTACGGATAACTTAGACCGGGTGATGAACGCGTTCTGGGAAGTCGAGAACGTACCGTCGGAACAACCAAAGAAACCCGACGACGTATTAGCAGAAAAGTTGTTCGCGCACGAACATAGTCGCGATCCGAACACCGGTAGATACGTTGTTAGGTATCCGTTTCGGCCGGACCACAGTCTCGGCGATTCTCGACAGGTGGCGTTACGGAGATTGACTAATTTAGAGGCGCGTCTCGACCGCGACTCTCAATTAAAGTGTGAATATCACAAATTCATGTCCGACTATGAGTCTTTAGGTCACATGACGTGTTTAGGTAATTTACAAAACGTGGATTCCAAGTATTTGATCCCGCATTTTTGTATTCTCAAACCGACGAGCACCAGCACCAAGCTGCGTACCGTGTTCGACGCGTCGACAAAAACTGCTAATCACAAGTCACTTAATGACGTGGTTCTAGCGGGACCGAAACTTCAGGCGGATATTAATCAGATATTAATAAATTTCCGATTACATGCTGTTTGTATATCCGCAGACATCTGTAAAATGTACAGACAAATTTTGATACATCAAGACCAACGGCCTTATCAACACATACTGTGGCGCCACTCAACAGATCAACCGGTTCAGGTTTACGAGCTGGCGACTGTCACGTATGGGGTCGCTAGTAGTCCGTATCTGGCCATCAAGGTACTGCATACTTTAGCCGACGAACACGCAGATACGTATCCAACTGCAGCTCGAGTTCTTAAAAGTGGATTCTTCATGGATGACCTACTATGGTCGGAACCCACAGAGGATGACGCTCTCCAGCTGCAGAAGGATCTACGCGAGCTGTTGCAGAGTGCTGGCTTCCTGTTATGTAAGTGGGCTAGTAATAGTGCTCAGGTGCTGGCCGCGGTCCCTGAAGATCACCGAGAAACTCCGATTGAGTTTGACGATGATGAAGATTTGTCACTCAAGGTTTTGGGTCTTCAGTGGCTACCAGGAACGGACTGCTTTTCCTTCAGAACGATGAAGTATGATTACGAGGTCACAAAACGCACCGTTCTATCACAGATCGGTCGTTTATTCGATCCTCTCGGTTTTGTTGCACCCTGCATATTTTATGCCAAATGTTTCATGCAGAAGATCTGGGCCCTGAAACTCGATTGGGACCAGCGCTTGCCTGTTGACCTTGAAACAGAATGGCGGGCCTTCGTTCGGGAGCTACCTCTACTTTCCGAACTTAGACACGAACGTCACGTGATGGTATCGCAAAGTACGACCTCTCGTATTTTCGCGTTCGCTGACGCGTCTACCCTCGGGTACGCGGCTCAGATATACCTACACACGACTAACGACGACGGTGATAGCAAAACGAGCCTTCTAATTGCTAAATCAAAAGTGGCTCCGCTGAAAACGGTATCTGTACCACGACTCGAGCTAATGGCAGCCCACTTGCTCGCCAAACTCGTCAAGTATGTCACAGGTATTCTTCAGGAGCGAGCTATCAGTATCAACGACATCTTGTTGTTTACTGATTCTTCTGTAGTACTGGCTTGGCTTAACACACCAAGCTACAAGCTTAAAACATTCGTGGCCACTCGAGTAACAAAAATACTGGACACAGTTCCCAGTACTAATTGGTTCCATGTAAGTGGTGAGAGTAACCCGAGCGACATCTGTTCCCGGGGTGCGACGCCGTCCGTGCTTCTCTCAAATCCCGAATGGCTTAATGGTCCCAGCTGGCTACTAAGTGAGCGATGGCCAGTACGCGCTATAGATGAGTTCAGAGACGTCAATCCTCCCGAACTAAAAACCTCCCTTAACACTATGGCGCTGGTAACGTCGGAGGAGTCCTCTAATCTCATCTATGAGCTTTCTGAGAGATATTCTAATTACACGAAATTAGTCAATATCGTAGCTCGGATTCGTAAATTCATCACGAATTGCCGCACACCTAAATCCGAGCGCACTAAACTTTCTCTAAGTGACTTAAAAGACGCACGTGACGTCATCATAAAATCCGTGCAACAGCACCACTTTGCCGCCGATATAATCGCGATATCAAAGAGCCTTCAGCCGCAGCAGTCTCTGCAAAAGCTCAACCCCTTCGTTGATCCCCATGGTCTCCTCAGGGTGGGGGGTAGACTTTCGCTCGCAGAGATTTCGTTCGACAAAAAACATCCTGTATTGCTTCCTAAAAAATGCAATTTTACTAATTGTCTGATCGATTATTACCATGTGCTTTATTTACATGTAGGACCACGTACCCTACAGAGTATATTGAGTCAAAAGTTCTGGATTGTGTCCGCTCGTAGCATAGTCAGACTACGCACAAGCAAATGCATAGCGTGTTTTAAAGTAAGACCGACAGTCAGGCAACCTCTAATGGGACAGTTACCTAAGTTTCGAACGGAAGATATTCACTCCTTCCATTCGGTAGGTCTTGACATAGGGGGTCCATTTTTAACAAAAGAGTCCATTCGTAGAAATGCTCGCATCACCAAGGCTTATTTATGCATTTTCGTTTGCTGTGCTACTCGCGCGGTACATTTAGAGACTTTATCCTCACTTAGCACAGAATGCTTTCTGGCATCATTTGACCGTTTTACAGCAAGACGTGGATTATGTCAGGCGCTAATCTCAGACAATGCGACGAACTTCGTTTCAGCCGGTAAACAGTTAGCTGAAGTCTCACAATTCTTAAAATCCAACACGGATGATATCTCAGGCGAGTTTACCAAACGTCAAGTTCAATGGAAGCATAACCCTCCAACAGGTAGTCACTTCGGCGGTCTTTACGAAGCAGCCATTAAATCGGCAAAGTCACTTTTAAAAAGAACCATCGGAAGCAGGACGCTAACATTTGAAGAGTTAACAACACTCTTTGCGCGAGTTGAAGCCGTGCTCAATTCTCGCCCTCTTTGCGCTCTGTCCTCGGACCCCAGCGAGTTCGAGATACTTACTCCAGCACATTTCTTAGTAGGCCGCGGATTGTTAGATGCTCCAGAGTATGACCTAACTAGTCTCCCTATAAATCGTCTGAGTAGGTGGCAGGCGGTACAACAGATAGCCCAACAGTTTTGGCGTCTGTGGCGCAAAGATTACCTTCACACACTTCAAACCCGCCAAAAGTGGACCAAAGGTTGTCGAGATCTGAAGGTCGGCAATCTAGTGCTTATAAACTCGGACGCACCGCCCCTTCAGTGGGTACTAGGCAGAGTCACTAAGCTATACACAGGCCCAGACAATGTGACGCGTGTCGTTAGTGTTCGAACCAAACACAGTGAATTCACAAGACCCGTAGTTAAGCTCAGCCCGCTCCCCTTGGAGCAGGATGATTAGAAGTCTCTATTCTCTAACTTATCTTACAAAGGTCAACCCATCTAGTTTTAAGTTTCATATACTATACAGTCCACTCTCTATAATTTACATACTTGTAGTACTAATCTATCTAGTGTAACCTTATATTTACTTAACACTACACCTCAGTGTGACACCCTACATCTACATTAATATTTTGTTATTCAATACACTTTTCAACACAGTATTTATTTATTTCCAACTTGGAATTATAACTGGGAAATCCTGTCGGATTTCGGTGGGGGGAAATGTAGGGACCGCAACCCAAAATTTTAATACTCGTCAAATATTTCGCTGCACCTACGAGAAACGGAACGCAGCAAAAACACCCGCCCGCGCGCCGCTGCCCGGCCGCGCCCGCCATTATAAAAAAGACGTTCGTCGTGTGATCATCGCTCACCTCTGACCGCGATTGGTTACCGCGAAAAAACATACAAAATAAGCGCCGGCGCCGCGGATGCCTCGATCCAGTAAACACTATTACAATAAACTACGAAAACACGGAAGTGAAGTGTCTAAAGACTGATGGTGTGTGATATAAAAAGCGTGAAGTACTTGAAAACGGAATGGACTTGACGGTGGGTGCATATTTTTGTTTATTTGAGTTCATTTGTAGCTTCACTGAGCCATCGAGCCTACAGTAGATATCAAGTTTAACCTGAGTGTCATCGGTGTTGACTTAGTAGATCATAAAAACTGTCAGGGTCATAAAAAGTCGTAAAAAAATTCGCGCTCGCTTCGCTCGCGCAGTGATAGCGCTCGCTACGCTCGCGTGGTAATAGTGCTCGCTACGCTCGAGCAAGCATTTGTTTTATCTTCTTTGTAGGTAATATTTCAGCAACTTTTGTATATAAATAGCCACATGCATCAAAACGAGTCATAAATTAAAACAGTACAACCTTCAGTAATCATAATCATTATTAACCTTAAGATTAGTGGATATCAAGTTTAACCTGAGTGTCATTGGTGTTGACTTAGTAGGTCATAAAAACTGTCAGGGTCATAAAAAGTCGTACATTTTTTTTATTGTAAAAAGTAATTATTAATGACTTTAACAATAGACGATAGATAAACTCTTTATTGTATACCAAGAAAGAAACTTAAGTCTAGACATATTAACATTTATTTAATCGGTGATACAATCGGCGGTCTTATCGCATAAAGGGATCTCTTCCAGACAACCAAGTGTGGAGTAGTAACAAAAACAAAGGGAGTTTCGCGATGGCGATTACATGATACAGGAAACTGCAATAAACATATTACTTATTAATATAAGTATAATACTTACTATACACATAATATATGCAGGTTCATACATACAAATACCATAGTAAAATATATATTATATTATACAGACACATACTTATACATTACTTACACTATACCTACCTATATAGGTATATAAATAAACATACATGTAAATATATACATAAATATATATCACCATATATATTTCAATAAATGCATACAATATATTATTATTTTAAATTATATATAATACATACTTTATATGTACAACAAATACATATATCGAGTTCTACCTAAGAGTCATCTACAGTGAGTTGATTATTAGGTCGTAAAACTGTCAGGGTCATAAAATGTCATAAAAAATGTTCGCTTGCGCAATGATTGCACTCGCTGCGCTTGCGCAGCTATTCACCTTATTTGCTTTGCAAGAAATGTTTCAGGAACTTTTGTGTTGAGTCAAACATTTAAGCAGCACAACTTCGTATACCTAACCAAAATGATTAATGACTTTAACAATAGAGGATATTGAGTTCGACTTTAGGGTCATCTATGGTGACTTGGCCAAAGAGATCATAGATCTTGACCTCAAAGGTCATAAAGACTTAAATGACGCGGGCGAAGCCGCGGGTAACAGCTAGTTATATATATATATTTATAACGTGAAGAGGAGAGTAATAGTGTGTGACCCCCGCGGTGACCAGTCGTATTGGGGGACGTAAAGAGGCCGCTGTTGTATGTCATTTGTTGGAGCTAGAAGGATTTTATATTGTTTGATACATAGATGATTTGATTTCTGAATTTGTGCGCTAATTTTTTGTTCGGCATAGATCTATTTTGAACCGGAACTGGAAAAATAGAGGAGGTTATTATTTTATTTTTTTATGTATGTTCACTGACTACTCGAAGATGTCTGAACCGATTTGTAAAATTATTTTTTTATTACAAAAAAATTATTTCACAGGAGCGCCCAAATAAATGTAGACAAAATCGGTTAATGTTTTTCTTGGTAAGGGTTCATAGAGCACCTTGTTAATTACAGTTAAATACGAATGTTATTTTCGGTGACTGTGATAAAATTCTCTTTTGCCGGTCTTGATGTTCCTGGTTCTGTATTTTTTACCTTATGGTTTTATAATAATTTTATTATATTTGATGTATGCTTTGTTCCTATGAACTCTTTCTTTTTGCAACTGGATACTCAGCTTCTCTCTCTCCTTGAGAACTTCAGGGTGAAAATCTTCTTTAATATAAGAAGGCCCGGTGGCGTAATGAGGGCCCGGTAGCGTAATCGGGAGAACGTTCGGCTTTGATGCCGTGGTACCGAGTTCAAACCGCCGTGCACCAATGGATTTTTCTATCGAAAAATTTATTTTCTCACAGTGGCCCTCCGGAGAAGGAAAAACATCGTTAAGAAACCAACAACCCCCGCATGGTGGTAGGACACTATCTAGTGTCCGCCTGGCCAGCTACCACCCTCAAGTTAGAAAAATCTGTCGCCAAAACATCTAATGTGTTCCGGCAGCTATCCTTGAGAGCCAGTTCCCATTCTAGGCCTAGCGTGCTTACCATCTTCGACCGCATCATCACTTACCAACAGGTGAGATAGTGGTTAAACGCTAGCCTATAAAAATATTAAAAAAAAAAAAAAAAAAAAGAGGTAAGTACCTTGTAGCATTTTTTTATTTTGGATTAGTTCTATTTCTTTACCCATAGTAGTGAATGTAACAATTATGGGTCTAATTTTTTCAGATCTTTTCCCCATGCGTTTAACAAATTCAATATCAGTTTTATAACATTCCACCTTTATATTGTTTTTTATTATTTGAAAAACATTATTTTAAAAAGTAAAGTAACAACATATTTTCCGTGTCAACTCCGAAAAAAATCAGGTATTTCCTTCTTGCAATTCTGTCTAATCTCTGTATTTTTTGTTCTTGTTCTTTAGCAATTTTTTCTAACTGCTGCTGTCTGGATTCCAGTAACGTATCATAATTTTTTCATCTATATTTTTATTTATATTTATATTTTTGGGATACTCTCTTTCATTTCTTTTAGTTGTTTTCCTTGTTCTTGTTTAGTTTGCAGTATTTTTAAAATCTTAGTAATTTGTTCCATTTTTAACCGACTTCAAAAAAAGGTGGAGGTTTCTCAATTCGACCTTATATATATATATATAAGGTCGACTACAAATAACTTATATAAATATATATATATATATATATATATATATATATATACTAGCTGTTACCCGCGGCTTCGCCCGCGTCATTTAAGTCTTTATGACCTTTGAGGTCAAGATCTACGATCTCTTTGGCCAAGTCACCATAGATGACCCTAAAGTCGAACTCAATATCCTCTATTGTTAAAGTCATTAATCATTTTGGTTAGGTATACGAAGTTGTGCTGCTTAAATGTTTGACTCAACACAAAAGTTCCTGAAACATTTCTTGCAAAGCAAATAAGGTGAATAGCTGCGCGAGCGCAGCGAGTGCAATCATTGCGCAAGCGAACATTTTTTATGACATTTTATGACCCTGACAGTTTTACGACCTAATAATCAACTCACTGTAGAAGACTCTTAGGTAGAACTCGATATATGTATTTGTTGTACATATAAAGTATGTATTGTATAATTTAAAATAATAATATATTGTATGCATTTATTGAAATATATATGGTGATATATATTTATATATATATTTACATGTATGTTTATTTATATACCTATATAGGTAGGTATAGTGTAAGTAATGTATAAGTATGTGTCCGTATAATAAAATATATATTTTACTATGGTATTTGTATGTATGAACCTGCATATATTATGTGTATAGTAAGTATTATACTTATATTAATAAGTAATATGTTTATTGCAGTTTCCTGTATCATATAATCGCCATCGCGAAACTCCCTTTGTTTTTGTTACTACTCCACACTTGGTTGTCTGGAAGAGATCACTTTATGCGATAAGACCGCCGATTGTATCACCGATTAAATAAATGTTAATATGTCTAGACTTAAGTTTCTTTCTTGGTATACAATAAAGAGTTTATCTATCGTCTATTGTTAAAGTCATTAATAATTACTTTTTACGATAAAAAAAATGTACGACTTTTTATGACCCTGACAGTTTTTATGACCTACTAGGTCAACACCGATGACACTCAGGTTAAACTTGATATCCACTAATCTTAAGGTTAATAATGATTATGATTACTAAAGGTTGTAATGTTTTAATTTATGACTCGTTTTGATGCATGTGGCTATTTATATACAAATGTTGCTGAAATATTACCTACAAAAAAGATAAAACAAATGCTTGCTCGAGCGTAGCGAGCACTATTACCACGCGAGCGTAGCGAGCCCTATCACTGCGCGAGCGAAGCGAGCGCGAATTTTTTTTACGACTTTTTATGACCCTGACAGTTTTTAAGATCTACTAAGTCAACACCGATGACACTCAGGTTAAACTTGATATCTACTAATGTTAAGATTAACAATAATTATGATTACTGAAGGTTGTACTGTTTTAATTTATGATTCGTTTTGATGCATGTGGCTATTTATATACAAAAGTTGCTGAAATATTACCCACGAAGTAGATAAAACAAATGTTTGCGCGAGCACAGCAAGCGCTATCAATGCGCGAGCGTAGCGAGCGCGAAAATTTTTTACGACTTTTTATGACCCTGACAATTTTTATGACCTACTAAGTCAACATCGATAACACTCAGGTTTAATTTGATATCCACTAATCTTAAGGTTAATAATGATTATGATTACCTAGCTATTTATGACTCGTTTTGATGCATGTGGCTATTTATATACAGAAGTTGCTGAAATATTACCCACAAAGTAGACAAAACAAATGCTTGCGCGAGCGTAGCGAGCACTATCACCGGGCGAGCGTAGCGAGCGCTATCACTGCGCGAGCGTACCGAGCGCGAAATTTTATTACGGCTTTTTACACCCTGACAATTTTTATGACCTACTAAGTGAACACCGATAACACTCAGGTGAAATTTGATATCCACTAATCTTAAGGTTAATAATGATTATGATTACTGAAGGTTGTACTGTTTTAATTTATGACTTGTTTTGATGCATATGTGGCTATTAATATACAAAAGTTGCTGAAATATTGCCTACAAAGTAGATAAAACAAATGTTTGCGCGAGCGCAGCGAGCGCTATCAATGCGCGAGCGAAGCGAGCGCTTAAGGTTAACAATAATTATGATAATTGAAGGTTGTACTGTTTTAATTTATGATTCGTTTTGATGCATGTGGCTATTAATATACAAAAGTTGCTGAAACATTACCCACAAAGTAGACAAAACAAATGCTTGCGCGAGCGTAGCGAGCACTATCACCGGGCGAGCGTAGCGAGCGCTATTAATGCGCGAGCGAAGCGAGCGCGAAAAATTTTTAACGACTTTTTATGACCTACTAAGTGAACACCGATAACACTCAGGTGAAATTTGATATCCACTAATCTTAAGGTTAATAATGATTATGATTACTGAAGGTTGTACTGTTTTAATTTATGACTCGTTTTGATGCATGTGGCTATTAATATACAAAAATTGCTGAAATATTACTCACAAAGTACATAAAACAAATGCTTGCGCGAGCGCAGCGAGCGCGAAATTTTTTTATGACTTTTTATGACCCTGACAGTTTTTATGACCTACTAAGTCAACACCGATGATACTCAGGTTAAACTTGATATTCACTTATCTTAAGGATAATAGTCATTACGATTATTGAAGATTGTACTGTTTTAATTTATGACTCGTTTTGATGCATGTGGCTATTAATATACAAAAGTTGCTGAAATATTACCCACAAAGTAGATCAAAAAAAAGCTTGCGCGAGCGTAGCGAGCGCTATCACTGCGCGAGCAATGCGAGCGCCAGAAATTTTGACGACTTTTTATGACCTACTAAATCAACACCGATGACACTAAAGTTAAACTTGATAGCCACTTATTTTAAGGTTAATAATCATGAGGAATATTGAAAGTTGTACTGTTTTCATATATGAATCGTCTTGATGCATGTGTTTATTCATATACAAAAGTTGCTGAAATGTTACCTACAAAGTAAATACAACAAATGCTTGTGCGAGCGTAGCGAGCGCTATCACTGTGCGATCGAAGCGAGCGTGAAAATTGTTTACGTTTTTTATGACCTACTAAGTCAATACCGATTACCCTAAGGTTAAATGAGGCTGTTTAAATACGAAAGATTCTGAAATACTTCCCACAAAGCAGATAAAACACGTTGGGCAAGCAGATCCAGTGCGTAAATTTTGATGACTTTTAATGAACCTGACTGTTTTATGGCCTAATTAAGACACTTATTAAGTCATTATAAACAAACCTAAGGTCAAACTTTTATGATTATGTTAGCTCTATGTAAAGTTAACAAAAAATATAGGCATCCACACTTAACTGCCGAAAAAAAAGTATTCTTTGCCCTATTAAATGTCTCCGATCAAAATTTTATGTGAATCGGACAAGCAAGTTGGCCAAAAAGAAGGCACACATTTACAAAATTCAATAATAAAAAACTGACAACCGGACTCGATTATAAAAAAAAGTAACCAATGTGCACCAATAATAGACTCTACTCTTGATATATAAGACATATACCTGTCTCTGTACAATTTCAGCTCAATCGGTCAACTCGTTTAACCAAGAAGAGGTCACACGTTTACAAAATTCAATAAAAAAAAATTGGTTACCCAGACTCAACTGCAAAAAAAAATATCCCTCGTCGTTCTATGCATTTTTAACTGTATTTGTACAAAATTTGAGCGGAATCGGTCAAAATGACTGGCCGATAAGAGGCCACACATTATTCCATACTAAAAATGTGGAAATCTGGAATTGACAGCTAAAAAAATTATCTATGTCCTTCTATGTCTTATTGACTGTCTGTGTACGAAATCTCAGCTGAAATGGTTGACCCGTTTAGCCGAGAGGAGGCCACACATTTACACAGTTCAATAAAAAAAATCTGGACACCTGGACTCGACTACCAGAAAAAAAGTATCCTATGTGCTTCTATGTTCTATATTATATCTATCTATCTATTCTATGCCATATGAACTGTTTATGTATAAAATTTCAGCCGTATCGTTCAAGCCGTTTAGCTGATAAGAAGTCACACATTCATAAAATTCAATAAAAAAAACCTGGACACCCAGATTCGTTAGCCAAAAAAAAGTATCCTATATCCTACTCTGCCCTATGAACTGTCTTTATACAACGTTTCAGGCAAATTGGTCAAGCAGTTTATTCGAGAAGAGGTCTTATATTGACAAAATTCAATTAAAAATATTCGGACCCTCTGACTCGATAGCCAGAAAAAAATATTCTATATCCTATTCTACCCTATGAACTGTCTTTATACAACATTTCAGGGAAATCGGTCAAGCCGTTTATTCGAGAAGAAGTCTTATATTTACAAAATTCAATAAAAAATATCTGGACCCCCTGACTCGATAGCCAAAAAAAAAAGTATCCTATATCCTATTCTGCCCTATGTACTATCTTTGTACAAAATTTCAGCCAAATCGGTCAAGACGTTTGACCGTGAAGAGGTCCTATATTTACAATATTCAATTTAAAATATCTGGACCCCCTGACTCGACAGCCAAAAAATAAGTATCCTATATCCTATTCTGCCTTATGACATGTATTCAAACAAAATTTCAGGCAAATTGGTCAAGCCGTTAATTCGAGAAGCAGTCTTATATTTACAAAATTCAATAAAAAATATCTGGACCCCCTGACTTGATAGCCAAAAAAAAAGTATCCTTTATCCTATTCTGCCCTATGTACTATCTTTGTACAAAATTTCAGCCAAATCGGTCAAGCCGTTTGACCGTGAAGAGGTCCTATATTTACAATATTCAATTAAAAATATCTGGACCCCCTGACTCGACAGCCAGAAAATAAGTATCCTATATCCTATTCTGCCCTATGACATGTATTCAAACAAAATTTCAGGCAAATCGGTCAAGCCGTTTATTCGAGAAGCAGTCTTATATTTACAAAATTCAATAAAAAATATCTGGACCCCCTGACTCGATAGCCAAAAAAAAAGTATCCTATATCCTATTCTGCCCTATGTACTATCTTTGTACAAAATTTCAGCCAAATCGGTCAAGACGTTTGACCGTGAAGAGGTCCTATATTTACAATATTCAATTTAAAATATCTGGACCCCCTGACTCGACAGCCAGAAAATAAGTATCCTATATCCTATTCTGCCCTATGACATGTATTCAAACAAAATTTCAGGCAAATTGGTCAAGCCGTTTATTCGAGAAGCAGTCTTATATTTACAAAATTCAATAAAAATATCCTATTCTGCCCTATGTACTATCTTTGTACAAAATTTCAGCCAAATCGGTCAAGCCGTTTGACCGTGAAGAGGTCCTATATTTACAATATTCAATTTAAAATATCTGGACCCCCTGACTCGACAGCCAGAAAATAAGTATCCTATATCCTATTCTGCCCTATGACATGTATTCAAACAAAATTTCAGGCAAATCGGTCAAGCCGTTTATTCGAGAAGAAGTCTTATATTTACAAAATTCAATAAAAAATATCTGGACCCCCTGACTCGATAGCCAAAAAAAAAGTATCCTTTATCCTATTCTGCCCTATGTACTATCTTTGTACAAAATTTCAGCCAAATCGGTCAAGCCGTTTGACCGTGAAGAGGTCCTATATTTACAATATTCAATTTAAAATATCTGGACCCCCTGACTCGACAGCCTGAAAATAAGTATCCTATATCCTATTCTGCCCTATGACATGTATTCATACAAAATTTCAGGCAAATCGGTCAAGCCGTTTATTCGAGAAGCAGTCTTATATTTACAAAATTCAATAAAAAATATCTGGACCCCCTGACTCGATAGCCAAAAAAAAAGTATCCTATATCGTATTCTGCCCTATGTACTATCTTTGTACAAAATTTCAGCCAAATCGGTCAAGCCGTTTGACCGTGAAGAAGTCCCAAACAAACAAACAAACAAACAAACAAACAAATAAACAAACTGACTTTCGCATTTATAATATTGGTGTTGATATATATATATATATATATATATATATATATATATTTCATGTTTGTTCGCGGATAACTTCGTCGTTTATGAACCGATTTTGATTATTCTTTTTTTGTTCGAAAGGAGATATTCCAAGTGTGGTACCATGGTAATTTTATCGAGGTCTGATCGGTCGAGTATCTCCAGAGATATTGAGATAAACATCTCAAAATTGGTACTGAAAATGAATAGCGCGGCATTGAAGTCGGTTCTTTTTTAGTTTTTAAAAGATATTATTATGTAATATAGTTATATTTTTTTTCTGTCCTCTAGTGGTTTTACAATATACTGCTACGTTACAGATCAATGGTAGGGTGAGCGGTGACAATCTGTGTAATAAATAGTTCTTGTAGTTTATAACAGATGTCGCTTTGACTTATAAATAAGCCATGATTTGTCGTATCAAAAACGTCAATTTTTAGGGTTCCGACCCCAAAGGGTACCAACGGAACCCTATTACTAAGACTCCGCTGTCCGTCTGTCGGTCTGTCTGTCTGTCTGTTTGTCTGTCTGTCTGTCTGTCTGTCTGTCTGTCTTTCTGTCTGTCTGTCTGTCTGTCTGTCTGTCTGTCTGTCCGTCTGTCACCAGGCTGTATCTCATGAACCGTGATAGACGGTTGCAATTTTCACAGATGATGTATTTCTGTTGCTGCTATAACAACAAATACTAAGGACAGAACAAAGTAAAATATTAAAGAGTTTATCAACTACAAATAACTTACCTGTGTGATTAATTTTTAAAAATGCCTTTGAAATTAATTCACCTCCACGCAACTAGATAGCAGCACAGGAAAAATTAGCACGTGCAAGCGTTTCATTCGTTAAATTTGTGGGCCTCGGTCGATTTGTTTACTTATATACTAGAGTATTATTGCATGTAGTAGAGTACAGTATTGTATTGATTAGTATATCTTTTATTTTAGAACTAAATTAGTTTCATTTAGCTAGAATCAGTGGAAAGTTAGTTAGTCGTACAAACTCTCGGTCTTCCAGATATTTAATGACATCCAATTACCTTTGAAGTAACGGTTACTTAGTTGGTTTGGTGTTAGAAGTTCGTTAGATATTCGTTAAATGGCGTTCGGAAGTTCGGAACCCTCCGTGTGCGGGACAAAAGTCAGACTCGCACTTGGCCAGTTTTATTAGGTTACTTTTCCTACTTGATTTATCTCTCAACGCTTCATAATTATGTTTCTCGCCCTTTCATCTATTAGATTATAACAGTTATTCCAGTGTAATATTGGTGCATTAACAGTTCACTTCCGAGACAAATAATCTGAGGTTGAATTTGTTACTGTTTTAACAGTTTGTTTGCACTTTCACTTGTTTCTATACAGATGTTTTATTTCGGATGAACTTATTATTATTTCTAATTATTTTTCACTGAATTTAGCACATTATTACAAGATTTACGTCATTTTAGAACTAAATAAATACAGAGACGATGTTAACTGTTGTTGTGACAGCGCCCTCTCTCACTATACATAATGCCGTGTCTATTGTTTTTATATATTTTTATATCATATAGGCTAGCGTTTGACCACTACCTATCTCACCTGTTGGTAAGTGATGATGCAGTCGAGGATGGTAGCACGCTAGACCTAGAATGGGAACTGGCTCTCAATAATAGCTGCCGGAACACATTAGATGTTTGGCGACAGATTTTCTAACTTAAGGAAGGTAGCTGGCCATGCGGACACTAGAGTGTCCTACCACCATGCGGGGGTTTCTTAACGATGTTTTTCCTTCACCGGAGGGCCTTTGTGAAAAGCGCACATACATTTTTCGCACATAATATATATATTTTAAAAACATATTTTATAGGCTCGCGTTTGACCACTATCTCACCTGTTGGCAAGTGATGATGCGGTCGAAGATGGTAAGCGCGCTAGGCCTAAAATGGGAACTGGCTTTCAAAGATAGCTGCCGGAGCACATGATAGCACATTTTTTTTTTTATCATCATCTCTTTAATTCCTAGCAGAATATCTCGTAGTATGATCGTGTGCTTCTCTCGTCTGTTTATAAATTGTCATTAACATCGGGTCAATCTTGTAAATTGAGTTTATTTTCTTCGCGGACATTCGTGACTTGATTGTCATCTGTTCCGTAACGTTCCGTGAATTCGTAAATTCAGTAATTCTGTCCACGACAGAGTTAAACAGTAATGATCCGGCTATTTTATTGATGTCTTTCATTTTCGCTGGATCTTGAGCCATATTTATAGTTAATGTAAGCCTGCCAAATATATTAGGTAACATATAATTATACATACAACATTTCAAATATTTCTGGTTTTATTAAATTATACTTGTAATTAAAATTGGAACAATAGTTATGTTATTGCTAGCAGATTCCACACGGTGACAGTGCGCACGAACATAGACGATAGTAGCAGTGTCACTCCTTAGGTCAACAGTGTAGTGACGTTCATTTAATACGGTATTTGTAACTCGTCGATCGTCTATTTTGAACTTCTGATGCGATACTATTCACAAAGTATAAAACAATAAAACAACAAATAAATATCATCGTCACAATACATTTTCGCACGTAATCGACCAAATATCGCCTAAAAAACATGTGAGCAAACTGTTTATTCATATATGCTCGAAGTTTTGTGGTGGGTCTTTTAATAACTTCTCGTAGTCAATGATAGACGGTGACAATATGTTCTCTATTCTAAAGATTGCGTTTCTGGCGAGTTTGTTGATGTACTTGATAAATAAACAAAACTGGCTTGACGTATCGCTGCTGTTCGGTAGCTTCGTTAGCGCTGGTGGCTTTTAGTAGTATCGAGTCACCGAGCCTGCGGTCTGAGGCGAGCTTCATGAGGCAAAGTATCAGCACAGGATGCGTCAGCTGGGTTGGTGGCTGAATGATGTTACATGTTCATACACGTACTTGCGTTGGCTGGTCATCACTGTCAAGACTGATTGACCACAAATTTTAAGTTCCTCCGCGTGCTATGGAAAGGGCTGTGCTCGGAGTTTCTCTGAAGGATCGAATCCAAAACGAGGTGATCCGACAGAGAACTAAAATCATCGACATAGCCCATCGAATAAGTAAGCTGAAGTGGCAATGGGCCGGCCACATTAGCCGACAACCGCTGGGGTAAACGAGTTCTTGAATGGAGACCGCGAATTGGCAAACGTAGCGTAGGACGCTCTCAGACTAGGTGGAGCGATGACGTTCCCAAGGTGACTGGCAAGAGCTGGATGAGAGCCGAGGATCGTGCTCAGTGACGTGCAGTAGGAGAGGCTTATGTCCAGCAGTGGACAAGTATAGGCTGATGACGATGATGATGACCACTGACCGATCTGATATTCGATGAAGAGCTTTACGTGTACTTATCTGAATGTTATTATTGGATTTGGTGAAATATTTATCTATGCTAAAACGACTTAGTGCTCCAAGTGTTCGGAATTTGGACAGCTACGGAACCTAATGCTAAGCATTGTCTACATGCTGTAATTATAACTACACTGTCTGGATACGAGTTGAGTGCACTTGTAGAAATTCTACAAGTAATGTTCCCTTAGCTAAAACAACAATGAGAATGTAGAACAATGAGCCTCACATTGTACAGTACTAATGCATTCAGGAACATGATTAATAAGTAGGTACCTAGCTGTAACAATGAACAGCTCAGCGGCTCCGCTCTGCATATATTTGAATGTTAATGTGCGGAAATAAATGAAACTGCCAGAAGTGTTTATTTTACAGAACAGGAAAAATATAAAATTCATTCTCATCTTGTAAACCTTGGAGATTTCAAAATTAACAAGTACACACACTGTAGAGTCTAAAGTGTGTGTACTGGTTACTTATCCTGGTTATTATATTGTGATGACTGAAATCATCTAAAGTGTAGACGATTTCAAATGCACTCAAATTGATTGAGCGAAATGAATAGCAAAACGCTATAAGAAGTAGCGCAAAGATGTTTTGATATCTCAATCAGCACAGGCGTTATTAGCAGGGGTTATATGTATATTTTGATAAAATACAAAATATTCTAATAATATAAACACTATCTACTTACTCGCGAATTAAAGTCTACAAGATTGCACACATCAAGGTTTTCCAATGCTTGGCTGTTACCATCTAGCAAAATGTATTAGTCAATAGTGCAGTAAATATATTCACAAAGGATATAATATAAGCGGAGAGATATGTGAAGGTACGTACATCTTACTGTATCTGATAGAAAGTTGACAGACAATGTAGGTACGAGTGTGCGGCGATGCTCATGTCTCTGGAGGCTGTTGTTTACAACCTGCTCCTCCGTATAGAGCTTTACTGCACTCTTTTTAATAGTTATCAGCGCTTTGATGTTTTATTCTTTATAGAACTGTTTCATCGGTGAGAGTAGGAATCTATGTGAGATCTAATGTATGACAATGTAGCAGTAATAATTATGTAGTAGCTACTTGAGTAAACAATTAGTAGATGCAATTATATTATAAACATTTTATAATAGAATGGTAGATGCATAAGTAATATTAGAGTAGTGTAATATTAGATAAGCGCAGTGTTCTGTGGTCATGAGGAGATATTGTACATCTGACTTCATTCCATTCCACATAGCGTCTCTATCTCAGCACGCCTCCTGAACTGGCTGCACATCAGAACGGAGCTCGACGAACTGACTGGCGATATGTCTTCGTTCGGTGGGATGTTCGAGATACCGTCCAAGTCTATTAGTTACTTATTTAATTATCTGTAACATTTACAATAAGGTTAATGATATACTCATTCAATAATGCCTGATATTTACATATCCACTTTGATCACCAGTCGTATCCACCAGGCGTCTGGTCAACTCTCAATGTATTTAAGGCGGCAATAGCCCAATGGATGGGGTGGACTGGCAATCGAGAGGTCGTGAGTTCGAATCCCACCCCACCCATTGCACTATTGACGTGAACCCACTCCAGACACAAGCATATTTAGCTTAGTTGGAGGTTAACAAGAATACTAGTAATGTGAAATCCACATTGCGAGTAATCTTTAAAAAAATATATATTATATCTGCTCTATGACCAAATCGGACCCCAGTTAAATGTGAAAAATCGCAGTTATTCCCTTTCCCTCTGTCGTCCATGCTTTACAAGGTGGAAATACTTAAACGTCAAATGATATACGGGGATAAATATCGTCTTTCCACTTAGCCATGCTCTGACAGGTAGAGAAAACAATTTTATCTCTTTTCAGAGGAGAAAAACAGGGGACAAAAATTGTATCCCCTGGTCATGCTAGCCCTGCAGGCTTAGATCGCAAACGACTCAAACAAATATCTACAAATATATGTATTTGTCAAATTGTGATACAATGTTACACACGTGTTATTAACCAGCACAATCAACCTTCTTGTAGTTAAAAAATATTTAATTATTACCTTCATTAACTAAAGTGTCAGTACGACACAGTACACGGTATGACTTTAGTATACCTTCCATCGATTTAAGGAAGGGGAGGGGAAAGGGTATTTAGGGGGAGGGAAAAACCCTCCCCTTAAAGGAAAAGTTTCGGAACGCCCTCTTCAAAAGTTATGAATATAACTTTCATACTAAAGTATGAAACATTTATCAAAATCAATCAACATTTTGGGGGCATCAATCGCATCCCAATCATCGTATATATGTGTATGGTATTTATGGTCAAATCGTAGGTCATTAAATCTGAATAAGTAGGCAGGCACATTGTCGGTCACTTTCCAATTGAATCTCGCTTACCTACTGCATTCTTACAGTTATTGTATCATCACTGAATATTTTATAGAACCTAGAATACCTACGTATACCTCGTTTCTAAGTAATCACCATCGAAAGAGGGATTTTATCAAACTAGTTCACACGGATCGTAATATATTGTAAGATCTCCATAAAGCAATCACTATTTTTATCGGTGCTTAATCTCATCGGCTTACAATATTTTTACATCAAACTCATCAAAATCGTATTCATTAATATTCGTAGAATAGAAATAACATCCATCTTATACCTATATTGTTCCGGACAGCTTCGTACTCCGAAAGCATATAGAGATAGATATATAGTTATAAGTTGTATAATAAAGATAAGTTTTAGCTTACTTTAGCACTCTAGGTTAGGTAGGGCACTTTGCAATGTATAACGTTCATATTCGTATAGATAGTAACTTGTATTTGTATCGCATTCGTAGACAGCCTTATTATAGATAGAGTTTTGTTAGATTCTTATTAGAACATAGGAATATAACTCGTATAAGGTTTGTAACAGTATAATAGGTCTTATAGGACTACAGACAGGTTATTCGTACAACCTAGGTAGATAGGTACTAGATAGAACTAAAGCATGTCCGGCTTTAATAGACAGATGTAACAGATAGTTAACCTTGACCAGGTTAGGTTTAGGAATAGGGTTGGTACTTGCAAATAGCATAGGTCTGGGGGAGCACCACACTCTCTGATGGTTAGCGCTCGACTAAACAGCATCTCGGGAGAGTATATCTCCGAAAAGTCGGCATCTCGTGCGTGCGCCCACACAAGGACACGCCCCGCGAGACAGAGTGCGGGCGCTCCCAGACTATCGACCTCTCGCTCTTTTGCAAGTACCAACAACAGTATAAATAGAGCGTCGCTACCGTGCCAAATTGTTCAGTTTACCAACGGCGGCTCTAGAAGAAAGAAAACTAGGAAGAATAGTGAATAGTGACTAAGTGACTAGTGAATAGCTCAGTAGCTATTAAGAAGAAATTGTGAAGAAGGAATAAATTAGCGTTTCAAGGCTTGAAGACGTGATTAAATCCCAGCTTCAAAGCTTCACAGTATAAGTGTGGTCTAAAGGAACCCGGAGTCCGCTACAGAGAAGATTTTCACCGAATACAGTCCACTGCTCCACCGCTGGGCTTAGGGTTCCCTACATTTTTTGGACCTTCGTGGCCGGATAATTGGGACCTTAACAGTCTTTTTCAAGACTCAACGCTAATTTAAACGCTAAAACAGTCATTTTTAAGACTACTTCTCGTCGACTCCGATAACAAACGCCGCTAATAGTCTTTTTCAAGACTTCGTTGACTCTTCGATTCGATATCCGCTACCATGCCGGTCACCCGCTCCACAGGAAGAGGACGAGCGCCGGCCTCCGAGCAAGAGTCATCCGCCGAGACCACGACGACATCGGGTACATCGGCTTCAACATCGTGCACCGGGGCAACCGTCATCACGGAGGAGCACGCCTCGACCAGCGGCTACGCGTCAGTGGCTGTGGTCTCAACACGACGAGCATCTTACACCTCCGCGCCCGTCGTGACTGCGGTTCCGGAGACTCACACTGCGACCGTGCCGCCCCCCGCCGCCGTGATGGCGCCACCGGTACCTACCTCCGCATCGATCGCCGCGCCGCCTGCCGCTGCGCCGCACCCCGCCGCCGCGCCGCACCCCCCCGCGCCGCACGCCGCCGCGCACCCCCCCGCGCCGCACCCCCCCGCGCCGCACGCCGCCGCGCACCCCCCCGCGCCGCACGCCGCCGCGCATCACATCGCCGCCGCCGTGACGCCGCGGATACCGCCGTTAGGAGCTGAACCACTCACCGGGCAACAGTACGAGCTTCGAGAGAGGCCGCCACGGGTCGCCGAGCCCGTCGAGCAGCGCGCACGCAGCCATCGTGCGGAATCTCGTCGCTCACAGCGCATCTCCAAGGCGAAGTTGGAGCTACTACAGCTGCGCATCGAGTTCGCTGCGGCCCGCCTGGCCGCGCTCGAGCGCGACTCCGACGCCGAGGAAGACATCGACGACGGTTCGGTGTACACCGAGCCTGAGACACAGCAACGCATCGATGCCTGGTTGGACAACCAGGCCGCACCGCCGCCGGTCTTGTTGGCCATGGCCAATGAGACCCTCCGCCCAGCTGAGACGCCACGTGAGCCGCTACCCTCCGTGCCACCGCCGCCGACCGCCGCCGTGTCACGTGATCACCCACGTGTGTCGCCACCAGCGAGTTTCGAGCTCCGCGCCGAGCAGAGCTACCAACCGTCGCGCCCACCGGAGCCGCGTGGACCGCCGCTCTCCGTGTCACAGCCGCCGCTGCCACCGCCTGTGCCACGTGATTCTCCACGCGCCCTGCTACCAGTGGGACTCGAGCTTCAAGAAAGAAGCATGCAACAGCAGTTACGGCGTAGCCAGGAGCTACAACAGGGCTACGAGCTACGGCATAGCCAGGAGCTACAACAAGGCTACTCGCTACGGCGTAGCCAGGAGCTACAAGAGGGCTACGAGCTAAATCCGCTACGGTGTAGCCAGGAGCTACAACAGTGCTACGAGCTACGCGACAAGCCAAACTTCGTGCAACAACCGTCGATGGCGGGTCTACAACAGCCGCTGCCGCCGCCGCCGCTGCCGCCTGCACCGTCTGCACCAGCGGGAGCCCCCGTGCAGTCCGAGATTGCACAACTGAGCACCGCCATCACCCAAGCTGTCATAGCAGCAGGACAGCGCCCGAGATTCACCGAGCTACCGAAGTTCGACGGGTCACACTTCGACTGGCTACCGTTCCGCGCAGCGTACTTCGAGTCTGCACAGATGTTATCACCGACCGAGAACATCAACCGCCTGCGACGGAGCCTCCGAGGAAAACCTCGAGAAGCAGTCAACAGTCTACTCATCACCAACTCAGATCCGGATCAAGTGATGAACACCCTCGCAACACGCTTCGGTCGACCCGAGACACTAGCGAAGACAGAAATTCAAGCTCTTCGGTCCCTGCCGCGCCTCAGCGAGTCACCATCCGACGTGTGCGTGTTTTCGACCAAGGTGACGAACGCCGTCGCGATGCTGCGAGCCCTCAACTGCGGATACTACCTATACAACCCGGAGGTAGTGGAGAACATACTGGAGAAGCTGCCGTCGACCCTGCGACAGAGCTACTACCAGTTTCTGCCGAGCCAGCCAACAGACATGCCTGACCTGATGAAAATGGAAGCGTTCCTGAGACGACAAGCCGAGCTTTGCGGACAGTTCGCGAAGCCGGACCCGGGAGTATCCTCGCCAGCATCGGGGCCTCAAAGGAGGACGCAGCGAGTGAACAACATCGCCGAAGGATCACAACAGCAGCAGCCTCAACAGAAATCGCAGCAATCTACAGTACGGTGCCCTGCGTGTGAACAAGCGGGACACTTCATCGATGATTGCGACACCTTCAAGAACGCAGATGAACAAGAGCGCTGGGACATAGCAAGAAAACAAAAGTTATGTTTCAGATGCCTGCGTTACCGGAGGCGGGATCACACCTGACGTACTAAGGTGTGTGGTGTCGACGGCTGCGAGATACACCATCATCGCATGCTGCATTATGTCAAGGAAGAAAAGGATGCAGCAACAGAAGAAACGATCAACTCGGCGTAGAACACCGAGTAGTGTCAAAGTCAAAGTCAAAGTCAAAGCATTTATTCAGTATATGGGCAAATTAAAAATTAGCACTTACACACGTCAAATAACATTAAATAGATCATATTCAACAAAAAATATAGATATAACAGAAACATAACGCTTTGAATTTACAAAAAAAAAAACAAAGGTATTGAGCCATTCAGCTTTCATCTAGACGTCGAACGTCACACTTAAAACACATGTTTAATTCCCCTTATTAATGTAGGGTTGCCAACCGTACCATTACGTGCACCCGCAACCCAGTGCATGTTTCAGTACTTCAGACAATTTTTATCCAAAAAATTGTGAAATAATGAAACATAATAGATAAATAAAACGCAGACTAATTGCAGTACAAATCATGTTCCGAATGGAACTGATTGTCCGACTATCAGCCGCATAATACCGTCGTAACAGGCAACCCTAGATCTGCAAACAAAAGATGAAAACTGATTGACTGTTGAATCTACTGGTGTTTCGGAAGTACTCCCATCAGAGAAGAAACACCAAGAAACTCTATGGGGCTTGTCACTTATTTTAATTCATTTTTTTTAATTCATATTAAATAAATGTTTAATGTACAATAAGTAATTCTATTATCATACAATTTATATTATATCTTGGAGCTTGGGGCATTCAGGCCAAGCATTTTTGTCATTCATATAGTCATTTATTGTATAGTACGATTTCTTCATTAAATTGGATTTTACAAAGGTTTTAAATCTGCTTATAGACAGTTGATCAATATCTTTAGGAAGTTTATTATAAAATCGTATACAGTTCCCCAGAAAAGAACCACTAACTTTCCACAACCTGAATTGAGGTAGAATTAATCTATTTTTGTGTCTTGTATTGAAATTATGTACATCGGACCTCTTATCATACTCATTCAAATTTTTGCGTACATACATAATATTTTCATATATATATTGACATGCCACTGTGAGAATTTTAATCTCCTTAAATTTTTCACGAAGTGAGTCTCGCGACTTCATGGTATATATAGATCGAATAGCTCTTTTTTGTAAAACAAATATAGATTGGATTTCGGCGGCTTTCCCCCACAATAAAATGCCACAGGACATTATACTATGGAAGTAGCTAAAGTAAACCAATCTAGCAGTGGATTCGTCAGTCAAGTTTCTGATTTTACGAACTGCGTATGCAGCGGAGCTCAATCTACCTGCCAGAGCCGATATTTGAGAACCCCATAGTAGTTTTGAATCCAGGGTGATGCCCAAGAATGTAGCGGATTCAACAAATTCTATCGGTACATCGTTTATTAATATCCTGCTATTAATGACACCCTTTCTTACATTTGGCAGCGAGAATTTAATACATTTAGTTTTTTTGGCGTTCAGTAATAAGTTATTGGTTGTAAACCAATTCAAAACCTGTGCGATTGATTTGTTAACATCGTCAAATCCAGGCGCAATCCTATCTATTTTGAATATTAAGGATGTATCATCCGCGAACAAAACAATGTCACATAAGTTTTGCACGAAAGACGGCAAGCCATTAATATAAACTAGAAATAAAAATGGTCCTAAGATCGATCCCTGCGGAACTCCCATTTTTATGAGGGATCCAGATGACCTGACGCCATTGACCTCAACCATCTGTATTCTATTACTGAGGTAGGATGAGACCAGATCAAGTGCTTTTCCGTTAACGCCGTAGTGTTTTAATTTGCAAATTAGCGTTTTGTGACAGACGCAATCAAACGCTTTAGATAAGTCACAGAAAACGCCGATAGCATCTTGTGCTTTCTCCCAGGCATCAAATATATGTTTAAGAAGATCTACTCCAGCATCAGTAGTAGAACGCCCCTTAGTGAAACCATATTGTTTGTGATTTAAAAGATGATTAATATTAAAATGTGCCAAAAGCTGGTCTAATATAACTTTTTCAAAAACTTTACTGAGCGCCGGTAATATAGAGATTGGTCTATAGTTTGAAGGGTCATTTTTGTTCACTGATTTGTATAGGGGAATTAATTTACTTTTTTTCATTACATCAGGAAAGACACCTTCATCGACGCATCTGTTAAAAATAAACGCTAAGTGAGGGCTAATTGCATTAATAATATAACTAAGTACTTTGGTTGACATACCCCACAGATCCTCGGTTTTCTTTTGATTGAGCATTTTAAAAGTTTTGATAATTGATATTGAAGTTATGTGTCTGAACTCAAACATAGAGTCACATACATTCACACACTTCGATAGTAAAACAAAAGCATCCTTAGGGGAAGAGTTTAAAGGCTGAGTAGTAATAATAGGTACTTGTGAGAAGTACTCAACAAATGTGTTAGCGACATCATTATTATCTATGATTAATTTATTATTAACTTTTAACATAATTTTACCGTCCCTCTGCTTAATTTTTCCAGTTTCTGTATTAATGACTTTCCATGTTGATTTTATTTTGTCATCGGCATGCTTAATTTTTCTACTTAGATGCAGTGATTTTGCTGTCTGACAAACAACTTTAAAAGTTTTTGAATACAATTTTAAGTGATTTATGAATTTAGTATTATGTAAATTAATGGTTTTTTGTGAGTACAAGTTATACAAATTGTTTCTACTTTTATAAATACCAGGAGTTGCCCAGTCATCGAAACGAACCTTCGCACCCTTTCTAACCATTTTAATTTTAAAAATATCATTGAACTCTGCATCTAACATTTGAAATAAAGCACTGCATAGGTCATCAGGATCCTCAGAAAATCTTAGGTTCATTAATTGCTTGTCAATGATATCCACAAACTGTTCAACCCGTTTGGTGGTAATGGGCCTGTAAAAATGTTCTTGGCCTTTGATGGATAAATTACATGAAAAAGTGACACTTTGTCCCAGATGGTCCGAGCCAAGTTTATCAAAAATTGCAATTTTTTCGGGTTCACAGTTGCAGAACACATTGTCCAAGCAGGTAGCTGACGAGCTAGTGATTCTTGTTGGCTGATTAAAAAGATGCTTCAGATTGAAGCTTAGAAATAATTTTTTTAATTTGTCGCTGAGCGGAGACTGCTCAATTAAATTAACATTGAAATCGCCACAAACTATTAAAGATTTAGAGGTGTTGAAGACTTTGCTCATTACTTCTTCCATAATTGTTTCAAACATTTTATAATCAGCCGATGGAGGTCTGTATACACAGATGACTATATGTTGCCCCAGCTCTATACAAGATAATTCAACACATCGTTCAACAGACAAAGCTACAATGTCTTTACGCTCCTTAAAGTTACAATTTTCAGTTACATATATTAGTAAGCCACCACGAATTGCCTTTTGTCTAATGAATGTGCTGGCAATTGTATAATTTTTTAATATTGGTAACAAAGTACCTTTCACAAACCAGTGTTCAGTAATACACATTATGTCAACTTTATAATAATTGAGAAATAATTCTAACTCTAAGGCTTTGCTGGAGAGACCTTGTATATTCTGATGAAAAATGTTGATTGAGTCAGGCCTCCCCATTGTCTTAGACATTAGTTTAAACTAACTAAGTCTACTACGCTACAATTACCCTGCATAGTAACACCACTACGTTGGGGCTCGTCTTTGTGATCTGTTACAATATGTAAAACAGGGTCATAAATATTGTATGCTAATAACTTAGCAATGGTCGACTTATTAGTCTTATTGAGATACAAAGTATCCTTTGTCAATATTACTTTACTAATAAATTTGTTGGTTTCAAAATACAAAAAGTCGCTGAAGCGACACGTCAAATTGTACAGTGCCAAGTTCAATTTATGAGCATGCTCATTATAAGAGCAACTACTTGTTTTAAGATACGGGAATGAACAAACTATTATTTTACTAATGCCTCTGCTGGCAATGTCTGACAAAAGTTTAATTAGAATATTAATATCAGCTTTTTTAACGTTTGTGCTATTACCTAGCTGCAATACAATAGTACAATTTTTGTGATACTGAAAGCTGCATATTTTTTTACATAAATCTGTAATTGATAAATTAGGGCAGCAATTGTTATAAACATTTTGGTTCAATCTATTGTCTAATAAGCTACCCATACCTACTCCCATTTCATCGGTGAGCGGCGTGAGGTCATCGAACCACCGGCAATGGACGCGCTCAACAAGCGACAGTAACAGCGAGCGGCGTGAGGTCATCGGACCACCGGCATCGGACGCGCTCAACATCGTGATCATCAGCGAGCGGCGTGAGGTCATCGGGCCACAGGCAACGGACGCGCTCACCATCGTCATCATCAGCGAGCGGCGTGAGGTCATCGGGCCACCGGCAACGGACGTGCTCAACTTCGACATTATCAACGAGCAGCGTGAGGTCATCGAGCCACCGGCAACGGACGCGCTCAACAGCGACATCAACAGCGAGCGGCGTGAGGTCATCGGACCACCGGCAACGGACGCGCTCAACAGCGAAAGTAACAGCGAGCGGCGTGAGGTCATCGGACCACCGGCATCGGACGCGCTCAACATCGTGATCATCAGCGAGCGGCGTGAGGTCATCGGGCCACCGGCAACCGACGCGCTCACCATCGTCATCATCAGCGAGCGGCGTGAGGTTATCGGGCCACCGGAAACGGACGCGCTCAACTTCGACATCATCATCGAGCAGCGTGAGGTCATCGGGCCACCGGCAACGGACGCGCTCAACAGCGACATCAACAGCGAGCGGCGTGAGGTCATCGGACCACCGGCAACGGACGCGCTCAACAGCGACAGTAACAGCGAGCGGCGTGAGGTCATCGGACCACCGGCAACGGACGCGCTCAACATCGTGAACATCAGCGAGCAGCGTGAGAGCTACAGAACACCGGATTCGGACGAGCTCTACAGCAAGCTGCGTGAGGTCATCGGACCACCGAAAACGGACTCGCACCACACCACTGAAGATCGCAACGAGCAGCTTGATGTCGACAACCGACAGTCAGACGCGCTCATCACGGAACCGACAGCGATCGACTCTACAGACGCCGGTGAAGAACGGAATCACCACCTCACCGAGGTACAACACCGGCGGGAGCTGAGCATCCTGCAATTCGACGACGACTGTCCTACACCGGGTTCTTCTGCTGCAGGCAGCACGGCGGGAGGATGTTCCGGACAGCTTCGTACTCCGATAGCATATAGAGATAGATATATAGTTATAAGTTGTATAATAAAGATAAGTTTTAGCTTACTTTAGCACTCTAGGTTAGGTAGGGCACTTTGCAATGTATAACGTTCATATTCGTATAGATAGTAACTTGTATTTGTATCGCATTCGTAGACAGCCTTATTATAGATAGATTTTTGTTAGATTCTTATTAGAACATAGGAATATAACTCGTATAAGGTTTGTAACAGTATAATAGGTCATATAGGACTACAGACAGGTTATTCGTACAACCTAGGTAGATAGGTACTAGATAGAACTAAAGCATGTCCGGCTTTAATAGACAGATGTAACAGATAGTCAACCTAGACCAGGTTAGGTTTAGGAATAGGGTTGGTACTTGCAAATAGCATAGGTCTGGGAGAGCTCCGCACTCTCTGATGGTTAGCGCTCGACTAAACAGCATCTCGGGAGAGTATATATCCGAAAAGTCGGCATCTCGTGCGTGCGCCCACACAAGGACACGCCCCGCGAGACAGAGTGCGGGCGCTCCCAGACTATCGACCTCTCGCTCTTTTGCAAGTACCAACAACAGTATAAATAGAGCGTCGCTACCGTGCCAAATTGTTCAGTTTACCAACGGCGGCTCTAGAAGAAAGAAAACTAGGAAGAATAGTAAATAGTGACTAAATGACTTATATAAATGACATATATAATATAATATAATATATAAATGACATATAAATGACTATAAATTGATAATTTCTTCTTAATAGCTACTGAGCTATTCAGTAGAATAGCTCAGTAGCTATTAAGAAGAAATTGTGAAGAAGGAATAAATTAGCGTTTCAAGGCTTGAAGACGTGTTTAAATCCCAGCTTCAAAGCTTCACAGTATAAGTGTGGTCTAAAGGAACCCGGAGTCCGCTACAGAGAAGATTTTCACCGAATACAGTCCACTGCTCCACCGCTGGGCTTAGGGTTCCCCACATATATCATAATTCTTAATCATAAAATATTCATTATTATATTGTAATACGGGACTTATCACACCATTATGTGTGTAAATCGCGAAAGTTAAAAAATTTACTATAAAATATTCAATTAAAATCACCACTCGCAAATTCTCATACTTCATTTTTAGGGTTCCGTAGCCGAAGTTCAAAAAACGAAACCCTTATAGATTCTTCATGTCTGTCTGGAAAAATTATAGTTATAAAATAGTCTACTATATTACGAAACCCTGCCGAGTGCGAGTCCGACATGCACTTGGCCAGTTTATTATTTTAACTTAGTTACAGGTAGTCAAAACACAGAATAATGAATAGTACAAGTAGTCAAAACTCTTTACCGCATTAATAAAATCTGTACCGAGCGTACAGTCGACCTAATAAGTATCGCTTGAAAAGTTGCGATTCTCCATACATTAAGCGCAAAACTGTAAAACTTGTGTGGACTTGCGTCCATGTTATTATTTCGAATTGACCGCGAATCGGTAAGCTTAGCGTAGGACGCCCTGTGACTAGGTGGAGCGACGACATTCACAAAGCGGTGGGCAGTGACTGGAAACAAAGAGCCGAAGATCGGGCTCAGTGGCGTGACTTGGGAGACCCGGCTGATTATGACGATTATTTCGTAACATCGGTTTTTATTTCTATGTTATGTACGTTATAATATTTTTTTTTTTTTTATCTTTCTATATACCTAATCGAAGTGTGTTATCGTAGTAAAGGTAACAAAATCTAATCATAATTCATAATGCCGTTTCAAACTCGTAAAATAAGTTTAAAGAAAAAATTGAAGTCTATTGATGTTGAATATACTGTAAATGATTTATCATCGTTTCGTAGAAAACGAACTATCGCTTACAATCGGCTCTGTTTACAACTTCTGCCAGCCAGCTTGCGTATATCATTGCTCCACCTAGCCGGAAGGCGTCTTATGCTTCGATTACCGAGCCGTGGTAACTTCTCCAGAAAACGTCTATCCCAACGGAAAAATCGGCACTTTGTGTTTAAGTGATCTTTCGAAGCAGGACTTATTCTTCTCTTATCACGAGGTGATTAAACAAATTTCATCGAATTTTCTTAATGCGCATCTAGCTATTTTATATCTTTCGGAGGATGGTGGAGTGATGATGACACGATGCAAGAACGACTGGATGAAATGTATTTCGAAACGTTGTCTATTCATCGTAGGTTAACGAAAACTGATTCGTCTCTTCCTCAAAGCGGTACATCATCAAATATTCGGCTACCGAATATCGTACTGCCGTCGTGTAGCGGTGATATCAAGAAGTGGCCTGAATATGATGATACTTTTTGTGTCTAACTGTTGTACTCATATCTAAATCATGTTGACTTCATCTCCTTGTCACTCACATTCTCATCTGCGCCACGTGCTACCGTCATTCTTCAGTGTTCCTAACAGCCCAGCATTCTAATCGAAGCATCAAACAAGCTCTATGTAACGGAATTGTTACACCGATTCTTATAGCGTAGAGATCTACGATAACATGACCCGCCCCTCCAAAATTCAAAAACGTTTGAAAGTATTTATGAAAGTATTTACAACGCACCACCACGCATGTGTGCGTACTGGTACTGCCGGTTCCGCGACATTGCATACATAATTAAATAACTCCTAATTATGAACGTACTTTGTACCAACCAATATTGCAAAAAAAGTTTCTATGAAATTTATAAGCAATACTTTCCGTTAAGTTAGGTTGGGTACAAAGTACGTTCATAATTCGAGTATCAACAAATGTAAGGTAGTGCCTACTCTTATAACGTAGTTTACGTAGTACAACATAATTATAACTACATATAAACTCTTTCGTAAGGATATGACTACACACATTAAAACAGTAATTTGGTGGGGCGGGCCATGATATCGTAGAAGATCTCTACCACCCCATCCACAGAGCACAACATGTACCAGGCGAACGCGTCACGTGCAATGTCTGTGAATGGTCACCATGTCATACTACGTGAGTAGATCCGCCGCGAGATGTTGTTAACCTACTTCAATGAAAGAGGTTGATAGGGTGTAATGTCAGAGGGAGAACATCTCGAAACCTTGCTCAAACTCTTGAGCACATGTGTGCACTCGAATGGAATGTACAGTTGGTTTTTAGGGTTCCGAACCCAAAGGGTACCAACGGAACCCTATTACTAAGACTCCGCTGTCCGTCTGTCTGTCTGTCTGTCTGTCTGTCTGTCTCTCTGTCTGTCCGTCTGTCACCAGGCTGTATCTCATGAACCGTGATAGTTAGACGGTTAAAATTTTCACAGATGATGTATTTCTTTTGCCGCTATAACAACACATACTAAGAACAGAACAAAGTAAATATTTAAGAGTTTATCAACTACAAATAACTTACCTGTGTAATAGCCTTTGAAATTAATTCACCTCGACGCAACTAGATGGCAGCACAGGAAAAATTAGCCCGCGCAAGCGTTTCATTTGTAATATATTCAATACTGTACAGTGTAGAGTACAGTATTGAATATATATCTTTTAGTTTAGTTCTTCTAAATTAGTTTCATTTAGCTAGAATCAGTGGAAAGTTAGTTAGTCGTACCAACACTCGGTCTTCCAGATATTTAATTAATATTATCAATTACCTTTGAGTTAACGGTTACTTAGTTGGTTTGGTGTTAGAAGTTCGTTAGATATTCGTTAAATGGCGTTCGGAAGTTCGGAACCCTCCGTGTGCGGGACAAAAGGCAGACTCGCACTTGGCCAGTGTTATTTTTATACGCTATAATTGGTTTCACCAGTAACTAGCAATAAAATCTTAAAAGTCAGGTCAGATGGCAATGCGATGATGATGATGAAACATTAGTTAGTTTATAGTTACGCTATCACTTGACCTCTAAGGTCTCCTCTCAAGAAAAATACAAAAGATACCAGATATATGTGTGAGTGTTGACTTTGATATGATCTTGATGTATTATTATAACACTTGGTAGTGAGAATTGCAAACAGATCTCTAGCTTAATAGTAATATTGTCTCAATTTCAACGTTCTATTTGATTACACAAGTTATCAAATTGAATTATTCATCCTAATTATAAATTAAAGCGAAGATAAACCTTACCAGTACGTATGTGTAAACAAGTATCGTGTGGTGTGATAACGTCAGAGTATATACATAATATATGCGTGCGATTATTAATAAACGTCAGTGAACGCGAACCCACGCTTCCGTCCGGTCCATCTCTCTCGCTTTCGAAAATTAACAATGTTGCGGCCATTGTTTGTGATTCCTTTAGCTGTGTTGGTGTTCTTTAGCGGGTAAGTTCCATAATTTTGTTGGTTCTCAATTCATTGGAATCTTATTTAGGGTTCTAATACCCATAGGGTACCAAAGGAACCCTATTACTGAGACTTCACTGACCGTCCGTCTGGCACAACTTTACAGGGCTGTATCTCCGTAGCAGTCATAGGTAGATACTAAAAATGTTCACGAAGTATGTATTAGTATCGGAAATTTAATAATAAACACTAAAAACAAATAAACTGGCTAAGTGCAAGTTGGACTCGCACTTGTAGGGTTCCGTAACACAGTAGAGAATTTCATAACTATCTGTTTTCGTCAGCAAATAAATAACTTTGTTTCTCATAGTAATTGTATGAAAAACACAGTTATATTTGCGATTCAGAAAATGTGCTATATCTCAAAAACTACTGACTATATCTCGTGATGACATGTTGCTGATCAGATGATGGAGCTAGAAGGTGGCCAAAGGAACTCCTAAACTACACATGTAATACCCGTCGTATTTGGTTTGGTTAGATTTGTCTTGACTTACTCTGGTCTTGGGTTATTAAAAGCTTGTGTTTAAAAAGGTTTTTTTAAAATATAATTTGTTTCATATCTACTCCTAGGAGTATACTATGAATTTTATTTGGAAAAATAAAAAAAATCAGTAACTTTTATTTCCAGGAATTTTTTGGCCCGATTAACTCAAAACTCGGTACAAATTAAATAAATAATGAGACACGCATTTTTATTTTTTCAACTTTACCCCCTAGGGAATTTTATTTAGAAAAATCATAGAAAATTCAGTTGAGAAGTGAACTTGTTTCATCATCTTAATTTTTAATAATATAATATAATCGCGGATAAACCCACGAGGCAGTCCTAAATTGTATATTATCAATCCAGATAGTAATTCTGTTTACTTTTTACGTTTTTACTACTAAACGGATATCCGTTTAGTAGTAAAAACGTTACCAATACGTTACCAAAATTGATGATATTTGGTATGAAGATAGTATAGCAAACCCTGGGAATGTTAGAGGGACACACACACACACACACACATTTTACTACTTTAGCAGTGTATAACTTTCAAACGATTGACTTTGAAGAAAAAATATTTTAAAAACCTCAATGTTATTTTTAAAGACCTATCCATAGACAAACCATACGTATAGGTTTGATGAAAAAAATGGTTTTTTGTTTCTGTTCTATGTATGGGGAGCCCCCCCCCCCCCCCCCTTAATCTTTTTTTTTTTTAATTTTTGTGTCGAAATCGGAAAACGGTTTACAGAATACATCTACTTAACAAATTTCATCACTGTAGTCTTTATAGTTTTGGAATAAAATGGCTGTGACCTACGGACGGATAGACAGACGGACAGACAGACATAATGAATGTATAAGGGTTCCGTTTTTTGCCATTCGGCAACGGAACCCTAAAATTAGAGTTAAGTTAAGTTTAGTCTAGTCTAGTTATACCTATATTATGTATCTAATATATTTTTTTGTTATTATTCTAAATAAATAAATGTTGGTAAAGAATGTACAAATTAATTTGGGTCAATTTCACACCTACCCATCTGGCAACACTCGGCTCGTACTAAAAGCTGCACCCGTATCACGAAAACCATTGAATGAACGAAATGAACTAAATGACGGGGATGGAGCTATACGGCCAACATAGCTGCGTCCCTGTCATTTCGATCATTTCATTCATTCAATGGGTTTCGTGATCAGCCCCCTGGTTATTTTGATTCACTATTTTTGTTTTATTACACAATTTACGTAATTAAATGTTTGTCTTACCTGTGAAATGACACACCAGAAACCTCATGATCCTTTTCCGATTAATTGTGGCATAAAATCACCACACAATAATACATATTTTAATAATTTTGCGGGAGACGCATTCGCGACCTTGTGACACGGAGCACTAATTATAATATTTCAATGACATGATATATTCGCATACGCTAATGTCTTGTCTATTTAATTTTCCAACTACGAACGTAGTTGAAAAGCCGGCTTTTAGCGTGATGGAACCATCACGCTAAAAGCCAGCTTTTCACTTTGGGATATAATGTAAATTACATCTTGAGCTATTTATTAGTCATAGTCATAGTCATTTATTTTGATAACATTCGTTACAGGTCTTAAATGTAAACATACAGTATTGTAAAAATACTGAATACAATGTAAAAAATAAATAAATCAAATACATCAATTAAACATTATTTGAACAAATTCATCGAATGTGTATATCGCCCCCTCAACAAGCCACTGTTTAACTTTAGTTTTAAAACAATTCATTGAGGTGGTGGTAGAAATATCATTTGGCAACCGATTGTTATATTACTTCCCGCGATTGCTGTTCACACTGTAAGTACAGCTTTGGTTATCTATGGTTTCATTCAAACACTGGCTAAATACACTAATTGTGTGGAGCCATACTAAAAATAAAAAACAAAAAAAACTGATGGCGAGGCAGGGGGGGGGGGCGCGGTGTGCGTGGTGGTCCGGGACGTGAAGTAAAATATACATCTTCAAATATCGCTCAGTCGGTTGAAAAAATATTTATACTCGTAGCTTAAGATGTACTTAATATATATTATAGCACAGTGTAAACGGTCTCATACAAAATGTATGTTGAGCGATAAAATGTTATATCTCAAGATATATTATTCATTATATTATATCCCATCGTGAACGCCGGCTTTACAGGCATATCTGTCAGTTGTCAATTATTAAATGTCAGTGATGGCTTTTTGGCGGGAACGTGGAAAAGTGTGTGTGATCTCTTTGTATTTTTATTATATATATATATTTATATATATATTTTTGTATTTAGTTAATGTGTAATAAATGTGGATTATTAACCATTAAGTACCGGTGCAGCACAATGTTGAAAAACATGCTTTTTGCGTTCTTACCAAAATTCCACTGAAAATCTTCAGTAAACATCACATTGTGGCGGTGTGCAATGACTCGTTGCATCAAAGGATCTGTGGCTCAAGGCGAGATCCTTAGTCTGGACATAGATGAAAGTTTATTCTATGGTCTGGATGTTGTGTGGTTGTCATGGTGATTTTCCACACAATGTCAACATGTCTACTATTTTATCACAGAAGCCAAAAACAAAGAAAATAATAAATGTCTACTATTGTGGCGAAATTGTAGTGCCATTATCACAGAAGCCAAAAACAACAACAAGCCATTATTGTATAAGATATATTATACTCGTTCGGCCCACGGTTTCATTATCCCAGGTGGTAGAAACTGGGTCGAGGAACCACCTGTGTATCAGACATCCGTGTATCCCATATAATAAATATGTGCTTTGTATATAGCAATTAGCCAACTCGAAATATAAGTATTGGAACGAGATCAGAGATTGTATTTCTTCAATCGTCGACCTGCCTACCTATCATAGTCACGCAGGTAGCGAATGATAGTAGGACCAGGTAGCTTCGCCACAGCACTGGTCCTATGTTGGTGACCCCGACGTGATTAAGAATATAGGACCAGTGCTGTGGCGAAGCTACCTGCTAGGCTATTCTGTAAGCAATCTCGACAGCGGAATCCGCGGTGAGATTTGAATTACGTACTATGAAATTCAATCGTATCACTTTCGTAATACGGCTGAATTTCGTAGTACGAAATTCAAATCTCACCGCGGATTCCGCTGTCGAGATTGCTTACAGAATAGCCTAGCAGGTCCTACTATCTTTCGCTACCTGCGTGCTATCCTGTGATAGGTAGGTAGGTCGACGACTGAAGAAATACATTCTCTGATCTCGTTCCAATACTTATATTTCGAGTGAAGGTATGACTTAGACTAGACTTTTACTTGAAAACTGACCTGAAATGTGACTTTTACCCATCTCTACGACAAAAATTCATGAAAATTTGAAGAATTTCAATACTTGACACTGATTAAATACACTAATCGTTTGGAGCCGTATAAAACTAAAAAAAAAATGTCAGTGACAATGTCAATGTCAGTGACAATGTCAATGTCAGTGACAGTGCCAGATTAGGCGAATTATCGCCATTTAGGCTACCTCAAGTCAATCAAATGGCGGGTCAAATGTGTCCCCTTAGTGACACAAAAACGTATCTCGATTTTTAAGATTTGAGAAATTCGATAAAAACTGCGTGGCGCTACACATTAATGAGAATATAATTATTACCTTTCACAGTTACTACGTTTAAAGCTTTTAATACCTTAATAATCTTATTTAGGGCCATATAGCAATTAACAGATTATTATTTAAGATTGTTTTTATATGTTTAAAATTCAATTGTTTGGGATTAGGTTCTAGATACGTTTTTTTGTTACTACTTTCTGTGTCAAAAAATATTTTTTTTAATAAGATACGTCAGGTTTTCGTCTACAAAGTCTTATTTCTATTCTAAAATAATAGAAAGATAAAAGTTAAATATACCATAAATACCGTTGTAGAATATACCTATGTAAAATTACATAAAAGGAAGGAAATCCGATGATTCTGCTTCCGAATAATTCCAGTCTTGGCTACTGCCATTGTTTAATAATCCTCAATATAAACAGTGGTATTGTGATGGAATTATACCTTGTTCACAAATACTTTTTAAATCTTGTAATTTTCCTGACGATATTTTCATATAGCTATCATTCGCTCTTATTAATTTCATGGAATAATAGTTTGTAGCTCTTCCTATTGTCACTCGCCGTATTACTTTAAATTTTTAAGTCTCTCTCACTTTTATTATATTTAAAATAAATATGAAAACAATCGCTTTTGATGTATTTTACTTATGTAATCTTGAGCCAATTAATGTTGTTACCATCAGTATCTGTTTTATCATTCTTTACAAATTGTTCTCTCAATTTTAGAAGAAGCTCATTAACGACGACCAACTAGTAAGCAAAAGACCCCAGAGTCTCGAGCATCGTCGCAAAGTCGCTTGCTTGTCGGTTTTTTATCGGATTCATTTCGGAGAGTGTGCATCGGAACTTCATAACTTGATTCCGCCATCCCCTTTTTATAATCGGACGAGCAGGGATACTAAGAGGCGCCACCGCTTCATGGTGGATATACCATTTACGCGTACAAAGCGATTCGCTTCTTCTTTCATCATACGTACTGCCAAGGTATGGAATTCCCTGCCCGAATCTGTGTTTCCGATTAGATACAACATAGGGGTCTTCAAGTCGCGAGTGAATAGGTATCTTTTGGGTAAGCGCGCTACATCATCGCCTGCATCGTCACTTAACATCAGGTGAGATAGTGGTCAAGCGGTTACCATTTTCGCATTAAAAAAAAAAAATTACGGTGTTATAAACATCTCTTGGCCCATTTCAATAACATCGAATTTTGATGATTTTGATGCCATTACCATCCTGAACGATGGTAAATACTTACGTTTTTGGATGAAGTTTCACTGAGAACATGCACACAATCAACTTCCATCATAGAATGGCCAGGTTCAAAGTAGCCTTGCTCTATTTCAGGAATATCTAATATTTGCACAGCATAAAGGAGAACTGCAGCTAAACTGACATTTCTATTTTGGCTTCCGCAAGTATCGCTCATTATTATACATGTTTTTTCATAAGCATGGTCTGCTAAATATTTATAATGACAAAAAGACACCTCGTTGGAACCTCAGGACACAATACCTTCATCTATCTTCTAATCATCTAAAATATTTGTCCTTACATACTGACTGACTGACTTATAGACAACGCACAGCCTAATCAGCTGGTCTTATCATCTGGTATATTTGTCTTATTACGTAAAGGTGTACTAAGAAAGGATTTTATAAAATTCACCCCTTAAGGGGATGAAACCAGATAAGATGGTCTTATTTATTCGAAACTTCAAACAAGTACTTCTGTAAATAAATAAGTAAACAAGTGTTTCATGCTTTTTCAAAATTTCACCCCATAAGAGGGTGAAGTAGGGTAATAAAGTCTGAAAATCAATATTGTGTCGGACTGCGCTGAAATTTGGCATGCAGATAGTTATAATGACGGTAGTATCCGCTAAGAAAGGATTTTTCAAAATTCACTCCTTAAAGGGATGAAACGGGGGTTCAAAGTTTGTATGGAGAAACAAGATTAGATAGTATTTTTTATTTGAAACTTCACACAAGTACTTTTATAAATAAATAAGTCAATATGTGTTTCAGGATTTTTGGAAATTGCACCCCTAAGAGGGTGAAACGAGGTAACAAAGTCTGAAAATCAATGAGGTTTTTCGGGTTTTCAAAAATGGATCCCTATTGCCCTTAGTCACGCGATAATTTGGAAATGGGTGGACCGATATGGCTTATTCATTTTAATGTGTTTTTATAATGAAAGTTTTTACTAAAGAAATGTTTAAAGTAACTTAAGGAAGGCTTTAACGCAGGTGAAGCCCCGGGGCACTTCTAGTGCCACATAAAGTTTGACACACGCCTTGACTCTACATCATAGACCGTCACATCATAAACAGCAAGTCTGTGTAAAAAATGGCTTTCACTGATGCTTTAGGTTAGGATAACATCTTACCGCTTTTAAGTCGATCTCAATTAAATTAACAACTTTATTTTCTGCTTCTTTTTTAGGGTTCCGTAGCCGAATGGCAAAAAAACGGAACCCTTATAGATTCGCCATGTCTGTCTGTCTGTCTGTCTGTCTGTCTGTCTGTCCGTCCGTATGTCACAGCCATTTTATTCCAAAACTATTAAGTCTACAGAATTGAAACTTGGTAGGTAGATGTATTCTGTGAACCGCTTCCCGATTTTTGTACAAAATTAAAAAATATTTAATTTAAGGGGGGGTAATACATGGAAATGGAACAAATAATTTTTTTTATCATCAAACCTATACGTGTGGGGTGTCGATGGATAGGTCTTTAAAAATGACATTGATGTTTTTAAAATCATTTTTTCTCAAAGTCAATCATTTAAAAGATAGGCGCGTCTAAAGTGGAAAAATGTGTGTCCCCCCTCTAACTTCTAAAGTGAGGGAGTGAAAAATCTAGAAAAAATATATTCTGTAGATCTTAATAAAAACTTTCAACGAAAGTTGGTTTGAACGAGATACAGTCAGCAGTTGTTGAGATATAGCGACCGCAAGTAACTTTGTTTTTCATACAAAAACTATGAAAAACAAAGTTATTTTTGTAGTTGCGAAAAATCAAAGTTATAGAATACTCTACTGTGTTACGGAACCCTACGAGTGCGAGTCCGACTTGGCCAGTTTATTATATTTATCATGGTATCGTGCCTCAATTCTCCAACGAATATGTTGCGAAATCGTTGATTTGTAAGTAACACACATACGTATCTTTAGATAAGTTTCTGTGATTCATTATATTTTACGCATATTATAAGTAACACACGTACGTATCTTCAGATAAGTTTCTGTGTTTCTTTCTCTTTTACACATATTATAGATACGTTAACTGCTACTTTTAAAAGTACTTGTTAGTAAAATACGTGTCTTTGTGACTAAATGAAACACTTTATTTTGGGATGAGTTGTATACTTAACTCAAAACTGGTAAAATTGAGATACGTTTTTGTGTTACTAAGGGGACGAATGGCGACCAAAAAATCCAATCAGCGACCAGTAGCCATTTAGGCTACCCAGAAAAAAAAGAACGGGAGATTTAGGCTACTTCAGGATTACCCCAAATTTATTATATTATTTCTTGATAGTTGTATTCAAAATATGCGATTTATAAACGGGAATATCTTTTGATCACGTTGACATACAAGTTTAATTTTTTCACTATATTTGATATACATTTCAACTTGATATCACTACGCGTTCCTGGGAAAAAGGGTCTTGACTGACGGACAGACCAACAGGCGGACAGGCAGACAAATGGACAACAAAGTGATTCCTCTATGGGTTCCTGTTTTTCTTTTAGGTACGGAACCCGAAATAATGTATATTTTCTTGCTTTACGCGTTCTTTTCTTATGTTTCTTATTTATTTGGGCTAAATATAGGCTACTAAGCTCAAAATGTTAGGCAAATTAGGCTATGTGTCCAAAAAAAAGATTAGGCGATTTAGGCTACTTTTAATTAGGCAAAATTAGGCGAATTGAGTTAGCTGATATCTGGCAACCCTGTTTAAGACTACATACACACTTTGTTAGCGAAGGGTCGTACTTGATAAATCCAGTACCAGGGCTACTTAGTTCGAGTACCGTCAACTACCAGGGTGGAAAACCAGGGCTCAAAATACTTTCAAGTATTTATCGAGCCCGGCTAAAATACTTGCATAGAAATTAAATAAGTACATGCATTAACATAATAGAGGCAAATATCGTGTGAATAAAAATGATATACTTTCAAGTGTAGGAATCAAAAATACTTGCATAGAAAATTGATCCTTATTTTATGTCGCAATAAGGCGCAACATAGCTTTCACAATAAAAAAACTTTTAAGACTTGCAAGTTGCAAAAAAATGCAAAGTATTTCGTATGAGACGGGTGCGCTCGATGCGACTGAGCCTAGCAGAAATACTTGCATAGGAATTGCATCCATGTTTTAAAGAGAATAGAGGCGAATATCGTGTATATAAAAATAAAATACTTCCAAGCGTAGTAATTGAAAATATTGCATAGAAAATAGACTCTTACTATTCATCTAAAATAAGGCGCAATATAGCGTTACATAAAAAAGACTTCCAAGTTAACGAGTGAGTTGTCGAATAAAATACTTTTAAGTCTTGCAAGTCTTTAAGGTCGGACCCTGGTTGGCGTACTTGCAAGCATAAACCAGGTTTTAAACCCTGGTAACGTAAATACCTTACGTACCTTCCCTACACTTTGTTTGTAAAACAAAATAATGTGTAGCATCTCTACTTAGTCTGTGTTGTGAAACAAAGAGAATATAAATACTACGTTTTTAAAATAAAAAGTAAAGTAAGCCAAAAACAAAGAAAATAATAAAAAGTAAAATAATACGCCAAAGTAAGATATAAATACAAATAAAATAGCAAGGTAGATCAATAACATTGAGAAACAGAAACAATAGCTATAAACGATAAGAAACATAGCTGATACGAAATGTTATGAATGACGACTATTGTTTACTTGCGGCTGCACAACGACGAGTTTCTTAAGCGACAGGCTTCTTTGCGCTGGCACTCACGGCCGCTGCCGGGGCCACATAGCATTCAATTCCGCCATCGAGCTGATACGAGTCCGTGACCCATCAGCTTTAGATAGATGAATCCATCCCGAGTCCAATCCAACATTTGGTGACTCCATATAGCTGCCGATCCGCCATAAATGTGTCGTGTCTAGCTTTCGTCAAATATTCAGTCATTACTATGCCTGAACCTTTCAAACTTATCTTGGCAGCCCATATTTTGCTGTGAAGTCCCAAGTCACGTACCTTGAAGAGAATGGGCCGTGATCTATCAAGAGTCGACGGCCTGCCCATTCTGTGACAGCTGCTGATATCTCCGATTTTGAAGTCCAACAGTTTCAACTGCTGTACTGCAGTCATCGTAACAACAGCAGCAGCATCATCGTCTTTGTCTGCAGGAATCCGGTGGATAAGGATTTTACGCCTGGTATGCATTTCAAGGTTGTCATTACCCTGAGCTATCAGCTTTACTTGAGCCTGCAGTGATTGAAGTGCTTGAAGAGTGAAATTCTTAAAGGTAGAATATTTAACTGCGAGGTTCGAGGAGTCTTCTGGTGATGCTGGTGAGCTGAGTTTTTGTTGCCTATCTTGAAACTCAGCAAACTTCTGATGAAACACATTGCTCAGTTGGGCCATGGATTCCGTGATAGCATCCATTGTGAGGTTTGTTGCCAACAAAATGTATAATACGTGAAAAAAAAGTGATAAATACTTGTGTGATTAGGAGGAAAACACTCCGGCAGGTTTTGTCATCATCATCATAATCAGCCAGTATCAGTCCACTGCTGGACATAGGCCTCTACCAAGTCACGCCACTGAGCCGGATCTTTGGGTCTTTGTTTCCATTTACTGCCCACCGCTTTGCGAATGTCGTCGCTCCACCTGGTCACAGGGCATCCTACTCTACGTTTACCGATTCGCGGTCTCCACTCTAAAACCAGTCTACCCCAATGGTTATCGGTCCTACGGCAGACATGACCAGCCCACTGCCACTTCAGTTTGCTAAACCGTTGAGCTATGTCGATCACTTTAGTTCTCTGGCGAATTACTTCGTTCCGGATTCAATCCTGCAGAGAAACACCAAGCATAGCTCTCTCCATAGCTCGCTGTGCGACTTTAAATTGGTGGACCAGTCTAACTGTGAGTGTCCACGTCTCGGCTCCGTATGTCATCACAGGTAGGACGCACTGGTTAAAGACTTTTGTCTTAAGACACTGCGGTATACATGACGAGAAGCCTCGACGGAGTTTTCCGAATGCTGCCCAGCCCAGCTCAAATCATCTCTGAATTTCCTTCTCGAAGTTGTGTTTGCCTAGTTGGACTGTCTGCCCTAGGTAAACATACTTAGTGACAACTTCGAGTGGGATTCCAAATACGGCGATCGGTTCCGGAACAACGTGCTTGTTGTACATGACTTTGGTTTTATCCAAATTCATCCGGAGACCGATGCGTCGAGAAGAATCAGCTAGGTCATTCAACATCTTTTGTAGGTCCTGCAGCGTCTCTGCCATAATGACGATGTCATCTGCGATTCGTAAGTGAGAGATGTACTTGCCGTTGATGTTAATGCCACAATCTTTCCAGTCCAGCGTCTTAAACATATCCTCCAAGGCGTTAGTGAACAGTTTCGGGGATATGACGTCCCCCTGTCTCCCTCCTCGACGCAGGTGGATGTGTATAGTACGCTGGTTCTGTACTTGTACAGTCATCATTGCGGCATTATACAGACATCTCATCACTTCGATATAGCGCCAGTCGACTTGGTAACGCTGCAGGCAGGTATTGTAACTTAGTTATTTATAAAACATATAATTGAGGCTCAAATAACTACAATTTTATATTTTAAGTGAAATAAAAAGTAAAGAAGAATTTAATGTAGTGTTTACTCTACAACTACCTAGACAAACTTTATCATGCATCTCTACTTAGTTTGTGGGTCGTGTGGACGCACATTTTTTGGAATGATAATGTTCATCGCTGGAGATTTCACGTTGCATAAGTTGCATTATTAATTTGATTTGGTTATTTCTTTAAATTTTAGGTTATTTAGTGATCTTTGCTTATTGATTGTTTGGCGCCGTTGACTCAAATTTACTTAGGTATATACATACTTACATTAGTCTAAGAATTTAGTTATCGCACATAACAAATACAAAAATAAATACTTAGGTATACTAACGGCAATTAAAATTAATTAATAATGTTATTAAGGTTAAATAAAAAAGGTGTATTATGTTTTGCTTTTCAGTTTTTTCGGTGGTTTAATTTTTTTGTTAAAAAGTTTTATTTATAATTTTTTGTGTCCATAATCTACTATGTTATAAGCAGGCATCATTGCTTACCCCTGGCCTAGACAAACGATATATAGAACACTAGAAGTGCCCCGCGGCTTCGCCCGCGCTACAAACTTCTTTTATTTACTTTAAACTTTTCTTTTGTAAAAACGATTCTATCATTAAAAACAGCAAATAAGAATTAGCCATATCGGTTCACCCGTTTTCATGTTATCGCGTGACTAAGGCAATTCTGGATTCATATTTATAAAACCCGAAAAACCCACATATTCAGACTTTGGTACCGACCCCATTTCAAAAAATCATACAACACATACTTTATCTCATCTTATTTCGCCATACAAACTTTGAATGCCCGTTCCGTATCTGGGAGTAATTTTTAGAAAATCCTTTCTGAACGGATACCTACGTCGTAATAACTATCTGCATTCTAAATTTCCACGCAATCCGAAACAATATTGATATATAGACTTTGTTACCCCAGTTTATCCTCTTAGGGTGGCATTATGAAAAAGTCTGAAACTCATATTTACTTATTTATTTACAGAACTACTTGTGTGAAATGGTGAATAAAATAACTATCCAAACTTTGAACCCCTTCATCCCCTTAAAGAGTGAATTTTGAAAAATTCTTTCTCATCGGATACAAAGTCAAAATAACTATCTGCATGCCAAATTTCAGCGCAATCCGAAACAATATTGATTTCAGACCTTGTTGCCCCACTTCACCCTTTTAGTGGCGGAATTTCTAAAGAGCCTGAAACACGTATTTACTTACTGAAGTACTTGTGTCAAGTTTCAAATATAAAAGACTATCGAATCGTGTTTCTTCATACAAACTATGAACCCCCGTTTCATCGCCTTCAGGGGTGAATTTTGGAAAATCCTGTCTCAGAGTCTAACGTTGTCATAGAAAAGATAATAATACTACGTATAGAACGGACACTTTGTTCCCCCCACCAATTCCGGGCTACCTCACCCCGCCACCGATTCAGATTTGTCGAGGCGTCAGTCTGAGCAAGGACGCCACATGCGTACGGCAACAGAACAATAGGTACTACTCTCGAGGAGAAGAACATCAACTTCATACATTTACGTTAAGACCAGTAGACACCGGAGGTTCAAATTTAGGTAGATTCTTATTATGTAGGTATATTATAAATACTTATATACCTACCTACATATTCGTATTTTTGAATTCATTTTCATAAATGAAACAACGATATATACTCGTGCGTAAATAACATTTGTGAATAACTAAAATAAACTAAAATAATCAAGTTACTAATTACTTACCGGAGTCTTCGGGATACCAAAAATATGATATGATAAAATTGTAATATTGGTGTTGATTGATTTTTGTTATCAATTGTTACATTTTTTTAATAAATGGATATATATAACGAGTAAGTTTTACTAGATAGACTTGAATTAGACAAAATATTATACATCTATATATATATATATATACATATATTATATTATATTTTGTCTACTCTTTTATACTATTTACTATTATATTACTATTACTCGTTTATACTATTTTTGCATATAATTTTAGATTCCCGATCGCAGCGCCATCTATCGGGTCCAATTGTGAATCTAAACCATCTATGGACTAATTTAAACACACACACACCAAAATTCATCTAAATCGGTCCAGCCGTATGTACGAAATAACTATTATATAATCTGTGGTACGGTGATTACGAGCGACAACCTTAGACATCACGCACACAAATGCACGTATAGAAAAACGACATGTGTGTAGTGTCTGTGTCGGTGTCACAGTGTCGGTCGTTAAAACGCTAGTTTGTATGGATATTTAGTCGAGTGTCCGGGGTGTGACGTTGTAATAACTATCTGCATGCCAAATTTAAGTGCAATTTTAATTCTAATTGGTAATGGGGGCGATAAGACCTGCACTGACGTCCCGCTCAGGGTGTATTGTGCATTTCCCCTGCCAGCGTCTACCCTAGCCATCCTAGCTCCTTGACGAAGCGGAGCACGGCTTTAGGTTGCTGACATAACGCTTCCAATGGTGAAGGTGGTGAATGTGTGTGTGTATGCCTACTCCTTTGTAAACTAGGATGTAATGATAAATCTAAAGCAGATGGTGATGATGATGATTGCAAATGTTGTTGCTGCTGCTGCGACTGGTACTCTGCATCCGGGTCCTGCTTATGCAACCCAGCTGTGGTTCTCATTTCGTTTAAGACGGGACTGTGTAAGATCACATGTTCCACGGTCTCATCTTCTGACATGCATCCTCGACAAAGAGGACTATCTGTGGCTCCAATTTTATGAAGATGATAGTTAAGATTACAGTGTCCCGTGATGAGGCCTACTTTTAGGCGAAGGTCCTGCCTTTGCAATTTTAGCAGCAATTTTATTATATTATATATTAAAAATTTAAGTGCAATCCGAAACAAAATTGATTGTCACACTTTGTTACCCCATTTCACCCTCTTAGGGGTGGAATTTCAAAAAAACCTGAAACTCGTTTTTACTTATTTTTTTACGGAAGCACTTGTGTGAAGTTTCACACAGGAAGAATAATAATAAAGCCTTTTTATTCCGAATTTGCTACAACTTTGACAATAATTGATTTCTATTTATGTTTGTTATAGTATGTCTCGCAAATCGGTGTGCCTTCTGGCATAGGCCTCCTCCAGCTCTCTCCACTGAGCTCTATCGTCTGCTACTCTGGTCCAGTATGGCCCCAAGGTTAGGTGGATATCGTCTTTGCATCTTATTTGCGGGCGCCCCTGTCTTCTAATGTCTTCTCTTGGGTACCATAAAGTTACTTGTTTGCTCCATTTGTTTGCTTTGCAACGTAACATATGTCCTGTCCAACTCCATTTTAAATGCTCTAATACGAGTTACAATATCAGCTACTTTGGTTTTCTTTATTATTTCGGAATTTCTGATTTTATCACTAAGTCTGATACCCAACATGCTCCTCTCCATTGCCCTTTGTGCACAAGCTAATTTTTCTCTATGTTTGTCTGTTAATGCGCATGATTCACAGCCGTATGTCATGCACGGGAGGATGCAAGTGTTGAAAGTCTTTCTCTTGATATGTATGCCTAGATCTTTGTTTATAATAAATTTATACGGCTTAACTCACGTAATCTCAGTCGAAAAGGCCTCCGACCGGTTTCAGGACGAATCGCGTCCCTTTCTCAAGGAGTGCGCGCGGCTCCGACGGCTGCCGTGCGCGAACTAAAGTTGATCGCCTCCGCAACGCGCCGCGCGTCGCTGTGCTCGAATAGCTCGTGACGTCAGCGGTGCAGGCGGCGGCGTAGGTGATTCATCGCCGTTGTCGTCGTCACTGCTTGTTATGGCCGAGTTAAGGGCCCCCGTACACACAGCACTTATTGTGTCCAGTATCCCGTGTTTATGCACATCATCGTGTGTACTGCCAAAAACCGGTTTCCACGCTGGAGGTAAGGTCCATCCTCGGTCACGATTAAAATTCGGATGACGTGAAATCTCGATGGCTTCTCGTACTTTCCGCGGAACTAGAAATTTCTCCTTTGCTAGTACTGAAACCTTATCGAACCGTAGAAAGTGACCAGCCTCCAGTGCATGCGCCGCGACCGCAGATCCGCTTGTGTCCATGTTTTTCACACTCCTGATGTGTTCGGTGAGTCTAGTACCTATGTTACGTCGAGTTTCTCCGATATAACTTTTCCCACAGTCACACGGAATCTGGTATACACCAGCTCTAACGCCTGCTTTACATGTTCCAGCTCAGTGTGAATGTACTGAGGGTCGCATATGTTCAGAGCTCGGTTAATCAGTGACCTTGGTACTGATGCCAGTTGGGATTGGTGATGGTGGGAGTCAGCTCTCAGATACCGATCCGTGTGTGTAGGTTTCCGGTAAACCGTATGAGACACTGTACCATCGGGCATCCGAATGACGAGTAGGTCCAGGAACGGTAATTCTCCATTTTTCTCCTCTTCTACTGTAAATTTTATTTTATGGTGAACAGTGTTCAGGTGGTTGGTGAAACTTTGTAAAAAGTCCCGGTCAATGATGGCAAAGACATCATCAACATATCGCCACCAATGACGCGGTTTTTCATGGGTGTCAAGCGCCACACTCTCAAACCATTCCATGAACAAATAGGGGAGCCCATGGCAACTCCGTCCAGCTGTAAGTAATGACTGCCACGCCACAGAAAATACCCATTTTTTAAGCAACATTCCGTCCACTTAATGTACTCAGTAGGAAGATCCGCTCCTCTTATATAGCTACTTATGACGGACATAGTTTCGTCCACTGGCACATTTGTTCGCGCACGGCAGCCGTCGGAGCCGCGCGCACTCCTTGAGAAAGGGACGCGATTCGTCCTGAAACCGGTCGGAGGCCTTTTCGACTGAGATTACGTGAGTTAAGCCGTATAAATCAACATCAACACCAATCAACACCAATATTATAAATGCGAAAGTCAGTTTGTTTGTTTGTTTGTTTGGGACTTCTTCACGGTCAAACGGCTTGACCGATTTGGCTGAAATTTTGTACAAAGATAGTACATAGGGCAGAATAGGATATAGGATACTTTTTTTTTGGATATCGAGTCAGGGGGTCCAGATATTTTTTATTGAATTTTGTAAATATAAGACTGCTTCTCGAATAAACGGCTTGACCGATTTGCCTGAAATTTTGTATGAATACATGTCATAGGGCAGAATAGGATATAGGATACTTATTTTCTGGCTGTCGAGTCAGGGGGTCCAGATATTTTATATTGAATATTGTAAATATAGGACCTCTTCACGGTCAAACGGCATGACCGATTTGGCTGAAATTTTGTACAAAGATAGTACATAGGGCAGAATAGGATATAGGATACTTTTTTTTTGGCTATCGAGTCAGGGGGTCCAGATATTTTTTATTGAATTTTGTCAATATAAGACCTCTTCTCGAATAAACTGCTTGACCAATTTGCCTGAAACGTTGTATAAAGACAGTTCATAGGGCAGAGTAGGATATAGGATACTTTTTTTTTGGCTAACGAGTCTGGGTGTCCAGGTTTTTTTTATTGAATTTTGTGAATGTGTGACTTCTTATCAGCTAAACGGCTTAACCGATACGGCTGAAATTTTATATGAAAACAGTACAACTTTCAATATTCATCATGATTATTAACCTTAAAATAAGTGGCTATCAAGTTTAACTTTAGTATCATCGGTGTTGATTTAGTAGGTCATTAAAAGTCGTCAAAAATTCTGGCGCTCGCTTCGCTCGCGCAGTGATAGCGCTCGCTACGCTCGCGCAAGCATTTTTTTGATCTACTTTGTGGGTAATATTTCAGCAACTTTTGTATATTAATAGCCACATGCATCAAAACGAGTCATAAATTAAAACAGTACAATCTTCAATAATCGTAATGACTATTATCCTTAAGATAAGTGAATATCAAGTTTAACCTGAGTATCATCGGTGTTGACTTAGTAGGTCATAAAAACTGTCAGGGTCATAAAAAGTCATAAAAAAATGTCGCGCTCACTGCGCTCGCGCAAGCTTTTGTTTTATCTACTTTGTGAGTAATATTTCAGCAATTTTTGTATATTAATAGCCACATGCATCAAAACGAGTCATAAATTAAAACAGTACAACCTTCAGTAATCATAATCATTATTAACCTTAAGATTAGTGGATATCGAATTTCACCTGAGTGTTATCGGTGTTCACTTAGTAGGTCATAAAAATGTTTCACGCTCGCTTCGCTCGCGCATTGATAGCGCTCGCTACGCTCGCCCGGTGATAGTGCTCGCTACGCTCGCGCAAGCATTTGTTTTGTCTACTTTGTGGGTAATGTTTCAGCAACTTTTGTATATTAATAGCCACATGCATCAAAACGAATCATAAATTAAAACAGTACAACCTTCAATAATCATAATTATTGTTAACCTTAAGCGCTCGCTTCGCTCGCGCATTGATAGCGCTCGCTGCGCTCGCGCAAACATTTGTTTTATCTACTTTGTAGGCAATATTTCAGCAACTTTTGTATATTAATAGCCACATGCATCAAAACGAGTCATAAATTAAAACAGTACAACCTTCAGTAATCATAATCATTATTAACCTTAAGATAAGTGGATATCAAATTTCACCTGAGTGTTATCGGTGTTGACTTAGTAGGTCATAAAAATTGTCAGGGTCATAAAAAGTCATTAAACATTTTTCGCGCTCGCTGCGCTCGCACAAACATTTGTTTTATCTACTTTGTAGGCAATATTTCAGCAACTTTTGTATATTAATAGCCACATATGCATCAAAACGAGTCATAAATTAAAACAGTATAACCTTCAGTAATCATAATCATTATTAACCTTAAGATTATTGGATATCAAATTAAACCTGAGTGTTATCGATGTTGACTTAGTAGGTCATAAAAATTGTCAGGGTCATAAAAAGTCGTAATAAAATTTCGCGCTCGGTACGCTCGCGCAGTGATAGCGCTAGCTACGCTCGCCCGGTGATAGTGCTCGCTACGCTCGCGCAAGCATTTGTTTTGTCTACTTTGTGGGTAATATTTCAGCAACTTTTGTCTATCAATAACCACATGCATCAAAACGAATCATAAATTAAAACAGTACAACCTTCAATAATCATAATTATTGTTAACCTTAAGATTAGTAGATATCAAGTTTAACCTGAGTGTCATCGGTGTTGACTTAGTAGATCATAAAAACTGTCAGGGTCATAAAAAGTCGTAAAAAAATTTCGCGAGTGATAGCGCTCGTTGCGCTCGCCCAGAGATAGTGTTCGCTACGCTCGCGCAAGCATTTGTTTTGTCTACTTTGTAGGTAATATTTCAGCAACTTTTGTATATTCATAGCCACATGCATCAAAACGAATCATAAATTAAAACAGTACAACCTTCAGTAATCATAATTATTGTTAACCTTAACATTAGTAGATATCAAGTTTAACCTGAGTGTCATCGGTGTTGACTAAGTAGATCATAAAAACTGTCAGGGTCATAAAAAGTCGTAAAAAAAATTCGCGCTCGCTTCGCTCGCGCAGTGATAGCGCTCGCTACGCTCGCGTGGTAATAGTGCTCGCTACGCTCGAGCAAGCATTTGTTTTATCTTCTTTGTAGGTAATATTTCAGCAACTTTTGTATATAAATAGCCACATGCATCAAAACGAGTCATAAATTAAAACAGTACAACCTTCAGTAATCATAATCATTATTAACCTTAAGTTTAGTGGATATCAAATGAAACCTGAGTGTTATCGATGTTGACTTAGTAGGTCATAAAAATTGTCAGGGTCATAAAAAGTCGTAAAAAAATTTCGCGCTCGCTACGCTCGCGCATTGATAGCGCTTGCTGTGCTCGCGCAAACATTTGTTTTATCTACTTTTTGGGTAATATTTCAGCATTTTTTGTATATTAATAGCCACATACATCAAAACGAATCATAAATTAAAACAGTACAACCTTCAGTAATCATAATTATTGTTAACCTTAACATTAGTAGATATCAAGTTTAACCTGAGTGTCATCGGTGTTGACTCAGTAGATCATAAAAACTGTCAGGGTCATAAAAAGTCGTAAAAAAATTTGCGCTCGCTTCGCTCGCGCAGTGATAGCGCTCGCTACGCTCGCGTGGTAATAGTGCTCGCTGCGCTCGAGCAAGCATTTGTTTTATCTTCTTTGTAGGTAATATTTCAGCAACTTTTGTATATAAATAGCCACATGCATCAAAACGAGTCATAAATTAAAACAGTACAACCTTAAGTAATCATAATCATTATTAACCTTAAGATTAGTAGATATCAAGTTTAACCTGAGTGTCATCGGTGTTGACTTAGTAGATCATAAAAACTGTCAGGGTCATAAAAAGTCGTAAAAAAAATTCGCGCTCGCTTCGCTCGCGCAGTGATAGCGCTCGCTACGCTCGCGTGGTAATAGTGCTCGCTACGCTCGAGCAAGCATTTGTTTTATCTTCTTTGTAGGTAATATTTCAGCAACTTTTGTATATAAATAGCCACATGCATCAAAACGAGTCATAAATTAAAACAGTACAACCTTCAGTAATCATAATCATTATTAACCTTAAGATTAGTGGATATCAAGTTTAACCTGAGTGTCATCGGTGTTGACTTAGTAGGTCATAAAAACTGTCAGGGTCATAAAAAGTCGTAAATTTTTTTTATTGTAAAAAGTAATTATTGATGACTTTAACAATAGACGATAGATAAACTCTTTATTGTATACCAAGAAAGAAACTTAAGTCTAGACATATTAACATTTATTTAATCGGTGATACAATCGGCGGTCTTATCGCATAATCTATATCTCTTCCATACAACCAAGTGTGGAGTAGTAACAAAAACAAAGGGAGTTTCGCGATGGCGATTATATGATACAGGAAACTGCAATAAACATATTACTTATTAATATAAGTATAATACTTACTATACACATAATATATGCAGGTTCATACATACAAATACCATAGTAAAATATATATTATATTATACAGACACATACTTATACATTACTTACACTATACCTACCTATATAGGTATATAAATAAACATACATGTAAATATATACATAAATATATATCACCATATATATTTCAATAAATGCATACAATATATTATTATTTTAAATTATACAATACATACTTTATATGTACAATAAGTTATTTTTCAAAAATAATGAAACCGACTTCATAACCACAAAAAGGCACTCCAAAGCGAACCTACATGTATCTACCTACTTACTAACCTACTTACTACTACTACATACATAGTATCTATCTAATATCCAATAGACTTGGCTGGCACCGACTTCAAATAGAGAAGTGGGTAACGCTTATAATAATTTTAAGTCAATTATTTTTCGCTTTTGAGTGCCTTTTTGTGGTTATGAAGTCGGTTTCATTTTTTTTGAAAAATAACTTATTTTACCCTTTTTAGTGCAAAAAACGTTTTAATGAAATTACATGTATCTATTAAATTTCGTGTCTAGGCCGTTATACACTGACGGATATATACTTTTTGAAAATTTCAAGTATGTACCTATAACGGTTAAGAAGATACAGATCTGTAAAGTGCGCACATATAGACACACGGACGGACGGACGGACGGACGGACGGACGAACAGACAGCAAAGTCTCAGAAAGTGTTCATTTGGTAGCCTTTGGGTTCGGAACCCTAAAAAAATTGACTTTAAATGCCGCGCTAAAGTGAAAATATTCACTAGTAATAATGATGTCATCAAAGTATCAAAGGACAATGTCCAAAATGGCCCTGTACAAGTAAAGCATCTGACACACACGATAATTAATTGTCTATTTTATTACAATAATTCCAAATACTTTTATAACACGGACTAGTTGTATTCCAAAATGAATATAAAAAAGTATTATTTGCGATTATTAACATTAATTGCCGCCATATGGCCAACAGAGTACTGAATCACTCTACTACGTTATAAGAGGCACTTCCCTATATTGTGGATACCCGAATTATGAAAGCACTGTGTTGCCAACCTAACAACGGAAAGTATTATTAACGTAGTAACTATTATATAATTTGTGGCTTTATGCTTATAATTTTTTTTTTTTGCTGTGTTGATTGGTACAAAGTACGTTCATAATTCTGAGTTATTTAATTATGTATGCAGTGTCGCGGGACTGAAATGGCCGCCATCTTCGGCAAACGTCATGTCATGTCAAAAAATCTTAGGTATGTTTAAAAAAGTTTGCACCCTAACAAGACTTTGCTCGGTAGAACATTCCTGTGAAGACAAATTATTTATATTTATATATAATTATTTATTGAGGGCCCGGTGGCGTAATTGGAAGAACGGTTGGCTTTGATGCCGTGGTACCAAGTTCAAACCACCGTGCACCAATGATTTTTTCTATCGAAAAATATATGTGCGCTTCTCACAGTGGCCCTCCGGTGAAGGAAAACATCGTTAAGAAACCAATAACCCTCGCATGGTGGTAGAACATATCTAGTGTCCGCCTGGCCAGCTACCACCCTCAAGTCAGAAAATCTGTCGCCAAACATCTAATGTGTTCCGGCAGCTATCCTTGAGAGCCAGTTCCCATTCTAGTTCACTTCTCTATCTTCGACCGCATCATCACTTAGCAAAAGGTGAGATAGTGGTCAAACGCTTGCCTATAAGATATAAAAAAAAATTATCCCCGCCTTTATTTCTATCTCGCTCACAGTTACCGTAAGAATATCTTATATGCAATAGCAACCTCCATTGTGTATAATCTTCTTGGGACTTTTCTACTAAAACTAGTACATTCTCCTATGTTTGAGGTATTTATCTCCATATCTCTGGTGGTACTGATCAGATCTCGATAAAATTAAAATGGGACCACCTCGGAAACGTATCCTACCTATTAATAAAAGAATCATTTGAATCCGTTCACAATTGATGGAGAAATCGTGTAACATACACACACAAAAAAAAAAAAAAAAAAAAAAAAAACATACAGACGAATTGAGAACCTCCTCCTTTTTTTTGAAGTCGGTTAACAAATACATATATCGAGTTCTACCTAAGAGTCATCTACAGTGAGTTGATTATTAGGTCGTAAAACTGTCAGGGTCATAAAATGTCATAAAAAATGTTCGCTTGCGCAATGATTGCACTCGCTGCGCTCGCGCAGCTATTCACCTTATTTGCTTTGCAAGAAATGTTTCAGGAACTTTTGTGTTGAGTCAAACATTTAAGCAGCACAACTTCGTATACCTAACCAAAATGATTAATGACTTTAACAATAGAGGATATTGAGTTCGACTTTAGGGTCATCTATGGTGACTTGGCTAAAGAGATCATAGATCTTGACCTCAAAGGTCATAAAGACTTAAATGACGCGGGCGAAGCCGCGGGTAACAGCTAGTGATTTATAATCGTTACGTAGAAAATGGACTATCGCTTACAATCGGCTCTGTTTACAACTTCTGCCAGCCAGCTTGCGTATATCATTGCTCCACCTAGCCGGAAGGCGTCTTATGCTTCGATTATCGAGCCGTGGTATCTACTCCAGAAAACGTCTATCTATATATAGAAATCGGCACTTTGTGTTTAAGTGATCTTTCGAAGCAGGACTTATTCTTCTCTTATCACGAGGTGATTAAACAAATTTCATCGAATTTTCTTAATGCGCATCTAGCTATTTTATATCTTTCGGAGGATGGTGGAGTGATGATGACACGATGCAAGAACGACTGGATGAAATGTATATCGAAACGTTGTCTATTCATCGTAGGTTAACGAAAACTGATTCGTCTCTTCCTCAAAGCGGTACATCATGAAATATTCGGCTACCGAATATCGTACTGCCGTCGTGTAGCGGTGATATCAAGAAGTGGCCTGAACATTATGATACTTTTTGTGTCTAACTGTTGTACTCATATCTATATCATGTTGACTTCATCTCCTTGTCACTCACATTCTCATCTGCGCCACATGCTACCGTCATTCTTCAGTGTTCCTAACAGCCCAGCATTCTAATCCAAGCATCAAACAAGCTCTATGTAACGGATTTGTTACGCCGATTTTTATAGCGTAGAGATCTACGATAACATGACCAGCCCTTCCAAAATTCAAAAACGTTTGAAAGTATTTGTGGAAGTATTTACAACGCACCACCGGGCATGTGTGCGAACTGGTACTGCCGGTTCTGCGACATTGCATACATAATTAAATAACTCCTAATTATGAACGTACTTTGTACCAACCTACACTGCAAAAAAAGTTTCTATGAAACTAGGATGATGGATTATAATGGATGGCGTCAAAACTTTGGCAGCATGTCCATTTTCTGTTTGTGTTAGTGTCTAGAACTGCTAGAGTGTGCGTGAGTAGGGAAGTGATCACTAGTGTAGAACATATCGATAAAAAGGTGAAAAATGTAGAAAACTAAAACTTATGTAAAAAGAAAACAATTTATGTGATAAAATACGTAGTTACTTTACTGAACTTATGGAAATTAGTTATTGTTAAAAAATGCTACAGTACTTAACTGTAATTAGGCAACCTTAAATCTGGCGGTATAGATTTCTTAGCTTTTCTATAACACAAATCTTAAATGTTTTTGCGTTTTCAATACGTCAATTAAATATAACAATTTTGAGCTACAAAGCATCTATACTTCTATACTAATATTATAAAGAGATAACATGTACGTTTGTATAGAGTTAGCTCAAAAACTACAGGACGATTATTTTTTTCTCTCATATATAAATATATTAATGGTCTTTTAGAATGAACATAGGCTATATATTATCCTGATTAAAAGATAGGTATATTCGTGAAGACCTATTTTGCAACTTAAGTCGCCAATAAAACGGTCGAGAAAACACGTTTTTTACGAAAGATGATTAATCTGAAATAGATGTAAGAAAGTATGTATCGAAAAGTAGTACAACTTAATAAGACCTACAAAAAAGTCCGCGATAACATATGTCTGTCGCACAGACTCACAGTAACTATTTTAATCTTTATTTTTTAATAAAAAATGTTACAGAACTTTCAAGGCTATTTTCTTCTATACAGTATTAATCCTTATTTAAATAATTACGCTAATTATCTTGGCCCAATATCATAGATTAAAATTGTCCTTTACAGTATATAATTTATATGAAAAAACTAGAAGTGCCCTGCGGCTTCGGTCGCGTTAAAGACTTCTTTTAATTACTTAAAACTTTTATTTTGTGTAACCTTTTTATCATAAAAGACATCAAAGAAGTAAAAGCCAAATCGGTTCACCCGTTTTCAAGTTATTGCGTGACTAAGGGAAATAGGGATTCATATTTATAAAACCCAAAAAACCATATTGATTGTCAGACGTTTTTTACCAACCCCTTGCAAAAATCTTGCAACACGTATTTACTTATTTATTTATAGAAGTACTTACGTAAATCTATAAGTTTTTATATATATATATTTTTTTTCATTATAAATTATAAGTAATATCCGTGGGGATTTTTTACAAAATGCTTTCTCAGCGGAAACCTACGTCATAACAACTATCTGCATTTTAAATTTCAGCGCAATCCGAAACAATATTGATTTTCAGACTTTGTTACCCCACTTCACCCTCTTAGGGTGGCATTTTGAAAAAGCCTGAAACTCGGTTTTACTTATTTATTAACAGAAGTACGGTTTGCGTGAAGGTCGAATAAAATGACTATCCAAACTTTGAACCCCCGTTTCATCACCTTAAAGAGTGAATTTTGAAAATTTTTTTTCTTAACGGATACTTATGTTAAAACAACTGGATGCCAAATTTAAGCGCAACCCGAAACAATATTGGTTTTCAGACTTTGTTACATCATTTCACTCTTTTAGGGGTGGAATTTTGAAAAATCCTGAAACACGTATTTACATATTTTTTTACTGAAGCACTTGTATGAAGTTTCGAATAGAAAAGACTATCTAATCTTGTTTATCCGTACAAACTTTGAACCTCTATTTCACCCCCTAACGGGGTGAATTTTGAAAAATCCTTTCTTAGTACACCCTTGCGTACTAAGACAAATATACTCTTTAAATTTCAAGTCTCTACGACCAGCGGTTTAGGCTGTGCGTTGTCTGTCAGGCAGTCAGTATGTCAGGACAAATATTCTTATTGTATTAGATAAATTATCATATAAAATTACGCGCATCGCAAATCATAAAAAAAATGCAGTGAAGCCACAAATTAGGCCATACTTACTATGTAAACATTAATCAGATTTTTAATTGTAAAAGGTAACAGGACAAGCATTACTCTGACTTGATGGTAAGCGATGACGTCTACCTATTACAGATACAGCGATACAGGAAAATTCTGGCAGTCCAGAATTTTGCATGTCACTCCACTGCGTCTGTTACCTTGAGACATAAAGATGTTAAGTTTCACATGCCCTGTAATTTCACTGGACACCTTGCCATTTCAACCGGAAAACATTCCTATGAAAATTAATTGGCAAAGTGGTCGGCCCAGGCGGACTAGCGGAAGTCCTACCACTACAGAAAAATTAGCTCATTTTTTTGTAAATGCTAACGATATAAAGTAATTTGATGTCAATATAGTATGATCTATTGTATCATCATCATCATCAGCCAGTGTCAGTCCACTGCTGGACTGTAGGCCTCTCCCAAGATGCGCCACTGAGCCCGATTTTCAGATCTTTTTTTCCAATCACTGCCCACCGCATTGCGTATGCCGTCGCTCTCCACTCTCCAAAACTCAAAATTTGAAATCACCCCGACTGATCTATGTATAATCTATAATGAAAATAAAAATATTCCAATGAGTCTGAACACGACATCTCACCTGTAAGTTGGCGAGGAGTTGAGTATTCAGCAGATTCCAGAAGATGTCCCAGCATCATGTCAATGCTTCAGTATCCTTTGTCGTTGAAGAAAATGATACCGAATTTCGAAGTAATCACTATTTGTTAAGTTGATTTCATAGCGCCATCAACTAGAAAAATGCTCATAGTTTTACAACGGCTAAACAGATTTTCATGAATCAGAGCTAATAACACTTTCGATTAAAACACTTTCAAAACCGTTTCATCATCCTTCATTGCTCGCAGAGGAAGATTATAGGAAGACTTACAGGAAGATTTTCTATCTTGACTCTACTAGCTTCTATTCTTATTGTTATATACCGGCTGTAATTCACGTACCATTAGTCGAATTTTCTCGACCTGAGTTTCGAGCGAGTCAGTCGCTTTTCCTCAGGAGTGAGGTCACGCGGTGAGATCGCGATGTTCACCAGTAAATTCGACTAAAGGTACGTGAATTACAGCCGGTATATAACAATACTAATGTTACAAATTCACGATAATTTTAAAATCAAAATAGCTTCTATTCTTTTCCGTTTCCTCGGTGTCAGTTCCAGCTTGATTGATAATCTAGTAGGTACAAAATTGATTTATCAAAATGTTTAGAACAAAGTCTGAAGTGTTTCGTTGGATCCTAATTTTCACGCCTTACTGCCTTTATCCACTTGATTGGATTTTCGGACATTTTGGAAACCTACAACAAAATGATACAATATATTAATGTGGTAAACTGTCACACATTCTTCATAAAAATATATATTATAGCATTATCATAAGTAATAATAGATTGAATACGAGTAAGTATAAGTGCTGATAATATAATTAGGTACCTAGTTACTACTAATTTTGCGCGACATTACTTTGACCACTTTTTATAATATTTTAAAATCGTTCACAAAACGAAAAAACCAACTTCAAATGCCACGCTATTCATTTTCAGTATAAAGTTAAAGTTGGAGGTGTTTATGTTACGGAGTTATGAGATAACAAACATAAAAAAGGCGAACTGAGAACCTCATCTTTTTATTGTGAAGTCGGTTAAAAATATTGCAATTTCGTTCTAAGCAAGGCCATAAGCTAACCGTTCCATCCTTTTAAAAAATCTTCATATTATAAATCAACTAGCTGGGTCCCGCGGCTTTGTCCGCGTTTAATGACAGCGGCAACATGCGCGTGGGCTGTGCGCGGTAGAAAACACTGCTTAATTTGCACATTAACCTTCCCTATTTGTATCAGATATTGTTTCCTATTTCATTAGCTTCAATTTTGAATTTAGAACTTTATTTTATTCTAAAATAAAAGTAGCCAAGTTACTTGGTAGTTAATATTTTAACATCAGCATTCTGCTAGTGAAAGTCCCGTTAAATTGGTCCAGTCATTTCAGAGATAAACCGGAACAAACAGACAGACAGACAAACATTTAAAATTTTGTTTTTTATGTAAGTACCGTATATTCTTTCATATGCATTTAGTGAAAAGCTGTTAATTTGGAATTACAAACAGACACTTCAATTTTTTTATATGTATAGATTTAGTGTAAAATGTATATAAACGATTTATATATTTGAAGTTTTAAGTGTAATATTATAATATTACACTTAAAGGAATTTATATATTCCTTTTTATAAGGGTATCGACTATATTTATCGACAAAATTTTGGAGGGTTCTCGTACATCACTAGCCGGGCGGCGTAAAATAATGTTTGTTATTTACATAAATTAAAGCTTTCAAATGATAACCATTTACCACCTCGGTAGTTATATGACGAAAAAGATGTATATAATGTAAGCAAAATAAATATTTTGATTCAAAAGTGGTTATATATGAGAATAAATGCCCACAAAGACTTACGTGTGAAATGATAGTTCTGGATCTTTTACGCCTCCTTTAGTTGTTTTTGATGGATAAAACACAGCACAACACGACATAATTTAACCATGTAACAGGGTTTCAGTCTTTAAAGCTATGTTTCTATTTAATTTTTAATTAATAAGTATGATGCGTCGCTATGTTATGGCCTGTTAGCCGGTCAAAAATGGACACGATCACCCATGCGCGAGGTTGTCAATTTGATATTAGCTTTCTCGTTTACTCTTATCTCGCTATCCCTGTAATAGAAAGGGTAGGACAATTTGTTGATAGAATGAAAGTCGATGTGACAACGTCACATGGCTGACATGGCTCCATCATCCTAGCTATGAAATTTATAAGCAATACTTTCCGTTAAGTTGGTTGCCTACAAAGTACGTTCATAATTCGGGTATCAACAATGTAGGGAAGTGCCTACTCTTATAACGTAGTTTACGTAGTACAACATAATTATAACTACATATAAACTCTTTCGTAAGGATATGACTACACACATTAAAACAATAATTTGGAGGGGCGGGCCATGCTATCGTAGAAGATCTCTACCACACCATCCACAGAGCACAACATGTACCAGGCGAGCATGCGTCACGTGCAATGTCTGTGAATGGTCACCATGTCATACTACGTGAGTAGATCCGCCGCGAGATGTTGTTAACCTGCTTCAATGAAAGAGGTTGATAGGGTGTAATGTCAGAGGGAGAACATATCGAAACCTTGCTCAAACTCTTGAGCACATGTGTGCACTCGAATGGAATGTACAGTTGGTTTTTCGGGTTCCGAACCCAAAGGGTACCAACGGAACCCTATTACTAAGACTCCGCTGTCCGTCTGTCTGTCTGTCTGTCTGTCTGTCTGTCTGTCTGTCCGTCAGTCACCAGGCTGTATCTCATGAACCGTGATAGTTAGACGGTTGAAATTTTCACAGATGATGCATTACTTTTGCCGCTATAACAACAAATACTAAGAACAGAACAAAGTAAAATATTAAAGAGTTTATCAACTACAAATAACTTACCTGTGTGATAGTCTTTGAAATTAATTCACCTCGACGCAACTAGATGGCAGAACAGGAAAAATTAGCACGCGCAAGCGTTTCATTTGTTAAATTTGTGGGCTTCGGTCGTTTTGTTTACTTATTAGAGTATTATTGCATGTAATAGAGTACAGTATTGAATGATATATCTATTATTTTAGTACTAAATTTCATTTAGCTAGAATCAGTGCAAAGTTAGCCGTACGAACACTCGGTCTTCCAGATATTAAATTAATATTATCATTTACCTTTGAGTTAACGGTTACTTAGTTGGTTTGGTGTTAGAAGTTTGTTAGATATTCGTTAAATGGCGTTCGGAAGTTCGGAACCCTCCGTGTGCGGGACAAAAGGCAGACTCGCACTTGGCCAGTTTTATTTTGTATACGCTATAATTGGTTTCACCAGTAACTAGCAATAAAATCTTAAAAGTCAGGTCAGATGGCAATGCCATGATGATGATGAAACATTAGTTAGTTTATAGTTACGCTATCACTTGACCACTAAGGTCTCCTCTCAAGAAAAATACAAAAGATACCAGATATATGTGTGAGTGTTGACTTTGATATGATCTTGATGTATTATTAAAACACTTGGTAGTGAGAATTGCAAACAGATCTCTAGCTTTATAGTAATATTGTCTCAATTTCAACGTTCAATTTGATTATACAAGTTATCAAATTGAATTATTCATCCTAATTATAAATTAAAGCGAAGATAAACCTTACCAGTACGTATGTGTAAACAAGTATCGTGTGGTGTGATAACGTCAGAGTATATACATAATATATGCGTGCGATTATTAATAAACGTCAGTGAACGCGAACCCACGCTTCCGTCCGGTCATCTCTCTCGCTTTCGAAAATTAACAATGTTGCGGCCATTGTGTTTGCTTCTTTTAGCTGTGTTGGTGTTCTTTAGCGGGTAAGTTCCATAACTTTTTTGGTTCTCAATTCATTGGAATCTTATTTAGGGTTCTAATACCCATAGGGTACCAAAGGAACCCTATTACTGAGACTTCACTGACCGTCCGTCCGTCTGACCTTCCGTCCGTCTGTCCCAACTTTACAGGGCTGTATCTCCGTAGCAGTCATAGGTAAATACAAAAAATGTTCACGAAGTATGTATTAGTATCAAGAATTTAACAATAAACACTAAAAACAAATAAACTGGCCAAGTGCAAGTTGGACTCGCACTTGTAGGGTTCCGTAACACAGTAGAGAATTTCATAACCATCAGTTTTCGTCAGCAAATAAATAACTTTGTTTCTCATAGTAATTGTATGAAAAACACAGTTATATTTGCGATTCAGAAAATGTGCTATATCTCAAAAACTACTGACTATATCTCGTGATGACATGGTGCTGATCTGATGATGGAGCTGGAAGGTGGCCAAAGGAACTCCTAAAATACACATGTAATACCTGTCGTATCTGGTTTCGTTGGATTTGTCTTGACTTAATCTGGTCTTAGGTTATGTAAAAGCTTGTGTTTAAAAAGGTTTTTTAAAATTTTATTTGTTTTAAATCTACCCCTAGGAGGAGTATACTATGAATTTTATTTGGAAAAATAAAAAAAAATCGGTAACTTTTATTTTCAGGTATTTTTTGGTCCGATTAACTAAAAACTCGGTACAAATTAAATAAATAATGAGACACGCATTTTTAGGGTTCCGTAGCCAAATGGCAAAAAACGGAACCCTTATAGATTCGCCATGTCTGTCTGTCTGTCCGTCCGTATGTCACAGCCCTTTTTATTATATTATATCTATATATATTATACCGAAACTATTAATACTACAGAATTGAAACTTGATAGATAGATGTATTATGTAAAACGCTTTCCGATTTTTATACAAAAATAAAAAATATAAAAGTTTAAGGGGGGGCATCCCATACATGAAATGGAACAAAAACAATTTTTTTCTTCAAACCTATACGTGTATCTATAGATAGGTCTTTAAAAATGATATTGAGGTTTCTATAATTATTTATTCTCACAGTCACTCATTAAGAGGATAGGCGCGTCTAAAGTGGTAAAATGTGTGTTCCCCCCCCCCCCCCCCTCTAACTTCTAAAGTAAGGTAGTGAAAAATCTAGAAAATATATATTCTGTATATCTCAAAAAAAACTTTCAAAGAAAATTAGTTTGAACGAGATACAGTCAGCAGTTGTTGAGATACAGCGACCGCAAGTATAACTTTGTTTTTCTTACAAAAACTGTGAAAAAAAAAAAAAATTGTAGTTGCGAAAAATTAAGGTTATAGAATACTCTACTGTGTTACGGAACCCTACGAGTGCGAGTCCGACTTGCACTTGGCTAGTTTATTTATTATTTCAACTTTACCCCTAGAGAATTTTGTTTAGAAAAATCATAGAAAATTTAGTAAAGTTTGTTTTAACGTATCTCCATAATTATTTAACTGATTTTAATAAAATTTGAAACGTAGGTTGTGTAGGCATTAAATAAAACATTTTATTTATTTATTTAAGTACTTAATAATTACATACATATTTTTATGTTGTGCCAATAAACCATACGTTTGTGCTGGCACTCACATTCAGGACAAGGTAATCTGATTCCCAAAAGTTATGGGGCTGAATCCTAACTAATATTATAAGTGCGACAGATAGTCTAGAGCCTGACATAGGCTACTTTTTTTGCGAAAAAAGGGTTGTAAGGGGTTGAAAGGGGGGATGAAACGTTGTATGGAAGTATCGTCATTTTAGGAGCTAGAAGCTTGACTTTCAGTGTTTGCATGGTGGTAGGACACATCTAGTGTCCGCAGGGCCAGCTACCACCCTCAAGTTAGAAAATCTGTCACCAAACATCCAATGTGTTCCGGCAGCTATCCTTGAGAGCCAGTTCCCATTCTAGGTCTAGCGTGCTTTCCATCTTTGACCGCATCATTACTTTCCAACAGGTGAGATAGTGGTCAAACGCTAGCCTATAACATATAAAAAATAAAAAATAAGTTTTACCCTCAAGGGTGTAAAAATAACAATAGGGGATGAAAGGTTGTATGGAAATATGTAAGGTTTATGTGAATGTTATACTGAACGGATTTAAATGAAATTTGGTACACAGATAGTCTAAAGCCTGTGAAAGAACATAGGCTACTTTTTATTGCGATAAGAGGGTTGTAAGGGGTTAAAAGAGGGGATGAAAATGTGTATGGAAGTATCGTCATTTTAAAAGCTAGAAGCTTGAAACTTATTGTTTAGGCTGTTGATTTGATATAAATAAATATGACATTCAAAGTTTGTGATGGGGAAGGGGGAGGAAGGGGAGGGGAGGTAGAAGTGATGGTAAGGGGAAGGGGAAGTGGGGCGAAAGGGGAGGGGGAGAGGGTAGTGAGAGGAAAGGGGGGTGGGGGGAAGTATGAGGGAGAGGGAAGCGGTGAGGGGGAGGTGGGAGATACGCAGCGTGGCACGGTGCCGTGTAGGTGGGATATGCATGTGTCTTATTTGTAAAATAAATAGCCTAAATAATTAAAAATGCTACCCAAAGACACTATTCCAGGCGGACGAAGTCGCGGGCACAGCTAGTAGGTTGATAAAGTTTCTTTATTTGTTTGTTTGGGACTTTTTGACGATGAAACGGCTTGACTGATTTGGCTGACATTTTTATACTTTCGAACGTTATTTTTTTATTTCGAACGTTACCGGCGTTGTAAATAGGTTTAATCTCGCATTTTTGCCCTCAAGGAGTGCAATTTTGTACTTGTACTATTCATTATTCTGTGTCTATACTAATATTATAAAGAGAGAACATTTGTAATTTTGTATATTTGTATGGATGTTTGTAATGATTTGGCTCAAAAACTAATGGACCGATTTTTTAAATTATTTCTCTAATATATAGAATGGACTTGCAGAATGAAAATAGGCTAAATAATATCCGGTTTAAATCATAGGTACATTCGTGGAGACTTATTTTGCAACCTAAGTCGACAGTAAAACGGTAGAGAATACACGTGTTTTACGAACGCTGCTCAATTGAAAATAGATGGAAGAATAGTATCTATGGAAGAGTTTTACAACTTAATTAGACCAACAAAAAAGTCCGATATGTCTATCTCTTAAGGTTAACTCACAGTAACCATTTAAATCTTTATTTTTTAAATCAAAATCATTACATAACTTCCAAGGCTATTTTCTAATATATAGTATTTATCCCTATCCAAATAATGATGTTATTTACCTTGGTCACATATTATAGATTATAAGTGTCCTTCACAGTATATAATTTGAATGAATACTTCAGGAGATATCGCAGATTCAAAATTATACGCCAGGAAAAATAATAAAATGCAGCGAAACCACAGATTAGACAACAGTTACTACGTAAACATTATTAGCTTAGCTATTTCTGTAAAACCCAACCGATATAAATCAATTTGATGTCAATATAGTTTGATCTATCTTATAAAACTAGCTGAGTCCTGCGGCTTCGCCTGCGTTATAAAGTATCCTATGATATTTTATATTATATCCATTAATATGTAGTTACTGTCTTTCCCTGTGCAAAATAAATCGGTCCAGCCGTTTGACCGTGAAAAAGTCCTAAATAAACAAATATACAAACTGACTTTATCATTTATCATATTGGTATTGATAATTACGTGGTCGAGGATGGCGAACACGCTAGGCCTAAAATGGAATGACTCCCGAGAGCTGTGCTGCCGGAACACCGTAAGGTTATGGCGGCAATTTTTTTCCTTTGATGGTGGTAAGTTAGTTTTTGTAAGTAAGTCAGGCAGAACATCGATTTAATGATCGCACTACCTGTATACGAACACCCATGATTCATGAATGCACATATAATCTTGAGAAAATCAATTTGTAGATATATAGCTAGGATCATAACCGGCGACCGTCGGGTTAGAAATCAAGGTAACTATCCTTTACGCTAACAGACCGTCCAATATTATGTATCAATTTCACCCGTGCGAAGCCGGGGCGGGCTGCTAGTACATTATAAAATCCAAAGTCTTGACTGAATGACTGAGATACAACGCACAGCCCAAACTGCTGGTTCGAGACACATGAAATTTATAGAATGTGTTCTTTGTGAAGTACAGGCATCCACTAAGAAATGATTTTTCGAAATTCCAACCCTAGGGTCAGTTATCACCGCAACGCGATGCGACGCGACGTGACGATGCTTTTGGTTTTGCGCGGCGCAGCAAAACGCACGACGCCACCAAATTATCTCAATGCAATGTGTTTCTTATTGTGTAGTTAGTAAAGTTCAATTGTTTACCGCGCGGTTCAATTGTTTCTTCCCACAGCGAGATGCCGCGTGGCGCAGCCAGAAGCCGCCGTACTATCTCAATGAAATGTGTATCTTTATGTGAAATAAATAAAGTTCTTTTTTGTAGTGTATCACTCTCTTAATAAGTGCGCGGTGCGTCGTGTCGCGTCGCGTGGTGGTCTGACCTGACCCTAAGAGGGTAAAATGGAAGGTTGAACTTTCTATGAAACTTTTTATTCACTGGGTCATTTGACTCGGTCATTGATACATACTCAGAAATTAAAATAATGAGTTACGTGTATCAGATTTTTACCAAAATCATCCCCCAGGCGGTTGCCTGACTTACTGTATGTTTGTCTGATTATCAATGCACTACCTATACCGCTGGTCTTAGACACATGATAGAAGGTGTGTTCTTTGTGAAGTGTAACTATCTACTAAGAAAAGGTATTTCGAAATTCCACCCTTATGAGATTGTAATAAAAGATTATATTTTTAGTGAAACTTTTTATTCTCTCAGTCGATTGTCTTGAAAATTGGTACACATACCTACTCTTTTAATACATTAAAATTATGAGACACGTGTATATATGAGTTTTTCAAAAATCATCCCCCACGCGTTTGTCTAATATATTAACTGAACCGTTGGTCTTAAAAACATGAAATTTGGAGGGTATATAGTCTTTGTGAAGTGTACTTATCCACCAAGAAAGGGTTGTTTGAAATTCTACCCCTAAGAGATGGAAATGGAGGTTTGATCTTTTTATGAAACTTTTTATACTCTGGTCGATCGATTTGAGCATTTGTACATACTCATCAATTAAATTAGTGAAAATTACTAAAATTTTTCAAAATTTTTTATAGCCACAAAAAATCAAGTGGCTATTATGGGTGTAAGAAAAGTCCTGCGTCCGATGGCTTAGTTCCGAATCTACCCACCGGATAAAGATATGCCGCAAATCGGCTCTCCGAGTTCCAGCATGATGTTCGGTACCATCCTAAATGGAACATGGGGCGGGACAGCTGGGCTGTGGATCGGACTGAAGTCAGTTCCAGACAAACACGATTCCATGTTAGACCGCATCTTCAGTTAGCATCAGTTCCGATACCGGTTATGTGCTTATCTGTCCGATATTACTTTTTTAATTATCTTTTAGGCTAGCGTTTGACAACTATCTCGCCTGGTGAAAAGCGATGATGTGGTCGAAGATGATGAACACGCTAGGCTTAGAATACTCTGACTCTAAAGGGCTGTGTGCTGCCGGAACACCGTATGGTTATGGCGGCAGCAGCAATCAAAGTATTATTACAGAATATATAGTGATGACTTGATATTGTATTTATACAGTTTCGAGTCGATCCAATCGAAAATGGAGGTCATAGAGGGCGGTGGCACTGAAGAAAGTTCCGGCGACTGCGGAACAATACTAACGTCAGTACAAATGAATCAAAGACAACTGGACAGGTTGGAAGGAGCCGTACAAAGTGTAACACCCCATCTAAGAGAGACCATAGAAAATAGATTGTTTAAACTGCAAGAAAAAATAGAACATTTCATGCAGAGTAAATTCGATGATTTGGATAAAAAAATGGACGCCAAGTTTCACGAGACAAAAACCTACTTAGATTCTAAGCTCACTGTGATAGAGGACAAGATATCTAAGTATAGCTCACACGTTGACAGTCAGCTAAAGGGTTTGGAATCAACTCTAACACACGCACGGAACGTGAGCGACACTGACGCGTGTTGCAAACTGTGCTCAGAAACCGCCGCACTTGTAAGAAACACCACAACAAAAATAAACGATATGAATGTTAGAACTCTCAATGTATCTGTTAAATTACAAGAAATTAATGAATCAATACAAAACTTTACTGACATTGTTGTACCGAGTTCTTACAACAAAAATATTCCCAAGCAAAATGATCCCACAGTATCGACGGAGCCAGCTCATAATGTCCCGGCCATTATAACTACTACAGAAGTCAATAAACCAGGTAAATTGTACATTTATATGTCTGACTAGTCGCGTCCCGCTCGCCCTGTCATTATACCAAATACAGCGGAGCTCAGAAGGTTCTACAACGAATGCTTGTGTCCTTCTGTATTATTAAAATACCATTAGATCCACGGAGTTTGCCTGATGTTAAACGACATCTTGTTTAAATGTTCACAACAAATAACATACGCTCAAATTATAATATATTTATTAACGTGTATAATTCAGAAATATTGCTTCATACATTTTACGCTGGTCATTTCTCTGATGGTAAACGCCACCCTAATATGAGGGCCCCTTGGCGCAGTGAGGGAAAGGCCGGCTTTGACGTCAGAGGTAGTGGGTTCAAATCCCCGCTATGCAATACTAAGTTTTTCGTGGTTTATTTCTATCGAAAAAACTATGTGTGCATTCCACAGTGGTCCTCCGGTGAAGGAAAAACATGGTTAATAAACCCCCGCATAGTGGTAGGACACTATCTAGTGTCCGCCTGACCAGCTACCCTCAAGTTAGAAAAATCTGTCGCCAAACATCTAATGTGTTCCGGAAGCTGTCCTTGAGAGACAGTTCCCATTCTAGGCCTAGCGTGCCTCCATCTTCAACCGCATCATCACTTACCAACAGGTGAGATAGTGGTCAAACGTTAGCTTGTAGTGACGTACAAAAAAGAATATTAACGTTTTTGACCTTGGTATTTATAACAATTGTAAAATTGCTTGTTTTTAAACAAAAAAAAGTTAATGTATAATTTAAGTTCTCGTCGTGTAACGTTCAGTATCAACATAGTGTATGTGTTACAGCTCCCAGCAAGTGTGACCACAGTCAGCAAGAGCAGTGCTGTACTGTAGCTGATGTAGGTCACGGCGAGTATAAAGTGTACACAGAGATGTCCTTGAGGGGGCGCCACACAGTGGTGAACATGACCAGCGCCGGCCTGCAGGAGTACACCATGTACTTCGCTGTCAGAGGACAGTGGGTGCGGTTGTTACTGTCATCAACGTCACCATATAGTTATCTGTATTATGTGATCGGTATGTACAACTATATTCGTTATAATATAAACACGATAATATTCAGAAACAATAGAATATACTGTGTGCTATAGTCCGACCGATGTAGCTGTGCTATAGTCCGACCGCGGTAGCTGTGCTATAGTCCGACCGCGGTAGCTGTGCTATAGTCCGACCGCGGTAGCTGTGCTATAGTCCGACCGCGGTAGCTGTGCTATAGTCAGACCGCGGTAGCTGTGCTATAGTCCGACCGCGGTAGCTGTGCTATAGTCCGACCGCGGTAGCTGTGCTATAGTCCAACCGCGGTAGCTGTGCTATAGTCCGACCGAGGTAGCTGTGCTATATAGTCCGACCGCGGTAGCTGTGCTATAGTCCGACCACGGTAGCTGTGCTATAGTCCGACCGCGGTAGCTGTGCTATAGTCAGACCGCGGTAGCTGTGCTATAGTCCGACCGCGGTAGCTGTGCTATAGTCCGACCGCGGTAGCTGTGCTATAGTCCAACCGCGGTAGCTGTGCTATAGTCCGACCGAGGTAGCTGTGCTATATAGTCCGACCGCGGTAGCTGTGCTATAGTCCGACCGCGGTAGCTGTGCTATAGTCCGACCGCGGTTGCTGTGCTATAGTCCGACCGCGGTAGCTGTGCTATAGTCCGACCGCGGTAGCTGTGCTATAGTCCGACCGCGGTAGCTGTGCTATAGTGCGACCGCGGTAGCTGTGCTATAGTCCGACCGCGGTAGCTGTGCTGAGGAGCGACGGTATGTGTCGGAACAGAGCGAGCACGACTACATGCTAGAGAGAGATAGCATGCTGCTCTACGCGCCCCGTCTCCTGAGGCACGGACTGTACTGTGATCACATTTATTTACATTGGAAGTTAATTGAATATCAACCTTATCCAGTTCATACAGAGTAGGAAATTGTACGCAATAAATGTGTTTACTCTCGCGGCAGTATGGCTTCATACAAGTTATTTACGACTCTATTTGAATTGGTTAAGGTTTACATTCAACTGACGCGCAACTCAGTCGTCCGTTAGACCTAGAGTACCTAGACGATAAGGACAAATGTAATCCCTGGGTGGTTGTAAAGAGTGACCACTAGTGGTAGACTTTGTATGGCTTGCACCACCAACTGAAAAAGACATTTCACCTATCGGTCCACCAAGCCAGGTCAGGACAGTTACACTATGTGGTTGTTTTATTCTGTGCAGACGAGCACCTGACTACTATCTCACTTGTTGGTAAGTGATGATGCGGTCGAGGATGGTAGCACGCTAGACCTAGAATGGGAACTGGCTCTCAAGAATAACTGCATGAACACATGTCTTCGTTCGGTGGGTGGTTCGAGCCACGACCGACGTCTACCACCAGTGGTCAGCCATTAAGCACCACCCAGGGATTTCGAGCAGGATTATGTTATATTATTTACTGACTTACCACAGGTGGTAAGAAAAGCAATATATCGATGTTCCGCCTGACTTGCTACCAAAAATCACCTCAAAATCTACTGAATATGACTCACGTGACATGTAGAGTCAAACGATCTATGTGTGTCACAACAATGACAGAATATCAACCAGCTAGCAATTACCTAAAACTGCATCAAAATCAGTCCAGCAGTAACCACTTCAAATAAATTAATATTCAGAAGAAGTAACAGTCGAGTACTGAGTGTAAGTAAATGATACATTTCATATATCTTGTAAGCTAGAGCTGACTGTTTACTTTAACAGGGTTTTACGACGACAGAGGTGGTCGCATCTGGATGTATGAACGTCTGCCGACCGTCTCTGGGAGATATGTCCATGATATCTACACAAACAACATCATCTCTGAACAGAAGTACAGCTACTACTACGTGACTGTATCCGGCGGTAAGTGATCATTGTTATCATTGTGAAGGACACAGGAGCCAGTGACATTACAGGGCTGGGGTGACGAACGCACCACACGCACTCTCGTGCCGCTCTATTTGTTATAAGCAGGATATTAGTATCTGAAAATTAATTGGCGGATGATTGGTGGTACCGCCCCAGGGGGACTAGCAGAAGTCCTACCACTACAGCTGAAAATTAATAAGCAAATTGGTGGTAACGCCCCAGGCGAGCTACAGCTGAAAATTAATTAGGAAAGTGGTGGTACCGCCCCAGGCAGACCAGAAGAAAAACTAATGTTAAAATTTAAAATTTATAAAACTAAATGTATTATTAGATGTGGTAACAGGAAAAGCAAGACGTTCGCTTGATAGTAAGTGATGATGTCTGCCTATAACAGATACTGTGGCGCGCAAAGCTCTAGATCACTAGAGATAAACCCTCACGCGCATCGGCTCACTGCCGTCTGCTAATCTATCTTCACTTAACATCAGATGAGATAGCGGTCAATTGCTTGTCCGTCAGATATAAAAATAACAATGTTAAGAATATTTCTCTCAATCTCTTTTATGTTGGACAGACATTTGACCGCAGTCTCACCTGATGATAAGTGACGATGCGGTCGAAGAGTTGGGTCTACAAATTGCGAGTGATTAGGTATATTCTGGGTAAGCGCGCTCCATCACCGATCGCATCATCATTTAACATCAGGTGAGATAGTGGTAAAGTGCTACCTGGTTCAGTGTCAGAAAGTTCGATCACATGTTGTATACAATCGTCAGACGGCAGTGAGACGAGGCGCTGCACAACTGACTTCAGTCTAATCCACAGAGATCAACTATTACAACCTATCTTCCACACAGGTTATTACACGAATCCCCATTGACATTCCCCATTCATGGGGATTTATGCAATTCTTATCCACATATCCCCATTATGAGCTGTACAAGACGACATTAGGAATTTGTGAAAATAAAGTTGTAAATCCCCATTAACGGGAAATGTCAATGGGGATATGTGTAATAATCCGGTTCACAGGCCGGTACCGTCACGTACATGACGTCTGTACAGTACATCATGTCTTAACTCGACGAACGGATTGGTGACATGTCTCCGCTCACTGGGTGGTCGGAGCCACGGGCGGAGTCTACCACCAGTGGTCACCCATGTAGCACCACCCAGGGATCACGTGTAGGGTTAATTTAGGTGTACGGTCGCAGGCAGGTAACAATGACCTGCAAATAATAATGTAGATATAATGTGACGCTCATTGATGTTATTATAATGTCAGACACACTGGAGGTGGGAAGGAGAGGAGAGCCTCTATTGATGACACACACCAGCACTGAGCTGAGGAGACTCCGGTACTTCAGTTTCGCGTGGGGGGGCTCCACGGCAAGCGAGGCTCTGTACGACTGTACCGCGGAGTGAGGTAATGTAACACATGGTGTGTATATCACGACCGACGGTGGATTGTCACTTATATATGTGTGTCCGACTGAGTCGCGAGTGTATAGGTATCTTGTGTGTCAGCGCGCTACATCATCGACCGCATCATCACTTTACATCAGGTGAGATAGTATTCACGCGCTACCCATTTTGGCATAAAAATAAAATTATGAAATTGTAGTACTATTGATTAGTGGGAGGACTGCTAGCCCACCTGGGACGGTACCACCACGAAAACCAATAGCAATGTTTCCCGTGTGAAGCACAAAGGCTCAGTGCATACTGCATTGTCAGCGACGCGACCATCAGCATTAATAACAACACATAATATACCTTATGTACAACGTTACAAGATATGTAATCGCTTGATACAATGAACCACACGAGACTGCTCGAGCCGACGCGAATCTTCCACACACCTCGCTCATTGTATCAAGCGATTACATATCTTGTAACGTTGTACATAAGGTATATAATGTCTTGTTATTAATACTGATGGTCGCGTCGCTGACAATGCAGTCTGCACTGAGCCAAGTGTCCAGTGTAAGTACAGACATGTGAGACTCAACATATAACAGTGTCGAGGTAACGGACGCAGTGCAGTCACGTGCTACATTCTGTATTAACAAAGGCTCGGTGGCGTAATCGGGAGAACGGTCGGCTATAATGCCAGAGATACCGAGTTCAAACCCCGCGTGCACCAATGGATTTTCCATCGAAAAAAATTATTTGCGCTTTACACAGTGGCCCTCCGGTGACGGAAAAACATCGTTAAGAAACCAACAACATGTATGATGGTAGGACACTATCTAGTGTCCGCCTGGCCAGCTACTACCCTCAAGTTAAACATCTGCCAACAAACATCTAATTTGTACCGGCAGCTATCCTTGAGAGCCAGTTCTCATTCTAGGCCTAGCGTGCTTCCCATCTTCGACCGCATCATCACTTACCAGCAATTGAGATACTGATCAAACGCTAGCCTATAAAATATTTAAAAAAAAAACAAAGTTCTGCGTGACACAGTTTCAGTTAACGGCGGAAGTCGTCGCTTACCATCAGACAAGAGTCTTGTTTGTCAAGTTAATATCATAACACAATGCCATATGTTGTTCTCCTACTTTTAATCAACCCCCGACGCAAAAAGAAGTGGTGTTATAGGTTCGACGTGTGTATCCGTGTGTCTGTATGTGGAATCGTAACGCCTTAACGGATCAACCGATTTCGATTTAATTTTTTTTGTTCGATAGGTGTCTCAATTCGAGAGTGTTCTTATCTTTGATTCATCAAAATCCGTTCAGCCGTTTTAAGACTATGAGCTATTTTCTAGATGATGACGTTATGAGATCAACTTTGATAGATCTGATCAATTCGAAACTCTGTATCCTCTTACTTCAACGACATTGTATGAACATGGTAGCATATTGACCTGATGCTGGGATATCTCCTACAATCTGCAGAATACTCAACTGCTCACCAATTCAAAGCAGATATTTCGTGTCTGGGCTCATTGGAATGTTCTCAATGAACAGATTATACATACAGGCGGCAATAGCCCAATGGATAGGGTGTCGAACTGGCGATAGAGAGGTCGTGAGTTCGATCCCCACCCCACCCATTGCACTATTGACGTGAACCCACTCTAGACACAAGCATGTTTAGCTTAGTTGGAGGTTAACAAGAATACTAGTGATGTGCAACCCACATTGCGAGTAAGCTTTTTTTTTAAAAAAAGGAAAAGCAAGAAAGAAATATTATACATAAATCAGTCGGGGGTGGTTTTACATTACAAATGTAAGTATGATTGGTTTGTTGAGCACAATCTCAGTGGACGACGCGCCCTAGAAGTGTACACGTAAAGTTACACTCGAACTGTACGAGACAGTTCGCATTCATCACCGCCTGATATATATTATGTTATCTAGTTACAGTAACAAGGTTTGTTGTATTTCACAGGAGCGGACTCATCGCATTGCGGTATTCAGCAATTTTTTTAATTATTATAATATGTATATTCTTACATAGACATGACGTAACTTAGTGTCTGGTAATATAATACTGTACAACCTTAGCCGTTTCTTTTGTATATCTACTAGATTGTATTTTATTTTAATATCAAGATAGTTTAAAATAAAGGAAATCAAGATAGTTAGAAAAATAATCAAGATAGTTTAAAATTAATATTAGGCAAGGTTTCCGCACTCGAGATCTTGAACCGTGTTCAAACTATAAATATTATAGCTCAACATTGATGTGTCCATTTATAATATTATTTTAACAGCTGTGTCTTAAATATAATAATTATCGGTGTATTCATTTTCGTAAATACATTTTGTTTGTAAACTTTTTAAAAGTTTAACATGAAACTTTTCACATGTGTTGGTTTACTAAAGTTATGTAAATGTCTAGGTTTACATTATGTATCCGAATATATTATATAGATTATTATATTATAGAAACATATTATTTTTATTTAATATGATGTACCGACATGGTCGTGGCCACCTCCTCCCTTCCCACTCCTCTTATCTTACAACTTTATATTTAGGATTTTCGTATTTCATTTTCCTTTGAACTCTTTTTGAACTAGATCAGTTTGAACTTTGAAAATAAGTTATGTTTGAATGTAACATAGTTCACGATAAAATAAAGCTGTGTTTCATACGTCAATGTGACTGTGTTTCACTCACCAAGGAAACTGTGCACAAGATGCGAGTCACACAACGTGCCACGGAGCGTGCCATGCTACATCACGAACTTAGAAAAACGGAGATAAGAAGAGGAGCCAAGATGGTAGACATCGGATGCCGTATAATTAAAGTGGAGTGTCAGTGAGCTGGACACGTCGTGAGATGTGGTGATGGTCGGTGGAGTAAGTCTGTCACAGAATGGTGGGCTCGTGTTGGGAAACGAAGCCGCGGCAGACAATACAGCGGTGGGTCGACGACATACACAAGTACGCAGATAGGAGCAACAGTAGCTCAGAACAGGGATGAGTGACGTAAGAGGGAGGAGGCTCATGTCCTGCAGAGAGCTGACAGTGATGGTGGTGATGATGACTTCATAGGTAACCATGGAAACGAGTACGTCCCCAGATTTTGTTCAAAAACCTTAGTTTAACAATTAATTAAGTACTAGCCGCCAGCTACCACCCTCAAGTTAGAAAATCTTTCGCCAAACATCTGATGTGTTCTGGCAGCTATCCTTGAGAGCCAGTTCCAGTTCTAGGACTAGCGTGCTTACCATATTCGACCGCATCATCACTTACCAACAGGTGAGATAGCTCAAACGCTAGCCTATAAGATTAAAAAAAAATTATTATCTACACATTATATGCACAGTGATGGCCGACGCCGTAGGTACTTAGTCGCGTAGTTTTTACATTTTTAGGGTTCCGTAGTCCTGACAAGGAACCCTTATAGTTTCGTCATGTCCGTCTGTCTGTCTGTCTGTCTGTCCGAGGTTTTGCTAAGAGACCGTAAACACTAGAAAGCTGTAATTTGTATGTATATAAATTACACCAACAAAATGGTGAAATAAAATTTTGAAAAAATTTTTTTTAGTGTAGCCCCTACATGAGAAGTGTGGATGAATTTTTTTTTCGTCGTCTACCCCATCGTGTGGGATATCGTTGAATAGGTCTCTTAAAATTACTTCAAGGTTGCTAATAAATTTTTTCTATTGAATGCTCCATTTACGAAATATTAAACTTTAAAGTTCAAATTTTTGTTCCAGGAAGCTAAACTGCTGGCTTGAAAAATCTGCAAAAGTTTGTGATAATTGCATTGCATTTCATGAACTTTAAAGAAAAACTAAAGCGGTTAAGATAACTTTATTAATTTAGCAGTAATAGTCGTTGAACTTGGGTGTTGGATAAGTAAGTACCAAATACAAAATCCTTAGAATAAATCCTTAAGTGACAAAGACGGAGTACCTAGTTGCTTGTTTATAACGGGTAAAGACTTACATTGAATAACGGGCTACTACGGATCCCTTCTCTGCGCGTGGCCCGACACGCACTTGGCCGGTTATTTATTTTAGTGTAATTCTAGTCTTACATGACCTATATTATATTACATTTTAATTAATGTAGGCCCTTTTTACCCGACTGCGGCGAAGCAAAAAGGAGGGTTATGTTTTTGACCGGTATGTGGGTATGAATGTATGTAAGTATGTATGTAAGTTTGTATGTATGTTCATCTGTTCCCTCATAACTTCTAAACTACTTATCATAATTTAACAAATGAAGTTTCGTTGGACGTGTTTTGTTTGTGTGCTGGTTATAGGTTATGTGACGTGACAACAAATTGAATGTGGCGCCCCCTAGAGGGGACGAAGTATAGAATTAAAAAAAATGTCATCGCACCCCAGTGTGTGGTATAGTTAAATAGGGATTTTAAATGAAGATAGGGTATATATAGGGTCAGGGCACCACTAAGAATGTTTATGAAATACAATAAAATATTTATTACTAGTTAGTTGATTGTATAATACACGATACATATTGAATAGTTTGTACATAGCGATCTCAGGTGAGAATATTTTCTTGTTTTATACTTTTTGAAGAGTGATTTTTCATTAGTCGGGTTTTAGTTTTTGAACTTATTTTTTATTTATCTATAGGTACTAATATTATAATGAGAGAACATTTGTATTTTTGTATGGATGTTTGTATTGATTTGGCTCAAAAACTACTGGACCGATTAGGCTATATATTATCCGGTTTAAATCATAGGTACATTCCTGGAGACCTACTTTGCAACCTAAGTCACAATAAAACGGTCGAGAAAACACGTTTGTTACGAATGCTGCTCAATTGAAAATAATTGGAAGAATAGTATTTATGGAAGAGTTGTACAACCTAATAAACCTACAAAAAAGTCCGCGACAGCATATATATTATGTCTATCTTCAGTAACCATTTTCATCCTTAATTTTTTAATCGGAAACTATTACATAAATTCCAAGGCTATTTTCTAATATATTGTATTTATCCTTATCCAAATAATGACGTTATTTACCTTGGTCACATATTACAGATTATAGTTGTCCTTCACAGTATATAATTTAAAAGAATACCTCAGGAGATATCGCAGATTCTAAATTATTCGCCACGAAAAATAATAAAATATTTGCATCGAAACCACAGATTAGACAACAGTTACTACGAAAACATTATTAGCTTAGCTATTTCTATAGATCACAGCCGATATCAATCAATTTTATGTCAATATATTTGTTTGATCTATCTTATAAAAGCTGAGCTAGCTGAGTCCTGCGGCTTCGCCTGCATTAAAAAGTATCCTATGGTCTTATCCATGAATATGTAGTTACTGTCTTTCCCTGTGCAAAATAAATCGGTCCAGCGTTTGACCGTAAAAAGTCCCAAGCAAACAAATATACAAACTGAGTTTAGCATTTATCATATTGGTATTGATAATGATGTGTTCGAGGATGGCGAACACGCTAGGCCTAGAATGGAATGACTCCCGAGAGCTGTGCTGCCATTGCTGCCGGAACACCGTAAGGTTATGGCGGCAGATTTTCCTTTGATGGTGGTAAGTTAGTTTTTGTAAGTAAGTCAGGCAGAACATCGATTTAATGATCGCACTACCTGTATACGAACACCCATGATTCATGAATGCACATAGAATCTTGAGAAAATCAATTGGTAGATATATAGCTAGGATTAGGTATAACCAGCGACCGTCGAGTTAGAAATCAAGGTAACTATCTTTTACGCTAACAGACAGTCCAATATTATGTAGGAAGGTATCAATTTCACCCGTGCGAAGCCAGGGCGGGCTGCTAGTATCTGATACACCCGATAGTAGGCTTTCGTTTGACCATTATTTCGCCTGATGGTGAGCGATGATATGGTTGAGGATGGTAAATACACAAGGTGTAAAGGAATAGTCTGACTCTCAAGGGCTGTGCTGCCGGAACACCTTTTTAACCACCACACCACAGTTAAGGTTTTGGCGGCAGATTTTCTCCTTGATGTTGGTAAACTAGATGTACCTGAGATGATAGATGCATCAGGTCAATGCTACCATGTTCTTACAATATCGTTAAAGTAAGAGGATACTGTATCTCGAAGTGATCAGAACTACGAAAGTTGATTTCATAGCGTCATCAACGAGATAAAAACTCATTGTCTCAAAACGGCTAAAGGGAATTTCATGAATCAAAGCTAAGAACACTCTTAGTTAAGACACTTATCGAACTAAAGATAAACAGAAATAAAAATCGGTTTATACGTTCGGGCGCTACGATGCCACAGACATACCTACAGATACACACGTCAAACTTATAACTCCCCTTTCTTTTTGCGTCGGTGGTTAAAAAGAGCGAATTTACTATTACAAACTTATTATTGACGGTTGGTGCGATAATTGTGTCTATATGTAGAACGGCAAAGTTAAGTTTGTCTGTTACCTGGTTTGACTAGTTTGTACGGAACCCTCGGTGCGCGAGGCTAAGTCGCACCTGCAGGGCTAGCATGGCGAGGAGACTATTTATCCCGGGGAATAGATAAAAATCTTTTCCCCATTTGTTATTTTGTCCACATTCAGAGCATGGGCGCACAGGTGGATATATTTGTCACGGTAGATATGGAGGGAATGGCCTTGTCCCCTTTATTGTTGCCATACGTAGAAAATAAATTAAAATTATATCATCAGTCATCATTATTTGATTCAAGTCGTCAGCAAAGAGAATATAACCACTACGTTAAGAAGAGTCGGGACTCCCATAGAGCAAACTGACCAAATAGCGAAATGTCAAAACACAGGGCTTTTATAGTAGCCAAAATACCAGCGAAATAATCTTCTACTAATTGACCAACATAACAAAAAAAAACCTAGTGATGTACCGTGTCGTCAAAAACATCGATAACGATCGAACTACCGTTGCTTGGTCAATACTTTAGAAGGTTATATATTGTACTTAACTAATTTTGTTTTAGTGGTTAGATTGTGAAAGTTATATTTTTCCTATTTTGGTTTAACAACTCCATCACTAAGACAAAACCAGTTTGAGAAAATGATAGGCAGTAAAACAAAATATTAAATTTTATCAAGCTTTTTATTTTTGGAGTATGATGCTCTGTAGGGTTCGCTCATTCGGCATCGGCATCAGCAGCTTAAGATAACGATATACCTGTAATGTAATATTGACTTATTAGTTTATCGCTTAACACTAATTTCTGGGGCATGCTGTATACAGGGCCTAATGTTTCCTTTATTTTGTGCTATAAGACCTTGCTTCTTGCCAAAATTTGTGATTCTAGGTCAACGGGAAGTACCCTTATAGGTTTTCGACCCAAAACCTATAGGGTATTTCCAGTTGACCTAGAATTGTACATTTTAGTTAAAAGCAAGGCCTTACAGCACAAGTAAAGGAAAATTTCAGAAGATAAAAAGAAGTTGAAAATTTAGGTAATTTTGGTATTTACAAGTTATGCGAAAATCTAAATTTGCCCATATCTTTTTATCGTGTTGCCTCAGGGTCTTGATTTGTATACACTTAATAGGGACTATAGACCTCAATATCTTCAGTTTCTTCTTCATCTTCAGTATCTCAGTATCATCACACGGGCAGACAGACAGACACACGGACAGACGGACAAAAATTGATATTATAAGGGTTCCTTTTTTAACCTTTTGAGGTACCAAACCCTAAAAAGCTCGGAAGGTTTAATTCCTTAGCGCTAAAATTTCACTTCAGATCATTCTTATTTCCGATTATATTTATATTATTTTTGGTTATAAATAAAGGAATCTACTACTACTTGGTTTCACAATAAATTATTTATTGGAAAACTCAACTGAAAAACTATCTTCATTTTATTATGAAAATAATTTGGGGCCAGGAAGCATCCACTCCTATGTTGCCCCAAGACCTCCAGACCTCTAAATCCAGCACTGGCTGTAAATTATACAAGGTGTAACAAAAGGGTGTAGTAATACTTAAACTGTGCATGCCATACCTAGCCTGATGTATAATCTACCAGCAAAGTCTTCCTTTCCTCAGTATATAACTGGGATTGCGAGTTATCATATTATCACATGTTAAACTTTTACGTAAACTTAGGCCAGATTCAACCATAAATCAGCTATTCAGCGTCATTGACCTAATGAAAACAGAATAATAAGTGTTGTCTGTGCAGAAGCAAAATTGTTATGAGTGGACGCCTGAAAGGGTCTAGATATAGTGCCAATTGCGGTAGCTTGAAGTTTGTCTTGATGTATTCATCACCAGAAGGATGAAATCATTGCCCGATGATGAGGATGAGCTTGCGGACATTGTTGGTTAAAATTACTCAAAATCACTTTGATGGTTTAACCCTATTAAAATATCGTCATGACATCTCGCGAAATTACACTTCTATTCCGATCACTGATCATATCATAACTATATAATAATATACACTATCGATATCGACAAGCACCGCAATGCGCCCCGCACTATTTTTCACAAAGAGTTTATAAAGATTGTTAATTGATGAAATATTGAGATATTTGGCCTAAAGAAGCAGTAAACGGCTATTATTTTAAGATATTCTACTTACTGTGCTTCATAAAGTGGAAATCTTGCCATAAAATAACGTTTAGTAGAGTAAGTCTGCAGTCCCGCATATTTCACTATTTATGTTTCATTATCACTTTAGTTCCTTGTAGGAAGGTGTTAATAACCACACACCTTAAATTCATGCTAAATGCATGCTTTCTAACATCTACACTAGGTTATTTATTGTAAAACACAAAATAAAACGATAAAATAATTATTTTGAAAAAGCCGATTAACACGCTACCACAGGCTAAGTAGATATACATGCTAGACACAGACTAAGTAGAGATGAAACTTCTTTTTCTTCACATCATGCTACTTGATGGCATTTATTATGACAACCAAACGAAAGAGATAGTAAGAAATAGTGAGTGAGACGAATATAGACTTCCATCGGACGCGCCCCCCTTTTCATTAGTTTTCATAGATCTTTTTTTTTGTACTGCAGCTTCAGTAGACTGGTCGTCAGTTTTGATGTTTTGTTTTTCTTTTTAGTTTCATTATGACTCCAAACAGTTAGTGTATTTAGCCAGTGTTAAGTACATTATTATCTCTTCTTTATCTTTATTGTATATATGTAATTCTACTGTACGTGTGTATGTCACTGAACTCCTCCTAAACGGCTGGACCGATTTAGATGAATATTGGTATGTGTGTTTGAGTTAGTCCGTAGATGGTTTAAATACACATTGGACCCGATAGGTGGCGCTGCGAGACAAAGTCTGCTGGATCCGCTAGTATATATATAAAATTATTAAGTCACAGTTTTAGTGTTTATACTCCTTCTAAATGGCTTGACCGATTTTGATGAAATTTTATATGTATATTAAGTAGGTATGATAATAGGTTTACAACTAATTTTTAATACCCCTAAGTGTTAAGGGTGGCCCAAACGCGGGCAAAGCCGCGGGACGCATCTAGTATAAATATAAAATTGTTTGTGTTTTCGAAAATGCTCTTAGGGTATTTTTTCCTCAAACTTGTGTTCTTCCGCGAGTGATAAGTGTAATGAGAAAAAATGAGATGACATGAGAAACATGAGAAAAAATCTACTAAATTGCAATATATTTTTCAGTTACGAAAACGTTCACAAGGTCGATAAGTTAGATTGAGAATCGTGAGATTAAGATTGTTTCGATTTATTAGTTAATTTTTAAGCACTGTTCTTACTTACTCTTTGGCACTGCTTTTAAGTCAAATTCCGTGTCTGGCAATTTATTCGGCATACCTCGCGATTAAAAGGAAAAGTATTTAAAAGAAATGCATAGATCGAGTGGGAAAAAGTAAGTAAGTATTGTGTATATCTTTTACATGTCCATGTAACGGTAAAATCCGAAAATATGTAATTTACGTTCCATTTTGTGCGTTTCTAATAACGAGAAAATGTAGATTTAATACGCACGCGACATTTTTAGGCAAATTGCGGTGATAGATAAACGTAAACCCACCTCTTATGATAGTAGATAAATTTTTCCTCTATAAATGTGAAATATCGCAGTTATTCCCTTTCCCTCTGTCGTCCATGCTTTACAAGGTGGAAATACTTAAACTGTGGGGAACCCTAAGCACAGCGGTGGAGCAGTGGACTGTATTTCTTCGGGTGAGGCCTTCGGATTCCCACACTTATACTATGAAGGTTTTAGCTGGGATTTAAACACGTCTTCAAGCCTTCAAACGTTAATTTATTCCTTCTTCACAATCTTCTTATAGCTACTGAGCTATTCACTAGTCACTATCACTATTTACTATTCTTCCTAGTTTTCCTTTCTTCTTTCTTCTAGAGCCGCCGTTGGTAAACTGAACAATTTGGCACACAATCTGGTTATCTTCTTGCTCCAAAAACTGGTGCAGAGTGAGGGGGTCAGGGTGAGACCCTCTTCCCCTGGTTTATCTTCACCGCCCATAACGATGGGCGTGTCTTTCTTGTCTTCTCTTTTGAGTGGAATCCGGGAGGGTGCCGCGGTGGCCGTTAGTTGCCGGCGCGATCAAGCCGCGCCAGGTTGATCCCCGTTCGGGGAAGCCCAGCGGACCGATCAGCAGCCACGGCAACGGCCTCCGGCGGGTCCCTCCGTTCATCATTGGCTTCAGTGAGATTTGTGACCTCTTTGTTGGTGTCGTCTTCTTCTTCTTCGTATGGAGCGAACTCTCGTACGTAAGGCTTCATATATTTTTGTTGCCTTCCAGGCCGGTCAGGTGGTCGCGTATGAAGCGGGGCTATCCCACGGATGTGGTCGTGGGAAGACTTATCCGCTTGTGCAAACATCTTTTTGCTTAGGCGCTTGTTGAAGGTTTCTATGTCTTCGTGTTGTAGATCTCTACGAATGACGTCATTTCTCACGTACCGCGGCGCCCCCACGATCCGTCTGAGTGTGAGGTTCTCCTGTGATTGTATTTTCTTCCTATTTGTCCCGCTCAGGTAGGGGTACCACGCGGGGGCGGCGTACGTGAGTCGAGTCCTCACATATGTTCTGTAGATTAGCATTTTAGTGCGTATAGGTAATCTTGAAGACCAGATGCCCGCTAGCGCTGCTCTTGCTCCTTTCGCCATGGAGATGATGAAGTTAAGATGCTTTTTAAAGGAGAGGTTTCGGTCAATCTCCACACCCAAGTATTTGACGCTGTTTCTCCACGGTATATCTTCTCCTAGAAGTCTTAGTTTCGTGGGTTGCTTCGTTTTACCCATGCATATAGCCTGGGTTTTTGTGACATTTACGGTTAGTCTCCAGCGCTGCAGCCACGCTGGGAGGGCGTCTAGCGTCTTCTGTAGCTGCTTGACCGCATGTTCCGGGTTTTTGGACGCGTGGTAGTAAGCTGCATCATCTGCGTAGAGCGCCAGCTGCGCCTGCCCGACGACTGGAATGTCGTCGGTGTACCAGGCGTAGCATATCGGAGAGATGCAGCTTCCTTGGGGTACGCCGGCACGGACCGCCTTGTAGACTGACAGCTTATCTTCCACTGCCACGGTTATCTTTCGTTCTGTGAGGAAACTTCTTATAATTTCTACAATCTTCTTTGGCATCTGCGTTTTTGCGATTTTATAGAGAAGACCTTCGTGCCAGACTCGGTCGAAGGCCTTCTCCATATCTAGCATCGTGGACACTACAATCTCCTTCCTGTTGTAGCGCCAGGCCATCTCGTTTAACATCTTGGCGATTTGCAGCGTCGTTGAATGTTCGGCCCGGAAACCGAACTGTTCTTTCCTGGGTTGAATGTGGGGCAACATGAGCGGGATGAGTGCCTTTTCAAAAAGCTTAGAAAGCGTGCTGAGCAGCGTGATAGGTCGGTAGGACTCTGGCTTTCTGGGGTTTTTACCCGGCTTCAGGAGCATGATCACTTTGCCCACCCGCCACTCGGTGGGGAAGTGGCCCGACCTCAGGATTCCATTGTACAGTCTTGTCAGTGCGGCAATGGTTTTGTAGGGGAATCTTCTTATCGCCTCGTTCGATATGTTGTCGAGTCCCGGGGCTTTTTTCCTAGGCAGCTCTCGAATTTGGCGTTGAACTCTGCCGGGAGTGATGAAGATGTTGTCTTCTTCTTCTTTTTCTGTGGTGTTGGTCGCTTGGAAGTATGATTTTAGGAACTCTTCTACTTCTTTTACGTGCTCGGTGTCTGTTGTGTCGTTCGGTTTAAATTGTTCAGCTAGCGAGCTAGCGAACATATTTGCACGGTCGATTGCCAAAAATCTCGGGCACCCGTCGCTGTCAGTTAGTGGCTGTATCGGTGGCTTTTTGCTCGACATCTGCTTGCAAAGTTTGTGCACAGATGGGATGTTGTCTGTGATGTCTATTATGTGGCTTTCCCATGAGTCGGCAGCATAGTCGTCTAGTGCGGCTTTTACCTTCTCCACTAGAGCATTTACTTTTCGCTTTACTGTCGGGCATCTTGTATCTTGCCAAAGTTTCCGGGTCTCCCTTTTCTCTCTTATCAAGTTCCTTATCCAGGCGGGGAGGGGCTCTTGCCTCTGCCTCGCTTTGGAGGTGTGAGACGCTGTGTCTAGGGAGTCCCGGATCGTTTGAGTGAGCTCATGCGTTGCGTTTTCGACGTCTGAGGGTGTGTTTACTGGGGCGGAGTTTGTTCTAGCTTGTAGTTCCCGGTGGAATTTCTCCCAGTTGATGAGCTTCTTTCTAGTGGGAAGGATAACCGTTCCGATCGCTTCATCGATTTCGATTACTACCGGTCTGTGGTCCGAAGGCAGATCCGGTAGTGAGTCTAGTGAGGGGGCTTGACGTAAATTCTTGTAAATGACGATGTCTATGACTTCTCCGCGTCCATCTGTGGTGTGGTGGGTCCACATCGTGGGGCCCGCGACTTCATATTTGTGGTCCACCGAATCTAGAAATAGTCGTCTCCCGTTTTCGCATACACAGCTGGAGTTCCAGTGTGTATGTTTCGAGTTCAGATCGCCGGCTATGACTGTGGGTATATCCGGGTCGAGCATCTGCTTCACCTCATCGGTATCTAGTTTGCTTCTTGGAGGCTTATATATTGCATACACTTTTTGTTGTCGGCCGGCGATGCTGACTAACACTCCGAGTGCTTGTAGCGACTGGAACTCGACAACTGGTATGGGTTGGTGGATTATTCTCCGGTGGACCATCACGGCCAGCCCTCTGTATGGCAGTCCGATACTATTTACCTCGTCCTTTCTGTATATAGTATAATTTGGTATTTTTAGGGCGGTGTTCTTTTTGAGGCGCGTCTCACTGACCAGCATTATATCAATGTTGTGCTCACGGAGGAAGGCGGTCAGTATTTTTACCTTCCCCGTGAGCGTTTGGGCATTCCAGGCGACTATTTTAGTCCTTTCCATTATTTTTGTTTAAGATTCGCATTAGCCCCATGAGGGTGGCAGTTTCGGCGTCTGTCCCGGCTTGTACTGCTTCAAGAATTTCTTTCAGTACGCCTATGGTTTGTCCCAGGGAGTCGTTTGGCCCGGAGGACTTGTTTTCGGGTTTCTTGGGCTTTTCTTCTTTTGTGTTTCTCGGCTTCTTTTTGCCTCTTCTTGTAGGGCCGGCCTTCTGTGCGCCTGGCGGATTTGCCGGCGCCATGAGGGATGCTGCGGCTGTCTCGTCGACGGTTGTCGGTATTACCGGGGCTTGACCCCGCCTACCGGACATTGTAAGCGCGATCGTGCCCGCCTTCTTGTTCTTTACCTCTTGTTTGTACACCGGGCACGCGCCGTAGTTTGCCGGGTGCGTGCCGGAGCAATTCGCGCAGGTGGCGGGTTCCTCCCTGGGACGTGGGCATTCTTTTGCTGCGTGTTCTTCGCCACAGCGCACGCAAGCTTGCTCCCTGTGGCAATTGTGCGAGCTGTGGCGGAATTTCTGACAGCGGTGGCACTGCGCGGGTCCTTTCTTCGAGCGCCACGCTTCTACTTTTATTCCCGGCATCATCAAAATCTCATTTAGTTCGTATATTGCGGGTGTGAGTGCTGGCTGCTTCTTGAGCATCACGAAGAAGACGCATCCCAGTCGCCCTTGTCTTCCTCGTATAGCTTTTATGTATTCGGGCTCAAATCCTTTTTCTACAAGGTCCTGCAGGATTTCATCCGTGTCCGTGTCCGCCGGTAGTCCTCGTATAGCTACCTTAAGGCTTCTTTCAGCTGGCAGCGAATAGCAAAACCAGCTGATTTTCTCTTCTCTTTCTAATTTCGTTAGGTATGCCTGTATGGTCCGGTATTCTTTCTCGTCCTCCGGGTTGAAACGGATCCCTTGTCCGTAGGGACGTCCGTTCGGGGGCCTTCCTATTTGTTCTCCGAGTATCTTGAAGTGTTTCGTCCAGTTGTCGATACGCTCGACAACTAGAGGCGGGTATCTCGGTTCGCGCCTCGGGGCGGACGCGGACGCGGCGGCGGCGGCAGTGGTAACAGTCGCGGCGGCGGACGCCGGTGGCGCGGCGGTGGCAGCGTAGGACGCGCGGCCTGCGGGCGCGGCGGTTACGCGGCTGGCTTGCACGGGCGCGGCGCCGGCGTGCGGCGCGGCGGTACCAGCATGCGCGGCGGTGCGGGGCGCCGGGGGCCCGGTGCGCACGGCGGCGGCGTAAGGCGCGCGGCCGGCGGGTGCATCGGTTGCACGGCCAGCATTCGCGGGCGTGACGCGTTTCGGACCCGCGGTTACGTACGCGGCGGACCCGGTACGCGCGGCGGCGGCGTAGGCGCCGACGGGGGCGGCGCGGGTCGCGGGGGCCGTCCGGCCTACGTCACTCGGGCCGGCGAGTGGAGGCGGGGCCTGGGTGGCGTGATGCGGCGCGCGATCTACGTCACGGTGACGTGCGCTCGAGACGGGTATCGCGGCGCGTGCCGTCTCTTTCTCGCGCCCGGTTTTACGGAGTTTTTCTCCAAAACACGGGCGCTGAGGTAGCGGTACCTTCTCCAGCGGTGGAGCCCCGGACGGTCCGGGTTCCGGGCTGGGAGTCCTAAGCCTCGTACGCGTCGACGGAGGGCTAGGAGACGCCGAGCGAGCGCGGCGGCGTTTTCCCCCTTCGGCGGTGCGGGGCGGCGGCGGTGGGATTTCTCCCCGCATTTTGAGCTCGGGAGCAGGTGGCAATGTTATCATCGCTTTTTGGGCGAACTGCAGCGCATCTTGGTCCTCGTTCGAGAGTTCCTTGCCCTCCATTTCTGCTTCCTCCAGGCGCAAGAATAGCGCCATCCACCTGAGCATCCCATCCGAGAGGGCCCCGGCTTGGATAAGACGGGCGAGCGTGAGCATATCACGCTCGTAAAGCCCTCTCGGTGAGAGCGACAGCCAGAAGGACGCCGGTATTGAGCCCTTCGGGAGGTGAGACACCGGTGACGTCAAGTCAATCGGCGCTGGCGGGGTTACTAGGTGGCCCTGATAAGGGCCGGACTCGCTACCGGTGGTTACTATTTGGTTACTAGTAATGGTTACACCGGTGGTTACTTTAATGGTTTCTTTACTAGTGGCGTCAGCTACTGATGTTAAAACAGCGGAGCTGGAAGGCGTTTGGCCCTGAAAAGGGCCTTTTGGTGGTCCCGGCGGTGGCGGGTCCATGGCTTCGTAGGTAACTTCTCTCCGCTTCCGCGTGACGCGAAAGGAGGTCGATAATTAGGTGGTATGGTTACTATACCACCTGCATACCGGCCCCCCTGGCTATCGTTGGCGCAGGCAGTCCCCTCCGAAGCACACAGCTCCGGGCACCGTCGACACTATTTCACTCAGGAAATGTTGCAGACACAGTATTGGAGCGACTCGTAGACACGTTCGTACGCGGCGAGCGATGCGGCAATCCGGCACGGTAGCGACGCTCTATTTATATTGTTGTTGGTACTTGCAAAAGAGCGAAAGGTCGATAGTCTGGGAGCGCTCGCACTCTGTCTCGCGGGGCGTGTCCTTGTGTGGGCGCACGCACGAGATGCCGACTTTTCGGAGATATACTCTCCCGAGATGCTGTTTAGTCGAGCGCTAACCATCAGAGAGTGCGGAGCTCTCCCAGACCTATGCTATTTGCAAGTACCAACCCTATTCCTAAACCTAACCTGGTCTAGGTTGACTATCTGTTACATTTATTAAAGCCGAACATGCTTTATTTTTATCTATTACCTATCTACTTAGGTTCTACGAATGACCTGTCTGTAGTCCTATAAGACCTATTTTACTATTACAAACCTTATACGAGTTACATTCCTATGTTCTAATAAGAATCTAACAAAATCTATCTATAATAAGGCTGTTTACGAATGTGATACAATAACAAACTATATGTCTATCTATACGAAGCTATAACGAAATGCGAACTCTATACATGGCAAAGTACCCTACCTATCCTAGAGTACTAAGCTAAAACTTATCTTTATTATATACAACTTATAACTAACTATACATAGTGCGTTCATATTGTCGGTGTACGTCGTTGTCCGGAACATTCTCCCGCCGTGCTGCCTGCAGCAGAAGAGCCCGGTGTAGGAACGACGTCGTCGAATTGCAGGATGCTCAGCTCCCGCCGGTGTTGTAGCTCGGTGAGGTGGTGATTCCGTTCTTCACCGGTGTCTGTAGAGTCGATCACTGTCGGTTCGGTGATGAGCGCGTCTGACTGTCGGTTGTCGACATCAAGCTGCTCGTTGCGATCTTCAGTGGTGTGGTACGAGTCCGTTTTCGGTGGTCCGATGACCTCACGCAGCTTGCTGTGGAGCTCGTCCGAATCCGGTGTTCTGTAGCTTTCACGCTGCTCGCTGATGTTCACGATGTTGAGCGCGTCCGTTGCCGGTGGTCCGATGACCTCACGCCGCTCGCTGTTACTGTCGCTGTTGAGCGCGTCCGTTGCCGGTCGTCCGATGACCTCACGCCGCTCGTTGATACTGTAGGTGGTGAGCGCGTCCGTTGCCGGTGGTCCGATGACCTCACGCCGCTCGCTGATGATGACGATGGTGAGCGCGTCCGTTGCCGGTGGTCCGATGACCTCACGCCGCTCGCTGATGATGACGATGGTGAGCGCGTCCGTTGCCGGTGGTCCGATGACCTCACGCCGCTCGCTGATGATGACGATGGTGAGCGCGTCCGTTGCCGGTGGTCCGATGACCTCACGCCGCTCGCTGATGATGACGATGGTGAGCGCGTCCGTTGCCGGTGGTCCGATGACCTCACGCCGCTCGCTGTTACTGTCGAAGTTGAGCGCGTCCGTTGCCGGTGGTCCGATGACCTCACGCCGCTCGCTGATACTGTCGCTGTTGAGCGCGTCCGTTGCCGGTGGCCCGATGGCCTCACGCCGTTCGCTGTTGCTGTAGGTGGTGAGCGCGTCCGTTGCCGGTGGTCCGATGACCTCACGCCGCTCACTACTCGGTGTTCTACGCCGAGTTGTTCGTTTCTTCTGTTGCTGCATCCTTTTCTTCCTTGACATAATGCAGCATGCGATGATGGTGTATCTCGCAGCCGTCGACACCACACACCTTAGTACGGCAGGTGTGATCTCGCTTCCGGTAGCGTAGACACCTGAAACATAGCCGCTGTTTCTTCGCTATGTCCCAGCGCTCGTGTTCATCTGCTGTTTCGAATCTGTTGCAGTCTTCGGTGAAATGTCCCGGTTGTTCACACACGGGACAACGAGCTGTTGACTGCTGCGACTTCTGTTGTGGCTGCTGCTGTTGCGGTTGTTCGACGACGTTGTGTACTCGCTGCGTCCTCCTCTGAGGCCCCGATGCTGGCGAGGATACATCCGGATCCGGCTTCGCGAACTGTCCGCAAAGCTCGGCTTGTCGTCTCAGGAACGCTTCCATTTTCATCAGGTCAGGCATGTCTGTTGGTTGGCTCGGCAGGAACTGGTAGTAGCTCTGTCGCAGGGTCGACGGCAGTTTCTCCAGTATGTTCTCCACTACCTCCGGGTTGTATAGGTAGTATCCGCAGTTGAGGGCTCGCAGCATCGCGACGGCGTTCGTCACCTTGGTCGAAAACACGCACACGTCGGACGGTGACTCGGTGAGGCGCGGCAGGGACCGAAGAGCTTGAACTTCTGTCTTCGCTAGTGTCTCGGGTCGACCGAAGCGTGTTGCGAGGGTGTTCATCACTTGATCCGGATCTGAGTTGGTGATGAGTAGACTGTTGACTGCTTCTCGAGCTTTTCCCCGGAGGCTCCGTCGCAGGCGGTTGATGTTCTCGGTCGGTGATAACATCTGTGCAGACTCTAAGTACGCTGCGCGGAACGGTAGCCAGTCGAAGTGTGACCCGTCGAACGTCGGTAGCTCGGCGAATCTCGGGTGCTGTCCTGCTGCTATGACAGCTTGGGTGATGGCGGTGCTCAGTTGTGCAATCTCGGACTGCACGGGGGCTCCCGCCGGTGCAGACGGTGCAGGCGGCGGCGGCGGAAGCGGCTGTTGTAGACCCGCCATCGACGCTTGTTGCACGAAGTTAAGCTTGTCGCGTAGCTCGTAGCACTGTTGTAGCTCCTGGCTACGCCGTAGCGGACGTAGCTCGTAGCCCTGTTGTAGCTCCTTGCTACGCCGTAGCTGCTGTTGCTCGTAGCTCTGTTGTAGCTCCTGGCTACGCCGTAGCTCGTAGCCCTGTTGTAGATCCTGGCTACGCCGTAGCTCGAAGTCCTGTAGCTGTTGGTAGCTTCTGTCTTGAAGCTCGGGTCCCACTGGTAGCAGCGCGCGTGGAGAATCACGTGGCACAGGCGGTGGCAGCGGCGGCTGTGGCACGGAGAGCAGCGGTCCACGCAGCTCAGGTGGGCACGACGGTTGGTAGCTCTGCTCGGCGCGGAGCTCGAAACTCGCTGGCGGCGACACACGTGGGTGATCACGTGACACGGCGGCGGTCGGTGGCGGTGGCACGGAGGGTAGAGGCTCACGTGGCGTCTCAGCTGGGCGGAGGGTCTCATTGGCCATAGCCAACAAGACCGGCGGCGGTGGGGCCTGGTTGTCCAACCAGGCATCGATGCGTTGCTGTGTCTCAGGCTCGGTGTACACCGAACCGTCGTCGAGGTCTTCCTCGACGTCGGAGTCGCGCTCGAGCGCGGCCAGGCGGGCCGCAGCAAACTCGATGCGCAGCTGTAGCAGCTCCAACTTCGCCTTGGAGATGCGCTGTGAGCGACGAGATTCCGCACGATGGCTGCGTGCGCGCTGCTCGACGGGCTCGGCGACCCGTGGCGGCCTCTCTCGAAGCTCGTACTGTTGCCCGATGTGCGGTTCAGCTCCCAACGGCGGTACCCGCGGCGTCACGGTGGCGGCGATCGATGCGGAAGTAGGTACCGGTGGCGCCATCACGGCGGCGGGGGGCGGCACGGTCGCGGTGTGATGCTCTGGAACGGCGTGTGGCGCCGTCGCGGCGGACGCGGAGCTGTAGGATGCCCGTCGCATTGGTGAGACCACAGCCGCTGACGCGTAGCCGCTGGTCGAAGGTTGCTCCTCCGTGATGACTGTTGCCCCGGTGCGCGAAGTACCCGATGTTGACGCCGTTGTACCCGTTGTCGTGGTCTTGGCGGATGACTCTTGCTCGGAGGCCGGCGCTCGTCCTCTTCCTGTGGAGCGGGTGACCGGCATGGTAGCGGATATCGAATCGAAGAGTCAACGACAAGTCTTGAAAAAGACTGTTTGCGGCGTTTGTTATCGGAGTCGACGAGAAGTAGTCTTAAAAAAGACTTTTTGCGGCGTTTAAATTAACGTTTAGTCTTGAAAAAGACTGTTAAGGTCCCAATTATCCGGCTACGAAGGTCCAAAAATGTGGGGAACCCTAAGCACAGCGGTGGAGCAGTGGACTGTATTTCTTCGGGAGAGGCCTTCGGATTCCCACACTTATACTGTGAAGCTTTGGAGCTGGGATTTAAACACGTCTTCAAGCCTTGAAACGTTAATTTATTCTTTCTTCAGTCTTCTTATAGCTACTGAGCTATTCACTAGGCACTATCACTATTTACTATTCTTCCTAGTTTTCCTTTCTTCTTTCTTCTAGAGCCGCCGTTGGTAAACTGAACAATTTGGCACGGTAGCGACGCTCTATTTATATTGTTGTTGGTACTTGCAAAAGAGCGAGAGGTCGATAGTCTGGGAGCGCTCGCACTCTGTCTCGCGTGGCGTGTCCTTGTGTGGGCGCACGCACGAGATGCCGACTTTTCGGAGATATACTCTCCCGAGATGCTGTTTAGTCGAGCGCTAACCATCAGAGAGTGCGGAGCTCTCCCAGACCTATGCTATTTGCAAGTACCAACCCTATTCCTAAACCTAACCTGGTCTAGGTTGACTATCTGTTACATCTATTAAAGCCGAACATGCTTTATTTTTATCTATTACCTATCTACTTAGGTTGTACGAATGACCTGTCTGTAGTCCTATAAGACCTATTTTACTATTACAAACCTTATACGAGTTACATTCCTATGTTCTAATAAGAATCTAACAAAATCTATCTATAATAAGGCTGTTTACGAATGTGATACAATAACAAACTATATGTCTATCTATACGAAGCTATAACGAAATGCGAACTCTATACATGGCAAAGTACCCTACCTATCCTAGAGTACTAAGCTAAAACTTATCTTTATTATATACAACTTATAACTAACTACATAGTGCGTTCATATTGTCGGTGTACGTCGTTGTCCGGAACATAAACGTCAAATGATATACGGGGATAAATATTGTCTTTCCACTTAGCCATGCTCTGACAGGTAGAGAAAACAATTTTATCTCTTTTCAGAGGAGAAAAACAGGGGACAAAAATTTTATTTTCTCGCCATGCTAGCCCTGCTGGAAGTTTTTTCTAGATGGCCGCTATTTATGTCGACTCGTGGGTGGCGTGTGTCGATAGACGGCCCCTTCTTATCAGTCAGTGGGCGGGGTTACATACACACGGCTGATCCTCCCTTCGTACTATATTATGGTCGCTCTCTCACAGACTGGATATCAGATTCTGGTTGGTTTTTTCTGCTTGTCTCTTATCATGTTCATAATTCATAATTCATTCGTTTATTGCGTTCTCTAAATGTTTATAAAAGATCTTATAAATAAATACAGTACATTAGAGACCCTGTCAGTGTCGGGCACGACTATGTTAGAGCAGAGGAAGGCTCATTTTTTAAATTTAATTTTGTACATATTTGAATTTTATTTTCTGCATTACATAAAATTATTATATTATTCATATTTATTAATTATTATTATATTATATTCATTGTTATAGTTGTAAGGTAAGTGAATCTGTATGCTGTTTAAAATAATCTCTCCTAGTATCCATAATAATAACAATAAAGCCTTTTAAAATAGAAACATGAAATTCTTACATTATTTCAACTTATTTTGTTTTTATGTTTTAAAACATGCAGATTTGATTAGTATTTAATAAAAGGGAAATATATAATTGTTAGAACAAATTATTAACATTGTGTTTCTTCATCTGATCTTTAATTCATTTATTTTACTTTGTTCATTTTGAGGACCTAAAGGCCTCCTCTATAATTCTTCACATTATTATGTTTTCTGGCTTTGTTCATGTATCATACATAATTGATAGTATACAGATTAGTTCGCAGATTGCAGTGAAACTCGTATTTTTCATGATGGTGCTTTTACATTATGGAAAACTATCTCAACTTGGCCTTTGGCTTCATTATACCTATACTAACATAATACATGGTATTTTGTGTACATATATTATGTACTTATACATCATTAGCATCTGGTCTCCGTCAGACCAATGATGATAAATAAATATTAAATAAATTGTTTTCATTTTTAGGGTTCCGTAGCCAAATGGCAAAGTTCGGAACCCTTGTAGATTCGTCATGTCTGTCTGTCTCTCTGTCCGTCCGTATGTCACAGCCATTTTATTATGTAACTATTAAGACTACATAATTGAAACTCGGTAGGTAGATGTATTCTGTGAACCGCTTTCCGATTCTTATCCAAAATTAAATAACCGGCCAAGTGCGTGTCAGGCCACGTGCAGTGTAGGGTTCCGTAGTAGCCTGTTATTCAATGCAAGTCTTTACCCGTTATAAACAAGCAATAAGGTACTCCGTCTTTGGCACTTTAAAGGATTTATTCTAAGGATTTTGTATTTGGTACAAAATTATCCAACACCCAAGTTCAACGACTATTACTACTAAACTAATAAAGTTATCTTAATCGCTATAATTTTCCTTTAAAATTCATAAAATGCGCTATTATCACGAATTTTTCCAGATTTTTTATAGCAGTTAAGCTTTTAGAGGGGGGGGGGGGACGCCCTACTGGAACAAACATTTGCACTTTAAAGTTTAATATTTCGTAAATGTAAAAATAAATAAATGAAAAATGGTATTAGCATAATTTTATTTCAGCACTTTGTCGGCGTCATTTATTTACATACCCCGACAAAATTACAGCTTTCTAGTATTAACGGTCTCTTAGCAAAACCTCGGACAGACACACAGACGGACATGACGAAACTATAATATCTATATATAACTATATACGAAACGAAAATATAATATCTTCAAGAATCAGAAAACTAATCTACATATTTAAAACTATTAGGACAGTAGCTGACATGGATCTAGTTATACATACCTACAAAGATATGGATCTAGTTATACATACCTACAAAGCGTTATGTGAGTGCCTCATAAGGTATTGTATTTGTATATGTGCATGGGGAAGTGCAGCAAAAACTCACATAATAACAGCAGAGCGGGCACAACGTGCTGTCTTAAAAGTTCTTTCTTATCTACCCTATAGACATCCCACATCTGCTGTTTATGAAAAAACCAATGTTTTAATAGTTAGGAAGGTATTCATCTATGAAAGTCTACGCAGATACCACAGAACAACTGTGCCAAATTTACCAGAGCAAAAAAGTAGGAGAAAGCAATGTCCAGTTCCCAGTACCAGTACTAGATTTGCCCAAAAGAAATTTGACGTTCTTGTTCCACATCTTTACAATAAGCTAGACAAAAAACACAATATTAGAAAAATTAATAACTATAACATAAAAAATATTATTCTTAAGTACCTAAAAACATTCGACTTCGATGGAATTGAAACACTTATTACATGTTTTTATTTCTAATTTCATTTTTGGATTACACACACAGACAACACTCAACATTTTTACACATAATCATACATACACCTAACACAAACACACAGTAACACACCCCCTACATTAATTTATCATCTCCCACACAAACAAACATTTCACACACCCATACAAAAACACACATTTATACTTAATACTTAGTTTATACGTACAGTAATATCTACTAATTTCTATTACTTGAAGGTTTTTCAGTCATTTATTGACATCACTTAAATAAGTTAGATAAGTATAATGGGAGAAGCCACTGGCTCCTGAAACACAGTTATACTAGTTCGGGAGCCTATGGATTCAAAAATTTGAATGTACACTAAATTATGTCAATAAAATTATTTGTATTTGTCATTTGTCATTTGTATAAGGGTTCCTTGTCAGGATTACGGAACCCTAAAAACATAAAAATTTAAGGGAGGGCATCCCATACATAGTACTGTAACAAAAATATATTTATTTCTTCAAAACTATACGTGTGGGGTCTATGAATAAGTCTTTAATAACTGGCCAAGTGCAAGTATGACTCGCACTCGTAGGGTTCCGCAACACAGTTAAGTATTCCATAACTACGATTTTTACAAAATTTACTTTGTATTTCATAGTGTTTGTATGAAAAACAAAGTTATCTTTGCGGTCGCCGTATCTCAAAAACTGCTGACTGTATCTTGTTCAAACCAATTTTCGTTGTTAGTTTTTATTGAGATCTACAGCATATATTTTTTTAGGTTTTTCACTCCCATACTTTAAAAGTTAGAAGGGGGGGGGACACACATTTTTACCACTTTAGACGCGCCTATCTTTTAAATGATTGACTTTGAGAAAAAAATGATTTTAGGAACCTTAATGTCATTTTTAAAGAACGAAGATTTTGATGATGCAAAAATTTTTTTTTGTTTCGTTTCCATGTATGGGAGGCCCCCCTTAAACTTTTATATTTTTTTGTTTTTGTACAAAAATCGGAAAGCGGTTTACAGAATACATCTACCTACCAAGTTTCAATTCTGTAGTCCTAACAGTTTCGGAATAAAATGGCAGTGACATACGGACGGACAGACAGACAGACAGACATGACGAATCTATAAGGGTTCCGTTTTTTTCCGTTCGGCTACGGAACCCTAAAAAAAACATTGAGGTTTTTAAAATCATTTTTTCTCAAAGTCAATAATTTAAAAGATTTACTGCGTCTAATGTGGTAAACAGTGTGGTCCCCCCCGTATAACTTTTAAGGTAAGGGAGTGATAAATCAAGAAAAAACATATTCTGTAAGAACTCAATAAAAACTTTCAACGAAAATTGGTTTGAACGAGATACAGCCAGCTGTTTTTGAGATATAGCGACCGCAATTATAACTTTGTTTTTCATACAAACACTATAAAAAACAAAAGAAAAGAAAAGTTAATCTAATGGTGGCGAAAAATCATAGTTATAGAAAACTCTACTGTGTTACGGAACCCTACGAGTGCGAGTCTGACTTGCACTTGGCCAGTTTATTCTAGTTTGAGCTTTCGTGCGACAGTAGTGATCGAGAATCGCATGTACATATGTATATATATATTTATAACGTGAAGAGGAGAGTAATAGTGTGTGACCCCCGCGGGGACCAGTCGTATTGGGGGACGTAGAGGCCGCTGTTGTATGTCATTTGTTGGAGCTAGAAGGATTTGATATTGTTTGATACATAGATGATTTAATTTCTGAATTTGCGCACTTATTTTTTGTAAGGCATAGATCTATTTTTAACCGACTTCACAAAATAAACTGGCCAAGTGCAAGTCGGACTCGCACTCTTAGGGTTCCGTAACACAGTAGAGAATTCTATAACTATCTATTTATTCGCGATCGCACTACCGAGCTAGGAGGTTCTTTCCGGTTATTGTTTCTGTAGTGAACGACTACCCGCATCTCAATTAGTGAAAAGTCTTATCTCAATCTAACATTATGACGAAATGCGATATTTGCAATAAATTGTAAACACAGAGGTCACCTGGACTGGAGTGCAGGAACTGTGGAAAGGTGGTACACGCGAGTCAAATCTGCTCCGGACTGACAGCGAAACAGCTTTCTGCGCTAAGAAACACAGAGAGTCTAGATTGGACATGTGGCGAGTGTCAGCACAACTCGCCTCACAGGAAGTCATCGTTCACCACTCCGGAGGAGGAGGATGAAGAGACAGACGGACTATCAGTTCCATTTGGATCATGATATGTACTGTGATCGGTATGCGTTTCTCTATGTTGTGTTTCACTATTTCACTTTTTTATTTTTTTTATATAAAAATTGTCTGAAGTACTGAAACACACAGTTACATGTATGGTTGGTTTTAACCTACTTTAATTTTTTTTAAATATTCTGACGTAAACGATTGGATGACAGCTGAATGGTTCATTACTTTTTTTTTTCTAATTCAAAGCGTTAAATTCTGCTTTTGTTATGTTTACTTGATAATTGGTTATGATTTATTTTATGATTTATGATTTTGACGTGTATATGTGCGTATATTTATACTGCCTACATACTGAATAAATACTTTGATTCTCTTTGATTTGATTGAAGAAGACGAGCCTGCAGCCCCCTGTGAATCCACAGCCAGCTACGGCTTGGACAAGTTCCTGAAAGACATTACTGCTGAAATGAAGAAAGTGCTGAAACGGTAACTACAACCTATTGATGCTTCAGTCGGTTTCTGCTGTAGCAAAATAGATAATCTAACGAAAACCGTAGAATCGCAAAATAAAGAAATTAAAGAGCTGCAGACTAAATGCTCTCATCTTAACAACGAAAAAGCTCATCTTCAACTCGAAATGAGTGCGCTAAAACAATATGTCAGCTACATCGAGTAACAGCGTCTTGATAACGTCCTTGAACTGTACGAACTCCCCAAAGGTCAAGATGAAAATCTCGAAAACATATCTAGCAAGATAGCAGAAACCTTGAAAATGGATGAGAAGCAGGTGACAGCTATCCGGTGAGTAGAAGGTCGAAATGGCCAAGGTGGACTTATACAAGTTGAGTTGAAACGTGCCGAGCACGCAGATCAATGGATTCGTGCTGCTGAATCTGTGCCAGTATCAGTGGTACAAGTGACTGGTAAGGCTCCCACCGATCCCGTCAAGTCGAAAGTAATCCTGCGCCATGCTCTGACCAAAGCCAACAAAACCCTGCTATGGCAGGCTCAACAAAAATTAAGACCGGAGTACAAATATGTCTGGTTTCAAGATGGAAAAATTCTAGCCCGCTAGAGCGACAATGGTAAGCCCGCTGTCATCAGGAGCGAGGCGGACATCCGAAAGCTATCGAGCCAACCTGAAACCGATGGCCCTTAACTCAATCGGTAATAGAATTCCTATAACTAGTCAGCCAAATACCTTCTTTAGATCATATAGAAATTCAAGACTGTGTAGACATAAATGAATTCAGCAAGCATATACCCCCAATTTATAAAAGTAGCTTTAATATTATTCACATAAATATTAGATCTCTCATCAAAAATTTCTGTCATGTAACACAATTTCTTAGCTCGTCACAATTATCTATTGATGCCCTAATTTTAACTGAAGTCAATATCTTTGACAATCTCGTATCTATGTACAATATTAATGGCTATATAATGCATAATACGCTGAGACTAAATAAGATAATATACATTAAAATATACATAATAATATACATAATAATATACATTAAAAATACCCACGTCTATTCAACGCTAGATTACTTACTAGATCATTGCGAATCCTTAATTGGTCAAATCACCACACCACATAATTACACCGCTGTTATCTGTGCAATATATAGACCACCAAATAAGAGTAAGCATCTATTCATAAAAGAATTTAAAAACGTTTTACTTAGACCTGCACTAAAGTCGCTTGAAATTTTAGGTTTGAGTTAGGCGACATTAATATAGACTTAAAAACCATGACAACATCCGTGAATATTACATGAGCAGCATGTCAGAGTGCGGGCTAACAAGTGCAATATCTGACTATACAAGAATTGAAAAACGCGGCGATAACACAACACGCAGTTGTATAGATCACATATTTGTTAGAACGCGCTTGTTAGACCTTTACTCGGGCGCGCTTGGCACTGTTATGGCCGACCACCGCATGATAGTGTTGTCGTGTGCTGGGACGAGCTCACCACGGATAAGGGGTGATCGTAGAATAGCACATCAATTACTGAACTATGAAAAACTAAAATCCTCAATACATAAAATAGAATGGAGTGACTTAGAGAACACAGGGTGTTCTAACGCAGTATATGATTTCATAAAAGATAAATTCTCTAACTGTTATAAACAATGTACGTATACTAAAACTATTAAAAGTACTAGTAAGCGAAACATTTACCCTTGGATTAATGCCCATATCGACAACTTATGTTTTAAAAGGGAACAGTTATTTTCAAAATGGAAAAATGATTCTACCAATCATATCGCACGATTAGAATTTAATAAACTAAGGAATAAAACCCACAAAGTTATTGAAGACTCCAGAAACGAATATTACCAGAGACAAATCAAAACCAATAAAACAAATCTTAGGCAACTCTGGCAAATATTGAATAGTCTATCCGGTAGAAGTAAACAGTCAGTTGACGAAGGAATTCTCAGAGCTTTTAAATTATGTAAAATTGATACTAAAACTATAGCTGATAATTTTGCAAAGGAATTTATGCATAGCGTTAAAAATATACTACCCAATTGTCACAAAAAGCTACTCAACGAGTCTGATTACACATTTCCACAAAATAGATCAATGTTATTTAGAAAGGCATCCAATGAAAGTGTGATGAAGTTAATTAAAAATTTAAATTCAAACAAAGCACCTGGAATTGATGGCATCCGTTGTTTTGATATTAAGCTAATTAGTGACAAAATAGTGAACACAATCACACAATTTATTAATATTAGTATTAAGACTGGAAAATATCCACTTGACTTCAAAACGGGCATAGTCAGGCCAATCTATTAAAAAGGCAGCCACAAAGATTATTCAAATTATAGACCTATTACTATTCTACCAGTCATCGATAAAATAACTGAAAAATATGTTTGCATTCAGATACAAGAATTTTATACAAAAAATAAAGTGCTGTCTAATTCTCAATACGGTTTCCAATCTCAGAAGTCAACTTCACAACTTCTATCTAAATTTTCAAATGATGTCAACAAAAATCTAGAAGAAAAAAACCACGTTATATTATTATTTATTGACTTCAGTAAGGCCTTTGATACTCTTAAACACGACACGCTACTGACCAAACTAGACAATTCTGGTGTTCGTGGACCTATTCTTGAGTGGTGTAGAGATTATTTGAAAGACAGGAAATTTGCTGTGAAAATTGAAGACAAACTGAGTGAATTCGTTGAAGTCACCGAAGGTACAGCTCAGGGATCGGTGCTCGGACCCCTTCACTACCTCGCGTATGTCAATGACATGGAGAATGTTATTGAGCATTGCAGTATCTACCAATATGCAGATGACACATGTCTTCTAGCTGCCAGTACAGATTTGAACACAGCAGCTCAATGGATTCAACATGATTTCACTCAGGTTTCAAAATGGTCGCATGATGCTGGTCTTGTATTAAACGCGAGTAAAACCAAAATAATTCATGTACACTCAAGTGATATAAGACAAAATAGTACATTTAAGATAATTGCGCACAGTCATGATTGTTTACACAATAATTGTAATAGCAGAACAATGACGTGTACATGTGACCCCATAGACCAAGTCACGCATCATACCTATCTAGGTCTAGCGGTTGATAATAGATTCAGCTGGAACTGCCATATAAATCTAGTATGTGACAAATTACGAGCAATTGTAGAAAAAAATTATATCATAAAGTCGAAGGTGCCGTATAGAATATTACTCGCTATGTACGTCGCTCTGGCAGAATCCGTCATATCTTACGGCCTAACGAGCTATGGCCGAACATTTAAGTCATACTTAAAAAAGATATTAAATTTACAAATAAGACTACTGAAACTCATTGTGCCAAAAGAAATTAAACAAAAAAAAAACGTGTAAAGAAAAAACTATAAACATATTTGAATTTTGTAATGTACTTCCAATACAAACACGACTGCAAATGGAAATTGCTATAGAACAATATAACAATAAAAATATTCAAATACCAGTTTCACACAAAGTATGCACAAGAATGATGACTCAAAATAGATTAAAAATACCTAAAGCCATGAACTTCTACGGAAGAAGGACCTTTGAGTATTTAATACCCACTATATACAATGAAACCCCACAAACTTTGAGTATTTAATACCCACTATATACAATGAAACCCCACAAACTTTGAGTATTTAATACCCACTATATACAATGAAACCCCACAAACTTTGAGTATTTAATACCCACTATATACAATGAAACCCCACAAACTTTGAGTATTTAATACCCACTATATACAATGAAACCCCACAAACTTTGAGTATTTAATACCCACTATATACAATGAAACCCCACAAACTTTGCACCATGAACTAAACGCACTAAATTATAAACGTACATTTAAAACTTATTATGGAAACTGTACAAAAACCAACACTGAATAAGTAAATTAATCACAACTTTATGCTATTAAACTGTAGTAAAATACAAAATTATTTTATATACCTATACATACCTAATAAATATATAAATATTACAATAACTTTGGCAAAAATATATATAAACATATATTTAATAATCATTTTAAAGATCACCCTGTATCTAAACACAGAACCGGTCTTGCCTATCGCTGAGCACAATACGCAGCGCTCGGCAGCGACGAGCGACCTTATGAGTAGTTGCTTACTTCAAGATTTGTAGGGTAGGTTATAATAACATATTTGAATTGTTGCAGATAGATGATTGTTCAATATATATAGAAGCCATTATTATAATTATTTTCTAAATATAAATCTATATAATAATGTAGTATATATATTTTATTTCGGCGAGGGTAGTTGCAAGAATAACACATACTTAAAGATCTCATATAATTAATATTCATTTTTAATTATTAAAACCAGTGTAAAGAGCCTAAATTATATGTATAATTAAAATATAAAGCACAGTACCTGCCGGGTATTGTTTTCCTTTCATTTGCATAAACAAATCAATAACACAATAAACTTCATATCTTTGCACAAACTTAACCTCAAACATGGATGCCATCAAAGAGTCAATGGTCGAGCTAAGCACTGTTTTTCACCAAAAATTTGCGGAATTCGAAGAGAGACAGCGCAAAGTCAGTTCTTCAACACCAACAGATGATTCACGCCTTGCAGAAGAGTTTTCATTGTTCAAGGTATTCACCATTCAAGCCCTGCGGACTCTGCAAACTCAAGTTGAGTTGATAGCTCGAAGCAATGATGACTTGGAGATGCACACAAGGCGCAAGATCTTGTTGATTCATGGTATACCAGAAAGTAAGGACGAGGATACAGCCGCTGTCATCGCAAGAACCATCAATGAAAAACTAAAACTGTCTGATTTTGTCGCTGCAAATATCAGCCGGTGTCATAGAATGGGTAGATCATCAACTCTGGACCGGCCACGTCCCATTCTTTTCAAGTTATGTGATATGGCACTTCGTGGAAAGATATGGGGCTTGAAGACAAGTCTCAAGGGTTCAGGCATAACCTTGTCTGAATTCCTAACGAAGTCCCGGCACGATACTTTTATTGCGGCGCGGCAGCGTTTTGGAGTCACAAAATGTTGGACTCGCGATGGCTCCATATACGTGGTAAAGGCTGATGGCACGCGAATGCGTCTAGTCTCGATGGCAGAGTTGGATGCGATTACCGAGCCGGCACCGGTCGCAGAGGCGGCCACTGCACCGGAGAAACTCGCCAAGAAACAAGCCACTAGACGGCGAGCCGCAGCAGGTGCAGGTGCAAATAAAAAGTAGTCAATAGTCATCGTAAAGAGGTATCATTTCACCCATTTGAGTTTTGTTTTTATGATTTTGATGTCGCCTTAGTATTTTTCTACCTCACAGTTTATTTTAATTCCAGTATAAAACTACCCTTTAGTTTGCTTAGATTTATCCACAGATTACTATGTGTGATGTTGTTTTATCGTAATTAAAAATAGGGTGTAGTTTGTTAAAGTAATTTTGTTACAAAATAGAAATGAAAATAATCACACTTCACATTAATTTAAATTTGCTTAATTTTTGACGTCAAAGTTTGATGTTTCTGAATAGTGACAACTGACAAATGACATTTTGATTAATCCACACACACACGACCCTTTTCTTTTGCATGCTACGACTATTTGAAAAATATTTGTAATCGTGTAGTGTAAACAAGTACCAAACTAGAATAATATTACGTTACGTTTCTTCAGCTCATTTAATTCTTAGTTTTAGGTAATAAAAACATGCGTGTTACACTGTTTTCCGTAATAATTTTACTTAAATTATTATTAATGTATGTTATTGAATATTGCAGTTTGTGGTCAACTATTGAGTAATTACTTATTGTTTGTGATAGAACTTTGTTAATAATCCGGCAGGTGTATGAAAATAAAAAGTAAACTTTTATTAGGTCAATTCTGTAGTTAGAATATTGTAGGTACTTATTAATATTTATTTATATTTATATATATATATAGAATACACATACTTATATATTGTATCTCATATTAGTAAGGTATTTGTTTAGATATGTTGAATGTATTTAATGATAGTAGCGATAATTATTTTTCAGCCTGTTCTTCTTCCGATAGTAGTAGCAATGATAGTTTCCTAAGTTTGCCTTCTCTCGCTGATACTTTAGATAGCAATTTCTCTGATGTACCTAAAAATTTCAATGTCATTCACATCAACGCGCAAAGCATCCCGGCACATTTTTCGGATATGCAGACGTCTCTTGATAACAAAAACATTCAAGCTATACTAGTCTCTGAATCTTGGCTTAAACCTTCTCTTCCATCTATCTCCTATAATCTGCCTGGCTTTCACCTGATTCGTAATGACCGGACTGGTGGTGGCGGTGGGGGTGTGGCTATCTACTTGCGCTCACACATTCCTTTCTCCGTTATAAGCACATCCGCTCAGCCACCACCAGGAAATGCAGGTGAGCATCTTTTTATTGAGGTTCTTCTTTCTCACTCTAAAATTTTTCTCGGAGTCTATTATAGCTTCTCTTCACGAAATAATTACTTCTCCTCCTTAGAGAGTCTTCTGGTAAGTCTTCGACCCTTGTATACTCATACTATAATCATGGGTGATTTCAACACATGTCTTTTAAAGCGTGATCATCGTTCTCATTCATTAGAGACTCTGGCTACGTCTACCAACATGCATATTCTTCCTCTAAACGCTACTCACCATTTTCCAAACTCTTCTCCTTCACTTCTCGATCTCATACTTGTATCCTCCTTACAGCATGTTGCTAGGCATGGCCAGTGTTCTGCTGATGAATTTTCTTACCATGATTTAATTTTCCTATCTTATAAGATCCGTCCACCAAAATCGAAACCCACTGTCATCATGCAACGCAATTTTAGTGGTATGAATCATGAAGCCTTCCTACGAGATGCTGAAGCCGTCGATTGGTCACCCGTGGTGAATTCTGAGAACATTGATGACCAAATCGCGGTATTTAATACCCTCATCACGCAACTATACGACGTACATGCTCCTATTAGGGCTATAAAAATTAAACACACTCCTGCTCCATGGCTCACTGATGACATCAAGACCCTTAAACACAAAAAATCCGTAGCCAAAACAAAATACAAAATCAAACCAAATGACACAAATAAGGCTCGTTACATTAAACTTCGCAATCGCTGCAACCTAGCCTGCAGGGATGCCCAGCGACGCCATATCTACGCCTCAGTTCAGGATGAGGACTCAGCTAAGGTGTGGAGGTTTCTCAGGTCATTGGGAGTGGGTAAATCGCGCCAGGAAACTATTCCGAAAAATTTAGATATTGACTCCCTGAACCTGCACTTCTCTACATCTTCTACAATGGACATCTCTACTAAAGCATCTACCTTAAACTTACTCTCTAATACGTCTTCTTCTTATCTCGTTCACCCTTCGTTCATCTTTCGTCAGTTTACTGTTTGCGAAGTTAGAAAGAGCATGCTCGCTATTACTTCTAAAGCTGTCGGCGTCGATAGCATTAGTCGTAATATGCTGATCCCTTTACTTGACCTCATCCTTCCCGTCCTTTGTCACATTTTTAACTACTCCATCTCCAACGGTGTCTTTCCTTCCACATGGAAGGAAGCGCAGATCATCCCTTTACCAAAAAAGTGCAATCCTAAGTCATATTCCGAATACCGTCCCATATCTATCCTTCCCTATCTATCCAAAGTCCTTGAGCGACTGGTTCATAATCAGATCAGCTCTTTTCTCAACCGATATAACCTTCTTAATCCTTTTCAGTCTGGCTTCCGCCCAGGGCACAGTACGGTTACTGCACTAGTTAAAATCACCGATGACATTCGTCTTGGGATGGATAACGGTCAGTTAACCGTACTGTCACTCCTAGATTTCAGCAATGCCTTTAACACTGTTGATTTCGACATCCTTCTTGCTATTCTTCGCTCTTATAACATGTCCGCTGCAGTAACTGACTGGTTTCATAGCTATCTCTACGGTCGCCGGCAACAAATCCGTCTCGAAGATCGGTTGTCTACGTGGTGCGATACGTCTGCTGGTGTACCGCAAGGTGGCGTCTTATCTCCTCTTCTCTTTGCAATTTTTATAAACTCTATCTCAAATAATCTCACTTCTTCCTACCATCTCTACGCGGATGACCTTCAGCTATACTCCCAAGCATCGATGGATGAGCTGTCTGACGCGATAGCAGCCACAAACAATGACCTGAGCCGCATATCTGATTGGAGCAAGTCCTATGGCTTAAAAATAAATGCCCTGAAAACTCAGGTCATAATCGTGGGTAGCTCCCGTTATATCAGCCGAATCGACTGGAAGAGTCTTCCTAGTGTTGTATTCGAAGGTGTCAACATACCATTTAGCGAGACTGTAAGAAATCTGGGAATAACTATAGATCGCTCTCTATCATGGAGTCCTCAATTGATGGAAACCAGTCGCAAGATGTTCGCATCTGCAGGATCCTTGCGCAAATTGCGCAATTTCTTACCTATTACCACTAAGATTGCGCTTGCCCAGTCTCTCCTTCTCCCTATTTTAGATTACGCTGACGTCTGCTATCTCGATCTTACTCAAGAGCAGCTGGATAAACTCGAACGCCTGCAAAATTTTTGCATCAGGTTTATTTTCGGTCTGCGTAAATATGACCACATTTCTGAGTTTCGTGCTAGGCTCGAGTGGCTACCCATTCGTCGTCGTCGGGATGCACATATACTGTCACTCCTTTACTCAACACTCTTTAATCCTTCATCTCCCCGATACCTTTTAGAACGTTTCCAATATCTCTACCTATCCCATCCACTACGCCCTTCACTTAGGTCATCAGAGAACTTGAGACTAAAGATCCCTTCACACAGCACTATTTTCTATCAGCGCTCCTTCAACGTTGAAGCTGTAATATTATGGAATTCCTTGCCCGTTGAAATCAGACGGTCCCAAACATTAGATATATTCAAACGCCGTGTCAAAGCCCATTATCTTTCATCTTAGCTACTTTTCACTGTCTATTTTTGCTCTGCTATTATTGTATTTATTCATTTATATAACATGTATTGGAATTGTATGTATATATGTGTAAGTAGGTATATGTATATTTTAATATTATTTATATATAGGAAATTATATAAGTAAATCATGATTATCATTTCATATATATTTTATATTATTTCATATAGTTATTAGTATTAATAAGTTAATAAGGTAATTAATAAGTCCATTAATTTGTTATTCTTTTTGCATTGTCACATTTTTATAAGCCACCGCCTTCCATATAATTGTTATCCTTTCCGTACATGGTTGTCTGGAAGAGATCGCTTTAAGCGATAAGACCGCCCATTGAGCCTATTAGTTTTATTTATCTAGTTCCTAAGTATTTTTCTGTTTCGTAAGTGGTGTTTCAATAAAGTGTATATCTATCTATCTATCTATCTATCTATCTATCTATCTATCTATCTATCTATCTATCTATCTATCTATCTATCTATCTATCTATCTATCTATATACTTAGTAGTATAAGTAAGTTTAAAGTACATAATATGTAGTTGAATCGGCAGCTGTGATTTGCGGATGTGAGTACAGCACAAACCAAAAGTTTATTAGTACTCATCAAAATGTACTATGTAATATGTATTTATGGAAAATAAAGAAAAAAAAGACTATGATTTTTCGCAACTACAAAAATAACTTTGTTTTTCATAGTGTTTGTATGAAAAACAAAGTTATACAGCGGTCGCTATATCTCAGCAACTGCTGACTGTATCTCGTTCAAACCAATTTACTCGTACGTTGTTAGTTTTTATTGAGATCTACAGAATATATTTTTTCTAGATTTTTCACTCCTTTACTTTAGAAATTAGAGGGGAGGGGGACACACATTTTACCACTTTAGACGCGCCTATCTTTTAAATGATTGACTTTGAGAAAAATGATTTTAGGAACCTTAATGTTTTACCACACAATAAATCTATTTGTGGTATAAACTAAATGAAGTGCGTCCCTATCACTCGGAAGTAGAGAAACACTAGATTAATATATGAAAAGTATATTGTCATTTAACTTAATAAGTAGGTACAAATCACCTAACTAATATTCGCCTAGCTAATCGCCTAGCTACCGTGTAGCTACCGTGTAGCTACCGTGCCCTGCGGGTGACGACTGAGGTACTTCACTCTCGCCTTACATTGCAATCCTCTGCTGTCAGCAGATTACAATGTAAGTGTGATATTGTGTCGCTACAATGTCATTTTGAAAGACCTATCCATCAACACGCCACACGTATAGGTTTGAAGAAAAAAAAAAGTTTTGTTCCAGTTCCATGTATGGGATGCCCCCCCCTTAAACTTTTATTTTTTTATTTTGGATAAAAATTGGAAAGCGGTTTACAGAATACATCTACCTACCAAGTTTTAATTCTGTAGTCCTAATAGTTTCGGAATAAAATGGCTGTGACATACGGATGGACAGACAGACAGACAGACGGACAGACATGGCGAATCTATAAGGGTTCCGTTTTTTGCCATTCGGCTACAGAACCCTAAAAAGGAGGAGGTTCTCAATTCGTCGTAATCTTTTTTTTAATGTATGTTCACCGATTACTCGAAGATGCCTAAAACGATTTGGAAAATATTTTTTTTATTTCAAAGGGTACCCTTCACAAGAGGTCACATTTAAATTTTAACGAAATCGGTCAAGCCGTTTTTAATATGTCAAAATTTGTATTACAATGCATTTATATACCTCGACTACATGCTACTTACTGCAGGTTACTTTGAGCAGCGCGACGTTTGAAGTCGGTTCTTTTAGTTTTTTAAACGATCTTACATTTTTTTTCTTGATAGTATTCATAGCAGCATTTTGTTTTTTACAGTTAAATACGGTTGTAATTTCCGGTTACTGTGATAAAATTCTCTTTTGCCGGTCTTGATGTTCCTAATTCTTTATTATTTTACCTTACGGTACTATAATAATTTTATTATATTTGATGTATGCTCTGTTCCCTTGATCTCTTTGTATTTGCAACTGGATACTCAGCTTCATTCTCTCCTCGAGAATTTCAGGGAGAAAATCTTCTATACTAATACTAATAATCTATATCTATACTAATATTATAAAGAGAGAACATTTGTATTTTTGTATTTTTGTATGTTTGTAATGAGTAAGCTCAAAAACTACTGAACCGATTTAAAAAATTCTTACACTAATACATAGAATGGACTTTCGGAATGAAAATAGGCTATATATTATCCCGTTTAAATCAAAGGTACATTCGTGGAGACCTAATTTGCAACCTAAGTCGGCAAATAAACGGTCGAAAAAACACGTTTCTTACGAACGCTGCTTTATTTAAAATAGATAGAAGAATATTTTCTATGCAAGAGTTGTACAACTTAATAAGACCTACAAAAAAGTATATGTCTATCTCTTAAGGTTGACTCACAGTAACCATTTTAATCTTAAAATTTTTGTTAAAAAATATTACATAATTTCCAAGGCTATTTTCAAGTATATAGTATTAATCCTTATCCAAATAATTACGGTAATTAGCTTGGCCATATAATATAAATATAGATTAAAATTGTCCTTTACAGTACATAATTCAAATGAAAACTCTAGAAGATATCACGAATTTCACAAACACGCATCGCAAAATTAATAAAATATTTGCAGTGAAACTACAGATTATGTCATAATTACTACGAAAATATTATTATAAGCTTAGCTATGCTGTAGATCCCCACCGATCACAATAAATTTGAAGTCAATATAGGATAATAATATGATCTATTGTATAAAATAATATTCATCTATATATATAATAATATAATAGGTAGATTCAACAGCCATTCAGTTTTCCCCTTTTGTCCGCAGATTTTCTTTCTAGGCTTGCCATTTTTATTTTTATTTAAACAATATTATGCAGCTGACAGACGGACTATCAGTTCCATTTGGATCGTGATATGTACTGTGATCGGTATGCGTTTCTCTATGTTGTGTTTCACTATTTCACTTTTTTATTTTTTTTATATAAAAATTATCTGAAGTACTGAAACACACAGTTACATGTATGGTTGGTTTTAACCTACTTTATTTTTTTTTAAATATTCTGACGTAAACGATTGGATAACAGCTGAATGGTTCATTACTTTTTTTTTCTAATTCAAAGCGTTAAATTCTGCTTTTGCTATGTTTACTTGATAATTGGTTATGATTTATTTTATGATTTATGATTTTGACGTGTATATGTGCGTATATTTATACTGCCTACATACTGAATAAATGCTTTGATTCTTGATTCTTCTTTAATATAATATATTAAACCACCCCGACTGATCTATGTATAATAGCTTTTTTCAATGACTCTAAACACGACATTTAAAATCTGAGCTGTAAGTTGGTGAGGATTTGAGTATTCTATAGAGTCCAGGAGGCTTCCATGCTCTTACAATATCGTTGAAGAAGAAGATTTTCGAATTGATCAGACCTATAAAAGTTGATTTCATAGCGCAATTAACTATAAAAAAGCTCATAATTTTATAACGATTGAACGAATTTTCATGAATCCAAGCTAAGAAAACTCTCGATGAAGACATCTATCAAACAAAAAAAAACTATCAATAATAAAAACAAAATCGGTTCAACCGGTTAAGTGCTAAGATGCTGCAGACAGACACACAGATACACACGTTAAACGTATATTACCCCTACATTTTGCGTCGGGGAACGCCGTAAGGTTACGGCGGCAGATGTACTCCTTCGTGGTAAGCTACTTTTTGGTAGATTTAATGATTCCACTACCACTGTACGAAAACTCATGATTCATGAATGCACATAAAACTTTCATTGGTAGGTATATAGCTAGGATTAGAACCAACGACCGTCGGGTCAGAATCAGGGTAACTATCTGTGGGGAACCCTAAGCACAGCGGTGGAGCAGTGGACTGTATTTCTTCGGGAGAGGCCTTCGGATTCCCACACTTATACTGTGAAGCTTTGGAGCTGGGATTTAAACACGTCTTCAAGCCTTGAAACGTTAATTTATTCTTTCTTCAGTCTTCTTATAGCTACTGAGCTATTCACTAGGCACTATCACTATTTACTATTCTTCCTAGTTTTCCTTTCTTCTTTCTTCTAGAGCCGCCGTTGGTGAACTGAACAATTTGGCACGGTAGCGACGCTCTATATATATTGTTGTTGGTACTTGCAAAAGAGCGAGAGGTCGATAGTCTGGGAGCGCCCGCACTCTGTCTCGCGGGGCGTGTCCTTGTGTGGGCGCACGCACGAGATGCCGACTTTTCGGAGATATACTCTCCCGAGATGCTATTCAGTCGAGCGCTAACCATCAGAGAGTGCGGAGCTCTCCCAGACCTATGCTATTTGCAAGTACCAACCCTATTCCTAAACCTAACCTGGTCTAGGTTGACTATCTGTTACATCTATTAAAGCCGAACATGCTTTTTATCTATTACCTATCTACTTAGGTTGTACGAATGACCTGTCTTTAGTCCTATAAGGCCTATTTTACTATTACAAACCTTACACGAGTTATATTCCTATGTTCTAATAAGAATCCAACAAAATCTATCTATAATAAGGCTGTTTACGAATGCGATACAATTACAAACTATATCTCTGTCTATCTGTACGAATATGAACGTTTATACAATACAAATTATATGTCTATCTATACGAAGCTATATCGAAATGCGAACTCTATACATGGCAAAGTACCCTACCTATCCTAGAGTACTAAGCTAAAACTTATCTTTTTTATATACAACTTATAACTAACTATACATAGTGCGTTCATATTGTCGGCGTACGTCGTTGTCCGGAACATTCTCCCGCCGTGCTGCCTGCAGCAGAAGAGCCCGGTGTAGGAACGACGTCTTCGATTGGTAGGATGATCAGCTTCCTTACAGGCCGTCGTAGCACTCCGCCCTTGGTCTGGATGTCGACGGTGCGCACGATGCCATCGGGTCCCGGGAACGTGTTGATGACCTTGCCTCGGAGCCAGACGTTACGGGGTAGATTCGGGTCGACGAGCTGGATCAGGTCTCCGGTCTTCACCTCAGCTCCTTTCCCCTGGGGCTCCCGCCGGTGTTGTAGCTCGGGAAGCGCCTCCTTCAGCCACCGCGCCCAGAATGTGTCGGCGAGGCGTTGTGCAGCGCGCCAGCTGGAGATGGAGACGGTGCGCTCAATCTCCCCCAGGTATGGGAGACGAGCAGGGCCGCCCAGAAGGAAGTGGTTCGGAGTCAGGGCCTCTGGGTCCTCGGGGTTGACCGACACGTGTGTGAGTGGTCGGCTGTTGACGGTGAGCTCCACCTCTGCGAGTAGAGTGGCGAGAACTTCCTCTCGCGGTTGGGTCTCGTGGAGCGTAGCGGCGAGTGCAGTCTTCACGGAGCGAACCATTCGCTCCCACGCGCCTCCCATGAACGGCGCGCCCGGTGGGATGAATCGCCAGTCGATGGTCCGCTTGGCTGCTTCCTGTGCTGTTGCTGCGTCGATCGTCTGTCGCAGCTCTCTCTCGGCGCCTCGAAGGTTGGTCCCGTTGTCGGACCAAATTTGAGTCGGACAGCCCCGTCGCGCCATCATGCGTCGCAGCGCCATCACCGCGGAGTCGGTGCTGAGCGATGCGGCGATCTCGAGGTGGATGGCCCGGGTGGTGAGACACGTGAAGATCGCCACGTATCTTTTCTGGTTGGTGCGGCCGACAGTCACTGTCACCGGCCCGAAGTAGTCGACGCCAGTGCAGGAGAAGGGCCGCTGATGATGAGCCAGCCGGCACGCCGGCAGGTCTCCGGTTCTCGGATACGGTGGTGCTGCGCTGCGAAGTCTGCAAAATAAACATCGCCTTACAATGGTTCGGGTTACTGGGCGTAAGCGTAGCACCCAGTACTGTTGACGACTCTCGTTCACCGTCGCTTCGACTCCGGCGTGATGCAGGCGGCGGTGGACGTGCAGAATCCAGAGCTTGACTGTCGGGTGGCCGCCGTCCAAAATCAGCGGGTTGTCTCGGTGGCTCGGTAGCTCTGAAGCGATGAGTCGATTCCGCAGTCGTAGAGTGTTGTCTTCATATACGACGCTCAGCTGTTGTAGGCGGCTATCTTTCCGAAGTGGTTTTCCTTTTTGCAGATCATCGATGTAGTCCGCGAACGATTCTTCTTGTGAGGCGCGCATAAGTAGCGCCTCCGCGGCCCTCAGTGTTTGCGCAGGAACGGGCAGGAACTTTTCTGTTTCTTCCTTTTTCGAATGTTGTACCGGTGCGGGCTTCTTAGCCGTTTTCTTGTTAGTCCAGGCGGGGTCATCGACCTTGTTCTGTTTGGTGCGTTTGTAGTACACCCGTTGAGCGCCCCTGCAGAGGTCAATGAATTGTAGTACTCGGGCTGCAGTGTAGCGAAGTCGGTCCCAGTTGGAGAAGCGGGACACGTCGGGTAGGGCTTCGCTCAGCTTCTGTCGGCGCTCGATGAGGTGATGAACCCGTTCTTCACCGGTGTCTGTGTTCTGTAGGGGTACGTCCTCGACGTACTCTTCGATGCTGTTGAGCGCGTCCGCGTCCGGTGGTCCATCGACCTCACGCCGCTCGTTGCTGTCTTCGATGGTGAGCGCGTCCGTGTCCGGTGGTCCGTCGACCTCACGCCGCTCGCCGTTGAGCGCGTCCGTGACCGGTGGTTCGTTGACCTCACGCCGCTCCGATCTCGATGTGTACTGTGGGTTAATATACATGACGTCAGTCTCGAAATAGTCGCGAATCATCACGTCCAGGGCTGCGTCTTGAGGCGACTCGGTGACGTAGGACACGAAGTCGATGCTCTTCCCGAGCGTTCTGCTGTGGCCCCCGTGTAGCACCCACCCGAGCGGCGTCAGCGACGCCACCGGCTGGTCTCGGGCGCCTCGGCGTGTCCTCGAAGCCAGCAGCAGCTCCCAGTTGTCCTGGCCGACCAGGATACCCGGCGAAGCACGCTGGTACGTCAGTAGGCTGCCGATGTCACGTAGATGCTTGCAGCCTCGTAGCGCAGACTTGTTTACTTCCTGCGGCGAGATTTCCAAGTTCTGTACTGTGCGCGCTCGAATCTTCTTTTCCTTCTTGTTCGGGCCACGCAGAGTGATCTGTATCCTTTTCGAGTTGCTTGTGGACGACTTCGATGCGTTGATGCCGTTGATGTACAGCGGGTCGACTGGTCCCTCTGCTCCGATTTCGACGGCGATGCGTTCGTCGACTAGGGTGACCGTCGAACCGTCGTCCAGTAGCGCGAAGGTGTCGACTGTCCCCGCTGGCCCCACAGCTCGAACTGGAATCATCTTCAGGTAAGATCTGTGATGCTCTGTGGTCCACGCGGAGTTGATGGCTTCGGTCACTGCACCCTTTTCTTTTTTCTCGTAGTGCAGCATTCGGTGGTGGTGGGTCTTGCAGCCGTCGACTCCACACACCTTGGCACGGCAGCTGTGATCTCGCCTCCTGTAGCGTAGACACCTGAAACATAGCCGCTGTTTCTTCGCTATGTCCCAGCGCTCGTGCTCATCTGCTGTTTCGAATCTGTTGCAGTCTTCGGTGAAATGTCCCGGTTGTTCACACACGGGACAACGAGCTGTTGACTGCTGCGACTTCTGTTGTGGCTGCTGCTGTTGCGGTTGTTCGACGACGTTGTGTACTCGCTGCGTCCTCCTTTGAGGCCCTGGTGCTGGCGAGTTCACTGTTGAGTCGGGTTTCGCGAATGGTCCGCAAAACTCGGCTTCGCTCTTCAAGTAGCTCTGTATCTTGATCAGGTCCGGCGTGTCACGTGGTTGAGTAGCTGCGAACTTGTAGTAGTTGCGCGCCAGCGTCGGTGGTAGCTTCTCTACGATGGCCGCCACTAGCTCCGGATTGAAGAGGTAGTAGCCGAAGTCGAGGGCTCGCAACATCGCCACGGCGTTGGTCACTTTGCAGGCGAACTGGCAGATGTCCGATGGTGACTCGGTGAGGCGCGGCAGAGACCGAAGATTGTCGATCTCGACCATCGCCAACGTTTCAGGACGACCGAAGCGCGTTGTGAGCGTTTCCATGACCTCTTCCGGTCTCGCGTTAGTGATGAGCAGGTTGCTGACGGCTTCTCGTGCTTTTCCCTTCAGGTTCCGGCGCAGGCGGTTAATGTTTTCAGTTGGTGAAAACATCGGTGCAGATTCGATGTACGCAGCCCGGAACGGCAGCCAGTCGAGGTGTGACCCGTCGAACATCGGTAGCTCGGCGAATCTCGGGCGCTGTCCGGCGATGACAGCTTGTGTGATGGCAGTCGACAGCTGTGAGAGGTCGCAGGCTCCCGCCGGTATGGACGGTGGCGGCGCCTGTCCTCCCATCGGTGGATGCACGTAGCTCGGCTTGTCGCGTAGTCCGTAGCTCTCCTGTAGCGGCTGATCTCGTAGCTGTTGGCTACGCCGTAGGTCGTAGCACTCTCGTAGCTGTTGATCTCGTAGATCCTGGCTACGCCGTAGCTCGTAGCTCTCTCGTAGCTCCTGGCTACGCCGTAGTTTGTAGTCTCGTAGCTGTTGGCAGCTTCTGTCTTGAAGCTCGGGTCCCACTGGTAGCAGCGCGCGTGGAGAATCACGTGGCACAGGCGGTGGCAGCGGCGGCTGTGGCACGGAGAGCAGCGGTCCACGCGGCTCAGGTGGGCACGTCGAATGGTAGCTCAGCTCGGCGCGGAGCTCAAAGCCCGCTGGCGGCGACACACGTGGGTGATCACGTGACACGGCGGCGGTCGGCGGCGGTGGCACGGAGGGTAGCGGCTCACGTGGCGTCTCAGCTGGGCGGAGGGTCTCGTTGGTCATGGCCAACAAGACCGGCGGCGGCGGCGGCGGTACCTGGTCACTCAACCTGGTGTCGACTCGATGTTGGGTGTCGGACTCGGTGACGACAGAGCCCCCCTCGGTGTCTTCTTCACTGTCGGATTGTTCGAGCGCGGCGAGACGACTCGTCGCGTACTCGATCTGTCGAAGAAGTTCTTGTTTAGCTGTAGCGTTGTAGCTGTTTCAGTCCCCAACGGCGGTGTCCGCGGCGTCACGGCGGCGGTGTGTGGCGCGGCAGCGCGCGGCGCGTGCAGCGCGGCGGCGTGCGGCGCGGCGAATGATGCGGAGGTTGGCGCCAGTGGCGCCATCACGGCGGCAGGGTGCGGCGCGGCGAGTGAAGCAGAGGTGGGCGCCGGTGGCGCCATCACGGCGGCGGGGGGCGGCACGGTCGCGGTGTGATGCTCTGGAACGGCGTGTGGCGCCGTCGCGGCGGGCGCGAAGCTGTATGATGCCCGTCGCATTGGTGAGACCACAGCCGCTGACGCGTAGCCGCTGGTCGAAGGATGCTCCTCCGTGATGACTGTTGCCCCGGTGCGCGAAGTACCCGATGTTGACGCCGTTGTACCCGTTGTCGTGGTCTCGGCGGATGACTCTTGCTCGGAGGCCGGCGCTCGTCCTCTTCCTGTGGAGCGGGTGACCGGCATGGTAGCGGATATCGAATCGAAGAGTCAACGACAAGTCTTGAAAAAGACTGTTTGCGGCGTTAGTTATCGGAGTCGACGAGAAGTAGTCTTAAAAAAGACTTTTTGCGGCGTTTAAATTAACGTTTAGTCTTGAAAAAGACTGTTAAGGTCCCAATTATCCGGCCACGAAGGTCCAAAAATGTGGGGAACCCTAAGCACAGCGGTGGAGCAGTGGACTGTATTTCTTCGGGAGAGGCCTTCGGATTCCCACACTTATACTGTGAAGCTTTGGAGCTGGGATTTAAACACGTCTTCAAGCCTTGAAACGTTAATTTATTCTTTCTTCAGTCTTCTTATAGCTACTGAGCTATTCACTAGGCACTATCACTATTTACTATTCTTCCTAGTTTTCCTTTCTTCTTTCTTCTAGAGCCGCCGTTGGTGAACTGAACAATTTGGCACGGTAGCGACGCTCTATTTATATTGTTGTTGGTACTTGCAAAAGAGCGAGAGGTCGATAGTCTGGGAGCGCCCGCACTCTGTCTCGCGGGGCGTGTCCTTGTGTGGGCGCACGCACGAGATGCCGACTTTTCGGAGATATACTCTCCCGAGATGCTATTCAGTCGAGCGCTAACCATCAGAGAGTGCGGAGCTCTCCCAGACCTATGCTATTTGCAAGTACCAACCCTATTCCTAAACCTAACCTGGTCTAGGTTGACTATCTGTTACATCTATTAAAGCCGAACATGCTTTTTATCTATTACCTATCTACTTAGGTTGTACGAATGACCTGTCTTTAGTCCTATAAGACCTATTTTACTATTACAAACCTTACACGAGTTATATTCCTATGTTCTAATAAGAATCTAACAAAATCTATCTATAATAAGGCTGTTTACGAATGCGATACAATTACAAACTATATCTCTGTCTATCTGTACGAATATGAACGTTTATACAATACAAATTATATGTCTATCTATACGAAGCTATATCGAAATGCGAACTCTATACATGGCAAAGTACCCTACCTATCCTAGAGTACTAAGCTAAAACTTATCTTTATTATATACAACTTATAACTAACTATACATAGTGCGTTCATATTGTCGGTGTACGTCGTTGTCCGGAACACTATCCTTTACGCCAAAGAGCCGTCCAATATATTGATATTGGACGGCTCTTAACTATTATAAAACAAAGTTCATCACTGCGTCTGTCTGTCTGTTCGCAATAATCTCAATAGCTACTGAACGGATTATCATGCGGTTTTCACCAATAGCCAGAGTGTTTATGAGGAAGGTTTAGGTGCATAATTCGTTAAGGTTTTGTGTAATTTGGTTGAAATATGACGATGGTTGCTAAATATGTTCATATTTTATATTCGATGCAACAAACTGATGCAAATTTTGTAGGCATATATGTTCTACCCGTGCAAAGCCGGGGCGGGCTGCTAGTAATATTATAAAGAGAGAACATTTGTATTTTTGTATTTTTGTATGTTTGTAATGATTTGGCTCAAAAACTACTGACATGATTTATAAAAATCTTTCACTGTTATATAGAATGGACTTTCGAAATAAAAATAGGTTATATATTATCCCGTTTCAATTAAAGGTACATTCGTGGAGACCTAATTTGCAACTTAAGTCGACAAATAAACGGTCGAAAAAACACGTTTCTTACGAACGCTGTTCAATTGAAAACAGATGGAAGAATATTTTCTATGCAAGAGTTGTACAACTTAATAAGACCTACAAAAAAGTCCGTGACAGCATATGTCTATCTCTTAAGGTTGACTCACAGTAACCATTTTAATCTTTAATTTTTTGTTAAAAAATTTTACAAAACTTCCAGGGTTATTTTCAAATATATAGTATTAATCCTTATCCAAATAATAACGTTAATTAGCTTGGCCACATATTATAGATTAAAATTGTCCTTTACAGTATATAATTATAATGAAATATCTAGAAGATATCACGAATTTCACATACACGCATCGCAAAATTAATAAAATATTTGCAGTCAAACCACAGAAGAGGTCATAGTTACTACGAAAATATTATGATAAGCTTAGCTTTTCTGTAGATCCCCACCGATCGCAATCAATTTGAAGTCAATATAGTATAATAATATCGATACCTCTGGGCTCAAAGGTCGTAAAGGACATAAGGCGACTTTTCAGGAGAAGCAAAAAACTAAAAAAATAAAATTATTTTTCAGCTAGCAGTTTTGTTTCTTGAGCTATTTAAATGAAACCTAGGAAGAAAGTGCTTAGAATTTATAGTACTTTTTGAAGCAGTGTTGAAAAATTACCCTAATGCTATATTTATCAAGATAGATTTCCTTTACGACCATAAATGTATAAATCTATGTTCCTTACACCCTTACAATGTTCATCCTACGATGTTGCAGAAGGGTGTAAATCTACTTTACTACACAAAACTGAACGAAATAAGGGAATATTCGACAAGTGTTATAATATTTAGGTTCTTAAGGATTATCCTCTAAGGCATTATGTAAGGATAAAGTAATGATTAAACTTAAGTATTTAATGAATTTTGTAATTTTGTATGTAATTATGTGCATACTATTGTATTTTTAACCCCCGACGCAAAAAGAAGGGGTGTTATAAGTCTGAAGTGTTTATCTGTCTATGTGTGTGTTTGTCTGGGGCATCGTAGCACCCTAACGGATGAACCAATTTTGATTTAGTTTTTTTGTTTGATATTACGCACGATACGATATTGAGTATGATACGCGATTACTCCGTCAATTGTGAACCGATTCGAATTATTATTTTTGTAATCGGTAGGGTACGTTTTCGAGGTAGTCCCATTGTAATTTTATAGAGATGTGATAAGTATCTTCAGAGATATGACGATAAACGTTAAGACGTTTATCGTAAACTTGCTACTGCAATTGACTCGCGGGGCATTGAAGTCTGTTGTTTTAGTTTTTAAACTATCTTAATTATTGGTTGATGAGAGATTTAATGATTCCACCAAAACCCATGATTCATGAATGCACATAAAACTTTCATTGGTAGGTATATAGCTAGGATTAGAACCAACGAACCTCGGGTCAGAATCAGGGTAACTATCCTTTACGCCAAAGGTCCATCCAATATCACTACGTAAGTATTATAAAACAATGTCCATCACTGCGTCTGTCTGTCTGTTCGCAATAATCTCAATAGCATCTGAACGGATTATGATGCGGTTTTCACCAATAGCCAGAGTGTTTATGAGGAAGGTTTAGGTCTTAGGTGCATAATTCGTTAAGGTTTTGTGTAAATTGGTTGACATATGACGATGATTGTTACATATGTTAATATTTTATATTCGATGCAACAAACTGATGCAAATTTTGTAGGCATATATGTTCTACCCGTGCGAAGCCGGGGCGGGCTGCTAGTCTTTAATATAAGAAGAGGTAGTTTTTTATATTGGAGTAGTTCTATTGTTTGTACCCATACAAGTGAATGTTACAATTATGGCTCTAAGTTACAACCGACTTACAAGAAGAAGGAGGTTCTCAATTTTTTTTTTTTTTATATTAAAGTTTACTCGCAATGTGGGTTGCACATTACTAGTATTCTTGTTAACCTCCAACTAAGCTAAATATGCCTGTGTCTGGAGTGGATTCACGTCAATAGTGCAATGGGTGGGGTGGGGAACGAACTCACGACCTCTCGATCGCCAGTCCGACACCCTATCCATTGGGCTATTGCCGCTATGTTAATAAAATAGTAATATAGTTTATAAAATAAAATTATTCGTCTGTATGTTTTTTAGGGTTCCATAGCCGAATGGCAAAAAACGGAACCCTTATAGATTCGCCATGTCTGTCTGTCTGTCTGTCCGTCCGTATGTCACAGCCATTTTATTCCGAAACTATTAAGACTACAGAATTGAAATTTGGTAGGTAGATGTATTCTGTGAACCGCTTTCCGATTTTTGTACAAAAATAAAAAAAATATAAATGTTTAAGGGATGGAAATGGAACAAAAAAAATTTTTTTCATCAAACCTATACGTGTGGGGTGTTTATGGATAGGTCTTTAAAAATGACATTGAGGTTTCAAAAATCATTTTTTCTCAAAGTCAATCATTTAAAAGATAGGCGCGTCTAAAGTAGTAAAATGTGTGTCCCCCCCCCCCCTCTAACTTCTAAAGTAAGGGAGTGAAAAATCTAGAAAAAATATATTCTGTAGAACTTAATACAAACTTTCAACGAAAATTGGTTTGAACGAGATACAGTCCGCAGTTGTTGAGATATAGCGACCGCAAGTATAACTTTGTTTTTCATACAAACACTATGAAAAACAAAGTTATTTTTGTAGTTGCGAAAAATCATAGTTTTAGATTACTCTACTGTGTTACGGAACCCTACGAGTGCGAGTCCGACTTGCACTTGGCCAGTTTTATTTTTGTATGTATGTTACGCGATTACTCCGTCAATTGTGAACCGATTTGAATAATTCTTTTTTTAATCGGTAGGGTACGTTTTTGAGGTGGTCCCATTGTAATTTCATCGAGATTTGATAAGTATCTCTAGAGATATGACGATAAACATTTCAAACTCACTAATGAAATTGACTCGCAGGGCATGGGAGTCGGTTGTTTTAGTTTTTAAACTTAAGTATTTCAGATCTCTTCGTCATGCGTGTAACAAATTTAATATCAGTTTTATAGAATTCCACCTTCATATTGTTATTTATTGTTTGTAAAACTTTATTTTGCAAGGTAAAGTAACTACAAATTTACCGTCTCTTTCACTCCTAAAAAAATCAGGTTTTTCCTTCTTGCAATTATTCTGTCTCATCTCTGTATTTTTTGTTCTTTACACGTGTAGCCTCTGGGCCAACTACACACAGCGTGCCTATGGAGCCCTTCGCGTTCAATACAATAACGCTTTTAGGGCGGTGGTGGGGCTGCCCCGCTTCTGCAGCGCTTCAGGCATGTTCGAGGATGCACACACCAGCTGCTTCCAGGCGAGCATGCGCAGACGCAGTGCATCCCTGTTGCGCAGGGTGCGGGCCAGCACCAACATCGTCCTGAGGATGATCGCAGAGAGGCTGGACTGCGCTTATATCCGTCACTGCTGCAATAGACAGTGCCCAGTAGTGTCAGATGTATGAAGTAGAATAATAATTTTTTTTGTGACTTAAATATTGAAATGTGATTATTAATTTGATCTGACCAATTTTTAATTTTAATTTAATATGACACCTACACTTAATTTAATTCTGTTTAGTGCGTAATTATGAATTTTTTTATAATATAAATATTTGTATAATTTTTATTTGAATACTTATTATTATACTGTTGTGTTGTATAATGTGTAAAAATGGGCATGAGCCTGCAATAAATACATTTTAATTATTTTATTTAATTTAGCAATTTTTTCTAATCGCTGCTGTCTGAATTCCAGTATCATACATTTTTCATCAATATTTTTATTTATACTTTTTGACATACTCTGTTTTATTTCATTTAGTTCTTTTCCTTGTTCTTCTATTTTAGTTTGCAGTATTTTTGAAATTTTAGTAAATGTTCCGTTTTTAGGGTTCCGTAGCCGAATGGCAAAAAACGGAACCCTTATAGATTCGTCATGTCTGTCTATCTGTCTGTCCGTCCGTATGTCACAGCCATTTTATTCCGAAACTGTTAGGACTACAGAATTGAAACTTGGTAGGTAGATGTATTCTGTAAACCGCTTTCCGATTTTTATACAACAACTAAAAATATAAAAGTTTAAGGGGGGGCATCCCATACATGAAACTGAAACAAAAAAAATATTTTTTCTTCAAACCTATGCGTGTGGGTTGTCTATGGATAGGTCTTCAAAAATGACATTGTGGTTCCTAAAATCATTTTTTCTCAAAGTCAAGTCAATTTGAAAGATAGGCGCGTCTAAAGTGGTAAAATGTGTGTCCCCCCCCCCCCTCTAACTTTTAAAGTATGGGAGTGAAAAATCTAAAAAAAATATATGCTGTAGATCCCAATAAAAACTAACAACGAAAATTGGTTTAAACGAGATACAGTCAGCAGTTTTAGAGATATGGTGACCGCAAAGATAACTTTGTTTTTCATACAAATACTATGAAAACCAATGTTAATTTTGTAGTTGCGAAAAATCATAGTTATGGAATACTTAACTGTGTTACGGAACCCTACGAGTGCGAGTCTGACTTGCACTTGGCCAGTTTACTATGTAATATAGTTATATATATATTTTCTGCCCTCTAGTAGTTTTACAATGTACTGCTACGTTACAGATCAATGGTACGGTGAGCGGTGACAATCTGTGTGATAAATAGTTCTTGTAGTTTATAACAGATGTCGCTTTGACTAATAAATAAGCGATGATTTGTCATATCAATAAGGTCAATTTTTAAGGTTATTTTTCCCTCTGTTATTATTTTAATTTGATTTATTAACCGACTTCACAAAAAAGGAGGAGGTTCTCAATTCGCCTGTATGTTTTTTTTGTGTGTATGTTACGCGATCTCTCCGTCAATTCTGAACTAATTCGAATGATTCTTTTTGTAATCGGTAGGGTACGTTTCTGAGGTAGTCCCATCGTAATTTCATTGAGATCTGATAAGTATCTCTAGAGATATGATGATAAACGTCTTAAACTTGCTACTGAAATTGACTCGCGGGGCATTGAAGTCGGTTGTTTTAGTTTTTAAACTATCTTAATAATCTTTCAACTCTTCATAGGTATGTTTCTCACCCTTTCATCTATTAGATTATAACAGTTATTCCAGTGTAATATTGGTACATTAACAGTTCACTTCCGAGACAAATAATCTGAGGTTGAATTTGTTACTGTTTTAACAGTTTGTTTGCACTTTCACTTGTTTCTATACAGATGTTTTATTTCGGATGAACTTATTATTATTTCTAATTATTTTTCACTGAATTTAGCACATTATTACAAGATTTATGTAATTTTAGAACTAAATGAATACAGAGACGATGTTAATGTTGTTGTGACAGCGCCCTCTCTCACTATACATAATGCTATGTCTATTGTTTTTATAAGTTTTTTTAATGTCATATGGGCTAGCTTTTGACCACTACCTATCTCACCTGTTGGTAAGTGATGATGCAGTCGAGGATGGTAGCACGCTATGCCTAGAATGGGAAGCTTGCCAGGCGGACACTAGAGTGTCCTACCACCATGCGGTGGTTGGGGGTTTCTTAACTATGTTTTTCCTTCACCGGAGGGCCTTTGTGAAAAGCGCACATACATTTTTCGCACATAATATATATATATTTTTTTAAATATCTCTTTAATTCCTACCAGAATATCTCGTAGTATGATCGTGTGCTTCTCTCGTCTGTTTATAAATTGTCATTAACATCGGGTCAATCTTGTAAATTGAGTTCATTTTCTTCGCGGACATTCGTGACTTGATTGTCATCTGTTCCGTAACGTTCACTACGAATTCAGCAATTCTGTCCACGACAGAGTTAGACAGTTATAATCTGGCTATTTTATTGATGTCTTCCATTGTCGCCGGATCTTGAGCCATATTTATAGTTAATGTAAGCCTGCCAAATATATTAGGTATAATTATACATACATCATTTCAAATTATTTCTGGTTTTATTTTATTATACTTGTAATTAAAATAGGAACAATAGTTTTAAATGTTATTGCTAGCCGTCACATTTTCGCACGTAATCGACCAAATAACGCTTAAAAAATGTGTGAGCAAACTGTTTATTCATATATGCTCGAAGTTTTGTGGTGGGTCTTTCGATAACTTCTCGTAGTCAATGATAGACGGTGACAATATGTTCTCTATTCTAAAGATTCCTTTTAATGCGAGTTTGTTGATGTAGGTACTTGATAAATGAAGAAAACTGGCTTGACGTATCGCTGCTGTTCGGTAGCTTTGTTAGCACTGGTGGCTTTCAGTTGTATGTAGTCATCGAGCCTGTGGTCTGAGGCGACCTTCATGAGGCAAAGTGGAGCGTTCAGCACGGGATGCGTCAGCTTGATGGCTGAATGATGTTACATATTTATACACGTACTTGCGTCGGCTGGTCATCACTGTCGAGATGGGGGTCTCCTCGTTGATGTGCGCGGCTCAGGCAGTGCGGGGACATGAGGTGTTGCTGGTCCTGGTGGTGTGAGGTGATGTTCTACCTCAATGAAGGTGTAGTCGGCCGGTCGGGTGGGGGAAGTTCCTCTCTTCCAACAGTATTGTCGGATGATATACGTCTACATAATGTAGGTACGTACAATATATTTTGTATTATATTTATTTGCATTATCAATTAATTAATTAATTGTTGCGATTATAATAAAGGAAGCACACCGTATCTACATTGAATACATTATTAAACGTACCACTCGAGTCATGTTGTATTTCTGTCACGTATCTACTGAGTGCAACATGCAATTACATCTGAGTGCGGATTCTAACAGGGCTCTTATTATTGAAAGCTGAAGCTTGTAAGCTGCGGTATGTTTCGTTAGTATAGAGTAGATCGAGTAGAACCGGAGTTCCAGGTAGATCTGTGCAGTCTACGCGAAGCTGCGGCCGGTCGGCTAGCTGCAGTATGTGCCTTAATAGACGCGCTCCGTGCCGCTGGCTCTCCTCCCACGTCACCACCGGATGTTTTCTTCAGGCGCTGAATGTTGTAATGTACGTCACCGACTGTATCTGTACGCGCCGTCACGGATGTGGGACTGGAAACATATTTACATTAATCTCTAACAAATTGCACTTCATTACCACCGAATACTTATCTGTCTGTATACTTATCTGAATATTATTATTCGATTTTGATGAATTATTTATTTGAGCTACAACAGCTTAGTGCTCCAAGTGTTCGCAGTCCGGACAGCCGCGGAACCTAACACCAGGCACAGTCTGCACGCTGCACCTGATTGTGACTACACTGTCTGGATACGAGCTGAGTGAACAATGTGCCTTACATTGTACAGTAATGTAGGTATATGTATAGTTACTATATTAATAAGTTAGAACTAACTGCAACAATGAACAGCTCACGCGGCTCCACTATTCATATATTTGAATGTTAATGAATGGAACTAAATGAAACTGCTGGGTGTAGTTTCAGTGTTTATTTCATAGAACAGCAGAAATATAAGATTTATGTATATCTCGTAAATCTTGACCATTGAAAGAGTTACCAGTTTATATACATTTGATTACTAATTTCAAATAAATAGCAAAACGCTATAAACATTAATTAGCCGCGATGATTCAATCCGCACAGGCGTTAAAATCAGGGGTGGATGTTGTTTGATTAAACACCTAATAACCCGATAAATCAATGTAACTGTACCGAGTTTGGGCTCGATTGATTCGTCTTGAAGAGAACTTTTCACCTAGATGATACCCAGGGTCTGATGATGAAACTGGAAGGTGGCCACGGCATTTCTGTGATAAATCAACGGAACTCTACCGAGTTTGGGTTCGATTGATTAGTTTTGAAGAGAACTTTACACCTAGATGATATTTAGCGACTGGTGATGAACCTGGAAGGTGGCCACGGCATATCTGTGATAAAAACGTAACTCCAGTGAATTTGGGCTCAAATGATTCGTCTTGAGGAGCACTTTACACTTAAATGATAGCCAGGATCTGATGGTGAAGCTGTAAGGTGGCCATGGCATTTCTGTTAAAAAGCAACATAGCCCCACCGAATCGATAGATTTTCCTTGAAGAGCACTTTACCCATAATCACATCAAATATCCGTGGAATATTTTGAAACATCATGCCTTAAATACTAAGGTAGTAGGTAGGTAGTCGGTATCTATACCCACCTACTAAAAAGTTAAAAATAAATTATAAATAAAAAATATTTTTAAAAACAAGCTTTTATCTGGGACAATGAACTAAAATGTTAAAAATAAATTCTAGTAAGTATTTGGCGTGTAGGTACTTACCTATATTTTTAAAAGCTTGAGGCACTGATGTATAGTAATTACCTAGCCTGAAAAACGGGTAGTGCTTCAAGCTTTTCAGAAAGTGGTTCACAGAATACATCTACCTACTAAATTTCATCTCTGTAGTCCTAAAAGTTTCAGAATAAAGTGCCTGTGACATACAGATGGACAGATAGACAAACATGACGAATCTATAAGGGTTCCTTTTTTTGCCATTTGGCTACGAATCCCCTAAAAATCGATTATTCTAATTGGAAAGGTTTCCGCAACAAAATAACTCAGGGATTTATCAATATTAAAAATTACACATAAAGCTTCCGAAGCCGAATAGGTTTTCCAATGATTGAGAATCAGGGCGCTGGAGTCCATTGTTTCGACCTGCTGCTCCGTGATGAGCTTTAACTTGTAAGCACTTTTCAATAGTTATCAGCACTTAGATGTTTTGTTCTTTGTAGAACTGTCTCATCGGTGAGAGCAGGAATCTATGTGAGATCTAATGTACGACATTGTAGGAGTAATTATGTAGTAACTATTTGAGAAAACAACTGGTAGATTCAATTATAATTTGTACATTTTATAATTTATATAACCTTTAATTGTGCATTTCTTTTACTACAACGTTAATCAATGAATCATATAATAAAGTTTAATATTAACAAATTAACTTTGATCACCAGTTCCATCCACCAGGCGTCTGGTCAACTCTCTATACCTAAATTTATAACTGCTCCGTCTCCTTGGACACAAAGTTTAGATCACAAACAACACAAACTTGTACTCGGCTTGTCTGTAACATGTATAGCGTCTATATTTAAACTAGATATACTTTACTGTTACACATTTCATTGCGTAATAGAACATTCGCATCGATCTGAACACTTTAGTGAGAAGACATAAGGAAGAGGTGAGTTGGAAATCTGACTTTATTCCAATGTACATAGTGCTACTATTTCAACCTGCCTGACCATCGTGGCGATTACGGCATAAATCTCCCACGAGCCGAAGATCGGTCTCAGTGGCGTCTCTTGGGAGAGGCCTACGTCCAGCAGTGGACTGACACTGGCTGATTATGATGATGGCTATTTCAACGCATCTCCCGTATCGGCTGCACATCAACACTGTACTTTAACAGCTTGTTGACATGACTTTGTCTGGTGCCCAGTTTGAGCTACCTATGGCCGAAGCCTACTGTTACCATCAACAAAATGTCTAGGTACCCACAGACAAAACAATATTTGAACCCTTAACAACCCATTGATTTACAATATAAGGATCGTGCACAGCAGATGTTTTTACAAATTCAATGTAATCCGTATGCTCTAAACATAAGGTTGTAATCGCTATGTACATCAAAACGGCCCCAACAAAAGGAACCCAGGTGGGAGTGTGTCCTTGTCTATCAATGTGCCAGTGCTATATATGTACTATCCTATAAGTATAGTATACACTCAACTTGGCGAGGGCACTGCCGTGCCCACTGATATACGAGTATGTGGTCTATACATGAGAAAGGGAAAAACTCCGTTCATAGTCGGTCTGGTAGGTACGTCTTCATATACAACGTGTTTGAAACAACCTCAAACGTTGTTATTTCAGTGTCACACACCGTGTAAGTTCACTGGCTCTCTAGTTGGAGGACGGAGAAGCCAGAGAAGTAACAGGAGCGTCAGTAGCTCTGATACCCAATTATATAATAATTACACACTAACTGCCCGATACAATGATCACAGTACGACTAATCGATATAACCGCGAGTGAACTGTCTTTGTACTCGTGTTTATGTTTTAAATTTAACTATGTTGCACCGTAGCGCCTAATTTGTTTTAGGTTTCCGTACCCAAAGGGTACTAACAGAACCCTATTACTAAGACTTCACTGTCCGTCCGTGCGTCGGTCCGTCTGCCAGTGCGATGTATCTCCTAAACCGTAATAGCTTGAAATGTTCACAAAGTATGTATGACTATTAGACGCTGTAACAGCAAACACTAAAAACAAATTAAATTTACAAATCAAAGGCCCCCCCGCCTACAAGTAACGTGTTTTTCGGTAAATTTTTCACTTGACCAGTTTATCTATATTGTGGAATTTTGTCTTTAAGGTACGCACACACCGCGGCGTCCTGCGATCTGCGGGCGCGATCTCAGTACATTTCAATTGTTTTCTGATCGCGTTTGGTGTGAACCAGTCGATACAATTACTACTGCGCTATCTGATCGCCGCCTAGATCGCGCACGCAGTACTCCGCGGTGTGTCCGTACCTTTAATATAGCAAAGAAAATAAAACTGGCCAAGTGCGAGTCAGCATCGCGTCTCTTATCGCACACTTAGGGAGGGTTCCGTACAATACGAAACATAACAGAGTTTCAACCTCATATATTTGATTAATTGATATTACCAAGAATTGGTGGAAGTGGTTTGGTCGCGATCTAGAAAGACGGGGCTCGTTTACTAGCGCCATCTATGTCATTTTGCCGAAACTAATTAGATAGATGGCGTTTAAAAACACGTTTTTTGTATGTAATCTTTAATTTTTAACTTTATTTTGTTTTTAGTATTTGTGGTTCTAGCGGCAACAGAAATACACCATCTGTGAAAATTTCAACCGTTTAACTATCACGTTTAATGAGCTATAGCCTGGTGACAGACGGACAGACAGATAGACAGACAGACAGACAGACAGACAGACAGACAGACGGACAGCGGAGTCTTACTAATAGGGTCCCGTTTTACCCTTTGGGTACGGAACCCTAATAAAACTGGCCAAGTGCAAGTCAGACTTTTGTCTCGCACACGGAGGGTTCCGAACGCCATCTATCGAATTTCTAACGATCTTCTAACACCAACTAAGTAAACGTTAACACAAAAGTAGTATATAGTAGTAATATTAATCAACACCAATATTATAAATGCGAAAGTCAGTTTGTTTATTTGTTTGTTTGTTTGTTTGTTTGTTTGTTTGGGACTTCTTCACGGTCAAACGGCTTGACCGATTTGGCTGAAATTTTGTACAAAGATAGTACATAGGGCAGAATAGGATATAGAATACTTTTTTTTTGGCTATCGAGTCAGGGGGTCCAGATATTTTTTATTGAATTTTGTAAATATAAGACTGCTTCTCGAATAAACGGCTTGACCGATTTGCCTGATATTTTGTATGAATACATGTCATAGGGCAGAATAGGATATAGGATACTTATTTTCTGGCTGTCGAGTCAGGGGGTCCAGATATTTTAAATTGAATATTGTAAATATAGGACCTCTTCACGGTCAAACGGCTTGACCGATTTGGCTGAAATTTTGTACAAAGATAGTACATAGGGCAGAATAGGATATAGGATACATTTTTTTTGGCTATCGAGTCAGGGGGTCCAGATATTTTTTATTGAATTTTGTCATATAAGACCTCTTCTCGAATAAACTGCTTGACCAATTTGCCTGAAACGTTGTATAAAGACAGTTCATAGGGCAGAGTAGCATATAGGATACTTTTTTTTTGGCTAACGAGTCTGGGTGTCCAGGTTTTTTTTATTGAATTTTGTGAATGTGTGACTTCTTATCAGCTAAACGGCTTAACCGATACGGCTGAAATTTTATATGAAAACAGTACAACTTTCAATATTCATCATGATTATTAACCTTAAAATAAGTGGCTATCAAGTTTAACTTTAGTGTCATCGGTGTTGATTTAGTAGGTCATAAAAAGTCGTCAAAATTTCTGGCGCTCGCTTCGCTCGCGCAGTGATAGCGCTCGCTACGCTCGCGCAAGCATTTTTTTGATCTACTTTGTGGGTAATATTTCAGCAACTTTTGTATATTAATAGCCACATGCATCAAAACGAGTCATAAATTAAAACAGTACAATCTTCAATAATCGTAATGACTATTATCCTTAAGATAAGTGAATATCAAGTTTAACCTGAGTATCATCGGTGTTGACTTAGTAGGTAATAAAAACTGTCAGGGTCATAAAAAGTCATAAAAAAATTTCGCGCTCGCTGCGCTCGCGCAAGCTTTTGTTTTATCTACTTTGTGAGTAATATTTCAGCAATTTTAATAGCCACATGCATCAAAACGAGTCATAAATTAAAACAGTACAACCTTCAGTAATCATAATCATTATTAACCTTAAGATTAGTGGATATCAAATTTCACCTGAGTGTTATCAGTGTTCACTTAGTAGGTCATAAAAAGTCGTTAAAAATTTTTCGCGCTCGCTTCGCTCGCGCATTGATAGCGCTCGCTACGCTCGCCCAGTGATAGTGCTCGCTACGCTCGCGCAAGCATTTGTTTTGTCTACTTTGTGGGTAATGTTTCAGCAACTTTTGTATATTAATAGCCACATGCATCAAAACGAATCATAAATTAAAACAGTACAACCTTCAATAATCATAATTATTGTTAACCTTAAGCGCTCGCTTCGCTCGCGCATTGATAGCGCTCGCTGCGCTCGCGCAAACATTTGTTTTATCTACTTTGTAGGCAATATTTCAGCAACTTTTGTATATTAATAGCCATATGCATCAAAACGAGTCATAAATTAAAACAGTACAACCTTCAGTAATCATAATCATTATTAACCTTAAGATTAGTGGATATCAAATTTCACCTGAGTGTTATCGGTGTTGACTTAGTAGGTCATAAAAATTGTCAGGGTCATAAAAAGTCATTAAACATTTTTCGCGCTCGCTTCGCTCGCGCATTGATAGCGCTCGCTACGCTCGCCCGGTGATAGTGCTCGCTACGCTCGCGCAAGCATTTGTTTTGTCTACTTTGTGGGTAATGTTTCAGCAACTTTTGTATATTAATAGCCATATGCATCAAAACGAATCATAAATTAAAACAGTACAACCTTCAATAATCATAATTATTGTTAACCTTAAGCGCTCGCTGCGCTCGCACAAACATTTGTTTTATCTACTTTGTAGGCAAAATTTCAGCAACTTTTGTATATTAATAGCCACATATGCATCAAAACGAGTCATAAATTAAAACAGTATAACCTTCAGTAATCATAATCATTATTAACCTTAAGATTAGTGGATATCAAATTAAACCTGAGTGTTATCGATGTTGACTTAGTAGGTCATAAAAATTGTCAGGGTCATAAAAAGTCGTAATAAAATTTCGCGCTCGGTACGCTCGCGCAGTGATAGCGCTCGCTACGCTCGCCCGGTGACAGTGCTCGCTACGCTCGCGCAAGCATTTGTTTTGTCTACTTTGTGGGTAATATTTCAGCAACTTTTGTCTATCAATAACCACATGCATCAAAACGAATCATAAATTAAAACAGTACAACCTTCAATAATCATAATTATTGTTAACCTTAAGATTAGTAGATATCAAGTTTACCCTGAGTGTCATCGGTGTTGACTTAGTAAATCATAAATACTGTCAGGGTCATAAAAAGTCGTAAAAAATTTTCGCGAGTGATGGCGCTCGCTACGCTCGCCCAGAGATAGTGTTCGCTACGCTCGCGCAAGCATTTGTTTTGTCTACTTTGTGGGTAATATTTCAGCAACTTTTGTATATTAATAGCCACATGCATCAAAACGAATCATAAATTAAAACAGTACAACCTTCAGTAATCATAATTATTGTTAACCTTAACATTAGTAGATATCAAGTTTAACCTGAGTGTCATCGGTGTTGACTTAGTAGATCATAAAAACTGTCAGGGTCATAAAAAGTCGTAAAAAAAATTCGCGCTCGCTTCGCTCGCGCAGTGATAGCGCTCGCTACGCTCACGTGGTAATAGTGCTCGCTACGCTCGAGCAAGCATTTGTTTTATCTTCTTTGTAGGTAATATTTCAGCAACTTTTGTATATTAATAGCCACATGCATCAAAACGAATCATAAATTAAAACAGTACAACCTTCAGTAATCATAATCATTATTAACCTTAAGATAAGTAGATATCAAGTTTAACCTGAGTGTCATCGGTGTTGACTTAGTAGATCATAAAAACTGTCAGGGTCATAAAAAGTCGTAAAAAAATTCGCGCTCGCTACGCTCGCGTGGTAATAGTGCTCGCTACGCTCGAGCAAGCATTTGTTTTATCTTCTTTGTAGGTAATATTTCAGCAACTTTTGTATATAAATAGCCACATGCATCAAAACGAGTCATAAATTAAAACAGTACAACCTTCAGTAATCATAATCATTATTAACCTTAAGATTAGTGGATATCAAATTAAACCTGAGTGTTATCGATGTTGACTTAGTAGGTCATAAAAATTGTCAGGGTCATAAAAAGTCGTAAAAAATTTTCGCGCTCGCTACGCTCGCGCATTGATAGCGCTTGCTGTGCTCGCGCAAACATTTGTTTTATCTACTTTGTGGGTAATATTTCAGCAACTTTTGTATATTAATAGCCACATGCATCAAAACGAATCATAAATTAAAACAGTACAACCTTCAGTAATCATAATTATTGTTAACCTTAACATTAATAGATATCAAGTTTAACCTGAGTGTCATCGGTGTTGACTTAGTAGATCATAAAAACTGTCAGGGTCATAAAAAGTCGTAAAAAAAATTCGCGCTCGCTTCGCTCGCGCAGTGATAGCGCTTGCTACGCTCGCGTGGTAATAGTGCTCGCTACGCTCGAGCAAGCATTTGTTTTATCTTCTTTGTAGGTAATATTTCAGCAACTTTTGTATATAAATAGCCACATGCATCAAAACGAGTCATAAATTAAAACAGTACAACCTTCAGTAATCATAATCATTATTAACCTTAAGATTAGTAGATATCAAGTTTAACCTGAGTGTCATCGGTGTTGACTTAGTAGATCATAAAAACTGTCAGGGTCATAAAAAGTCGTAAAAAAAATTCGCGCTCGCTTCGCTCGCGCAGTGATAGCGCTCGCTACGCTCGCGTGGTAATAGTGCTCGCTACGCTCGAGCAAGCATTTGTTTTATCTTCTTTGTAGGTAATATTTCAGCAACTTTTGTATATAAATAGCCACATGCATCAAAACGAGTCATAAATTAAATCATAATCATTATTAACCTTAAGATTAGTGGATATCAAGTTTAACCTGAGTGTCATCGGTGTTGACTTAGTAGGTCATAAAAACTGTCAGGGTCATAAAAAGTCGTAAAATTTTTTTATTGTAAAAAGTAATTATTAATGACTTTAACAATAGACGATAGATAAACTCTTTATTGTATACCAAGAAAGAAACTTAAGTCTAGACATATTAACATTTATTTAATCGGTGATACAATCGGCGGTCTTATCGCATAAAGTGATCTCTTCCAGACAACCAAGTGTGGAGTAGTAACAAAAACAAAGGGAGTTTCGCGATGGCGATTATATGATACAGGAAACTGCAATAAACATATTACTTATTAATATAAGTATAATACTTACTATACACATAATATATGCAGGTTCATACATACAAATACCATAGTAAAATATATATTATATTATACGGACACATACTTATACATTACTTACACTATACCTACCTATATAGGTATATAAATAAACATACATGTAAATATATACATAAATATATATCACCATATATATTTCAATAAATGCATACAATATATTATTATTTTAAATTATATATAATACATACTTTATATGTACAACAAATACATATATCGAGTTCTACCTAAGAGTCATCTACAGTGAGTTCATTATTAGGTCGTAAAACTGTCAGGGTCATAAAATGTCATAAAAAATGTTCGCTTGCGCAATGATTGCACTCGCTGCGCTTGCGCAGCTATTCACCTTATTTGCTTTGCAAGAAATGTTTCAGGAACTTTTGTGTTGAGTCAAACATTTAAGCAGCACAACTTCGTATACCTAACCAAAATGATTAATGACTTTAACAATAGAGGATATTGAGTTCGACTTTAGGGTCATCTATGGTGACTTGGCCAAAGAGATCATAGATCTTGACCTCAAAGGTCATAAAGACAAATGACGCGGGCGAAGCCGCGGGTAACAGCTAGTAGTAGTAATAAAGATAAGATAAAGATAAAGATATTTTATTTGCGTAAAACATGCTTATAACAAAAAGTTGTGACAAAATATTCAAACGATCGTCATGTTTTGCCTTAACAGGCGTGCAAACTTTGCAGGTGGCGCTGCTTTACTCACTACATATAATCCAAATTTAAATACATATTACACTGGTCATTCTTATAAACTAAATTGAATTAAAAAATTAAAAGGATACAGCACAATGTCATGAAAATAATAATAATGATTATAATTTGTCACTTAAAAATTCGTCAATACCATAATAACATTTCTGAATTAAAAATTGTTTTAGCCTATTTTTAAACATAATATTGTCCATGTCCTTTGAATATTTAGGAATTTTATTGAAGACTGTTGGCGCCATACCAATTACACTTTTAAATAGTAATTGTAGTAATTAATATTATTAAATATCTGGTTGACCGAGCTTTGCTCGGTATTTTTTGCCACTTAAACAGACAAATATGACTCTTCCCGACATCTATTGACAAATAATAATACTATTTTTTTTTTATTGAGAGCAACTAACTGCTTTACTGAAACAGTACTTCTACTCGCCAATAGATGTCGGGAAGAGTCGTATTTTAAGTTGATTATCAATAAAGTTGATTATTGAAAACAAGAATAAAACAACATTTTCTGAAAATGACTCCTAGCTAGATCGATTTATTGCCCCCGAAATCTCCTGTACGTATACTAAATTTTATTTAATCGTTGGAGCCGCTTCCGATATTCAGATTAAGGTAAAGACGATACTTTGATGCTAGATAGGTAGCGCTGCGCTATCGTAAAAAACTTTTTTAAAACTTTTCTTTAATTTTTAACTTTGTTCTGTTCTTAGTATTTGTTATTATAGCGGCAACAGAAATACATCATCTGTGAAAATTTCAACCGTCTAACTATCACGGTTCATGAGATACAGCCTGGTGACAGACGGACAGACAGACAGACAGACAAACAGACAGACAGACAGACAGGCAGACAGACAGACAGACAGACGGACAGTGGAGTCTCAGTAATAGGGTTCCGTTGGTACCCTTTGGGCTCCGAACCCTAAAAATGGGGTGGTTTCATTTTATTTCTATTCAAAATCATTCATTTAGTCGTCTGATGTATTTATAGACGAAAGAGAACATATTCAAACTATTGTTGATCAACATTAAAATTATAAACTCACCAAAATCACTTCAAGTAGGAGCAAAAATACGCGTGTTTATCTTATTTCGTGAACTTTAATGTGCCCTCCAGATAATATTATTGCGATAAAAGTGCGTCCGCGTTGCTGCCCAGAAACAATATATTGCTATATTACTTCAATAATGTTGTCCGCCTTTATAGGGGAGGCCCATTTAGTGTATAGCGAGTCACCACACGCCTTAATATTTTGAAATGAGGCATACATGGCGGGTGCCGTACCTCATCCCATAGACCAGAAAACAGACATCAAGCAGCACACATTCATAGCCATAATAAATTAATGTACTTTCTTTTTATAGTTTTTTATCTCTCCATCCACTAATAATTTTTATTTAATTTAATATTGTAAAGGGCCTCTTGATGTTGGCTTCGGCTCCGTCAATGCCTTCAAAAGGACCGGGAAATTTGCAGCCCGTGATGTATTATTGAATAAAGACTATAATAATACTACTAATAATAAACCTATATAGACTCAAAACTATGTATATACCTATTACGTTGACGATCACAAAACAAAGGCTAAAGAGCAAAAAATCCTGAAAAAAAAAACGTTTCATAGTTCTTCTTATTTAATTATACTATATCAGCTTCACCTGCAACTAACTAACAACGTCGTACAATCTTTCTTAGTTTACAGTTTGGACTCATTTGATTAGTTTTGACTAGCACAATAGATGAAGGTAACAAGGGTCTGATGATGGAGCCAGGAGTCTGCTTTGTAGTTCAAGCTTCTTTAATTAGTATTTATATAATTAGATAGAATATTATACAATTAGACAGTTTAATCATTTAAGATCGTTTACAAACTAAAAGAACCGACTTCAAACGTCGCGCTAGTCAAAGTACCCAATAGACGTAGTAAGGAAACTATTATATAATCTGTGCCACCATGTTGATGTATTAAAAACGGCTCAGCCGATTTCGTTAAAATTACAATGGGACCACCACGAAAACGTACCCTACCTATTAAAAAAAGAATCATTCGAATCAGTTCACAATTGACGGAGTAATCGCGTGACATACATACAAAAAACATACAGATGAATTGAGAACCTCCTTCTTTCTGGAAGTCGATTGTAAAATACACATTATTATAATATTTTAACTTTTAGTAACTGAGCGACTTCCAAACAGAAGTAGGAGGTTTCGACTCGGAAGTATTTTTTATGTATGTTTGGACATAACTCCGTCATTTATGGACAGGTTTGCGAAATTATTGATGTTTCAAATAAGTTTTCAAAACATTCTTTTTTAAATTTCGTAAACATGATGAAACAAACAATGATACTGCAAATTACTTTGAAGTCTGTTTAAATAATTTTTTAAACGATTTCTTGTACACACTGTTTGTTCAGGTACCCAACTAATACGGTTCACAAGATCGAGCAGAACACACCGAAATACACTTTTATTGTGTGTCTGTTATTTTCACATTAACTTATTTTCAACCGACTTCCAAAAAGAAGGAGGTTCTCAATTAATCTATGTTTTATTTATTTTGTTGTTTTATGTTACGCGATTAGGTACTCCGTTAATTGTGAACCGATTTGAATGATTCTTTTTACTCGGTAGGGTACGTTTTCGAGGTAGTCTTGTTGTAATATCATCCAGATCTGATAAGTATCTCCGGAAATATGACTATAAACGTCTCAAACTCGCTACTGAAATTGACTCGCGGGGCTTGAAAGGCGGTTGTTTTAGATTTTAAACTATTTTAGTTATCATAATATGCAATAGTTTTACAAGTATTGTAAATATGTAAAGTGTCTACTATTACGGCTCAGAAGATACAGTTCTTGTGACGGACATAATGTATTACGACTCTGCCGCGAACCTTATCAGAGATAGCTACTATCACTGATTGAATAGTATGTATTCATCCTCATTTACATTGTACGCTCCTCCCTACTAAGTGAACTGGCTGAACAGAGACATTCAAAGGGTGGAATGCTTTGTTGATGTCATAGGAACCTTATCTTTATTGTCACAGAGTTGAAAGAAAACTACTATCACAGATTGTTGAAATATTATAATTATACTATCCACCACATTAAAACTATCTAGTATCAAATATATAGCTCCAGTGCTTCTGTGAAACTGTACATTTAAACATACAATAATATACAGTGTGGAAATTAAACTCAGGCCCTGGAGGGAAACTACTTTAAATCCTTAAGCTAGCTCATTTTACTTAAAGGAGACATTCCTTTATTTTTGAAAAGAAACAAATCTGCATTAAAAGATTTTTTAAAACTCGCTTGCTTCGCCTGGGACTCGAACCAACTAAAATTAAAAAAAATAAACACTCTTTATTTTAATATACTAATCGGTAGTATTAATGTTCAGGATAAAGTTTCTCTAACAAACATTAGGTCTTAAAAATAATCGTTAAATCTAACATCAACTTTATTTTACTATCAATTTTGTAACACTTAAATTATTTAACTGATAAATTGTTCGAAATGAGCCCCGTCGTTCCGGCTACACAACATTAGTCGCCGTTGAAATTCATTTCTTGTAGCCTTCAGCAAAGTGTTGTGGTGTATGCCCCTAATAACATTTTCTATCGCAATCCTTAGCTCTTGAACGGTTTCATAGCAAGTTTCATAAACAACATTTTTTACATGACCCCATAAAAAGAAGTCCATGGGCGTCAGGTCTGGACTTCTTGCAGGCCATCTAATCGTCCCGTTTGTACCTATCCAGGCATTGAAATTTTCATTAAGGTATGCCCTGGCAATTCTGCTGTTGTGGGCAGGTGCACCATCTTGTTGAAAAATTATATTGTTTCGTTCCTCTTCTGGCAGAAGGTTTAATTGATTTTGTAAAAGCTCCAATATTTCAATGTATTTTGCTGCATTCAGATGTCCTTCGTAAATGTGCATCAAAACAACCATGTTACTTTTCATTCCACACCAAACATTAAACGAAAATCTGACCTGATTGTTCGTTTCACGGACACGGAATGGATTTTGACGAGACCAATAATGATTGTTATGTCTGTTATACATTCCATTATTACTAAAATTTGTTTCGTCAGACCATACAATACAGTCCAAGAAATTTGGGTTGCGGGCTATTTCTGTTTGAATATTTTCACAAAACTGTAATCTCCTGTCACCATCTCCGGGATGTAGTTTCTGCACTAATCGCCCATCACGATAACATTTGTATTTGTATTTTTTCAGAACTTTAAGTATACTAGTATGGTTGATGCCTATCTCTTGAGCAGCTTCCCTGCTTGAAGCCTTCGGGTAACACTCGAAGTATGTCAAAATGTTTAACTCAACATCGCTATAGTCCAAATTTTGTTGCTGTGGGCGTCCAGTCTTCTTTTTAAAACTTCCAACGGTCAGTAAATTATTCACAATTCGAGACAAAACTTTTCTAGATGGTAGTTCTCTGTCTGGATACTTCTCGCGATACCACTGCAGAGCTAAATCGTAGCTCTTGTTGCAAACAAAGTAAGCTTCTAATAACTCGAATTGTTCTTGATACGCCATTATGAGATAATTTAATTACGTAAGGAAAGCAACACTACTTAAATAAAATCTGTTGATAAAAATCGTTCGAATTTTAAAATTATTGTCCCGCATTGCAAACAAAGTCAAACGTTCCATTTTTAAACTTCTCCACTGAACGCCTCGGATCATGCAAGAAGGAAATGTGCATAGAGGTATTACCACCATTGAACAATTTTCTTATCGAAGATTTCAACAAGGTACTTAACGATAAATTAGCAAGCGTGTACTGCAAGTCTTTGAGTGTTGGAGAGATAACAGAACTGTTACGTGTCTTTTACTTGTTAAAAGTGAACAGTAACCAAACATTTTTTAGAGAAACTTTATCCTGAATATTAATACTACCGATTAGTATAATAAAATAAAGAGTGTTTATTTTTTTAAATTTTAGTTGGTCCGAGTCCCGGGCGAAGCAAGCGAGTTTAAAAAAATCTTTTAATGCAGATTTGTTTCTTTTCAAATATAAAGGAATGTCTCCTTTAAGTAAAATGAGCTAGCTTGAGTTTAATTTCCACACTGTATACATACTGAAGTATGACTGAGGAGTCACCCTCTGCCTATCGAGCTCTGAAATCGGTTGTGTCGCCGTGTAAGGGCCTGAAGCCTCCACGCGGTGGCACTAGGTGGCGCTATATACCGCTGGCATCCCGTGCTATAAGAACAAGATTTTTCCATTGTAACACATTATTGTTAAGTTTACTATGCAAGTTAGTTTGAAGAAGGTGTAACAATAATCAACACCAATATTATAAATGCGAAAGTCAGTTTGTTTATTTGTTTGTTTGTTTGTTTGTTTGGGACTTCTTCACGGTCAAACGGCTTGACCGATTTGGCTAAAATTTTGTACAAAGATAGTACATAGGGCAGAATAGGATATAGGATACTTTTTTTTTGGCTATCGAGTCAGGGGGTCCAGATATTTTTTATTGAATTTTGTAAATATAAGACTACTTCTCGAATAAACGGCTTGACCGATTTGCCTGAAATTTTGTATGAATATATGTCATAGGGCAGAATAGGATATAGGATACTTATTTTCTGGCTGTCGAGTCAGGGGGTCCAGATATTTTAAATTGAATATTGTAAATATAGGACCTCTTCACGGTCAAACGGCTTGACCGATTTGGCTGAAATTTTGTACAAAGATAGTACATAGGGCAGAATAGGATATAGGATTTTTTTTTTTTGCTATCGAGTCAGGGGGTCCAGATATTTTTTATTGAATTTTGTAAATATAAGACTTCTTCTCGAATAAACGGCTTGACCGATTTGCCTGAAATTTTGTATGAATACATGTCATAGGGCAGAATAGGATATAGGATACTTTTTTTCTGGATGTCGAGTCAGGTGGTCCAGATATTTTAAATTGAATATTGTAAATATAGGACATCTTCTCGAATAAACGACTTGACCGATTTGCCTGAAATGTTGTATAAAGACAGTTCATAGGGTAGAATAGGATATAGAATATTTTTTTCTGGCTATCGAGTCAGAGGGTCCGAATATTTTTAATTGAATTTTGTCAATATAAGACCTCTTCTCGAATAAACTGCTTGACCAATTTGCCTGAAACGTTGTATAAAGACAGTTCATAGGGCAGAGTAGGATATAGGATACTTTTTTTTTGGCTAACGAGTCTGGGTGTCCAGGTTTTTTTTATTGAATTTTGTGAATGTGTGACTTCTTATCAGCTAAACGGCTTGACCGATACGGCTGAAATTTTATACATAAACAGTTCATATGGCATAGAAGCACATAGGATACTTTTTTTCTGGTAGTCGAGTCCAGGTGTCCAGATTTTTTTTATTGAACTTTGTAAATGTGTGGCCTCCTCTCGGCTAAACGGGTCAAACATTTCAGCTGAGATTTCGTACACAGACAGTCAATAAGACATAGAAGGACATAGATAATTTTTTTAGCTGGCAATTCCAGATGTCCAGATTTTTAGTATGGAATAATGTGTGGCCTCTTATCGGCCAGTCGTTTTGACCGATTCCGCTGAAATTTTGTACAAATACAGTTAAAAATGCATAGAACGACGAGGGATATTTTTTTTTGCAGTTGAGTCTAGGTAACCAATTTTTTTTTATTGAATTTTGTAAACGTGTGACCTCTTCTTGGTTAAACGAGTTGACCGATTGAGCTGAAATTGTACAGAGACAGGTATATGTCTTATATACCAAGAGTAGAGTCTATTATTGGTGCACATTGGTTACTTTTTTTTATAATCGAGTCCGGTTGTCAGTTTTTTATTATTGAATTTTGTAAATGTGTGCCTTCTTTTTGGCCAACTTGCTTGTCCGATTCACATAACATTTTGATCGGAGACATTTAATAGGGCAAAGAATACTTTTTTTTCGGCAGTTAAGTGTGGATGCCTATATTTTTTGTTAACTTTACATAGAGCTAACATAATCATAAAAGTTTGACCTTAGGTTTGTTTACAATGACTTAATAAGTGTCTTAATTAGGCCATAAAACTGTCAGGTTCATTAAAAGTCATCAAAATTTACGCGCTGGATCTGCTTGCCCAACGTGTTTTATCTGCTTTGTGGGAAGTATTTCAGAATCTTTTGTGTTTAAACAGCCTCATTTCACCTTAGGGTAATCGGTGTTGACTTAGTAGGTCATAAAAAACGTAAAAATTTTTCACGCTCGCTTCGATCGCACAGTAATAGCGCTCGCTACGCTCGCACAAGCATTTGTTGTATTTACTTTGTAGGTAACATTTCAGCAACTTTTGTATATGAATAAACACATGCATCAAGACGATTCATATATGAAAACAGTACAACTTTCAATATTCATCATGATTATTAACCTTAACATAAGTGGCTATCAAGTTTAACTTTAGTGTCATCGATGTTGATTTAGTAGGTCATAAAAAGTCGTCAAAATTTCTGGCGCTCGCTTCGCTCGCGCAGTGATAGCGCTTGCTACGCTCGCGCAAGCATTTTTTTGATCTACTTTGTGGGTAATATTTCAGCAAATTTTGCATATTAATAGCCACATGCATCAAAACGAGTCATAAATTAAAACAGTACAATCTTCAATAATCGTAATGACTATTATCCTTAAGATAAGTGAATATCAAGTTTAACCTGAGTATCATCGGTGTTGACTTAGTAGGTCATAAAAACTGTCAGGAACATAAAAAGTCATAAAAAAATTTTGCGCTCGCTGCGCTCGCGCAAGCATTTGTTTTATCTACTTTGTGAGTAATATTTCAGCAATTTTTGTATATTAATAGCCACATGCATCAAAACGAGTCATAAATTAAAACAGTACAACCTTCAGTAATCATAATCATTATTAACCTTAAGATTAGTGGATATCAAATTTCACCTGAGTGTTATCGGTGTTGACTTAGTAGGTCATAAAAATTGTCAGGGTCATAAAAAGTCGTTAAAAATTTTTCGCGCTCGCTTCGCTCGCGCATTGATAGCGCTCGCTACGCTCGCGCAAGCATTTGTTTTGTCTACTTTGTGGGTAATGTTTCAGCAACTTTTGTATATAAATAGCCACATGCATCAAAACGAATCATAAATTAAAACAGTACAACCTTCAATAATCATAATTATTGTTAACCTTAAGCGCTCGCTTCGCTCGCGCATTGATAGCGCTCGCTGCGCTCGCGCAAACATTTGTTTTATCTACTTTGTAGGCAATATTTCAGCAACTTTTGTATATAAATAGCCACATGCATCAAAACGAATCATAAATTAAAACAGTACAACCTTCAATAATCATAATTATTGTTAACCTTAAGCGCTCGCTTCGCTCGCGCATTGATAGCGCTCGCTGCGCTCGCGCAAACATTTGTTTTATCTACTTTGTAGGCAATATTTCAGCAACTTTTGTATATTAATAGCCACATGCATCAAAACGAGTCATAAATTAAAACAGTACAACCTTCAGTAATCATGATCATTATTAACCTTAAGATTAGTGGATATCAAATTAAACCTGAGTGTTATCGATGTTGACTTAGTAGGTCATAAAAATTGTCAGGGTCATAAAAAGTCGTAATAAAATTTCGCGCTCGGTACGCTCGCGCAGTGATAGCGCTCGCTACGCTCGCCCGGTGATAGTGCTCGCTACGCTCGCGCAAGCATTTGTTTTGTCTACTTTGTGGGTAATATTTCAGCAACTTTTGTCTATCAATAACCACATGCATCAAAACGAATCATAAATTAAAACAGTACAACCTTCAATAATCATAATTATTGTTAACCTTAAGATTAGTAGATATCAAGTTTAACCTGAGTGTCATCGGTGTTGACTTAGTAGATCATAAATACTGTCAGGGTAATAAAAAGTCGTAAAAAATTTTCGCGAGTGATGGCGCTCGCTACGCTCACGCAAGCATTTGTTTTGTCTACTTTGTGGGTAATATTTCAGCAACTTTTGTATATTAATAGCCACATGCATCAAAACGAATCATAAATTAAAACAGTACAACCTTCAGTTATCATAATTATTGTTAACCTTAAGATTAGTGGATATCAAATTAAACCTGAGTGTTATCGATGTTGACTTAGTAGGTCATAAAAATTGTCAGGGTCATAAAAAGTCGTAAAAAATTTTCGCGCTCGCTACGCTCGCGCATTGTTAGCGCTTGCTGTGCTCGCGCAAACATTTGTTTTATCTACTTTGTAGGCAATATTTCAGCAACTTTTGTATATTAATAGCCACATGCATCAAAACGAGTCATAAATTAAAACAGTACAACCTTCAGTAATCATAATCATTATTAACCTTAAGATTAGTGGATATCAAGTTTAACCTGAGTGTCATCGGTGTTGACTTAGTAGGTCATAAAAACTGTCAGGGTCATAAAAAGTCGTAATTTTTTTTTATTGTAAAAAGTAATTATTAATGACTTTAATAATAGACGATGGATAAACTCTTTATTGTACACCAAGAAAGAAACTTAAGTCTAGACATATTAACATTTATTTAATCGGTGATACAATCGGCGGTCTTATCGCATAAAGTGATCTCTTCCAGACAACCAAGTGTGGAGTAGTAACAAAAACAAAGGAAGTTTCGCGATGGCGATTATATGATACAGGAAACTGCAATAAACATATTACTTATTATTATAAGTATAATACTTACTATACACATAATATATGCAGGTTCATACATACAAATACCATAGTAAAATATATATTATATTATACGGACACATACTTATACATTACTTACACTATACCTTCCTATATAGGTATATAAATAAACATACATGTAAATATATACATAAATATATATCACCATATATATTTCAATAAATGCATACAATATATTATTATTTTAAATTATACAATACATACTTCATATGTACAACAAATACATATATCGAGTTCTTCCTAAGAGTCATCTACAGTGAGTTGATTATTAGGTCGTAAAACTGTCAGGGTCATAAAATGTCATAAAAAATGTTCGCTTGCGCAATGATTGCACTCGCTGCGCTCGCGCAGCTATTCACCTTATTTGCTTTGCAAGAAATGTTTCAGGAACTTTTGTGTTGAGTCAAACATTTAAGCAGCACAACTTCGTATACCTAAACAAAATGATTAATGACTTTAACAATAGAGGATATCGAGTTCGACTTTAGGGTCATCTATGGTGACTTGGCCAAAGAGATCATCGATCTTGACCTCAAAGGTCATAAAGACTTAAATGACGCGGGCGAAGCCGCGGGTAACAGCTAGTGAGTCTATATA